>JAIFZK010000001.1:18780000-19470000 GCA_027481765.1 Tenualosa thibaudeaui
GTTTTTTTCTGTCCCTTCTCTTTCCTCACATTTTCACCCTAGCCACATCTCCCTTTCTCCCTCTTGCCGAGTGAGAATTGCTAACTGTATTTGGTGTGTGTGTGTGCGTGTATGCTGCAGTGTGTATTGCACTGACTATTATGTGCCTAAAACTTAGTATATTTGTAAAAGATAGAGTATTATAGTCACAAGTGTATCTTGTATAGCGGTACTGAAAGAAGCTGTCTCCGTCTGGTTAAAACTGAAGATTTGTGATCAAGAGATGTATATTTGTGATTTTAGCAATGTGTTTTTGGGTGCTTTGTGTGTGTTTCTGTGTGTGGGTTTGCTTTGCAGTTCTTTGCAGTTCCTGTGTGCTAACATAACTTGCAAATAACTTCTGCGTGGCATTTTATCAGCCCGACTGTGACTGTGTGTGTGTGTTTGTGTGTGTGAGTGTGTGGTATTTAACGGCTTAAAGACGTGCAATCTGCCTTTGAGGAGAATAAAGCCATGCTGTTGTTGACTGCACCTTTGCCTCTTTGCTTTTCATTCGTCTTTCCTTTTTCATTCTGCTCTTTTCACTCTCTCCATCCAGTGTTGAATCCACTGCCTTCTAACACAGCATTATGTACTTCCTGCTTCTTAGTGACCCTCAGCCAATCACATGCTATGTTTCTTTAGGAATGTAGCCAATCACGTACTTTGTGTCATAATAAACTGGCTTCTTGTTAACCAGAGTCTGCTCACTTAACTTTCTTTCACTTCACTTGACTCACATATTAATCCACTGGTGGTAACATTCATTCATGTCATTACACTCACACTCACAACACACTCATGCAAAACTGAACAAAGAACACCTTCTATTAAACATTAAAAGTCACTAGTCTTGGACCTTAGTGCACCTTATTCATAACAGTGGAAGACCAGTACATCTAGGTGAAGCACCAACTTGTGATGAGGCCTTTTTTAAAGCCACACTCAAAGCCATAAGATCACAACCCAATGCACAGTTTAACATTCCACCCTGTGATGGTGTGAGGAATTAATTTGTGATCTACAGTGTTGAAGAAATAGATGTCATGGCGTCTGTGACTGCCTTGGCAATCACTTTGAGTACTCTTTTGTTTTTGGTTGTTTATAAAGATGAAAGATTCTGATTATTCAAAAACCTTGTGCATGTGTGCCTCAGTGTCTCCCAGTGGCCTGCCCTCAGAGAGAGAGGAAGATGAGTACTGAGAGGGCTTGTTAGTAGGGAATGGCACAGATCTATCACCATATCTAGTAGTTGTTTGAAACACCGGTATTGTGCTGCTGTTTGTGCTGTGGTACATCTATACTTTTGAACCACTCAAAACTGTGCTCAAGCTAGCTTCCTCATAGCGACATGGTAAGTGATGCCCAAACATCACACACACACACACTTTATACACCACCAAAGATCACACATTCTCTCAAACACACACTCACACACACATACTCCAGTCATAGCTTCTCTGCCTCTCTGCTATCTAACATTCTAACCAAGATCACTTCACATCACTTATGTCATTGTTTGTTTCCACAGATTCCTTAGTATACATGTCTAGAACAGGTGGGCAAACCATCATGACTGACATAACCTTTTGTTGACAAATATTGCACAGCTGTCATAGTATTGATAAGTATCGAGCTTTGTGGCAACACTAGTCCCTTTACTTAGAAATTGAAATCGAAATGGAAATTCACCTGCTGCAACTGTCTTTGTGCTGTGGCAGACATTTTGCGTCTGACTACACTATTGTAATGGGCAGTCATGCTAAATGTTGAAGCAACTTAGTTGAAGATGTTTGAAGATGAAGATACTTGAAATTCTCTCTGTGTCAAGAAAGGCCTGAAATATATGTTTTGAAATATAAATAATACTATGGCACTTGTTCAATAACAACACTCAATTTGCCACATCAGTCACATAATAAACTCATCCAGGACAACATGTGCCATTTTCACTATACATTCACTCTACATGACCATGATCAAACGTGAACCAGCTAAGTGCACCTGTGTGCTTTGATACGTTTCTGGAACGCTTTTTTGAGAAGATATTGGTGTCCCTCTCCTCCACAGGAAAGGTCCGGAAGGCCTTCTCACGTTCGCAGAACTCTGGTGCGGAGCTGGGTGCTGACTATCCAACCCTGCCCCTGACTCGCTCCACCGAGGCCCTTCTGCAGGAGCGCACCCGCAAGCACCATTCCACCGTCGTAGCTGCCGCTGCTGCTAAGCACTTCCTGCTCTGTCCACCAATCAAAGCCCTCCGGGGCCTGGGTCGGGGTGTCCGGCGATGTGGGGTCCTAATGCCTACCAGCCGCAGCTGCGAGATGCTGGACGGTCCTCTAGAAGTCTCCAGCAGCGGCAGCAGTTGTGCTTGGGTCGGGGCCCGCAAGCGGTCACAGTCCCTGGGAGACCTGCTGTGGGAACAAGGGTTTGACCAGCAGCAGAAGCCCCAGAGGGGACCCCCTGTCCCACCGGGGCCCGGGGCCAACGAGGGTGCCACAGAGAGGGGGGAACAAGAGAGGAGGAAGAAGAAGGAGGGGGAGGTTGAGGAAGGTGGGCTGATACCCGCTGCTGCGCCAGCTGTGCCCGCTCTGCCACCAAGGCCTGCCATGATAACCACAAGGTCTCCTCCTCCTCCGGTGGCCCATAATGCACTACTGTCTCCATTCCGCAAGAGTCCTCCAGCATCCCATGATGCCTCTTTTGCGTTGCCTGTCGGTTCCCCTCTCACCTGTCCTCCCACCTCCCCCCCGCTGCGGACTCTGCCCAAGAAGCTGCCCGTACCGCCACCGGTGCCCATCAAGAAGTCCAAGGAGCAAAGGCTGCCCAATGGCATGCGCCCACCGCCTCCGGCACACCTCTTGCCTGCCCTGCCCATCAAAACCTGCCCAAGCAGCCCCCCTGAGGGGAACGGGAGCGTTCCTACCCCAACACACACTCCCACCCTCTCCCCCACTTCCCCAAGCCTCTCCTTGGAGGAGGCTGAGGCCGAGCCGGGCAGTCCACCAGCGGTACCCCCTCCCTGGCTGGCGGACCTCCCCGAGTCTCGGCCAGCGATGGCACTCAGGAGGGTGTCGAAGATGGCCGACCTGGAGACACTTCTGGAGGAGAGGCTGGTGTCCGAGGGCATCGAACTCACTGAGGAGCCGTACTCCGATAAGGTGAGTCGCAGCTCCTCAGAGGGAAATGAGGGGGGTAAATTAAAAACATTAGTCAAACAAGTCCTTTCAAAACCACACTGATGAAGTACGTACTATTCTTTCTCCCATCATGACATTGGGTGAGTGTAAGAAGTAAAAATAGATGAATATCTGCAGAATGTTTCACTACTTTCTCCTCTCTCTCTTTGTCTGTCTCTCTGTTTACCTTTCCCAAATGCATCATGGGTACTATATTCATTTACTTAGATTTAAACACAGTTAAAGTGATACAATAACTCTAAGCCATCATTCTACTAGCAGTTTTGCTAACAGTGCCAACAAAGGAGTGCATAACCTCCCAAACATAAACACACTAGTGCAATAATATAATATAGCATACTAATGAAGATAAGTCATATATATATTTAATAATTAATCTGCCAAATGATGCAGTACTATTAGTGCTAACATGTGTGAGTCCACGTGTGTGTGTGTATGTATGTATGTATATGTGTGTGTATCTGTGTGTGTGTGTCAGCACGGAAGGTGTGGTGTGCCGGTGCTGCTGGTGCAGAGGTACAGTGAGGAACTGCAGCGCCCCCCGCAGGCCATATCCTCCATGCTGGACGTCATCCGCGTCAAACAGCTGCGCAAGGAGCACCGCATGGCCGTGAGTCCGACCCTCACCCTAGCAACTCATGCTGAACCACATGCACCACAAATGACTCACAATCCACGCACAATCCATTTGACTCCTTTACAAGCCACACAGGGGGACAGCCGTGCCCTAATGGTTAGGCCCTCAGGAATGAAAGCAAAGGGTTGCCAGTTCAATCCCTGAACCAGTGGTTCGAACCAGTGGAAGTGGTTGAGCACCGCTTTCCTATGGCCACATACATGACATAGGTTCCCTTAAACAAGGCACCTAACCGCTCACTGCTCCATAGGCACCTACTTCTGCTTTACCTCACTTTGTGTTCACTGTGTGATTTATGATTGAGATAAATGCAGAGACCGAATTTCCCTCATGGGATCAAAACGGTATATATACTATATTATACTTATACTATATATATATACTTATTTATATATATATATATATATATATATATATATATATATATATATATATATATATATATACTTATATATATATTATATATATACTTAGAAGTTATTTACAAATGACTTACTTGGAAACCATACTAGACCAGTAATTGAGTCACTTACCACTATTTAAACAACTGATTCAAGACACACACGATTCTCACGAGCCACAAATGACTCACTCATGGGTCATCGATGACTTGTTCGCCAAACACTAGTAATTCAGTATACCTCTAAAAGCAATCAGTTTCAATTATCAATCAAAATATCAACTAATTTTATCATCACATGCAATTCTCACACTTAGACACACACTGCAAGTGATTGTATTCATCACCAGGAATTCACTACAAACTGTCTCACACCACAAGCAGCTATGAGCAAATCACCACAAACAATTAATTCTTTTACCATAAGTTGTTCACCACAAACAGTTCACTCTTATCTATCCTTAGTATATCCAAAGTGATACACACTCTTACCATCAATAATAATTCACTACAAATTATTCCCTCTCCCCCTTTTCAGATCCCGTCAGGTGGACAGACAGATGCCTGTCGCAAGCCCACCTCCCCGTGCCGCTCCATCTCTGTCTCTGATTGGCTGGTGTCCATTGGCCTGCCCATGTACGCTTCCCCTCTGGCCTCTGCAGGCTGTGATTCGTTGGTGGGGGTGCGCGGCCTCACCGAGGACCAACTGCGCCAGGCTGGTGTGCGACAGGATGCCCATGTGCGCTGGCTCCTGCATGAGGCCCGTCTGCTCTCCTCATAGCTTACGTCTGCGTCTGGACTTGCATCTGCATTGGGGACTGTGTCTGTGTGTGTATGTCTGTGTGTGTGTGTGTCTGTGTGTGTGCCTGCATCTGCACTTGCATCTGCATTGGGGACTGTGTGTGTGTGTGTGTGTGTGTGTGTGTGTGTGTGTGTGTGTGTGTGTGTGTGTGTGTGCATCTGCACTTCATGCCCCATGCAGACCAGACCAGGGCAAGGAATGGAAGCGAAACATCCCCCCCCCACCAATATCTCTGCATCTGCTCTGTACCTGCTGGTGCATGTGGGCCTCTGGGTCTGCACCAGCGGGTGTGTGTGGGCCTCTGGGTCTGCACCAGCGGGTGTGTGTGGGCCTCTGGGTCTGCACCAGCGGGTGTGTGTGGGCCTCTGGGTCTGCACCAGCGGGTGTGTGTGGGCCTCTGGGTCTGGCCGACTAGAGGAGGACAGAATGGAATCCTCAGTCCTCTTCCCCCTATCTCTACATCTGTCCTTTTTTAATCCTGACTGCAAAGGCAGCAGCCTACACACACACACACAAACACACACACACACAAGTATGCTATGGTCGCTTTTTCCACAGGCCTGTGTGTGTCAAATAAGTGGAAACAGACACAGACAAAGACACAATCACAGGCCATGGGGATTGATGAGACCCATGCAAGACCCAATGGAGCCTCTTGGAGCTGCATGCAAGACCCAATGGCATGCTATAGACATCTCTACTCTTGGAAGATCACACAGAAAGCACAAACCGAAGCAATGCTGTTGGACCCACTCTCTATCTTTTTTCTCTCTTCTATTCCATTTTCTCTCCTCCCCCCTTTCTGTTTTACTCTCCTTCTCTCTCTCTACCTGCCTGTCTGTCATAAATTTGCCAAGGACAGATGAGTGGCCTTGAAAGGACATTACCCTTTGACCTGGAAGCACTTCCTTCCAGTGAGCAGCACATTCTCCATTTTCATATAGGGTAGTATGTTGCCCACACATGCTGCTTTCGCTACAAGTACAATAGCAGCCTTTATTGTGTGTGTGTGTGTGTGTCTGTGTGTTGGGGGATGGGGAGAAAGATGGGATGGAGATGATTGTGGTCTGCTTCTGTGGAGCCCATATAGTAGCAAAATCTGTCTGGGACCGGGCCAGATCTGTTTTGGAGTCGGCTGATAGGCGCTAGAGAAGGGATAGATGCTTGTGGCTCGATGGCTGGATGGGACAGCAGACTGTGTTCTCAAATCACCCTGCCATCAACCAAGTGCGTGTGTATGTGTTTGTGTGTGTGTGTATGATGGGTGGCCAGGACATAGCTGCCCAAGAAGACATTTTTCTCATATCAGCATTCAATAGCATTGTGTTTATTTAAAGAAAATAGTGTTAAATGCCTTTATTTCAGGGTCTTGTGTATTGTATGTGTGTGTGTGTGCGTGTGCGTGTGTGCGTGCATGAGTGTGTGTGTGTGTATGCTTGGGGTTGACATATAGCCATTTCATAAGCTTCAACCTGTTGTCTGGAAGTGCCAAAATTTGCCGCTTTCTTGAGGTTATATAATCTACTCTAACCTGAATTAACGAAAGATAATCTGATACTATTTAATCTAATCTAATCTAACACTTTCCTGTGTTTTAATCGCTCAGCACTTCCTCCCTCTCTGGTTGGTCTGATTCTAGTGCCTCCACTGCAACAGTGTATTTCTCCTACAGCTTCCTTGTAATCATATACATTATACTCTATACACTGCAACATAAGCATTTCTGTATCATAAACACACACACACATATCTATATAATTAGGGTTCCCAGGGATATGTTGGCTTTCTGTTAGCACATAGACTATATCCATTGTTGTTACTGGTGTGTGCATGATGTATGATGTGTGTATGTAGCTGTGTGTGTGTGCGTGTGGATTAAATTATGCTTAGACTCTGTATTCAGCCTCTGGTAGTGAGACTTTGTTAGGCCGAGGAACGTTTTGCTAGTTAAATTAAAAAAATATAGCTTACTGAGGCAACCTCCTTAAAATTCACCACATTCTAGACAAAAAGCTTTAAAAGAGCTTTAGATGAGGACTTCCTGTGACACATCCACCAAGGATAATGCTTATCATTAGAATGATCACAAACAGATGACATAGGTAAAGATAATTAGATAGAGCACACAGTGTTCTTTGGGGCTAGACCAATGGGGTTGCTCTAGATCTTAAGTCCACACTGCCAGCCTTCACTCGCCTAGTGTTGTCAGCTAAAAATGTTGTGATGTACATGGGCCCAACATCTGAACATATCTGTGTTTTCATGTTGGTGTCTGTGTACGGAGCGCTAGGGGTTAATGTTTAAATGTAGTGAAGAGTGCTTATGTTGCCATGGACACACAGGAGGTCAGTAAGTTCTGGGAGAGACTTGGGCCAGATTCGTGCCAGGTTTGGCTCATTAGACGCTGGTGCCAGAAATTCATTTAGGGTTTTTGAGGCTCCAAGAGTCTTAAAACTATAGTGCACAATGTGTTTGTGGTGCGTCTCTGACAGCTGAAGTGACCAGTGTCTAGATAACCGACTCGGATATCAGTGTGTTTACACTAACTAGAAACCTGTGTCATCTGTGCATTTCTAATGCACACAAGTTGTTTCAGTGTATTTGTGTGTATGTGTGTGTGTGTGCATGCGAGAATGAAGTGAGGGGTTTTCAATCCAGTCCCCTTTCATTGATCAATCAAATATTAGAACCTGATAGTTCTAAAGAAATGATTTTTTATTTGTAAAGAAAAATACTGTTACTGTAAAATGCACTTTAGCAATGAATCAATTGTTATTGTTTTATATATATATATAGAATAAACCTCAATTGGCATGAGAATTTGCAGCCCTTTGACAAACCATTCATTCTGTGTTGGGTTGTTGAGGTTTTCAAAGTGTAACTGTCCATCCAATACACAGAAAAGAACATCTTCTGAACAGAACATTTCTGAATGCCAAGCCCCAGATGTACAAATTTGTGACTTTATCATTAATTAACATGCTCCCCGTTACTTTTACTTTTGTCTCATTCCCCCGTTTCTAAAGCCTAATTACATACAGTATATGACCTTATTAACATATGTTGCACATTCTGTGTATGTGATTGATATTTAAATAACTTATTTGCTTTTCATATCAATTGTAATTAGTAGTTGTACTATACATAAAAAACAGCAATAGCATTTTTGCATATGTGTGGAACTACAGTACATGTGTAAAATACCTGTGTAAATATAATTTTATCTGCTTTCAACTTGCTGAAGCCTGCCCCAGAAGTTTTTTTTGGCTTGTGTATTGAAGTAAACAACAAGAAAAATGTTTTAAAAAAATAATTGTCACTCTGACTATAATAAATCTTTTTTTCTTGGCTTACTGCTTTCTGTCTTCAGGTCATATCTTGTGTGTGTGTGTGTATGTGTGTGCACGCGTGTGTATGTATGTGCATACCTGTATGTGTGTGTGTGTGTAAAAAAGGTGTCAGCTAATTTGCAAGTTTCCAGCAAGATGGAAACGTGAAACATTGTTCTGAGAAAGTTCTCTTATGTGTTAATAATTATGGTGTTCACTGGAGGCCTTAAACCACAACCACTGCTTTTCTTGCCTTTATCATCTTTCTGACATTCTGACCTCTATTATAAAGACAACCTGACATATTTCTCATTAAACCGTTGCATCACTCAGACATAACCTAATTGCAGTTCTCACTATGGCCAGGAGAGGGCAACAGCTGCAAACTGAGTTTGTAGATTGCATCATCTAATTTGTCCCTATGGAAATGTGTCCTGAGTAAAGGCCACCCTATGGAAATGTGTTGTCCTGCATCTCCTGTGCAGTAAGTGACATAAGCAAGTATATAAGTGTGTTGTGGTTGTCATGGTCATTAACATGGTGGTCAGTTTGTGTTCAACTACAGTACCTCTCCCCGAGCTTCTCTTTGGGGCCCTGTTGCCGCTATCTGATACTGTTGTGTTCTGAGTAGGGAACGTGGAAGGTGGGAACATTGCAGGTACAGTAAATGGATCTATATCTCAATATGCCAGTGTGCATCTCCCGCAGTACTGCAAGATGGCATCAGAAAGTCAGTTACCTAAAAGTCCTGGGGATGGATACAATCATTAACCCTCTAAGACGTCATCATGAAGAAAACAGTCTGTAGATACGAACATCTTCCCTTCCACTAGTTGGCAGACAGAGAAGGGGAGAGCTCACTCGCCTCTCCCACCTACCAACTAAAGCCCACAAAAACCAGCCTTGGGCTTTGGACAAAAGGAGCTCACGGGTCACGGGCTCACGGGCTCACGGGCTCACGTGGCCCACGGGTTTAAGTGAATATTGTTGTTCTGACTTCTGCAGATCTGATCCAATCAGACATTATGTAAGATGGTCCTGATAAGTGTGTGCTCAAGAACTATCCATTCTATGCTGAGTTTCAATGCTGCTGGCTGAGCAGGCATTAACATTTCAACTTCCCTCTGTCTGTCTTTTTTTATTCCTGCCTGGTGTGCTGCAGGACTGAGAGCCACGGAAATGGTCTCTCACTTGTCCTGATAGCAGAGGAAGCCAGAGCGATAAGGATTTATCCTCGGGCTGCGCGCTATCTCTTTGTTTTCTCTTGGGCTAGGGCTGGGTATCAATGCAGATTTTGTGAAAGAATTCTATTCCGATCCACAACGTCACAATTGAATTCTATTCAATTTGATTCAATATTGATTTTAGAGCTATTTTAGTTTCTAAACCAGGTTATGAAATAAGTGGAGCACTATTACATAGCTAGTGTTTCTCATCCCATCAGTGTTTCTCAACCTTTCATGCATGGCAGTAACAAAATAAGTCACAAAATAATATTAATGAAGTATAGCCTACTTCGATATAGAATTGTTTGAACCCAGCCCTAGTCAGGACTGGCAGTGTGGCTGAACCAGACCATCTGTGAACCTACCACCTCAGTAATAACTGCCGCTTAAACAAACAGCATGAAGCTCTTTTGTCACGTTTGAGCTCTGTTGTAGGCAAGCAAGTTATTTTTATAGCATCATATAGTTTATAACCGTGTGAAACAGAGGTAAGCACACCTGTCCTCTCTGTCCTGGTCACTGTTCATGAAGGGCTCTGTAGTTTTAGCCTCCAGTTTAGGCACAATGTAACCTTTGTAAGGACTATAGACATTCTGCCAACCAAAGATTTGATGTAA
The DNA here is from genome assembly GCA_027481765.1 of Tenualosa thibaudeaui. Taxonomy (NCBI): domain Eukaryota; kingdom Metazoa; phylum Chordata; class Actinopteri; order Clupeiformes; family Clupeidae; genus Tenualosa; species Tenualosa thibaudeaui. The sequence goes on from JAIFZK010000001.1 coordinate 18,790,227, forward strand.
AAAGTAACATGAATGACACTGAATTCTAGATCAGTATAATATTATTCTGGAATAAAAACTGACTTGACAAATACTTTTATAAACCTGTTTCAGTTATACCTGTAATTGGTCTTGCCCCGAGCTCTTTCTGTCTCCATCTCCTTTTGGACACACACAAGCTCCTTTTTCTCCCTCGTTTAATGTCAATAACCTGACCCATTTCAGAAGAAAATAACCCTACATGCAGTCAGCAATTAAGTCCTGTTTTCTGCAAATGTATCAAAATTGTTTCCCCTCTGATATGTGTGCACGCTACAGAGACAAACACACACACACATGCACACACACACGCATTCACATATGCAGGCATGCACGCACATACACACACACACACTCCCTCAATGATAACAAAAGGTGATGGTATTCACATTAAATTTTGCAAACAAAGACTGATTCTTCCCTGTCTTCCAACATTTCAGACACACAGAGAGACTCTAATTAAAGGACAGAATAGAAGAACACAAACATTAATTGAATGTGGAAGGGATTATGAACAATGAGGTATGATTGTATATGTGTGCATGTGCACTGCAAATGAGGGCCTGTGTGTGTGTGTACAGCATAATTAGTGTGTGTGTGTGTGTGTGTGTGTGCGTGCGTGCCCATGTGTGCACGTCCGTGTGTGTGTCTGCATGCATGTGATTGTGGGTATGCCACGCATTCTCTTAGTCTGACGGTGCACTTATAGCTCCAGCCTAACAAAGATCATTGAATCAGGTTAGACCATTAGCATTTCACGTGTTAGTATCTTGCTCAAAAGTGACTAAAATTCTGGTATTTTTCCTATTTAAAACTTGACTCCTCCATAGTTACAAAGTGTATTAAGACCAGCAGAAAATAAAATATGGCGATTTTCTAGGTTGATGTGACATATACTCTCATTCTGGCATAATCATCAAGTAAATTTGCTACCACATCTAAAAATAGTCGCTCAGTGTCTCCAAGTCAAGTAGTGTAAGCCAGTAATCTCATGGTAGATTGCAAAGTTTCTTGATACACCAGCCTGAAAGTAAAATGGTAGCCTGATGCATCAGCTGCTTTCACTTTGTGCAAAGGCGTCTGAAACATATCAATTGGCTTGTTCAATTCGCTCCATGGTGGGCAGATACTTTCTGCTTCAACCAATTACTACTGTTTGGTCGTGATTTATTTTACACGCTGGAATGCACCGTTTGAATTCAACATTATCGCTTTCAGCCCTCTCTCTGTTTGCTGATTGGCCTGTCCTAGCTCAGAGCAATGGAAACCGAAGTGTACATCTGGCTCCCTGACGCTGTGGTGGAGCTAAAAGACATTGAGTGGAAGCACTAGGCGGCACTAGCCTGGCCAGGAACAGACGGATAGATTTAACTGTGTCTGGAGTTTGTATGTGTGTGTGTGTGTGTGAGTGTGTGTGTGTGTGTGTGTGTGTTGCTGCAGTATGGATGGATCCCCTCAGAGGTGACTGGTATCTGTGTCAGACAGAAAGGCTGATTACACAAATTCTTAAAGTCCCTCTCACATTCCCCTTGTCCTCTTCAAGACAACACAGACCCCAGGGACTGGCCTTCTGGTGCCTGTTCTACCAAAGGACTGACATGGGTAGAATGTGTGTGGGTGTGTGTGTGCATACATCGATTTCAGCCCTCCCTCTGTTTGCTGATTGGCCGAAGCCGAAGTGTACATCTGGCTCCCTGACGCTGTGGTGGAGCTAAAAGACATTGAGTGGAAGCACTAGGCGGTGCTAGCCTGGCTAGTAAAAAGGCCTATTCATAGTACAGATGCTGTAGCCACTTGCACTGCAGTGATCCCCGTCATCTAGATGAACTAGATTACCTAGATTTTAAAGTAACCTTACATAAGCTCAATTGTACTTTACTTGTACTGTACTTAATTGTACCCACTTTAAACAAATTGTTGCAGTGAACAACTGCTTTAAACATCTTGTCTATTTCATCTTGACATGGTGCATGGCCTACTTAATGTTTTCAAAATGTTTTCAGCAAATTCCTTCACTTGAGCATGTGGCTGAGGGACTGCCATGAACTGCATTGCCAGGGTAGCTTGTGTTAAAGATGCAGGAGTGAAGATGTGATGAGTTTTTGATAATGATGAGCTTCACTTCACTTCATGTGTGAAACCCTCACGATTCCTGCTCATGATTGACAGTTCCCTCAATTGTTTTCTTTTCAATGTGACTTTAAGGACAGGCAGTTTATTTTGTATGCCATAACATACCACACTGCGCCAAGCTATATAGCTGAGCAGCACTCAATCGCTCATCGCTCTCTCCTGACAGACTAGAGCATGCAGAGAGAGCATGCCTGGAGGAGTTCTTATCACTGCTGAAATCATCTTGTGGGGTTTATCGAACAGAAACCTTTCCTTCCTCATACACCTCAAGAGATATGGCTCAGGATATAGGATCGTCTTCGCCTCCATTTAACAGTAATTGACTTCACAGTATAGATGTGAGGATCAAGTTGATTAGAACTCAAGTGGAGTACGACTCTTATTTGCATTACTCGACATGAGTTACCTTGTATGTGGAATGGCCTAATTTCAGTAAGTTCCATGTTCCTTGCACTGTATCAATGCCATTTGCTCAAAAATGTCATTGGCATATGACATTTTGGAAATCTTATTTCAGTGGTACTTCAACGAGACTTGCAGATGCTTACAGTTGACCAACTCACACCAGCATCTGTTTCCTGTGGAGAGGTGTTAACAGCTTCTCTTCAGTCAGCGTTGCATGGTGGCCGACATCTGCAAATTTAACAAAGGATGCTCAAAATTCTAATATTTTAGAAAACTTCAACTTTAACTGATACCCTCTCCACCTTCAAGAAACTCTTGAAGACCTACCTCTTCCAAGAATATCTCCTGGCATAAATTTTGAGAATGCACTTAACAACTTACTAATTACTACTAATACTTAATTTCTCTTTTATACTGCACTTTATTACACTGTTGCACTTTCAACTTAAAATAGTGCGTTGTTATGTTAGCAATATGCACTCTTTGTTAGTTTCTTTCATTGTGTTATAGCTTGAATGTTATCCTCTTTTGTAAGTCGCTTTGGATAAAAGCGTCTGCTAAATGCTTAAATGTAAAATGTAAATGCAAATGTTGCCATTGACTAGCAGGCTATTTCTTCTATGTTATGACTCCAGTATATTAATCAGATGCAAATGTGTAATTTTGGACAACGCATCACAGGCCAAGCTTTCAACGGCAGTCATGTGTAAAGGGCTTAAATGCTAGTTGAAGACTAGAGGATAGAAATCATGAATTGATTTAGTAATGAGATGTCTACAAAAAACAAACCTAAGCCAAGACAGAAGTGGAAAATGAACACAAACTATTGCCAATAAAGGTCTTCCAAGTGTGAATAGGAAATATATTTTGTCCTTATGCTCCTCTGTCCGTTGAACTGAAATCAGTTTTCAGTAACACTTTCTATAAAGCCAGTATTCATAAAGCATTATAATGCATTCATAAATGGTTAAAATGTAGATCAGTAGTAATCACCAGTATATTAATCAGATGCAAATGTGTAATTTTGGACAACGCATCACAGGCCAAGCTTTCAACGGCAGTCATGTGTAAAGGGCTTAAATGCTAGTTGAAGACTAGAGGATAGAAATCATGAATTGATTTAGTAATGAGATGTCTACAAAAAACAAACCTAAGCCAAGACAGAAGTGGAAAATGAACACAAACTATTGCCAATAAAGGTCTTCCAAGTGTGAATAGGAAATATATTTTGTCCTTATGCTCCTCTGTCCGTTGAACTGAAATCAGTTTTCAGTAACACTTTCTATAAAGCCAGTATTCATAAAGCATTATAATGCATTCATAAATGGTTAAAATGCATTAATAACAATTTATAACTAGTGACATTAGTATTCATAACTATTTATACATTCTCATGACTCATACTCATTCTCATGACTCATACTCATAAGACATTACAATGTTATCATGTAAGCCTTATAAGCCTAAGTGCACACAAATGAAGGCGTTATTACCCTTTATAAATGCGTCTATAATGTTGTATGAATACTGGGTTCATAGAAAGTGTTACTCAGTTTCCTTTCATTACAGGTCTCCAGTCAATGAAAAGAATGAGATTACTTTGTCTTTGTCAAAGACTGTTGAAAACCACAGAAACGCATGTTTGTGTCTTCAGGCTCCTCTTCAGTGTTCATATGCAGAAATAAAAAGCAAGCATGAAAGTGGAATCAGAATCAGAATTGAATTTCTCTCAATACAGACAGATGCCACCTTTAGAGGTTTGTAAGGGATACTCAGGGGTAGATCAGTCCATAGCCCTGCTGTTCGAGGTCGCAGAATAGCGACAAGAATGTGAAATATCTATCTATGCATGAGCTGCCATTTTGCTGTTTGGTCTATGTGGTATCAACTTTAATCGACATCGAACCTCTCACAAAGTAGACTATGACATATGCAGCATGTTACATTAAGTCTTAACATCTGTGCATATTTTCTATGCTGACAATGTACTTTGAGGGCATGGCTGAGTAGCAGTTATGTTGCTCGAATGACAACAGGACAACCCGGGTTCAATTCCTGAAACCTACTGTAAGTCTCTTTGAATAAAAGCGTCTGCTAAAAAACAGTCAACTTTAGGGCAAGCTGAAGTATACACATTTTGTTGTCCTTTTGTTGTCTTATGCAGTCTACTGCAGGTAATACAGAAGAGAAGTGATATCTGATGCCAGTTTTACCACACAGAGAAACGGTGAGTACAGCATCAGTACAGGAAGAAAATGTATTTTCTGCTTGAACATACACCGTTAAAATGTGTACAGGTCATATAGAGGTATAGAAAGAGACAAACTGTTGACTCATCACCAATTTAAAAAGACCTTGTATCCAACATGTACATTTTGTTATGACACATCAGCCAAACAGAGCTGTAGCTCTCTGAGACTCTCAGAGTCTTTTTTTGTATGTGGAGTGTTAGTGTGTGGTAAAGAATAAATGAATTCCTCCTGCCTCATGGTGTGGGGTCTCTGGGTTGACTGGTGTTAATCTTCACTCTTTACCCTTCTGGATGGCTCGGTGCACCTTCTGTAAAGTGTCCACGCTTTGGAGGAAGAAACAAAGAGAATGGGTGTGCATTCAAGGTGTAGCCAGAATCATCATCTCTGGGGTGTCCTGCTCAGTTCAAAATCTATGCGCCCCGTGAATTAAGCCCTTGAGCAGCCTTGTACACCCCTTACCCATGAAAAAGTCCTATTAACATAATGCAGGGACCATACTAGTCCTCATGTGATGATTTACATAATCCCCGACCAATTCTTCTGTGTTGGTAAGCCCTACCTCCACTCAACCCCTGTGAAAAGAGAAAAATGTACACACACAGACATTACATAGGCTACATTCATATACAACAGTAGGGGCATTCCCAGTATTGTGGACATGACAGAACAGCAACAAATTATTGGTGTAAATAGTGGACCTGCCGTCTGCCGTAACCTTTTTTCAATTTCAGCAAATGCACTCAAATGCCTCACTGCTTATTCATAGCCCCACAACTGTTGGAAAAAAACATAGTGTTGTAATTGGAGCTATACATAATTTAAGTCAATCCACACATTGCATGAAAGGCATGTATGCTATTTGTTTAGGTCAAATATCAACAACCCTCTGCCAGAATAACAGACTTCTCCTTTAATGGCCCAGGCTAAAGCATATATACTCTACATATGGCACCATATACAGAGGTTCAAACTATGGATTGGGAATGGGGAAAGGTGAGTGCCCGTGGTGGCCCTCTATGTTCACACAGTGATATTAACAATGGATCCTGTCTCCTGCAGGTGCTCCACAGAGTAGCAGCCCTTGGCATTTCTTACTCATAGCAGGGAGCACAAATGCAAATGAATAATGCTAACACACCAGCTAGACCAGGCCACTGTCATCCACAGCTGTCTGAATACTGCAGGCACCACACTGCACACACCAAGTTAATTTGCAAGTGTCATACAATGTGATTGCATATATTATGAAAGCACTCATGCCAATCACCAATAATGTAACTCTAGTACCACATACTGTACGGTTCAGCAACAAAATAAATGGTAAAATATACCTTCAAGCCATGATCACTGGGACAAGGAAAATGCCGAAAGGGGACGGTTTTAGCGTTAATTATGCGTAAGTTATAGGTGCCCTATTCAAGTCTGTTTTTTTTAACTACAGAACTCAAGTTGCCAATGTTTTTGTAACTTACATGAATGTCCTAAATTTGAGCAAGTAGATGCAGATTTGCTTACAAACCAAAGGATTGATTCTCAAAGAGATTGTTGATTGACAAGGTAATGCTCATACGTAAGTTACGTTCGGTTTCATTGTCCAGCGAGGCAGGGCACCGATGGCATCTTGTGCAGTAAATTCACCAAGAGACCAAGGGAGAGCCGAGACTGCCAATTAGGTCTCATCGCAGTGCGTCATAAAGGTAGCGGCGGCTATTTATAATATTACCGCTATTTAAAATTCTCTGGTACAGAAACAGACAGCCCTCTTTGATGATGGGCAGCAGTATGAAAATAGAACTTATTTAGATGACATTCTTTTATATAGCAGCTCTTTTGATGATCATCCTGCACACTTGGACAAGGTTCTTAAAAGGGTAGAGATGGCTGGATTGAGGCTGAATGCAAGGAAATGCCATCTGGCCAGGGTTTATTTCGAAGGCCCTGACCCATGCAACATTAATAAAGAGCAGTTCTTGCCAGGTCAGTAACGGCAGTCCGTGCGTTCCTTGGACTAGGCTCATACAGAATTCAGGACCCAACCCAACCCACCAACCCACACAACCAAATGCACTGTGTTCTGAGCCTGTGATGGCTCATTCATATTTTCAGTGCCCTTTGTATGATGTATGAATGCTTCTCACGTTGCAGTGGGTGCCATGTTGGCTAAAAAATGGCTGAATGGCGTGGAGAGGTTTTGGGGAGTTGGTTTGGTGGAGAGGTTTTGAGGAGTTGGTTTTGTCACCCCTTCACAGCTGCAGAGCAGAAATGGTCAACATTTGACAGGAAGCCATGGGCCATTGTTTAGGCACTGTCTGGAGCTGAAGGCATTTACTTTTGTCACTGACCATGGGCCTTCTTTTGGCTGCAATATCTCCTCTAATACAGGCCTCTAATACAAATGCATGCAGTCACCCAAACTGATCTTTGCAGTAACTCTCCGGCCGTGTGGGTTGTGATCACTTCTCCACAGGTTCCTGTGGATCACACAGAGATGGGGAGACAGTTTGAGGCATGTAGGGTACTTGAGGGCTGGGTTGGTGGTGGTGAAGTGAAGTTGACACAGAAAAATCTATTTCATACTTATAACAAGCAAACTCAGCTATAGATCCAATATTATCTTAGCACAAACCAGTGCATGACTGGCCAAAGGAAAAGGAACACTGATGCACAACTGAGACTGAGCAGAATTATACAGCCATAATGTGAAGTGTGGTGCCAGCTGTGCCAAGTATTGTCCATCCATTAGCAATGTGAACAGAACTGTAACATGAGTAGAATGCATGTATCAGTGTATTGGATGCTGGTAAATAGAGACTTGAACTAGTGGAATTGCACAGCAATGCGTTTTGTTTGGGCACAATAACAGCATATGGCTGTTTTGTGTAAAGTATAGTCTTTATTGATAGACTATAGGGTCTATAGAATGTTTCAAGATTATTAGCATAGCTGTTCTCAAAAGGTTATCTTAACAGTGGAAGTTTAGGAATGAAATAGAACCTTCAAGCATAGTTTTTTATATTATCCTTAAATCGGTAAAGTGCTGCTATATGGTCACAAAAATGTGAAAATATCTGTAGATTAAACTGTACATAATGCAACAACATCCTAAGAATAAAGATGAATTGAAACAAAAACAGCCTATAATACCTCCTGAGCATTACGCTGATGTGATTTGCAGCTGGAGCACTGTTTATTACTGCTAAAGGTGTTTCAAGCAGTGATTATTCCCAAAGGTTCACTTAATTTAGAACCCAACATTAGGCTATATATGTTTTTGAGAAAGACATGAAATATAGATTTTTTTTTTAAATTGTGATTGTCTTTTCTGGTGACTTTGATTAAGAACAGATTATGAAGAAATAATGCGACAAGAAAGAAATAATTGTGCAGCATCCAAATTATTTCAAGCAGCACTGTATAGTGTGCCATTGCTAAATCTGTAATTCAAAGGTATGTTGAACAGGCATCTGTTGAAAGACAGAGTCAGAACAAAATTGATGATAATGTAGGTATGTAGGTAATGTATGTAATAAAGTATGTTTTTATTTTGTCGAGCCTATTTCTGCTTTTGAAAAATTAATGATAAACATGTAGGCCTACGCTATTTGGTATGCAAATACTAAATAAATAAATGCAAATTTCAATATCATCAATAAATAATCGATACCTGCAGCGCTGCATTTTATTTTTAATGTTTAAACTTTAGATGGTTAATGACACTTTGCCCCCTGCCACCCCCCAAACTTCAAAAAAGTCTATCTGCACCCATGATGATAAATGTATTTTTTTTTCTTAAGAAATGAGGACGTTCCCTCTTTGTGGAGGGGACGAATGTAGAACTTTGTATGTGGATTGTTTATTGGTTACCAGTGTCGACACCTTGTTTTTTTGTGGTGAAAAGTTCTGAACTGCCATTAAATGGAGAGCCATTGTCTCATCTAAAGATGACGGTGTGTGTTCTTAAGAGAGTCTTATCTCGGACGCTACACAAGGACATAACAGTAGAGTAGCTGCAAAAGTTTTTCTCAGTTTTTCTTCTGTTCAAACGCGTAGTGGAAATGGCAGACAACATAGTAGTATGTAACATAACATCAGACCATCAAAACTGCATTCACTAGGTGCATGGCTGTATGAGTTCAGAGAAAACTTTGGTACCAGGAGGGTGGATCACCAATTTCAGCAACTATGTGTATACCAGTGATATTAGATGAGAATACTGAGGTCAAAGGCAATTGTAAACCACCGAGTGAAGAGGCAACACCGCAATGACATGAAAAGCACAGGGAAACAAGCAACTTGGACCAATGGATTGAATGAATTCTCCATGACCAGGCGATCGAGCCAATCAACCAAAGTTACCAGGCAATCAAGCAGCAGGAGTAGGTGTGAACACCAAATGTGAGTAAACAGTGTAGTTATGCTGATTGCTTTTGGCCAAAGGTTTACTTAGATAGATCTGTCAGTGCATAGCCTGACCTTGGACTGCCTGTGATTTAGACACAGGCCCATCTTACCCATGTAAGCTATCGTATGAACCTGAAGTGATTGAAGGCATTGTGGCTAGTGTTACACAATGTACCACAACAGCAAACAAGAAACTCGTCGTAATTATTAGTTCTCAGTAAATTGACCATAGATACAATGAAGATGTTAGCTTAGAAATCTTAGATGTACCCTAGTGGTACCAGCAGGTACATCTAGTCATGCACCATAGGGCCACTGTAGGTCTTCTACCAAGGTTTGGTATGACCAATCACATTGCTCTATCTTTGTAGAGAGTCGTTAGGCGGGCTTAGCATGATGATAACATGGCTGTGAGAATGCAAAACAACTAAGATGGCTGTGGCCAAGGAACAACGGTCATTTGAATCTGCTTTGGCATTGACTTTGGAAGAGTTAGACTTGGGCTTTTCTTTGGAAGTTGAGCAGAAAAAGGAAAGTTATTAGTTTCTCTGAATGCAATATTTGCTCTTTTGCCGACATTGCTCTATCCTATTGTGTCCAGACAACCGCTGATTCTGCCCCTAAGATTGAGCCCAGTCTATTAATATTAATTAATTACTATTCTGGATGTAATATTGATAATAAATGTGTAACCATTTTTGTTAGTTTACTCACCAGCAGGCTTTAACATTGGGAAAGTAATCAGTCCCCTAATGCGAATTTTAAATTGAATGAATGTTATTTGCTTGAGGTGGGTGGATTAAGTCTTGAAGCGAATAAGACAAAATGCAGTAAAAGTTCATGGAAACAGTTTAATGTACGTATATTCGCTTTTAACGTATTTCTGTTCATAGATGGTGATACCACAGCTGGTCAGAATATGTCACTTGATTAGCCTAATGTTTTTATCTGCATTACACAGTTGATGGTAACAATGCAGTCGTGCATATTCTTGAGCTGAATTATTGTTGATGCGAATATGAAATGCAAATACTACCCCATTTTGGAAGTTGTGCTGCCCTCAATAAAAGTGACTGCTATATATATATATATATATGATATATATATAATATTTTTAAAAGGGAAAGGCTCATACACCTAGTATAGATAAATTCTGGAGTCTCCAGAAGTCTCCAGGATCTCTTTACAAACTAAAGGAGAAATTCGGTGTGAATCAATCCATAGCCCTGTTGCTGGAGGTCACTCAGTGCTGTCCCTATGAACAAGAACGAGAAAATTTGATGCAACATAGACCAAATAGTGAATCGTCAGTGAACACTACCCGAATAGGGCACAGAAACTTACTTTCAATTACATTTCGCTATGCCCCATTCAGCGAACCAACAGGTAGCTGTTGGTTTGCTACTCAGTCTGTTGTTTCAGATTTTTTACCTCTTTTTCCTACAGATAGCACTCAGTGACCTTGAATAACAAGGCTATGGAATGATTAACATCACATTTAGTCTTTAAATATTGAAGAAAACAGATCTCAGATAGCTTGTTTCCACCAGTGCTGGTGCCCCTATACAAATTTTGGTGCTGAAATCTGTGGAAATGCGTGTCAGTGCTAGTGCTAGTGCTGGTGCTGGACCAGAACCAGTTCAAGACCAGCTCCAGCACTGACATGGCCCTGGTGGAAAAGAGGTAAGAGGGCAACTGAAACTGAGGGTGCTGTAAAGGCGATGGTGAGATGCTGGACAAGTTGCGGACGGCTAGTCTACATTCCAGTTGCCAAGTTGGGCCTCAGTCTGCTGATCCTAAGGAGGCTAATAGCACATCACTCACATCAGAATGAGTGATCTCATCATCCATCAGCTTCATAACCACAACCTTGTCTGGATGTCACATCTCACAGAATCTTTGTATATCCTATTCAAATGTAGCCTAATTAATGTTGATCCAAATGATACCCCGTTAATGATTTAGAATACTCATGTGCCTTTTCCCAACTTCGTTCCATCTGGAGATCTACACAATAAAGCCTCAAAACAAAGATGCTCCTGTACAACAGCAATGTCAAATCTATTCCTCCGTATGGTTCAGAGTTGGCATGTGGTCAAGGAGACTTGAGATCTTGATACTTGAGAGGAATTTGCCACTCCAAGAAAACCAGCAGTCAAAGCATTACAAAGGACATCATATTATGATGGCTTGGACATGTGCTTAGAATGGAGCAAGACCGGATCCCAAGATGGACACCACCAGGCAAAAGAAAACCTGGGTGACCCAAAAACATCTGCCACAGAACTGTGATTGGAACTTCAAAAGATGAACATGACGTGGGGAGAAGCACAACATGCTGCCAAGGACTGCATGCAACGGAAAGAGCTCGTTGAAGCCTGATGTCCTATAGGGGAATAAGAGGAGTAAGTAAGGCTAATATACTTGACAAGGAGCTGCTCTAAGGGCCCTGTGCTTATAGTTAATTCACTGCAAGCCACTGTAAAGAGTGAAGGAATTTATTTTATTTGGAGGTCTGATGAGATGAGAATCTGGTTAAGTTTCAATTAAGTAAGTTTCAATCACTTCCCCAAGTCTGACCTGCGACAAAGAGGACCTGCAACAAAGAGACCCTAACCCAACAGTGTGTGTGTATTCAAGATCAACTCCAAATGAGATTAGCTGTGTGTCTGAACCTGGAGAGGGGAAAGCAGATAACAGCCATTAATGTTAGAATGGGGGTAACAAGGTGATTCAACTTGGACCATCATGGCCAGATGACTACCAGTAGTAAATTAGCATGTCTACAGGAAGGAGGTGATCACCTGACCACCACCCTGCCACACCTGAAGCCAGACAAGATCATCAAAGGATATTTGTAATTAGCCACCTCATTGTTAACCACTGATGACTCCATGGTATATATGTTAGGGGACCTCAGTTGATCATTGTTCGGTGTTCCCATAGTATCTTTGTATGCTGTGTTACTACCTTTTCTCGGAATAAAGACGGAATTACTGACTTGAGAAGACGTCCTGTTTCCTTACAAGAGTCTGCTTAATAAGAAATGATGCAATAATAATAGTAATAAATATAGCTGCAAGCAGCAATGAACAGGATCCAAGCCTCTCTGTTAATTTTATGATATGAAGCTTAATGTTTGGCTATGACATACATGCCAGTATGACAATGAACACTTTGATTCTTGTTGATATAGTCTTGATGGAGATAGGATTTGAACCCACTATCCATGATGTAGAAATGCCAGGCTTTAGCCCACTGAGTTAATGTCGCCTGTAAAAAATTCCCCTGTTAGCTGCCAGCTGCCAACCTACAGTGTTACAAGCACTGTACATTTTCTGGCCTCTGGAACTTTTTTGGCATAACATGCAGACGACTGTGTCAATTAATTTGATTCAAAACTGTAGCAATAGGTCCCTAGCAATATACAGATTTTCATATTAAATTTAATGCATTTTGACAAAGAGTAGACAAGTGAAAATCTGTAAAGGTACTTGCACTGGTATTAAGATTAAACATTTAAAATATCTAGGTCTAAGTCTAGGTCAATAAGGTCTTGAGATATGGGCTTGAATGGAAATTGCATTGTTATAGCACCACCTATCAAGATTTGGTCTCTGAGTAGTAGGGGCAATTTTTGACTTGGCCCTAAAGTTTCAGTTTTCTGGGACTTATGGTTTAGGCCTGTGAAACTTTTTTACACTTTAGCTTTTCACTGCATTTGTGGAAAAACTAAGCTAAACTAATTTTTGACAAGAAGAGTATTTGGAATAACATGCAGATGACTGTACAGATTAATGTGAATTAGGAATTTTGAGTCTAGGTCAATCTGGTCTTGAGATATGGGCTCAAATGGAAATTCCATTATTATTGCGCCACCTATGGGTGCAGTACCTCAGGATTTGGTCTCTGGGGGCAATTTGGGACTTGGGCCCTAAAGTTTCATGTTTCTGGGACTTCTGGGTTTAGGCTCCATGATGACTTTTAGCAGAGAAAAAAAAACAATAGGGTTCCACGCAACTTTGCTGCTTGGACCCCTAACAATAATAATAATAATAATAATGATTGTATGAATGTAATGCAAATAAATGAAAAATGTGGCACAAAAGTATTTCTGTTATACTTAAAAAAAGCATGGTGCAGGAAGATGTCCACCTTATGTTGATCTGCAATTTTTATTAAATGTCTTTGTCGTTATTATTCTTTTATTTGTTTTTATTACTCTTTTACTGTAAAGGTTTCATGAAAGCAACACAGTGCTTGAAGGTAAGCTCACCGTCTCAAGGATCAAAGAACAGCTGTAGGAGCTGCAGCTTTCTTATGGTTCATTGAGGATGACAGCCGAATAACTACACAACTCTGTCCTACTGGAAGTGCATGATGAGAGGGACCTACTCATCTAGTGAGACTGCAGCTCTTGATAACTTTAAAGCACACACACACACGCACACACACCATTTGAAGGAACTTTTATCCTCTTTCTTAACAGCCCGTCTTCTGTTTCAAAGAAACCCAAAGACTGCTCAATTCCTTTCCCACAAATGTCGGAATTTTCCTTCAAAGCCATATCACCATCTGGTCAGAGGAGCTCTTTGAGGCCAGACTCCAAGTCCCTGCAGGGATTGGACAGCTGTATCTCATGGTACCACAAGCAGTATGGAAATACTATTCATAGGCTTGTCATGGAAGATCCAGTGCAAATAAGGCAAATCCAGTGGTTACAGAACATGGGGAGTTCTGAGGACTGAGAGTACAGCAGGCCTACAATGATAAGTTGAGTGCTTAATGAAATGCTTCATGAAATCAAATTCATAACAAAAATAAATATAATGTGGTAAAGCTTCTGCCACGGTGGTGGGGTTACACCTGCTTCACCTGGGCTATTCGTTTTGATAGTATGTGTCCAAGGAGGGAGTGTCAATTTCTCTGTGATTTCAACCAAAAACAGTCTATGTCAGACTGCTAAAGATCCAGAGACATTTGAGTTGATGGTACTCACTCTCACACATTTGTGTCTGGTGTCATCACATGCAATTTATGGGCTTGCTGAAGGTGGCTGGCAGGTTGGCTACATGGCTTAAATGGACCCCTGGCTTGTAAGACATGTTGGCCTTATAAGATTGATGCTGGCTTCAGCTATATAAAGGTGATGAAAACACTAAAAAAGGCTCTGGTTTTATAAAAAGTTTAGAAAATCCTTGCACTCCTAAATTGTTGTAAAACAATTGGTTGAATCTAATCAAGGTCCAGTCAAGGTGTAGCAATCAAGCTGTTGCTGCACATAGACACCATCAATATTAACCAGATGATATCACTTTGTACCCAAAAAGCCTTTCGTTTTTAAATCCTGTAAAATATATCTGATACCAACAAGTCTTTCTAGCTAGGGATCCTTTTAAAGCAATGCTTTATGGTCTTGTATCACAGACTTCTGCCCAGTGAAAAAGTTCCATTCATTCATTAGCTATTTTCAGTGCAGCATTGAATCTGCCTTTTTGCAATTGTTGGTTGGTTAGTTTGCACCATGTCATAGTATAATAGCGTATTGAAACTAGCAGCAGCAGTGTCTTTCTTCCTCCATAGTGGTCCTGTTGCTTTTAACTGTTGAAGCGATAGTCCTAAATTCTTCCAATTACTGCCCTGTCGTACAAACTCGCAGAGTGCTGTCAGTAGGAAGAAGAACTACAGAATTTAGGGTTTAGCTCTCATGGTCACTTTGCTCAGCAGCAGAGATTTGGTAGCATAAACTGAAGTACATCTCAGCTTTCTTGTGCCTTGACTTCTCCCGGAATTTTAATTTATTGCACTTTGATTTTCTTTTTTAGGGAGCTGAAATACTTTCACTGGGATTTTGAGGGATTTCTTGGTCTCAACCGCTGTTAGTTTGGTTTACCTTTCACTAAATCCTCCTCCTTTCATCACTGAGGGGACTCAAAGACCAATGCACAGGCTGATGCAACAGAAAAGACAGAAAATATAGCATGAAGTTGTCTCAATGAGCAGATCCACACTAGAGTATGTTAAAGGCTAATTCCAATCATTTGCCCAAAATACATCTGTGCAAATTGAGATTAGGGTTAGAAACCTCCCTGAAATTATTTTCTGCAGTTTGGGATGTCTGGCAATTTTTTTCTGTAACGGGATTAACACATTTACCCTGGATGTTCAACATTTCAAAGAGCCTGGTCCTTCATTATTAAATTCAACTCATGAGTTATCCTCTCCTGTAGAGAGAGAGATCATGGCATCTTGCTGAACAAACCAACAACCTTGGGCAAAGATTTTATTTGTCCAGACTGCCCTGTGCAGGTCTCCGTGCCTTATGGACAACCAGGAAACACTGGCTCCTAATGTCCTCTCTACACCCTGAACCCTCAATAATAAAAGGTTTGATCAACTCTTCAGCCCATGTCTGTATCTGAAAGGATTTGTCATGATTGCTGTGAGCGAAGATTGATTCAATTGTAGTTTGTATATGTATGTTTTCACTAGTGAACCTTTGGAATATTGATAATTTACCGACCTTCAGAGACAAATTTGATTAGCTTTGAGGAGTTGTTAAAGTGCAGTGATGTTTCATTCATCTCTATTCCCCTCTCTCTTTCTCTCTGATTAATCGTGCCCTTATATGGGAATCTAATTGGAATTGGAAACAAGTTGTTTTAAAAACAAAACAAAAAAAACACTGACATACTAGTCATTATGAATCACTTATTAATACCTTATTCTGAATGACCATATACTTCCCATAGTACATCATTAGGCCTAACTAAGAATCTCTCCTATATAACATCCTAAATACCAGTTATTTGCACATTAGTTATAATGTATTAAATATTCTTTGCACAGTATGGGGTTTATAAGGTGGTAGTACAACAGGAACAGTTAAATGAATTGTAAATGTATTTCTTTTTGAAATGTATGTCATATATTATCATATACTCAAATATAACCAAAAGGATTCAGGGGAATGCTTATGTTTCATGTACAGCATAAATTCTTAATACAATATATATATATATATATATATATATATATATATATATATATATATATATATATATATATATATATATATATATATATATATATATATATATATATATATATAATTTTATAGTATTAGTATTAGTATTTGTATTTATAATGATGACAAAGAAAGAGAGATGCCTTTGTCATCCACAACTTCTGTGTATTTGTAACACTTGAGTGTAAAAAAGGAAACATGGACAAAACCTTGCTCCTGAATCCTTGCCATATTAATAATGCATGCGTAGCTTCATTAGAGTACATGTATGTAGCTTTGTTAGAGTACATGTATGTATAAGAGTACATGTGTGTGAATTATCTATGAATGCAGCTCTGGCCAGCATTAATGCACAAGCAGCATATCAGCTTAGCCACAGCTGCTGAGAAGGGCCTGGAAGGAGAGGAGAGGGGAACCAAGGGATCAGAACTGGAGCTTTTCTTTCAAAGGATGGTCAGAAATCACCTTCTTATTTCCTACCATTTTTTTAACATGAGGATTATCCCTTGAGAAAATATGCTTTCCAGGGATTTAACTAAATAATTTCCATTTATGTGACATTTAAAAGGTATATTTGCATGACCAGTGCGTTTAGTAACAATATAGTATCAGCACATCCCATAGTCAAGTCAACGGTTTATAGCCATGCACACACAATTTACAAAAGTAAATAGGATTTTTTTATTAACACATCCCAAGGGCTAGTGCAGGCTGGCCTTATTAATCACAGAGATAAAGACATTTCCTGTGAGTGGAAAAAAGAACACCATATGAGTGAGACAGAGAAAGAGGGCGAGTGTGTGCTGTCAGTGAATGTGGTTTGTTTGTGTATGTGTGTGTGTGTGTGTGTGTGTGTGTGTGTGTGTGTGTTTGAATGGGTATGAGTGTCTGTCTATTTACTGTATGTGTATCTGAGACCGAGAGAGAATGCATATGCTCATTTGTCAAAATGACAAATTAATGGTACCGGGGAACATTGCGCCATGAAAGTCTCAGCATTTTATTATAAGCATAACAAAGGTTAGAAAATACAACAAAATAAGTCATCAGACCTTAGAGAGGTTATTTAAGGTTAGACAGAACCATCCCCACATGAGATTTCTTACAGTATCCTGTTGAATATCCCTGCAATATCAATTCAGGCACGGGTGTTCAATCAGTTCAAATGGAGTAAGATTTTATGTTTGCTAATGGCCTGAATGGGTGCTGGAAGGCTGTAGGAAGTAAACACTTATATGAGGAATGGCCTTCATGCAGAAAGGTTCCCTAGGTCTCATATTCCCTTCTGAGGCAGAGAGCAGAGCACAATTCCAACAGTGAACAAATTAAATCCAAATCCCAGTGATGGGGCATTTCTAAGAATATGGGTGATGGTTTTTGAAGAAAACAGGATTAAATTCTGTGAAAAGTGGTTGTCCAAAAAAGGCCCTCAGAATGAATTGGCTTCCTGGAAGGAACTGGTTTCTGGAATGGTAAAATGGTATCATGATGGTATGGTATCTTTGAAGAAAATTGAATTCTTATGCCATTTTAGAGTCAATCTGAGGAATGGGGGAAAATGTGGTGAAGTGTAGTGATCCAAATAAATTGAGATCAACTATGTTTTTTTTTTCTTTTAAATCATTGGAGCGAGTGAGTGTGTATAGTTCCTAAGAACCTGGGTCAAGTTCAAGATTAACGGAATGTAGCTATACGGTTTGACAGAACCCAAGGTGAGGTGAAGGCTTTGTTGCTCTCGCAGCTGAGAGTGTCATCACATGCTGTCTGTTTTGTGTTTTTATCCAGGCCTGATAAGAAGCATATAAATATGGGGATTACTTTCTTTTTGACTTTTTACTCTTATCATTCAATTGAAGGTGGATACTGAGCTCACTCTCTTTTTTGATGTAGTGGGTTTTTGATGCACACCAATGCTGATAAGTGGCTTTTCTGACACATCCACCATACAAAAGAAAACTTAGAAGCCTCTTGCAAAACGTGCTATGAATTGCATGTTGTGCTAAGCATGTCTGGATCACCATCAGCCATCTGTTTGAGAAAGGACAGTGTTTGCAATAGTGTCCAGTGAGTACCCCAGAAAGTCTGCAAACTGTCCCTAAGATAGGCCAGTCATCATTTGTCTGTTAATCCTGCTTCATGGAAACTGGAGATGACATAAAATTGGCCAAATACTGGCCATAGATATTTTAGCCTAAAATTACACAACTCATTTAAGATGCCAACCATTATGGCGAATTGTTAGCATGACAATATGATTGGCATGATTAATAGCATTTATTGCCCACAGCCTGACACCTTGCACTCTCTTATTGTAATAACTTTAAGTGTGCAATACTGAATGCCTACAGTTGAAGGTAACGGAGTGGATTCAGCTTCTCTACTGACTGCTGAAGTACCTATCTGATCCAACAGACTGACAGCTAGATGACCAAATTGCCACAATGACAATGACTCAAGACTTTGCCATTACTGGGACGATCATCACCAATCAGTTGAATCACTGACAGGATGATTGCAGACCTCAAATTTGAGGCATCTCCCGTGGAGAACAAATGTCACAAATGTCTGAAGTGAGTGGGTAAGCTAAGCTCAAGGGTCTTTTGTTCCTGCAGGAGCCACTATGCTTGTTTACAGACTTTGCACTTTTCCTGTATGTAGATTGGAGCCCATGTTATCTTTTAATTTATAGTTGATCTTAACATTTATTTGACTTTGCACGTTTGAGAACAATACCTTATGCACAACCAGTGGTACAAAAATATTTCTTCTGCCTTAGTACTTCATATATTCTCTGATTGCAACATATTTCCCTACCCTAATATTATGATCTAGTCTTAGCCACACAAATGTTTGTGTTTGCATTTTAGCTCAAACTGCTGCCACACAATGTGCGAAGTTTAGGCAAGGGCTGGTAGTGTGAAGTAGAGTGCTGTAGAGTGTGTAGTTCAAAACCAAACACTTGGCTTGGGATTCAGAGCCATATCATGACCATCAAAAGCAGAATGAGATTTGAAGTTTAAGGGGAAATCCGGTGTGAATCATCATTTGAAATTTGGTTCAATATAGACCAAATATAGACATAGCGTTGATTTCGCAGTCATTTCATTGTCGATTTATATAGCCATGGGAAAGGCTTTATTTGACTGGGATTCACTGCTGCTGCTGTTAGTCAACTAGTAGTGCTACCTTTAACATTAAGACAGCTGTTGGTTACAGTGCTGATTATACTAAAGCTTCACAGAACACATATAAGATACGTCAGTCTAGACTTAAGTGGAACTGTTAACAGCTGTATAACATTTTGGATGAGTCTGTATATTCATAATGGAAATCAAGTAAATTCATTGTGCAGAATGCCAAGCACTCATTATAATACAAGCCTGATAAATTATGTTGTTACCACTCATTTTGTAATATCTGCCAAGAAAGGCTACGTCATCCAAGACACATAAGACAATGCCGGACGCTGTCTGGATGGCACGCCTTCAGCAGCACAGGGATATGACCTAAGGGAAACAGGCCAGCACCCAGGCAGAAAAGTGGCACTAACTGTATCAAAGGGTATAGGTCTATTTATTAGTCATTACTACAAATGCAACAGCATAAACTAGGTCTGGCACAGAGTTTTTTTCATTCCCTGATTTGCATTTCTTGAAGGAATCACCAATTGCATGGAGTGTGCTTGCTAGAATGTAGGTAGATAGGCTTATTGGCTGCTGGTAAATAGAGACTTGATATAGAGGCTATAGATGCTTTTCAACAAAGACATGAAATATAGCTATTCCTTTTGCTAACTTTGTCTTCTCTAGTGACGTAGGTAAAAAACAAATTAAAGAGTCAGAGTCAGAAAAAAACTGATAGCCAATGATAATGTAGGAGAAATCAATTTAGGAAACTGAAAGATCAATCATAAAAATAGTATGTGTTTTTATCTTGTTGAGTCTATTTCTGGTTTTGATAATTAATGATTAATGTGTAGGTTATTTATTATAGGGAGCTATATACACACCCAGTGGATTCCCTGTAAACAATTGATAAGAAGATTAGTTTATATGTATACTGTATGTTTAAATTCCAAATGCACATGCACACACACACACACACACACACACACACACACACACACACACACACACACACACACACACGTGCAGGCACCTACAACAGTTTTTTTTTTACAAAAATTAACAATTACACAGCATAGAGGTAAATAATCATGTTTGATGATCACCTTTGAAAAAATACACTCAAGTGCAAAACAATCACACACAAACACGCATGCATGCATGCACATCACCCATCCTCACCTATTCTCTCAACCCTGTAACTATGTGATAGTTTCTGATTGAGGTGTATAGATTTTCTTCTTAGACTACAAAAAGACCACAGTTTCTGTGGTTTTAAATGTTTGTTATTTTAGTCTCTTTGCTGGTTAAATGTCTCATTACAGGGTGGTGGAAATCTCTCTCAGCTGCCCTTGGAGTTGCTTTGCACAATCCTCTAATTTAAAATCATGGTACATGGCATCAACCTTCAGTCGAGAAAATCTATATTTGTTGATTGTTTGGAAATAGTCACTGTTACGGCCTGCTGGGAGAAATCAAGTCTGAAGTTTATCATTCAGATGTTTATTTAAAGGAGAAATCTGATGTAAAACAATCTATAGCCGTATTACATTGTTCCAGATTACCATGTGCTGTTTGTAAGAAAAAGAGCTGGAAAATTTAATACAACATAGACTGAATAACAAACTGGCAGCTAACTTTAACTAAATTAGGAAAATGGGCATAGGAAAATGTTGTGGTCAGCAATGCCGTTGTGATGGAGGGAGTCGAGATACAGCTTGTGGGGGTCAACCAGAACACTCTTACACAATGGCGCAACAGAAGGCAAAAGAGTCTGTCCCAGCACAGCAGGAGCAACAATATCGACTGCTAAAAAACAAAGTGAACTGCTCTATTGACTGCTAGAAAACAAAGTCAGGCAAAACCAAGGCAGACACCATGCCCCATCCTCCCTAAAGGTACGGCTAAAAAGCAGTTGTTTGCTGGGCCCCCAACAGCTGCAGCAGCCCCAGCAGCCTCAGCACACACCACAGCAATAATCAGTTAGTGTTAGCTGCCAGGTCACTATTCGGTCTAAATATGATTCAGACCAGATTTCTCCTTTAAGGAAGGTATCATTTGCCATTGTAAATTACTATCTTGTTTTGTTCCTTGAAAGGGGTAAGAATAGCCTACTTACTGTCAGAGGTTAGCCACTCAAAAGTGAGTGCCTGAGGTCTGATGAAATTATCCTGTTTTGTCTATGTTCCATTTTAGACCAGAATATAATGGTGCTTAAAATGGTCCGGCACACATGGCCCTCAAAACACAGTCATTATGACACTGTGTTACGTCTTTGTGTGTTATTTTTTCTCTGCATCTGTTTTGCATGTTTTTTGCATCTATTTTCAGATTCACAGAAGATTTCAAAAATAGCTCAAGGTGATAGCATGGATGAAGAACTATATGTTTACGTAGCATCTTTATTACAAGATTTACACATGCTTGGTTTGGACTTTTCAGCCTATTATGATTAGAGCGAGATTGAGCAGGCCACTCAGGCAAATTACAGGCAGAGTCTGTTACGATTGGAAGTTAGTTATGACTGCTGTTAATTACTGAAGACCCATGATTGTCATGGACTTTCCATCGTATCAAAATCAGGGTGAATAATCAGGAGGTCCAGCCCTAGCTTTAGCCTTTCACAGCTTTAATGCTTTGGGGTTGCTAGGTGACCTGAAGTATCTGAATACATCCAAATGTCAAACCTTTTTACATGGGGTGGCCAAAGGGTGAGCAGGAATATAAGTATGGTGGGGGGTCTGGGGTTCTTCACCTGGGAAATTTTTAATTAGCTAGATTTGATTTCCTGTATTCTGGTGTATTTGGTGGTATCTGGTGGCATCTAGTAGTCATTCAATTGGCCTTATGATCCCCAGGCTATTTTCAGGGTAATTTCAATACCTTTACTTTCAAGTTCTTATCTCAGTCAATATAAGGGCCATCAACACATGCTATTTCTTGCATATGGCATATATGCATAACAGCCTTAGTATCAAGAAAATAAATATTTTCGGTCTTATAATTTATTGGGATAGAGACAGGGTAGACAACACGGAAATTTTATATATCATTTCCCGGATTGCTCAAGAACCACTGATCACACCATTGGAATCGGTAGGATCTTCTGTTTATTTTAATATGCGGTATGCCATATTCAGGCAAAGAACAGCCAACAGCCACCGGCGCATCTGTAGCGTGACGCGACAAGAAGGATCGTGTCAACCATTACTTCCGCTTCAGCAAAGCATTCTGGGTACGTGTTGCCTTTCATTCATTGCATGAAGTTCAGCGATGCCCAACTTTGTCCAAATAAATGCGTCCAACATGCGGCAACAGCAAAGGAGTTTGGAAACACGTCAACAACACGCATCTCAAGGAACATGGGCCCTGCCTAGCAATGCATATGCGCTGTGGTGGAACTCAATTATTTTTAACAGAGCCAAGCCCACTAGAACTGTCTCTGTCTCTGCGTGGGGGAAGAAAAGTGTCCCAAAACCTGCATGTCAAGTCCATAGAAATAGCGTTTCCTATCAAATACATGTTTATTTGCTATGTCCGACCATTTGGGCTTAAGTTAATAATACTGTTGGCTGAAAAGAAGACATCTTCCCTTAGCAACATTGCCTTTAGTAAAGAAAAGTGAAAATATTTTTTCAATAATATTTTTGCAATATATATGCAATATTTTTTTATGCAATATTTTTATTTAATTGTTTAGTAATGTTCACAAAGCTATGGTGTGTAAAACAACGTGGTTCTGTCATTGTTATGCCTTAAAGTAGTGCCAAATTGTGTAATTTTACTATTTTAATGTAATTTTAATGGCAGCACTGTGAATGGAAATATCAGAATGTTAGATGCATTCCATAACTTGCATCCCTGTTCAGTGGGCGCTGGCCTTAACAATCCATTCCTCACATCCATTCAGTATACACATATTGAGTGAAACTGCACAATCTGAGCTGTCCATGTGTTTCTCTCTAATCACTGTGACTGTGTTCGCGAGGAAATTAAAATTGAAAAATTAAATTGAAAATGAAAAAAAGTTACATAATAAACCTGTTGAGGTGTCCATACCTCCACCACTAGTCAGACTAGTCAATGTGCACCATTGCACTGTAGTGGAAGACACTCACCACTGTTATTATGGACGTCAGAGAAAGATGTTGTCCATTGAGGGCTGAACTCAAAGTAGAAATGTCAATAGAGGTGATCAATTGAGAAGCTTGGATGAAGAGTTGATCCATTATATGTCAAAGATCTTTTATCTTCAGCCATCCAGCCAGCCAAATAGTCTCATCTCTCAATGCAGCCTGTCATTAACATGGATTGCGTACATCACACAACGCATAAATCAGTTGAGCCAAGCAGTGGGGTTTATAAAGGCAGCAAATCTTTCGACAGAGGGGGCCTGAGCCACATCAAGGCATCAAACACACTCACACACACTTGATGGACAACCCAAGACACTCAATACATAACAAACACCCAAACACCCATGTATCTCATATCACCACTGCATACCCATGTATCTGATATCACCACTGTTAATAGTCAGTGCCAACTGTGTCTCATTAGCTTAACTACGGTATACCACTTGGCTAACTTACTACTGTATCTGCAGGCTTGGGTCTATGAATTGACAAGGGCTTCTTTGTTATGAAAGGGGGTTAGGGGCAGTGATTGCATATAGCTTCTGTATAGAGCGATTACTGTAAGAGCTAGCATGTGTGTACATAACCCTCTGAACATTTGAAATAATAAAATAAAAATGTCCCTGTCTTCAAAAGCAATACTGTGAGGGCTCGGGGATGCTGTAATATTTACACACTGAGACCTCTGTCTTCTCTGTTCTAAGCAAATGTCAAAGTGTTTCACAGAGGCTGTTATCTAAGCAGTGACAGGCACTGGTCCTCTTCAAACAGCTTCTAAGGGGTTAGACCCTATAAAAAAACACAGTACAGATTTACATATGAACATTTATGAACAGTAGATGTCTCTGTACAATAGGCTATAGTATGTTTTCTCTAAGATTTATTTTTTGAGTTTTTGAGTTTCTAGCCTTTATTGACAGGACAGTGAGCTGTTTTGAGGCAAGAGGTAGATTAAAAGATGGGTTGTGCTTAGCCTGGTATTAAAACAAGCCCCTCGTCTACACTTTGGACATTTGGACATTCAGTAGTGAGAAACGATTGCTGGAGGTGTTCAAGTTTTAAAAAGATAGCATCAGCCTTTGACTGATAGCCTGCCTTAACTGATAGCATTCTAGCTATTAAGCATTCTAGGTTAAAAAGCCTCCTGAGACAACAAGCTCAATGGGATCAAATCCAGACTAGCAATGTAGGGAGATGATAATTGTGTGGAAGTGCGTAAGAAGGCATAGCCAGGCTAGGTTGTAGGATCACATTAGACTGGTTTAAACTTGGCTCCTGGGCATGTAACCAGCATCGCCCTACATGGTCCAACCTGCACATGCCCGGGCTCAAACCTGCAAATCACAACACCATGGATTGGGAGTCAAATTCACTAACGAGTGAGCTAAAGTCATTAGCACAACTCTTAAAGGCATCAGGAGGGAGGTTCACTAACGTAGACCATGTTGTGTTGAATTTAGGATGCTCAAAGAAGGTTGCAAAGAACAACAAGGGGTTGAAGAAGGTCCAGCTGGTTTTATTCATGCTTGGCTGTAGTCATGAAAACAAGTGCTTTAACCTACTAAGGGCAAAACTTGTATACAGCTGAATGCCAACGCTGGTTGTTTTAAGCTCAGAATACACTGAAACTGTCATAAGACCCTATCCTGAATTGGCCATGTGTATCCTACACCATTCCTGCAGTCTATATGTGACTGGTTTCCTTTACCTTGGCCAATAGACTGGTTCACAGAACTACTATTTCTATTCCATTCACATACATGCTCATATTTATACAGCCTGCTATTCTTGCCAAACCATTCTTCATTGTAAAGTCGCTTTGTATACACATGTTTTTGGGAAATACATCACAACCAGCTAGCTTACATGGATGTGCAGACTTCTACATGGTATGAGTGTCCAGTTGCACTTTACTGCCCCAGTATAGGCTTTTTTTTTAAGGTTGTCTATTTAAAAACTCCTTTGTCGTGGAGACCTAGAGGGCTTGTCGGTGATCTTGTAATATCAATCTGGCTCGGTGATTGATACAAAAAAACAGGGCTGTTTTACCTCAAAACTGTCATTATTTCACAGGTGAGCAGTGTACCAGAAACCTAGAGAAATTACGTCTGCCAACATCTAACTACACATTGCTGCGCTGATGATGTCAGGGTTTGTTATTGGCACACACAACCAATGCATTCTCCTCCAGTAATCTGGTGTGTGTGTGTGTGTGTGTGTCTGTGAAGGGGGTAGCAAGTTGAACATCTTTTATTGATCCCTTGAGTGTTGCATTACGAGTATGCATTAAACAGCAATCTAACTGCTATTGGCAGCGAAGCATGTCAAATACCGAATGACATTATGACATCATGCCCAATTTTGACAAGCTAAAATGCATGTTGATCTGAGGCTACTGATGACTGTAAGTTTGATTTGCTGAAACAGGTCTGAGTGTGTGTGTCTGACAGAGTGTGTGTGTGAGAGAGGAATATAAAAACTGCCAATTTCGCTTTTCTTTTTAGGGACTCAGAAGCATAAATTCTACTTCTGTTGCTAATTTGGTTCATTTAGGCTAACTTTACACCTTTCTGACCACTACTTTATTCAGTTTAATTTGTGTCTCCCTCATCTGACCTCTGCACCCACTACCACTGCCTCTTTACATTGCAGTCTCCACCACCTATCTTCCCTTGTGGCCTCTGCCCATCCACCTTCCAGCACTTTCTCTTCTCTTGAGGTTAATGATTTCACAGAGTCAATCTAATCTACACTGAGCTCTTTCTTGGATCGCCTGTGTCCTCTATCCACTAGACCAGCTCAGTCCACTCAGTCTCCCTCATGGCCTTTGCTCAATGTACTCTAACCTCAGAGCTGATGAGAGAAAATGCAACAAAACTAAAAACCTCATATCTCCACTCAACTCTTCACCCCCACCTCCTGCAACAAGCCCCACAGCTTACACCATTGCTGCATTTTTTACAAACATTTTATGGCGAGAGATTACCATGTTAGTTTTTTTTTTTAATCCATTGTGCTGTAGCTTGAATGTTCCTATTTTGTAATTCACTTTGGATAAAAGCTAAATGTATAAATGTAATGTAAATGTAAATAGTCTGTACCAGGCGGTGGGTTGCTAATGTTGGTAATGGTACGGCTTGATCTTCCTTATATTAAATAGAGAAAAACAGCATGACCGAGCCACTGAAGCAAGGTAGCACCACAGCTCAAAAAAGCTTCTCTAGAGAAGAGAACTCTGAAGTGGAGAACTACCGGCTTGTCTAACCTCCTTGATCCCAAACAATCTGGTTTCAAAAGTGGTCACTCCACTGAAACAGCACTTTTGCCTGTGACAGAAACCTTAAAAGAAGCCAGAGCAGCAGGTAGATTCTAAGTAATCTTGCTTGACCCATCAACACCACCGTGTTCTATCAACCAAACTCACAAACATGGGCATCAATGGCAAAGCGCACTCCTAAATG
The DNA here is from genome assembly GCA_027481765.1 of Tenualosa thibaudeaui. Classification (NCBI taxonomy): domain Eukaryota; kingdom Metazoa; phylum Chordata; class Actinopteri; order Clupeiformes; family Clupeidae; genus Tenualosa; species Tenualosa thibaudeaui. Next base: position 18,817,185 of record JAIFZK010000001.1, read on the forward strand.
CTATCTCACTGGATGATTGTTCAATGTGTCTGGGCTAGGGCAAACATCAGCACTACACTACTTCACCACAGGGGTGCCCCAGAAATGGCCCTTGGCTGTTTAGCACTGTTACCCTTCTCTTCTCATAATGCAATTACCTTGCATTTGCTTTGATGCAATCACACAATCAAAAATGGAATCATTCAAGACATGTAGCATACGCAGGATTTTTTTTTTTTTTTTTTAAACACAATCCTCAAACTCAGACAATTTCTCATGTCAAAGCAATGCTTAGTCTTCTATCCTGGATGGGAGGATATTACACTCATAAACACAAACACAGGCTCTGTGGCTCTGACAGGCTCTATTATCTTCTAAATAAATTAATATTAAACCCCTGTTTGGGAATCACTGTCCTACACAATGGTGATTCTTCCAGCTGTGGTCTAAAGGTTAAGGAAATCAGACAACGATTGAATCTGTCTCTGTCTGTAAAGAAAATTGGTGGGGAGGGAGGGATGGATGGATGGATGGATGGATGGATGGATGGATGGATGGATGGATGGATGGATGGATGGATGGATGGATGGATGGATGGATGGATGGATGGATAGATAGATAGATAGATAGATAGATAGATACCAATGTAATGCAGCCATATCATGGTGCAGAGGTAAGGGAGTGTGAAACCCAGTGTCATTTCCTTTTAATTCCTGATTACTCCGTGCTGCAGAAACTGGTGGCTACTGTTGCTACAACAAGCTGTTCAAAGCTTATATTTTGATATATATCAAACTGAGTGGCTTGAGGCAAATTTGACAAATAAAAGAAAAAGGTCCACTAAAACCAGTTGTTCTTGCTCCCTTTTATTTTTGATATAAAACACAGTGACGTTTCAGGTCAATGGACCCTTCTTCAGATGCTCCCAGGGTTAGTACCAGGAAGTGCGAGCTTTTAACCTTACGTTAAGGCAAATTTGAGTCATTGGATTGCCACACTGTGGCAAAATAAAACAAAACAAAAAAAACAAGCTGCTTACCTATATTTAGGTTCACAGACAGCATGCACAACTGATTAGTGGTGGTGCTAACAGATCACAGCTTGTTTCCATATGATAATATCACTGATTAAACAGACACACATACACACTTCCATATGATAATATCACTGATTAAACAGACACACATATGTGCACGCGCACACAGCACACCTCCACTCCGCCTCACTGGAAAAACGTCTCCTCATAATTATTTTCTCCTCCGTCACAAGGAATGTAGCCTGCATGAAGAGCTATAGTGATGATTGGAGCACAGAGAAACTCTCACAATTAGTTTATTTCTTGTTTTTTTGTTTAATAACAATAGGGTTATCCATTACTCTGGGTTTTATGCTAAATGTCTCCCATTTTTACACACAGAAGAAATCTGAGGCCAGTGCTTTGATTGGGGACAGGGGATGGGGTTGTCACAACAGTGAAATCTGTAAAAAATATTTTACCCATACAGAGTGAGGCCACTTTCAGTACAGTCAAAGACTTTACATGGATGTTTCAGTTGATGATTGTTTTCCCGTAGCATTTGATTAGCGAGAGTGTGTGAGTGAGTTCTCTCACTCTCTCTCTTTCACAGACACACACACACAGAAAGAGAGAGAGAGATTGAGATACACATTACCTCTCTCTCTATTTTACATCCCAAGAACTTCTGAAGAGCTCATTTCCTTTAAAGATTGTATGTGTATATGAATAAATAAAACCCAAAGCTGACAGCAATACTCAGGGGTAAAACTTTAGCATCTGCTCACTGAGAACAGCCCCTACTTCCACTCCTTACAGTAAACCATAGACTGTAGATGATGTGTGGTCTCCAGCCCATTTACCCCTCTTCACGCCTCTAGGTCTCACTAGTAGCAGTGCACCAGCTTCTGAGTGTGATGCATGGTGGTGGGCCTTAACCTTGTACTTAACTGCTTACCTTAACTTTAACTGCTAATTCCAAACAAGAGGTGCAATTGTGGCCGATAGGGCAACCCTTTTCTAGGTCGCTCCCTCTCTTGTGACATGTAGGATTTGGTTGTTTCTGTTAATGAGCTATCTGCTTAACCCACCCACCACACACAAACAGTAGTAGATGTAATCTTAGATGTAATCTTTTAAACACACTTTACATCTGCCTTGCCCTTGCACTTTGGAGGAAGCTTAAAGTAGACACTAGCATGCAAAAAAAGATGTGGTGAGAGGGAGTGAGATATGTGCCAGATTGTGTATCACATGCGTAAGGTGTGAAAGTTGGCAACCGCCACCGAGCCTTTTTTTTTGGTGCTGCTAAGCAGTGCTGGGCCGTGTTGGGCTTCTCTCACCTCCTGATCAAAAGCTTGTTGGCCTAGATGCCACTGCTCACGCTATTACATAGACTCATTTGATCTGATTTATTCTGACTAAAAGCCAAAGGCGATGAGAAGAGAGGTGGGGAGTTTGACCACAGGAGTTTGAGACTCCACAGCCAACAGAGAAAACACATCCCTAAATAGACAAGTCAAGAGACTCGCTGAATGCCTCAAACAAGCTTTTGTTAGCTTCACACCCTACTTCCAACTGGGTGAGCATATGACTATCATCTGTTTTGGGGGTGTTTTTATTCATGCTAGTCGTGGTGTGATATTATGGCACATAAGGTCATGATTATTCAAAATAAAATAAATCTGTTGGATAAGAGTAAAATTTCGATGACTATACATATCTTAATTCACTATTACAACTTGAGATGCTGTCCACTGTTAGACTTGGAAATCTGGACCATCCACCTGTAATTAGAATAGTTAGAATAATAATAAATGAAACATGTTTGTGGCGCTAGAAGATGAGACAGAGGAGGTGTGGACTTGCTCTGTCAGTATTTATGCTGAAACATGTGAATTTTAGGGCACATTGAAGAGTGGCTCTACAAAAACTTCTGAGCCCTCACAACGATTATAAACGCTCATTATCACCCATCCAAATAATAACAGTTTGGCTGTTATCTTCTATACTCTCAGAAATAATTCTGATAATTCCATCTGTACATACTGTAGGACAGTGCTTCTCAATTATCATTATAAAGCCAAAATCAATTGAGCTTTTTGAGGTGATGAGTGGATGGCCGGCGATGTGTACGCATATCTAGTTTCCTCCTGTCCTTTAGCAGCTCTGTGGGCCCTATCCCCTGCGGTGTTCATCAGTCTGACACATCCCATATCCTTGTTGCCAAAACTCACTGAGTGCTGTTGTTAGGAAGAGGAATGAAAAAAAGGATACAAAGAGTTGTGCGCGTAGTAGCTGCTAGCTGTGTAGTTCTTATGGAATACCTGTGGTTTCAAGCAGCTTTGCATTTACTCACATTAAATCAGCCAAGTGTGGTAGAACACAATATTATAGGAAAGTCAGGCCTAAGCTGTTTGATTTTCATGCTATCTTCAGTGGGTATCTGGACAACATAGTGCTTAGGCGTTTTTGACACAAGAGCAATGTGGTTTCTTCATAGTCTGATGCTGTTTCTAGGTAATCTTATTTTAAGTTGAAAGTATTACATAAAGTGTTTCTGCACAGCAAATCTTTTCTAAAGCCAATAGAATTACATAGAATCAGTCAATTCATTTTGCACTCTTACTGTAGATTGGATTTGATTAGATTGGATTAGATAGACTTAAATGCTAAACAAAATTGTTGGTGGTTAACATGCTACAATGTTACACTGGTAGCTCAATGACACAGGGAAAAATAAATAAATAATACTGTGAATTGTCCATGATCAGGAATGTTTCTGATTTAGCAGCTGGTGTTGAGACATGTTTGGGGATTGTATATCTTAATTGTAGGCCTATATTTCTAAAATTTTGCTTGCTTGTAAAATTTTTTTGCATAATTTTTTCATCTCCCTTCTTTGAGCCCAACTGGAATAAGGATCGTAAATAAACAGGATCCATGATGTGAATCCTTCATTCATCCATTATTCATCAAACTTCACACACTAACTAGGCAACTAATCTCTGTCTTCCACACCAGCTGCAATGTAGAGAGTCTCACTGGTGCACCATTGTCCTGGGACTTCCTAAGTGTTTTTCATATGACACTTAAAGCTTTAGCCCTGAAGTTGCTGAGCTACACAGCAGAAGTGGACTCTCTCTATGTATATATACATAGAGAGGTTTACCAAGTACTGGGTAAAGACCTCACTGCCTCAGTAGGGAGGACTGCCTGTTAGCATCTCAATCTATTGTGTTAAAATAGATGTAACATAAAAATGTACTGTTATTAAAGTACCACTAACTTTTCATCACTGTCTGAGGTATCATTTTTATCAGACGTTTCGTTCAGGAACCATCTCTAAATTAATGTGGATGTCATCTAGTCATATGAAGGGTGGATAAAGATAAGGACATGGTAGCACAGCAAGAAGCACAGCAATGTCATCTGGCAGTGACAGAAAAATAATACTGTATGTTCTCCTGCTTCACAAGGGCGTGTGCCAAAGCAATTACACACATCAGTTATTGAATTTAATTATTAATACATGCTTTCATTTATCATTTGCCAAAGCCTATACATCAGTTAGCTATTACTCTCACTATCAAACTGAATTGTATTAAACAGCCCTCTTGGGTGTCTTTTTTATCTGCAGCAGTGACATGCTTCTGGCAAAGAACCAAGTAGACTGGATGTCATTCTTGCTCAGGAGAAGACTGGTATTGTATTAAACAGCCCTCTTGGGTGTCTTTTTTATCTGCAGCAGTGACATGCTTCTGGCAAAGAACCAAGTAGACTGGATGTCATTCTTGCTCAGGAGAAGACTGGTATTGTCCACATAATTACACAACTACTGTTTCAGTTTCTGAAGCCTTCTGCTGTCCCATGGATCCATGCTTCAGGACCTTAAGTACGTACATACATTCAGACATACACACATACATTCATGCATACTTACATCAATCTGCAAGGGGCATGGCTAAGTAATGGTTAAAACCGATTGGTTAACTGAACTTCGCAGGATTCAGGGGCTTAGCTGCTCTAAAATTACAAAAGAGACAAAAATAACTCATGATTAATTTTGGATTTTGAGAATAAAATAATACAACATAAAAGGAAAAATTTTATGAAAGCATATATTAAAAAATATATTAGATCACAATCGATACTGTCATTTACAGTCATTTAAAGCCAGCTGTGGAAAGGATATGCTGCATGATGGATGGAGAGCGCCACTTGTCTGACAAAGTTATGTTTTCGTAATTTTTTAAAAAGGCTGGTAAGCTTCAGTTTACATAGTTTAACTTCAGTTTTGAGGATAGTTATGTGGAGCTAGGTATGTGTGGTAACTGTTTTAGAAAAGCAATAAGCCCCTTGAGTTTGTTGTACACCTTGAATATAGCACAGCTGAGGAGGTACTCAGCTTCGCTTGCCTCATGCCTACAACACCCCTCAGCTGTGCTATAGTCATGGTATAGAACAGCCTCTCTGGGCTTATTGCTTACTTATAACACATATACAGGGTCTCTGATCAACACATCTACATTTGTAAAATACTCAGTTTAGACTATTTGATTATTTCAGTGGACCTAAATAAGATCTGTCATCATCATATGGACAATAGGCTTGCATAGTCGTCAGTTCTACATGGATGAATTAGGTGGTCAGCTTGTGGAGTTTTGGCTGTAATTGGCCTAAACTATATGTTTAGAAACCCTATGCTATCTAGATGGGAATTAATATGCTTCCAGACACAGTGCTGTGTTAAATTTGCACTGTATTCAAATGCATCCATGTTTAACATACATCTCGTGATGATGATTGCCTGTTTGGCTGGTTGATTGGCTGGTAGTGCCTAGGGGTGGGAATCAAGAACCCTGATGTCATCAATTCCCCTTATAAATGCCACCATGTGTTTCAGACCATGGTCAACGGTTCTTTCTGTATACAAAATTGAAACAGATAACAGTTCTACGTGGTTTTCCTCATACTAATAAGCAGTTATAGTCTCCTTAGTAGTACAGCTGATACTGAAAACCTGTGTAAAATACCTTCTAAACAGTAAGGAATTGAAAAAAAAGACAAAGAATTGGACCAATTAGTAGATTCGAAAATGGCATTGATAGGGTTAGGTTCTCACCCCCTATTTCACTCAGTGAACAGTAAACAACCACATCATTCAGCAATCCTGTCATCCAAACACAAGATGTGGACACCAAAACTTGATTTTACTGAATGAATATTTACTAAGACCAAACACATTTAAAAAATTTCATTCAATAAACTTAAACACACTTGTTTACTCTCTAATATGTTTGCTACTCTTGTCTTGGTGGTGATTGTTTTCTAAATGCACAGGCTAGGCCTGCATTCAATGTTAATTTAATTGGAGATGATCATTTGCTCATAAATCAATGAGTATAAATCATAAACAATTGTAGCAACTTCTGGGAAAAGCATTAGCTATCCAACACATTTCATAGCCTAGCAGACTCAGCTGATATGTTAGACTAACTGGAGATGTTGGTGATCACAACTTATATCTATGAGAAAGAAATGTTATTTTCTGTTGTGTATTTAATTCCTTGGTTAAGGATTAATAGTGTTTTGGACAATTACATCTTGTAATTCATGACAACGGTCTAGTTTTATTGTGAGAAGTCCGTGTTAAAAAGGTGTCATCCTATCTTTAAAAAACGTCAGGGGTAAAATGTCATTTGGCACTGCAATGACATTCAGTTCTTCATTTCACCTGCAAAACAGCAGGTGGAATATATCAATCACATCAGTGTTTGAGTGGCCAAATTAGGGGATTGCATTCAAGTTTCATCAATCTGACATAGTAAGATAATGTAACTTCTGATAATTTCAAAAATAGATGCTAACTAACTAGTCTAACTGGAAGGTTTTAACCATTACGTTAGCCACGCCCCTGGCAGATATGATACCCACACATGCATACATACATACACAACCATCCATCCATGCATTCATACATTATACATACACATACATACATGTATGCATTCATACATTATTTATCCAACAGGAAATGCAGACATCTTGTTTCCTTTTTCCAGTACAAGCCCATGATGATCACCTCACTTACTTTTCCCTGCTTAATGTCCAATCTTATATCATGCTATACTACTGCTACACTTACATCCAGCTATTTTATGTCAATTTTAAACTTCCGAATCAGAAATTGAGGAAATTATGAAAATCAGATGAAAACAAAAAAAAAAAACTCTGACAGAGGTTGTATTACTTCCTAGTTAACAAAGTGGAACAAGGCAGTAAGGTAAAGCTGTTGTGTACACTCTAATTCAGCATTATTCATCATTCATTGGCATCATTTATCAACATTATGTTTGTAACAGCATATCACATTCTCATACAGATGCACACACACAAAAACAAGTCAACTAGTCAACTATTTCTACTAACACACAGACATATAACCTTTTTGGATGGTTCTTTTATCTCAAACCATCTTCCTCAGTGACAGCATGCATAGTGAGAACCCTGAAATCTTGAATCTTAATTTCTTGTATGTTTTTTTTTTTTGGTCATCATTTTACTGTATAATTAACAGAATGTTTGCTTTGGTGCAACAGGATTACAGGGTCCAATAGCCTCAAAGACATAGTTACCAGCATGAATCGGGCCACATGATTGGCTGATTCATGCCAATTCAGTCTTTGAGGGTTCAGGGTTTAGGACATAGGAGGACATAGGGAAACACAATCTGTGCAGTCAATCTATCTTGTATGAGGTGACATCTGAAGCTGGTTAGTGGGCAGCACAGTTAAACCTGCTGCTGCTGATCATTTTCCAGTATGTGGTGGAAGGCTATGGTGCTGATTGCAATCACTTTCAGATAATGTCTCCCAGGTGGGGGCTGTGAGACAGCTGATTCTAGGAACTTAACCAAGAAGAGAGAAAAAATAAAGAGTGAAAAACAGCAGAAACAGCAGAAGAGGTCCGCAGAAAGGACCAGGGGTTGGCATTATTATTATTATTATTATTATTATTACAAATAATAAGAAGAATGTAATTATTAGTATTGTAGTGGCCAGGAAGTCTGCTTGTCACCACAGTTGCCAATCAAGGAATGCCCTTGATCCATATAACTCCAGACACACCGAGGGTTCACAAATTTTCCAACAAAACCGGATAAACTGTTCTTCTAAGTTGCCAGTTTCACAGACACATTACATTATTATTATTATCATCATTATTATTATTATTATTATTATTATAGTAACATCAACAAAACAATTAGCCATTAGTGGTTTGCTTTAGTTTGTTTGATTTTACTGTTTCTCTGTTTGGCTTTAGATAAGTTCTACAAGCTTATCACACTGTACAGTGTGCTGTGGCCTACTTAGAAGTTGCACTAAATGACTTGTTTTTGTTTTTGTTTTTTTACCTCCGCCAAGGAGGTTATGATTTCGCTGGTGTTTGTTTTCTGTCTGTTTGTCTGCCTGTGTGCAAGATAACTCAAACAGTACTGTACGGATTTGGATGAAATTTTCGGACAACATGGGTATTAGGCCAAGAAACAGAAGATTGGTGGTGATCCCGAACACCGTCTGGAATTTGTATTGTCATTGACCCTATATTGCCTTGGTGGAGGTCTTCAATCTACAAGTGCTTTTCTAGTTTTAATATTTGGATGCTTTTAATATTTTGCCACATCCATATGAAGGTTAACCCTCAATTTCCTCTGCATCTTTATCAAGTTAAGTCAAGTGGGTTTTATTGTCAATGATGTACACTGTATACAGTAAGTGGTTTTACATTTAGAATAGAATAAATATATAGAATTTAGAATATATCTCAAAAGACATTTGAGACAGGCTACATTTAGCACACACACATTTATCATAACCTCACTCAGACAGACTTCTAGAGCCCTCCACAATTGTCTCTTAAACGGCACTGTAATATCCAGTACATCAGGTTGGTTTTATTTGATATTTTTATACCGAGTGGGCTGAGTGGTAACAAACTCAACTCACACCATCACACACTGATTGATTTTTAAAAGAGGACTGCTTGCAAGGTAGTCTCATTCCATGCCTCTAGACTCTCTCCATGCCATGTGCTCTCGACAGACAAGGAAATTGATTGTTACTAAAAGACACTTCTCCCCTAATTTACTTTTGTATGGGATCATGTGGAAAAGGGAAGGCTGCAAATGTTTCCAGATGTACAGTAATTTTAACCTCTGTATGATGTGTGATCAATAATGAAAAAAAATCTGATATTGTACGATGATTTCAGAATTTTCATTTGTTCATTCATTGTAACCCGCATATAGAATCCTACAATCCCTCTTTGACCCTTATGACATCTATCGAGCCCTTATGGCTACCAGGAGTGTCTCAACCCTCTCTGGATCAATGTTATAGACTGTTTTGTGACCTTTCCCTTGTTTGAATGACATGGTTGGTCACAACGTTTTTGTGTGTGTGTTGAATGCAGCCTTAATCATCATTCGTTCGACTGGAAGAGTAAGGTCACGAAGAGGTCATCCAGATCTTGCCCATCCTCCTATGAAATCTCATAGGCATATTCACAAAGTTTTTCTTAAAGAAGGCAGGATAATGGAAATCAAACAGAAATAAACTTCAAATAATACACAAATAAGCCCGCTGCACATGGAGAGGAATTAAGGCAATGTCTGTCCCTGGCAAAACCCACACTGTTCTGGCAGAAGAGATAAACCAGTTCTACTTAAGATTTGACTCATGATTTTACTGATGAGCTGTCTAAATTCAAAGTCAAGCCAGGGGCAGCCTGATTCAGGTAGATGAACTGGACTTCTGGAGGACTCTGGAGCAAATAAGCATGAGGGAAAGCCAGGGGCCTGACTGTATCAGTGGCCGGCTGTTCAAAAACTGTGCATGAAAAACTGTGCGTTCTTTTGTTGAGCTAGTTTGCATGTGTTAAGCTCTGATGTTTTTTTATGTGTGGATAGAGCAATTTTACCAGACTTGCAGAGCTTTTGTTCACAAATTGCTTCTTAGCCTAGGCTATGCAATTGGCAACATCCTGGCAAGTATGTTTACATTTAGGAAGAAGTTGCTTATCACACAGTTGTCACTACTACGGATTGATACCTAATTAGTCGTTGTCAGAGGCCCCACTTCAGCTTTAATGGTTTGGTTTCCTTGCCTTGTTGCAATGGGCCTGCTCATCAGTATGCATCAGGGCCGGTTCTAGACCAAATTTACCAGGAGGGCCAAGGTGGGATGAGTGTTTTTTCAGGGGGGCACATATAGTACTTGAGCCAAAGGTAGATAACCAATGCATATTCCTCCCTAAAACTGCCCCAGCTTTCTGACATGCTTTGTACATATGCAGATGTGCCATTATTTACTCAAATATGCAATAAGCCTAATACATATTGGACCACAGGCTGTTGCTGTGCTATACTGAATATAAGGTCTGGCAATACTGAATATACATTTGAATGTTAAAACTGACAATTTTGTGATATACTACCTATTTTAGCCCCATAGATGTACACTGTGTTAAAATACAGTACGGTAAATTGTCTTCCAATACAGTGTAAATACTGTACAGGACTAGAGGACATGGTAGAGGAAGGTGGGTGCTGTATAAAGAGAAATGTATAAATGTATGAATTAGGCTGTTTAACTTTTCCCATAAACAGAACAGGTAGAGTTATTATTGTACACCGGTAGGCCTACGTTTAATTATGGCTAATTTAAATAAAATGGTGAATAGTGTCAAATCAACATCTTTGCGGGAGTCAATGGCTATTGCTTTTATGGATAACCTCTTAAATGTTGGATTAATTGGCATGGTGGTGGTACAGAAAGGGCGAACATCCCTGAAAAACATCAGGATGAGTGTTTACGGACCCTCCATGTGTGTTTACAGACTAATTTAGCAAACACCCGCGTTAGCTTAAATGTCTCCGGTTAACGTAATACAGTTGTTTGCACAAGCTGGATAAGAGTTGTTTAGCCCATGCCCAGGTTTGCTGTGTTATGACTCTTATCTCTCTCTTAGTCTCTTAACCAACAAAAAGTAGCTTAATTATGGCTGGCTTTTAAATAATAATGAAAAAACAGTACATTTTAGTACATTTCAGAAAGCCAACAATACAAAAAAAATTAAATAATCAGCTGAGGAAGTTTTGTAGCAATCTATAGATTTTTAACCAGCTATATTCACCTGTAATAAGAGATCAGAGATGCCAAATGGCATTGTGGTGGTAATTAATTATATAAATTGGCCTAAATATGCTCATTTATGATGAGCTTAGTGCAGATAAGCAACTGGCCTAAAAGTGTGTTGTTTTATTTTAATTGACTTAATTCCTGTTATATTGAGGTTATCAGTTGAGGTCAGAAATTTGGCTTTACCAGGAAATTTGCTCCTCAAATGCAAATTTTATTATGGATTACAAATCCAGATATCACCATATCTTCATATATTTGCATAATGCTTGCCATTCTTTCCAGAAACATAATGAGCGTGCATACAGCGCAATTAAGAGCATATGGACCAAGATGGTTGTATTGCTTTGGAAAAAGCTAGAGAACTATCTCACACATCTGAATTGCATTAGTGAGAACTCATTTCAAAGGGGAAATATACAGCAGTCTACCAAGAGCCTAGTATAGTTTTATGTATCCCCAGACCTCCAAGCTAATTATGCTGTATTGCTGTATTTTAGACATATTGGAGATAACTGGATATCGAAATACATTTGGGCAGACTTTTGGGCACACTGGGCACACTTTTTAAAATGTACTCACTAGGCAACTGGTGAAATTATGTTTAATTTGTATTTTATATACCACTGTGTCGGCAATTCCACATTATGGATGTGACAGAGATAGTTAACTTTCCATGGCTTGCTATTAATAGATAATTTAATTTACAAACTCTGAACACTGGTTTACGTTATATAAGGGTTGGATAAAATCCATTTTCATTGGAATTTGAACATATAACTCAACTAGGGGGTTAGTGGAAGGGCAAATAGACAAATCGTACTGCCTTAGAGGATGGTTTTAGGAGAAAACATGGGTGCATGGGAGTATGTATCATTTTGCATGAAAGAAAACTGCCCTCACCTCCACATCATTACAATATATTGCCATGTACATAGAAACTTATGCTGTATATCAAAGCCTCATTCCAACCATGTGACCTATGCCTATGGCACAGCCACTATATATATACGTGGAGAAGAACGTGGAGAATTGTAACTCTACCAGAGGCAGTCAGGTATGCAACACACCTGTACACCTTGCACAAACCAGGCAGACTTCAGAGACTGTCAACAGCTTTTCAAAGTGTACCACAGAAGTTATAGGTCATCTACATTGAAGGTGTTAAGTGGGATATTGGGGTGGAGGCAGGTAGTGCATGGTGCAGCAAGGGGAACAGTTTGTTCTTTATGTTGTCAACTTCTCCAGCATCTGTTTTACAAGTACGTCTGCGTGGATGATCAGTATTCAGTACTCCACACCGAAGTCAACTAATCTCAGATTTGTTCCATGTATCATTCCAGCTGTATTAAAGATCCTGTACAGCTGGGAATTGGTTAATAGTCTCTGGCTATGAGTCACACATGGCAAAATTTATCTGACCCCCCTCCCACTCTACACTTTTTGGCTATTTCAACATTATGGATGGGAACATGAGTAAGTGTAGTATTATGTGTTGTAAAATGTTTCACGTAACAGCTATGGCTGAATACAAGTTCTCAAATTTCATATAGGACCAATCAATACATTATAAAATATGTGACATTATTATTTATTTTATCCCAGTCATGAATTAGTGAGACAAACACAGCACACAGTGAGGTGAAACACAGCAGCACTGGGCTGCCTGCTACAGTGGAGCCCAGGGAGCAGTGAGGGGTTAGGTGCCTTGCTCAAGGGCACTTCAGCCATGGATGTTGGCATGGGAGAACAGTGTTCAACCACTTCCCCCGCCCACATTTTTCCTACTGCCAACTCGTCAGGGATCAAACCGGCTCGAACTGGCAACCCTTCGGTCTCAAGACTGAAGCACTGACCAGTAGGTCTTGGCTGCCGCAGTGTGACCAAAACATCTATTTTTCATTGAATTGCTCAGTTATTTCAAACTTACGGTCTATTTTGATTCAGCCTCCCTTGATCATCAGCGTATGTGTCCACACTGTGCAGGGGCCTTTCGACACTTCAAGTGCAGCCTGGTCTTAGTCCAGACTAAATTAGGCCTAATTAAGGATGAGCAAAAGGCTTTTTTTTTTAAAATAAATGAGTTAGCCTGCCTAAAATGATCATAATTGGCTGACTTTATGCTTTACAGGCCTTACAAATTGTATTCCTTTCTCAACTGAAATTATGTTATGTTTAGGTAATTTATAGTTCATTTCCAAAGGCATTTTAATGGCAAAAAGGGTAAAAAGTGGAAAAGTGGCTACAATAATGTACACTATGCTTGCTCATCCTCTGTCACACACATGGAATTCCCTAAAAGAAATGCTGCTGTACACTGTATGGGATACTTATGTACTGTCACTGTGAGCTATTTGGACAAATGTTGCGACTCCCATTTTGACTTTGGTAAAGGCTTGAATTAAGTTGAGTTGAGTTTAGTTGACTTGAGTTAAGGCTGCTGTAGGCCTATGCATTTGCTTGAAAAATATTAGGTAGGTCTACCTCTGTGTGTGGGTTACTACGAAAACCAGAGACTATTGATATTTTTTTCCTGGAAGTTTTTGTAGGCTAGAATATCTGAACAGCTGGGAGGTAGCCTAAAAACATTTCGAAATTGCATAATAATGAAAATATGCAGCCACCTTAAAACACAAACCTCTCCATTTTGCCATGCAATTATCAAGACAACACTAAAAATCAAAATAGGCCTAGGCTACAATTATCTTAGAATTTTCCTGGTAAAACTATGACCCTTCTACCCTTGTTGTCCACGTGAACCGCAATGCTCAACCTATTGGTCTCTTGCGGTCTCATTGAGAAATGTTAAAGGCCACAGTGCGTCTCAGTCGAACAACAGGAGGCACGATGCAACAGCCAGATCAACAATGCATGAAATGGGGAACACTTCCATAGGTCTATATGCTATTCATAACCCAAGAGAGTTTGCATTTTTTAATTAAGGAATTTACTCACCAAGTCCCCATACCATTTCTCTATGTGCTGTACCAACAACGCTGGTCAGACCTGTCTCCTTAGCCCAGCCAGCCCACCTCATTGTTCTGAGTTCTGGTGGGACACTTTGTTAATTTTGACAACCTGAGACAACTTACTGGGGGAAAGCACTCAAAACTCTCGTCTCAACCTCTACTGTCCTCTGTTTTTTAGCCTATCTGTCCCTTTTCTCTCTTTTCACTGGCTTGATAAAACATATTGCACTGCATAATGCAAACATGAAATTTACAATTTACTCACATGCTAAATTATACACATCCTCACTCTGTAGGCTGGACCACCTTAAAAATATCTTCCAAACTAATGCAACATGCCTATAAATGTTCAGTTAGATCATAGCCCTGAAGTAAATAGCTTACTTTATAGAAGACCAAACAGGCTCTCTGAACATTTCAAACTGGATTACAGAAGCCTACAAAGATTGTTTAGATTTTTTGACATCTCTTCTGAAGCCTACAAAGATTGTTTAGATGTTTTGACGTCTCTTCTAAAGCTTGTAGAGTTCTTGAGCTATTGCACCAAGAAGAATGCAGTTATGCAGAATAAACTATGAATACATTCAAGTTAATTTCATCATATAATTAATCATATTTATAGCCTAGTATTCATAGGGTGAACCATTTATCATGGTAACTCAACTAGCAAAGTTGGCAAAGTTCAAATTGTGTACTTTCTCATGATATACTGGTAAGCCATGTGTTATGTGTTATGAATACTGTGAAAGCAGCTCAACAGAGAAAATTGTATTGTTTTAGCGAGGAATGCAATATGCTCAACTTGGTTAGATGATTCAATTTTATTAAATAATTTCAAAGTTAATTTTCCCACTAATTTTCGCACTAACCACCACAAACTTAAATATGTAACGTCATTACAAAGGTAATTTTCCTGCGAACCGTTTATCACAGTAACAAGCAACTAGTACCATTTGAAAGATCAGATTATGTACTTCTATGCAATGTGCATGTGACGAATACTGTGAGGGCAATCCAAAGGAGAGAAAATTGGTGTTTTAGACGCAGATGGAGATATGCACAAATTTAAATATGTAACGTAATTTCAAAGTTAACTTTCTTGCAAACCCCACAGTAACTTGCGACTAGTACCATTTGGGTATTGTTTTGGAGCATGTCAGGCACGTCATTTTAGTTTGAACTGCTGCCTGAATTGATCTGAAATTGGTAGTGTCTTGAACACTGATAGCTATAACATTATATTACTCTATGCATCTTAACTCTGTTGCTAATTTATCCATAGAAATGTTGATGGCGACCATTTCTGACATAGAAATGACTTCATTAAGTTAACCTTAATCCTAATGCACAGTTGCACGATTGGGAACTGACATCTTTTATCTGATGAAGTAGTGAGCTACTTCTTAAAACTTACATCATAATGATAGTTTCGCTGTAGAACCTCTCCATTTCTTCTCAGTGATTTAACTGCCACAAATGTTCAAAATGTCTTGCTGCTCAGCTTGAAAAGACACGCTTCTTACAAAGACGTGCAGTGAACTGTCAGTCAGTATTAACGAATGAAATTCAAGAGGGGACCTGGGGTGGCCAATCAGATTCCAGGGGTGTCAAGCGCTACCCCGGGTCCTCCTCTGGCTCCGCCCTAGCCTACTGGTATAGGATACCTCTAGGCTGCTTATTATTAAGAAATGGTAGACATAGAAAACATTTTAATGTAGCCTTTTAAATGCAATAAGATCGGAAACACTGCTCCCCCCCCTCTCTCTCATACACACATACACACACACTTCAGCTAATCGATCCTTACGGGAGTATAGAACTCCAGTAAGCTACTTCAGCCAAGTCAGATGTTTTTGACAAAAGCTGCACGAGAGGTGCTCAAATCATCTCTCCACTTTCACTGATGTGCCACATTTGACAGCCTTTGGAAATCGACTAAGCGAACTTCATCGCCACATTTGGATATTGAAGGGACCTTTTTTCTTTTGGCCTAAATGGATGTCTACTCCTCAAAACTGTCACATGCTGTGGATATAGGAGTTGGAACTTACCTGGTCGTCATTGGTATGTGTGATGTGATTGCAGCTATGTATTCCATTTCAATGTATTGATAAATTAGCTATATTGCCAGAGGTGGAAAAAGAAGCGGAAACTGACAAGTGGACAAACGCCTAGCCTTGGGGACGAGCATTCAGGTAGCTGTGGGAAGTATACTGCTGATGTTGAGTAAAACTCTGGTGAATACAGGTGAAACTACGGACATTGACGCACGCACGCACGCAAGCAGAAGCCTACATAAGCGCGCGCGATTCCTCTTTAGATGCTACTTTATCTTAAAAACACTGTACAAATACAGATTGTACTGTGTGCAGTAATTTACAAAAGCATTCAAATGTGAAGTTAAAGCAGCCTACGAAGTATCACAACGGCTCGCTGTGCGCGGTGACTACACATGACGGTTATCTGTCCCATCGATGTCACCTTATATATTTTCATATACTTAAATCAAGTAGCATGACTCGAGACTGGCCTTTGATGGTACCCTGGAGTTGATTGCGAATTGATGGTCGCAACATTAGGCTAATACCTATTTTTTGTCCTAAACTAATGCCGCATAATTATCGATAAAAGCCAAACAATAGACAACTGATTTACCGAATTTGCCAGTAATTTTGTTAGCAAGATCATTTTGGTGCTGATGCATGAAGGTGTAAAGAAATAGGCTAATGATTTATTATGTGTGACCTTTTACTTTGTGATCTTTCCATTTCCATTGGCTGCATCCACCAACACCAGTGCCATATTGATAATCACTATATTGATAATGGGCTACCTTTTATCAATTGATGTCACAGTTGAACACATTTGTCATGAACTAATTTTAGTTCTCTGGGGGCTCTCTATATACTGTAAATTGTGTTGACAAATTAAGGGTGTGCAAAAAATAGTTATGTAAGTAAGAATGTTCCTCAGCCTCATATGAAGAACAACTTCATATGGGTGTGCATGCAAAAAGGTGTGACAAGAACAGGCTACTGCAGGTCCTTTTGTTTGTCCTCCTAAGAGTAATTAAATGATTCAAGCATTCGTCTAATTTCAGTTTTGCTTTTTATCATCCATTCATGCGACATTCTCAGAGATGTAATTTGTGTTATGTGAAACATTTATACATTTATGTAATTTGTGTTGCCACCTCTGCAAAATGGCTCATCTGTTAACAAGAGCTACTTTAAACCACTGCATGACACTGCTGTAAATCACCTCAAGTTATCAATTGCTTTGAGCCCCCCTGAGCTCACTGAGGAATATACAACAGATGCAGCCCTCCCAAAATAAGTAAAGGTAACCAGGCACACTACAAATTGTTTCTTCTGCTACCATCTGACAAGCAGTGCCCCAGTCTCAAAGCCTGGTCATGCAGGCTCAGTAACAGTGTTTTTCCCACCATGCAGGAAATCAGGCAGATGAACTGTGAATGATAAGGGCCTATTATGTGTCTGTCTGTGATCCAAAACATGTGCAGTCTCTCTCTTTCTCTTACTCTCTCACTCACTCACTCTCTCTCTCTCACACACACACAGCGGCAGCTGCAACATGAGATTGGACAAGACTACTGACTTTTTTGCTGTCATATCTGAAATGTTTTAGTTTTAAAATTTTTGCTTAGTAAAAGCTAAGATGATAACAGCACATGTAGAGTAGGCTAACTGAGGGGAAAATTGTGTTTTGCCAAAGACCCAGAAGAGCTCAGTTCTCCACTTTGCTCTGAGCACATTTCTCACTGCAAAAAAACTCATATCAATTCTCCTGGGTCTGATACAATTCTAAGGTCAGATGAGGTGAGTCACATCAATATCACATCAAAGCTTGCTTAGTGAAACCTCAAGCTTGTATTTCTCAATAAACCAAACAGAACATGAGATGGCCCATAGGTAACAATGAAATGTGTCTTGCTGAAATGAAACTGAGAGACATTTCCAGGTGAATCTGTTGAGGTGTTAAGGCTGTTCTCAGAGAGGACTGGATTGTTGACCCTGCTGGTGTTGTTTTGGTCTGTCTTGCAGTAACATAGCAGTGTTGTTTGACACCTGAGGTGAGCATGACTATATGGGGTATCAGCAGCTCTCTGATAGAAATAATGATATCAGCAGATTGCTGTCATCCAGCTAGACTGCCTGTGGGTATACAAAGAGTCTAACAGCCAGAAGTTGTATTTGTGACAACAATCTAGACAGGGCATCGGTGACCAACTGGTTTGGCAATCAGACCGGTCACTGAAGGTGATCAGTTAGATCCCTGGCTGAGGAGTAGAGAAAAGCCGTAAGCTGCAAGCCCTCAAAGACTTTCAGCCTATCATGAATTCGATTCAAGACAGTCAAGTCCTCAAAGGTTGAGGGCTTAAGCCATAGGAGGGCATTAGGATTTAGCAATCACAAAAAGTAGTCCCACTTCCACAGATGAGGTGCCCTTGAGCAAGGAACCTAACCTCCCAATCACTTCTCGGCCAGATTAGTGGCTGCCCCACTGCTCCATGTGTGGGTAGTCCTTGTGTGTATGAGCTTCCAAAAATGCGTGTACATGTATTTGTGTGTACATTACCCTTGGATGGGTTAAATGCAGGGAACAAATTTTCCCAAGGAAATTCCCCAAATAAAGACACCTAAGTTTACAACATAGCAGCAATATGTGCTTGAATATGAATAATATCCTATATAATACCCTATCCAATATTATATAAATAATATTGAATATGTGCGATATGTGCATGGGTACAATGTTCAGCCCTCCAGGGGTACACTGTGTTAGGGATAACCGCCACCGAGGTGTCCAGATAAAATGGCGAGGCGGGGATGAAGAATGCTACGATACCGCAATGCCGAGTGGTGCTTGCTTCCACCAAGTCCATTATTCCCCTATATCGGGACACCTCAAAGGCTGATACCCATTATATATATATATATATATATAAACAGAAATAAGATATTCAATTGTAAATAAATCATATACCTTTGTAAATTCCTGTTCTTTACTTTTTTCTCTGGTCATTCAAACTTAACTGGTTACATATAACACTGTAAACTAAATCAGTTTTTTAGTCACACACGTCAAACCTATGGGCCCATAAACATATAACCTAATCCCATTACACAAAGTTCCTGATGCAGGCCTGAATTGTTGCTTGTGTGCATTGAGGCCGTAAAACGTAACTGGCCACTTCACGCTTATTGCTGTAAAAAACGCAGTAAAAAACAAAACAAGGTTAACTCATGCAGATGAAGAGAATATCCATACACCGTCATGGCGGTCGAATTCCATGGAGTCTGGGGCCAACTCTCCCACAGCTCCGCAATCCTTGTTAATGGCAAAACGCCAGCTGTCATTCAAACCAATCTCCACTCACAACCGAGTTGGTTGGACACAGGTCATAGGCTGTCTCCGTCTGCTAGCACCAAAATAGTCCCAGCTAGTGAGTTTCTAACCTTTTAGAAATGCTAAATGACCTATGAAACAAGTTTGTTCAGAAAATGTCTTGAGCCCGACCACTTCCTCATGCAGCTTATTAAGTAGGCTAAGTGTCTGACAACCATACAGTTCAACTAAGATAAAAATACAGCGCAGGCAACTACTAAAGGGAGTAAGATTAGATTTTTTAAAAGAAAGAACTTCCAGGAGTCCAGGAGTAACAGATATTTAATAGATAAAAATGCAAAAACATATCAAAACAGCTGAAATAATTCTATTTTATCTCTTCGAAAACAGAAAAAAGTCACCAAAATATCGTCCCCCCTTACTCCCTCGTTGACATCCATTATAAACACTACGAACCCGGGCGATTCGCGGGCTCCTGTTTTAACATTGAGTGAATGGCAAAAAGGGAGGAACGGCCTCCCTTTGGGCTCGTCTGTCATCAATCATTGGAGCCACATTCGTTAATGGGCCCAATCAGAATGAAAGGGTGGATTGACGGGTTGACACGCAAGGTCTTGCACTACTGTTTTTGTCGACAGACCTGTCATTCGTGAAGGTGCGGACGGCGGAGAGTTTGAGCCTTTGTAGAGTTTTGCGTTGTTGTGTCAATAAAAAAAGGATGTAAAAAGGAGACGTTGTATTCATGATGTTAAATACCCCATTTCACACACTGGAGGACGATAAGAAGGTGAAAATCAAAACAGAGGGGAGACCTGTTCCAAAAATTTACATTGAAAAACCGAATGGTCAGGTCAGTGTGTTTAACGCCACATGGTATCAAAGATACCCATGGCTAACTGCTAGTGTTAGCACGACTCATATATGCTGGCCTTGGCTGTTGGTAGGGAAATCTCAAACATGGTCTGTGCAGGGATTTAGTGACCATAAACATTTGGACAGGGCCACCAAGCGTCACAACAAGTGCAACTACCACGTTGGTACAGCTATTCACGTAAAATTGCTAGGTAGCGTGCCTGCTGATCAACTTGTGGACGAGGGTGCCCGGTTGCAAGTGGCACAGCACAATGCTAAAGCGCGTCGTAATAGGGATACACTGAAGCGTTTGATGCTACGGCGTCTTTGGGCATTCAGGAGCTGGCATTTAGGGGACGGGATGAAGGGCCAAATAACAAGGGCAACTATAGGGAGTTTGCAGACACCTGACCACTTTACCCCATCCTCCCCTATAAAGAGATTTACAAAAAATATATAAATAAAAGGAGCTCCCACAATACAGTGCTTGCGTCTGAATATACAGGAACATCAAAGGAAACTTAATCTTTTAACACATTTTGCTAAAGGGCTACATCTGATGTCCTCGTCAGATAATACTCTTAAATTAACCTTAAACAAAACCTAAAAAAAACTTTGAGATGCTCTGCTTCTATTTACACAGATTTTTAAATTATTCCTCTATGGACTATGGTTATGGGCTGATCTTTTGCTCTCTCTAGTCCTTTCTCATTACCCTCATCAGTCTCATCCCCATCTGAATGTGACCTAAAATCAGGACTAACTATGAGGTCTGCTTCAGTGAGATTTTCTCCCACATCATTTCCCTGTACCGCAAAGTCATCTGAATGATGCTCTGACCCGTGTTCAGATATAAGAGCTGCTCTAGGTACTCTAGTAGGGTGCCTCGCCAATAGCCTATTCAACTCTGTTTGGTAGGACTGACATGTTCTGGGTCCTTCAAACTCCAAAGATGATTCTCTCCCACTCTCCTTATCTGACCCAGTGGCTATTTCAGCCCTATTGGAAGGAGGTGATCTCAGTGAAGTCTTCAATGGTCCTCTCTCTCCTTTGGGTCTGTGTGGGGCTACACAATCGCTGAAGTTTATATTTTACCTTCAGACCTAAGTTTTTGCGTAGCACTCAATCTCCAAACTTAAGCATCTGAAAGCCCACTCTTTTGTAATGTGACCTTTTGTTTCGCTGATTGTATTATTGGCAGTCTCAATAGCCAATTGATAGGCACACTTTAACTCTTCAGCTAATTACAGATAGCTTTTACTCCAGGTGAAGGGATGTCCTCCCATCCTCCTGTTGAGTCACCCTCTGGCAGATTTTTTGATAGCAGGTCGGCATCTATATTGTTTATACCAGGGCAATACTGTTTGTTGAAGTCATGAGTCAGATGTTAGCACATAGGAGATGCACATAGAGGATTGTTGTCAGTCTGTACAGTGAGAGTAGCTCCATACTTGCTCACAACTGCCAATTTAAAAGCTAAGAACTCCAACTGGTGATTTGGATAGCTCATATTGGGAAAGTTTCCTGCTGCCAAATGCTGCAGGTCTTAAGCCCTCAGGATAAGCCAGATACAGGACTGCACCAAGACCCTTGAAGCTGGCATTCACATGAAGAACATGAGGTTGACAGACTTCAGACAACTTCTCTCACTGCTTCTGCTGCATGAGGCGAAAAGAGAAATAGAGATCCTTGCCAGTTTCAGCTGTGCCAAAAGCATTCTCCAAGGCTTCCAAACACTGGGCTGGATGAACATCTGTAATGGCGGTGGGTGTCACTTTCACTACTTCCAGCACAGGCCCTTTAAGGCTTTCCATAATCCTGTCTCTCTTCCTTAACCGAGTCACTCTCATCCATCATGAGCCTATCCAGTGTTCAAACCCCAGAACAAATATCTAAACGTCTATGCATTATTCTCAACAGGTGGCTTCACAACTTTCTCAAGTAGTTCTCAAGTAGTATAGACCCTGGTTAAGTACCTGTAGCACCTACTAGTCAAAAGTCTTGCAACTTTTCACGGAACCTTCTAGGCTCTGTCACAGTCTTATCCAATGTGATGAGCAACCAAGGATGCTGCTGACCAGGAGGCATGATATCAGGGAGAACACTGGGTGAATTCATGGACTCTCTACATTCACATAACACCATCCACTTGTCTTTCTGCACATCTTGCTTCCTACCCCTGACACACACACGACACTTGACATCATGAACACCAGTCTCAATTTCAACAACTTCTAGATCCTCATGCATAACTAACATAAAAGCTTGAGAAGCATCAAGAACCTCATTTTCACACCATAAGTTCTTCTTCAAACAAATGACGGTCAACCATCATGAATGATTATATATGTATATTAAAAAACTAATTAGCAAAATAATTAAATGATCCCAGCAGTGCATCCATTTAAGTAGCACCATCAGCCCATCTTATTGCAGACGCTGCCCTGGGTTCTACTAACCCCTGTGTTTAAAGATATGGTGTACACATAACTGTCATAAATTGTATGGAAATATACATATCCTGAGAATACTTTTAAAAATGTGTCTGTACTTTAATTCTAACTTTAATATTGCACTTTTTTAAAGGTTGTTATTAAATATACTTGACTCAAAAAACCCTACACCTAAATTCCTACCACAGCGCCTCGATGACAAATTCTCACAAGTCAGATTAGGTTTAGTTTAGGTTCAGCAACATTCCATTGTTGCTTGCTAGGTCAACTGTTGTTTGCTATGGTTGCTATAGTTACCACTCAAAAGAGCATTGATATGGAAGATGATTACCAGATTTTTACCAGATATATCGGGAAATAACGGACACCCTTTCAGCCAATCAGAAAAGTGCAGTATTTCATGTCTCTGGGTGATAACATCCACAGGAAACAGGAAATGTTGGGTGGAATATCACATGCATGTGCTAGAAGCAGCAAGAGCAGACCACAGGCTAAGGAGCACAGAATCAGAATTGTCCGCTTCCATACCGAGACGGTGCGATGAATACACCCTGTGCTGTGTGTTCTGTTTGTCCGCTTGTTTGTGAACACCAAGCAGAGCAGCTCTTTGGCCTTTTGTGTTAAACAACTGAGAGGGTCAGCCCAGGGGAACTGATGGTGATGATCTGTATAATCACTGAGGATTTATCAAGCCTGTGCCCAAGCAAAGAGAAATGAGAGGAGAGCAAGGATAGCTTTTAAAAACTTGCTGTACAGGTCTGTTTTATATATGATTTCTGACCCACTGAACCACACTTCAGAATCTTTGTATAGATCTGTTTTATATGTAATTATGTTTCAAACCCACTGAAACATGCCTCGATGTCTTTGTACAGGACCGTTTCACAAGTAATTATATTTCAAATCCACTGAGACATTCCTTAGTCTTTGTTTATATGTTTAGTCACCTTTGTGTGACAGTTACTATGCATTTAGAACTGGTGAAAGTTCATCTTGGAGTCTTTGTAGACAACTGTGATTTGTTTCTAAAGTCTTTGTAAAGGTCACATCTAAAACTTGCTAAAGCTCAACTTAGTCTTTGTAGAGATTTGTTGTATGTGACTATGCCTATGCCTTTATGTGTACAGTCATATTTACTGAGAGAAAATGGGTACTACATTTAGGGCTGTGGTTTAATTGAGAGGCAATGTGAGAAGTCTAACTAAAGCTAATGTGATAACTTTAATGTAGTTGCTAATTTAATAAAAAGAATACAACCCCATACACAAAAAAAGAAAAGGCAGGGTCAGCTAAGTGCCGCCAGACCCAATATATCTTCGGTTTAGGCACAAGACACTAGGGTAGACAGACTGGCTATCGTTGGCTATCGTCTCTTCAGAGACAATTCCATGAAAAGGTAATCCTTTGTCATGTCCTTAATGCAAATAAAATTCTGTGTATTTTTTTTCTTTGGTCTGTGTTTGAACTGTAATTGGAATATTTTCAATAATTATCAATAATTGGTATAATTTTGGTATATTGGTATATTTATGTTGCTCTGCATATTTGCTATTTGTACTGTAGTCATTACCCTGATAGTCATTTTGTACTGCTCAGCATCTGCACTACCTCAATAGATATAATATGCTGACTGTCAATTCACAGCTGTAATTTCAGGGTACAGCGCCAGTTCCTTATTGCAATTCTGGTGGATAGACTATAGACTATTTTTACAGCGGTAATTATTGTCTGTCACTGTAAGCTTTCCTCTAGTTAGAGTAAAGTATCTGTCTATCTATCTAGTCAATATATCTATCTATTTATCTATCTATCAATCCATCCATTCAGTATGTTGTGTTTTAAGCTAGGAGATATCCTTGGAAGAGCAGGGTCTACAAGAATTTCTTAAAGGTGGAGAGGGTATTCATTGCTCTGGTGGCACCAGCGTGGAACAGCAGATCAGAATAAAGGGGGGTTAAGGTAGATGTGAGCAGATTAGAGGAAGAGATTCTGCATTCTGCAGAGAGTTTACTTTAAACTTGATTATTTCACCACAGATGCCTTTCACCAGTTAATCAAATCACATTTTTATCAACAACAATTTTATCCAAGCACATTTTAATATATAAGTTTTTAAAATATTAGTTTTTTTTACTCAGTGGTTATTGATAACATGCACACACTGTCTGTATAATGGAATACTAGACAGTTGTCTTCCTTAACAATGGGATTCTCTTTTTTGATTGCTTGATGAGGTGAGAATTAACTTTGTAAAAAGGCTACCTTTGAAGTGGATCCGGAAATTTTTAACCACCATTCCATATCAATGTGCTTATGAATGGTAACCATAACAACCGTAGTAAAGTATGTGTCGCTGTACTGCCCCCCCTTAAATGGTAGCAATAATAGGTTATTTTCTGTAGTTCCTGCACTTTATTCCTAAATATACAGAAAGTTACAGATAAAATTATATCATAAATATGAACAGGAGATAAACAGGATAATGGTTTTCATGGTGACCAGTCCTCACCATCATCTGAGGTCTTGGTGTGTCCTAACCATGTGAGGGGTGTTGGTGCCATTCTCCCACGAGTCTGGCTGTCTGAAGCCTTGTTTTTGTCCACCATTTACCCTCCAGGTCCTGGTGGTGTTTGTTGCCAGGCTCCTGTGTCTCAGCTTGCATGAGTCCTCTTAGTGGACTGATGCTGATTGTGTTAGTGTGTTTTTTGTCTGAGCATTTGCTACAAATCAAATTCAAATGATTCCCAGAATTATGAGGTCTTTGCCTGAAATTATTATTCATCCTTCAAAGGGCTGGAACTGAGAAGACAGTAGAATCAATAAAAATCGGTCAAAAATGTATTTAATTGTAAAATTGTTTTTTTTCTGAAATTGTTTAAAATATTTTCATTTTGCTTCAGACAATCAATTCCATTAGCCTCTTGCTTGTGTCTTTTGACCAGTACTACAGTTAAGATTAAGAACACAGACCACTCATGTGATAAAGAATATATCATATATTATACACAGTTCAATTTAACAGCTTGTAATTCTTTGCAATCAAAATGATCAATCTAACTGGAATTGATAAACAGATAATAATCAAAACAACATGACTTGATTTATGACATGATTTTTTAATTACATTTTTTATGTTATTTTTATGTGTCTTCAGTGGCTTGTGTACCTCTTATGCAGATGTGACCTGCAGTTATGAACCTAATTGCTTAACTAAAGTCCATATCCTTACATGTGTATCATGACAGCTTTAGCCATTACACAACATACCCTCTAAAACTGATTTGCTGGCTGAACTTCCTTTAAACCTTTGGGTTTAATTAACAGCTCATTCCGGGGTGAATGAAGGCTCTTTCAGCACCCTCTAGCACCCTAATGTAAAACAAAACCAAAACTGAATGAAACCAAAATTGTGCTTATTACCTTGTCAGTCAAAGTAATATTAAGAATATGATCACTGGTTCCTATTTGGTTTGCAAACAAATCCACATTGATTAAAGAGAATGTATAGCATTGTTGCAATATTTTATTTTTTTTTAAAAATAGCCCTGTTGCTTGTTGATGTCTGCCTTGTAGCTCAAGTTACTAACCAGTTCATTACACAGAAATACACATTGCCATAATTTGGATTGTGTTGACTGCATGATCTTCCTTTTTTTCCTCATGTCCCTGGTCAGAAATTCATCTCGTAAGACAAGAGGTTCTGTAACAGAAAGGCTTTTGGAGTTTGTCCATCCTACATTTAGATAATAGTGATAAAATGCATAGGGGTTGGTCCATGGTCATAAAAAAGCAAAGGTTTTCTTTCAAAACTATGGAGGCATAAACACTGCAGAGAAATCATTCAGGCGCAAAGACTACAACACATGTAAAGCTCAAATGGAGAAAAAAAACAACCATAAAATCTTAAGCATGTCTGAACAATTATTCTACTGTTAGAAGACTTTGATTACACCCAGGACCCCAAAAACAGACAAAATCTGTGCTTCTCAGATATCACATTAGTGGCAAGAATACCCAGGCAGCTATAAAGCAAACCGGGCACATTTCTAACATCAAAGTAGATGGCCTTTATACTACCAAAGATGCTGTATATCTCAGTAATCCCTGTGCAAGACAGACATAGGAAGACAACACACAGTTCCTCACTCTCATGTTGGGAGCCTGTCTCAGCCCAGCTGGTGGGGTTGCGGCTGGTGGGGTTGCGGCTGGTGGGGTTGCCAGCATGGCTGCCACACACATGGGTGCTCTAGCTATAGAAGTAAACAGTAGAAAAAGTGAGAGCACAACATTTTGTGCTTTGTGATTAATATTAGACGTTATCCCATCACTTAGTAAACGTAAGGCCAAGTCAGGGTCAAAGTCCACTAAAGGGACTTCCTTCCCCTGAAAGATTCACAACTGGAATTTATGTCAGGGGTAACACCATGACAATGAGTAGACCTGAAAATCAACAAGCTTTGCTTTTGTTATTATTCAGACAGTAAACAAATTACAAATTGTACCAGACAGGCTATGTAAACACTCCTCAGAATTAATAAGAAAAGTAAAAAAAGTTTGTTTCCCAGCCACTGTATTTACTGTGTCTCCCTTTATCTCAGACTCCCTTTCTTCCCACATGCTGTTCACTCACACCACCTCTGCCCATGGACCCATGGAATAGTCAAATGTGACTTTTTGTTGCCCTTGTTCTTGTCTTGTTTCAATTATTTGTTTGTGTTTTGTTTTTCAGCATTATTAGTGTTTAGTGATGCATGCTGTGCTCTGTGCTCTGCAGGGAAGAAGCTGGTGTGATAAACTAAACGTCTAGCATTTCCTTCTGATTAAAATGGACAGTCTGGTGGTCACTGAACACACAGAGTTGGGCACTGAAATCAGACTAACTGTGCCTTACAATGAAAGTAGGCGATGGTTTCAGCTAATGATTGTTCAGGATAGTCATAGTTGTCCTGATGAAAGAAGACACAATTGCAATCAGCAAGGTTTGTTTTTAGTTAACCCATATGGAGACGTCCTGTTGAAAACAAGTGGTATTAAGTGCTTATTGTCTGTCCTAACAAAACAATGTAAGGACCACACACAACCCTAATGTAATCTATCATTTGTAGCCAACATTAAGTGGGTAAGTAACATGGATGATTTAGACAGGGCATAATTAAATAGTTTTTATCATGAAGAAAAGCCACTGCATTGAAAACCAACGATTGTCCTAGTAAGCTCTCCTTCTTTCTCTCTGTCTCCGTGTCCCCCTGTCCATCTGCCCCTGGGTGTTAGCTGTTCTGTCCATTGTAGGGAACCTGCTGGTGCTCATCATGGCCGCCAAGCGCTCAAAGCACATGAAGCCTCCAGAACTGCTGAGCGTGAGCCTGGCCGTGACCGACCTTGGTGCTGCTGTCACCATGTACCCACTGGCAGCCGTCTCGGCCTGGAACCATCATTGGATTGGCGGCGGTGTGTCCTGCCAATACTACGGCTTCATGGGCTTCTTCTTTGGTGTGGCAAGTATGACGACACTAACTGTCATGGCCGTCGTCCGCTTCATCGTATCCACCAACCTGCAGACGCCCAGTGAGTAGGCCAAAGCTTGTCACATGGTGACATGCCAAGTTGGTTATTCCTTGTCAATTCAGCACAGAAGGACCAGTGTAAAGACAAAGATCCTGTCCTGTCCCTGTGATCTATGTCTTTGACATCACCATGGTACTAGTGGGTTGCAGGAACAAATGTGTCAAAAATGGTAAAGGCACTTGCCACCACACACCAGAACACACAGGTGTGCAATGGCTACCTTTACTTTTCTGACTTGAATATTGGATTTTTCACCCTGGTCTTGGATTTCTCCTATTTGTTTTGTCCAATCAGTACCTCATGTCTCATGACTATCGTATGAAAGTTTCATCTTGGGTATCTTATTTAGTTCCTGGCTTATACCAATTTCAATTATGGATAGACACGCCTTAGAAAATTGCAGTGAAAATGTAGCCTACCACTTTTTTTTTAAATATCCTTCTCTCTCAGCAAAACCATATCTTTGAAAAAGTATGTGCACCACAGTGTGTGTTAGTTTTTTGAACTGATATGGAATGTGCATCTTGTGAGACAAGTGTAACATTTAAAGTGTTAAACTCCACAACAAAAATAAATGTACTGTTGAAGGAGTCTCTGGAGAAGATAATTATGCTGAATTATGGAGACAGCACTGTAGTTCCCTCTTTAACTGTTAATATGATCCAAATGTGGAGGACTCTGGATCAGTGATGAATCAGTGAATATACTGATACATGAGGCGTATGATGCCTGATGATAAGGTGTATGATCTAACAATCATGTGGCATGGATGTAATGGCTGCACAGCCTCTGAAATATGCCAGTCTTAGGCTTGCTCCTCCTAGCAATCGACTGCACTGTTTTTATGATCCATGACATACAGTGCTACCATGTTATTGTGCTTGTCTCGGTTATTAAGGACAAAGCTGGAAAAGTTGGTTGCCTGGAAAATTATAGACCCATAGCATTGGCCAGCATCTTATCCAAGGTAATGGAAAGAATTCTCCTTGATAGAGAGAGTAGGTATATCTTTTCCTTTGATACTTTGGTTTTAAACCAAAGCATGGCACAGACGTGTCATGTTTATGCTCTTATGGAAAGAGTGAACTTGTAAAGGGCTAAAAATTCAACTGTTCTCATGTCTCATGTCTCACTCCAAAGCATTTGATTGAGTGAATCATTAACAGCTTTTTATTAAATTAAAGCAAGGCAGGGGGTGCCTGGTTATTGGATTGGATATTGTGAGGGTTCTTGCCCATTGGTATGCCCACCAGAAGATGCACATCATGTTTCACATCACATCGTGTATCTGACCCCTTTAGAGTGTCCAACTTTGTCCCGTCTTATTTATATGTTGAACTGTCTAGGCAGCTGAGAGCTTGCAACACTGGCTGTATGACTGATGGCATGCTAGTGAATCACCTGTATTCAGACAACCTTGCTACCTTTAGTCTGAGTTATGCTGGGCTACACAAACATCTTAATGTATGTACTGACTATAGTGTGGAATATGATATAAAATATAATTCTAGCAAAACAGGACAGATGGCTTAATTTCCCTGTCTTCAAACTGTCCAATAATAGTCTTGAGGTCTGTAAAAAGACTAGATACCTTGGTTGTTGTATTACAGACAGTATGAATGATGGCAATATATATAGACAGTGTTGTTATATTCAGTTATATGCACAGACAAACACCATTGCACGCAAGTTTAGCTGTTGTTCTATTCATGTTAAAGTGGCTCTGTTCAAAGCATATTGTACACCACTGTACACTGCCCATGTCTGGTCATTTTATTAAAATCCAGCATGCAGAAGTTACAAGCCTACAATGATGCAATGACAATTCTAAGATTCCCAGAGGAGGGAAGTGCTGGTCAGATGTTTGTATATATAGGAGTGAGCACACTTAAAGCACTTGACACCTGATGTTTAAGTGTATGCAATGTCTGGATGAATCCACCAACAGTATTGTGGTTGCATGCTGAAATCAGAGGGATTAACACACAGATCCTTGAAGCCATCACAAGGGCTGTGTAGACAGACTGCCATGACCTGTGATGTAACCAAAACTCCATATAATTTGCTGAATTTGCTGGCTATAGACTACAGTGGAAGTGTACAGAGTATATAACCAATCATTTTAGGTCATGATGCGGCCCAAAAGGCAAAGGGATTGTGGACCCATATGGTTGTTTATATAGTTATAGAATAAGTTATATGACTTATTCAGGACAAGAGTGAAGTGAGAGAAATTGACAGGCACAACTGTATGGTTCACAACTTTAGAGATTAGTCGATTAGAGATTAGTAGATTAGAGACAAGATTAATCATCACATGACTAAACCTGAATATTTGAATGAAATATGAACTTAAAGCTTAAAGTAAATAAAAATGTATTTTGTACAGTCCTAGATGTGTACACTGTAATCAAAATCTTGTCTTTTTACTGGCACCCTCAACATGCCCCTGCCATTGTGTTTCTGTCCCCCTGTCCCTGCTTGCAACTGGTTTAGATTTAAACTTGATAGGAACCTAATTCTTTTAAACTCCTCTGATGAGTGGGTAAGCATGCAGTAGCAACACAGCTTTCAAAGAGCCATGTTAATCTGAAGTAAACTGAACTGAGTTTGTTTCAATTATAGTGAAGTGAATTGTATTGCATTTGTATTGAACTAAAGTGAACAAAACTGAATTGAACCCGAACTGAATTATTTCCCCCAGAGGAGCGGGTAAGCATGCAGAGTGTGAAGATGCTTTTGGTGGCTGTGTGGCTCTACGCACTGGTCTGGGCCGTGCTCCCGTTTGTTGGCTGGGGAGAGTACGGGCCAGAGCCCTTCGGACTGTCATGCACGCTGGCCTGGGCCGACATGGGCCGCGTCCCTCACAGCTTCTCCTTCGTGGTCAGCATGTTCACCATGAACCTGGCAATGCCGGCTGTGGTCATCATTGCCTGCTACACTGGCATCGCCCTTCGCCTGCGCGTCACCTTCAGGTCTATCAACAGCTGCAACCACCTGCCTAATGCCATCAAGGTGCAGAGGAGACTTGTACTGGTGAGAATCTACAGTATATTATTTGCCCAGGTATTGGATATAGATTCCCATGGAGGCTGTCACTGGATCCAGAGAGAGGGACATAGGAGTATGTTAATGTTTTTGTCAGTGAACACACACACACACACTTACACTGTCCATCTTATCTGTGGGTAGGACAGGTAGGTGCATGGAATTTTATACATTAACTGTGGTCTCACCCATTCATTTTCTCATCTGGTAATTTTTGACCAAAAACACTACAGGTGTAATAAAATTGAATAACACAAAATGTTATAAAAATGAACAAAATGTGTTTTATGTGTTCAGATACTTTGTATCTGGGAGCCCCATGACCACCAGATGAATTAATTACATTTTTAAGAGACAAAATGTAACTTCAGTCAAATTAGACAGGAACACAACAGGAGTGTTGACTGTTGGTTTAGAAGGCATTGGAAGAGTAGAGGACAGAGAGGAGTTTACATGCATGTTTTATTTTCATTGGATATTACATGCAATACTATGCCGCAGTCACATTATGCACTGCAACATATTATTCATTTCATATTATGACCTGAAAGGATGAAAGGAGGACCTTCCCACCAAGAACTATCTATTTTAGAAATCTCTTAATAATAGAACATCCTAGGTCATTGTTGGAATGGCACATGGCATTTATCCTCCTCACACTCCTCATGTCAGTTTTTTTCTATTTTCCATTAAGTGGGCCTAAGCATTAGTATGCACCCACCTACCATTCAATTCTCTTTCTACCTGCATGCAGCATGCATATTCTGCTGAATTGTTATTCATCACAGCCTTTGCAAGTCAAAGCTGAAATACACATACAAGTCAGCACGTATTTTTAAGCTAAGACATACAAGTAATGGAGGTATGCAGTATGTGTGTGCGTGCAAACTGACATGTTCTTCAAATGGTAATCTTGTAGGGAACATCAAAGCATCGAAGTAACCATTCAGATTCAATTCAATTCAATGCTGTACCATGTAGCATGTACCATGGTACAATTGTACCATGTAGTTTCTTCTCTTTGTTATTTAGACAGATTCTATTGCCTGTGCAAGCCTGTGTGGATAAAATGACTTTTTCACGACACAGTAGCAGACATTTGTTTCCTTTTTCATTGTTTTCCCAAATATATTATATACTTTGTAAATTATACTGATTTGTAAATTATACTGATGACTGAACAAACGTATGTGTATGGTGTGAATCTGGCCTTACCCTTCCCTAAAAAACTTCCCTAAAGTTCCCTAACCCTAACCCTAAAGATTTTATGCAGAAGGGACCCTAAACCCTAAACAGTTGGTTCAAGATTTAAGCCAGTGGTACACAGTAGGTATAATATGAAAAAATGATGCAAAATAATGCAAATGTGATGCTTGCTCATTGTCAGATATTTTGTTTATCAAACAGCACATCTGCAATGCTGCAAAATACAAAATACAAAGAGAAGAGTAATGGAGGTCTTTCTTTCCTTCCATTTTCAGATTGCAATCTGCATCAGCATGGGCTTTCTGGGTAGCTGGACACCGTACGGCATGGTGAGTCTGTGGTCAGTCTGTAGAGTCGGCAGCTCCATCCCACCAATGGTGAGCATGCTGCCCTGCCTGTTTGCCAAGACCTCCACCGTCTACAATCCCCTTATCTACTACGCCTTCAGCAAGACCTTCAAGGCTCAGGTCAAGCAGCTGTGCTGCTTGTGTGGACGAACCAACGCCTGTCACCCAGGCGCAGAAGACGACAAGGCCGTGGAGAACACCATCTACCTGGTGTGCGATAATATCAAGCCCCCAAAGCCACCCCAGCCGCGACCCTGCATGAATGACATGGACCTCAGGATAGAGGGGCAGATAGAAACATAGCTTACTCAGGACTATCAATAGCATTTTTCTTTCTTTCTTTCTTTCTTTCTTTGGCGATCAGTGTTACTAGTGGCTTCCCAAAGGTAAGAGCTGGACTAAAGACCAGAGACGGACTGGTAAAAGAGGAGAAATGAGGAGTAGGTGACAAAAATTGATTATCATTGATTATCATTATTTTTTATTTTATTTTATTTTTTTCATAGGAGTTTGTTGGCTGATGCTTCGTTCAGGTAAACGTGTAAATAACATCTAGTTGGTGTTGTTTTCTTGCCACGTTCTTGAGCTCTGCAGCTTTCAAATGCAGCCATTTTTGACAGTGTTACTAATGTCCAGACAGAGGGAAATACACGTGTCAAACCTGCCAATTCATCTCTGAAACTAATGAATTCATTGTGACTGGAATAGACAGTGAGGTTCCTGTCGTGTGACAAAGACTAAGTTCAATGAAAGGGTTTACAAAGAACAGAAAATAGGCTTGCAAAGTTGGTTTCAAACATGGTTTCTAGAGAGAGAGGGGGTAGAGTTTACAAAGATTTATTCTCCAAAGAACAAGTGACTAAGCTGAGTGTTGAGTAGAAATGAGAGAAAGAGTCAAAAATAGAAAATTAAATTTTTGTTTTTGGAAGACCAAAAAAAGATTGACCAGATTTTACACTTCAGATCAGATGACAATTCTTTAAATACAGGGTAAACCATTATTGGCTATCCAGTTAGCACTGTTCTTGACTATTTTTGCTTCCAAGTACTCTCTGTGCTCTGCTGCATGTTGCTTTGTGCAGCAGCCTGACACATACTGAAAAAACAGACTAGGTGAAAACTCTACATGAACCCCATAACCCCAGGTCTACACCAGGTGCATTACTGAAGCAATGAGTCAAAGAAATTTGAAAGACTGGTCTATTTTGTTTTTAAAATTGTTGCCGGATCCATTGATTATGGTGGTGATCCATTGGTTAAAGAGGAGGCAGCATACGCCCCGCAAACTTCGTGCTTCAGTAGCACACCGGTGTAGCCTCGTGTAATGAAGGCGATGGTTGAATAGTGAATAGCATTGCCAATTCCCAATATTAGCCATCATGGTTGATGCTCATTTTTTTGATATACCAACACAATTTAATCACAACATTGGAAAGACCTAATTGTCAGCAAAATGTGTTGGCTGGAGTTGAAAAGTGGACCACTGTATTCTTGTGTTTATTTTAAGCATTACAGTTGTTGTTGCTTGTTTGTGATCACGTATTCTCTCTTGAGAGCTTCTGAAAAGGTTCTCTAAATTCATCCAAGTTTTATTCCAATTGTGTCAAAGGATTTCTTTCAACTTAAATTTCTGCCCTCATGTCAAAGCCTGCGATGAGGGAATATTTAACCTACGCTAAGTCATTTTTCAGTGTTGGTATAGTGAAAAATGTATTATGTATTATGTGTATGTTTATGGGTTTGGTACGTGTTTCAAAATCAGGTGAATTCAGCTACCTCGTACTCTGTCAAAAGAAAAAGAAAAGAAACCAATCTGGAAATCAACTCCTAATTATCCTTCATGGAAATGAAGGATTTGACTACAGAACCATCATATACTATTTACTGAAGCCACTGTTTAACACATGACCAGTTGTCAGAATACAAGCCTTGGCAAAAGGAATGGCAACAGACCTTGGCAGGAAAGAGAACCCTCCATGCCAACCACTCGCAGGGGATAAACTTCGTCAGTGAATGGAATTATGCCATCACAGGCCCCCTTGGTATTATTTTATTTATGCTCAAAGACAGTTCTCTGCGTGTGTACTGAGCTGAATGTGAGTGTGTCCACATTACTGTACTACTGCTTCCATTTGGCCTTTGAACTTTAACATTTTAAATGAAATTGATAATGAAAGTGTACCACACTGGGCTCAGCAGGACTTAACAGCTATGCTGTGGTCACCATGCTTATTTTCGACGTATCACTTTGTGTGTGTGTGTGTGTGTGTGTACGCACTCGTACGTGTTTATGTCTAGCGTGATGTGTCTTCAGATGTTTAAGACTGTCACTTTTATTGAAGTTTAGATATGATCAATTTAGATATGATTTTTCATCAGTATTAACTTATCTGCACAATTCAGTTTTTAACAGCAAGTCTAGTTCAGTGTATTAATTTCTTACTCTTGCTTATTTTTGAGTTTATTTTTGTTATACTGTGCTTCTCTATAGTAATAATTATATTTAAATTGATTAGGCTATGTGCTAATATGTTTGCTAGGATATGTGAGGTGCTATAAGACCTTCTAAAATGATGGTAATTTGGTGACTCGTACTTAAAGGTATGCAAGTATGTAATGACAGAGCTCCCCCTACAGTTGCTGTTTTTTGTTTTAATTGGAACTTACACCACTGGCCTAATTTCTCACCCAAATGTGGATTTATTTACAAAGTAAATAGGAGCCGGTGATGATAATTTGAGTTATGTTGACTAACAAGGTAATAAACAGAATTTCATAGGGCTCATGGGTGAGTTGCTTTGGATTTCGTCATTCAGCTGGGCGACGCTGGCATCTTGCAAGAATGGCAAATTCACCAAGACACTGTATGGGGAGCTGAGAGAGCCTTCATTTGCCACGTAATGAGTCATTTTACCATAAACTTGGCAATGAAGTGGATAAATTTAGCCTAAAATTCTTGCCTAGTGTACCTTAAAAGCTGAGGTTCAATACCAATACCAATCAAATGCAGCAATTTCATCTGATCAATATGCTGCTTGGGATCACAAAATAAAGACTGATGAATGGCTGATTAATTTTTCACTACAATGGTAAATTGTACTTTTAAAAGGGGTCCATGTAGGATTTGCTTTGTCTTGAAAGCACAAGTAGGTTTGTGATGGCTCACTTCTATTAAATTCAATTATATTGCATTGCTGAAAGTAATGGTACAACAGAACAGGGTCTAAACAGGGTCCAATATTGTTTAACATGAAAATTATAATATGTTCAAAAAGGTTTGAATAAAGTGCTCTGAGAAAACTAAGAATCCTTAAAAAAGAGCTACAATTGAAAAAAATTTTATCCTGAGCCCTCGAATATGCAAGTGCCAAAGCTCCCAATTGTGAACTTTAGTCTAGATGGGTATGAATGAAACCTGGCATGTGCTTGACTCTGTGTCATAGTAAAAGGATTGAAGTTGTCCAAAAGAACTCTGAGCTCTTTTTTTGTCTGTCAAATATTTGTGACACACACAGAATGTGTGTAGTGTTTCACAAGAGTTTAAGGCAAAAAACTAAATAACATGTTGTAAAATGAAGGTAAAAATTTTGTTTGATTCTCCACCCATGATTGACTAAAATGGCACCAGACATGTATATGGCACATGGCACGTGTACTACGAGGACATGAAGTAGCATAAGACAGTATCTGCTTTGTGTTCCTGAATAAAGGAGTTTTAGGTTGAAAGATTGATAGATTGATTGTCATTTTTGGAGATAGACTGTCATTTTTAAAGAGAATACAGAGCTGATGTTATGCTATGTTACGATGTTATGATGATAAACACCCAGGGTTATGTGGTCCCTGCTCTACAGGATGCAATAATGCAGAACTGTTGAATGGCATGGAGGTAACTATGGAAGATGAGGCTGGGCATCAGTCAACTGAAATGGTGGCAGAAGTTGCTTAATGTGTTGCCAATATTTTCTCAGAGAAAATCAATGTGACTTTCAACCCAATTCTTCCCTTGTTTGTTGAGTGTTTGTGGAATGTTGAAGGGTGTAGGAATGTATCCACATAATTTACATACGTTGCCAGACTAAGACATGCTATGCTGAACTTGTTATTCTCTTTAAAAGGAAGCTGCACTGCTTCCTACATGGTGTGGACAAATTCTGCATTTCCAAAAACTCCTCAGTGTGTTGTCTGCATTGATCAAGACATGAATGTATCTTTTGCGGTGAACAAATAATAAAAAAGGTGCATAAAAACACAGTTTGTTTGGAAGTCTTTGATTAAAATATGCTTGCTTGTTGTTGTTGTTCTGAGAGGGACATCTTGTGCATGCCTGCTCCAATTTTGTCAGGTGACATGACCTGTTGATCTATGAAAAATGTTTCCAATTGCATTATATTGAGTAAAGTTACAAAGTCTTTACAGAAGTTGAAACACCCATGGAGGCTATTCCCGGTTGGTTCCAACCCTGTACCTCGATTTTGGCGTTGTTGTACACCAGAAAAAAACACAATGCATATCGGCTCCATCATCATCATGCTATGAGTGATGAAAATTAAGCAACGGCTAGTGACTTTCTGTCACACAGGAGGAAATTTACTTTCTTAATAGTAAATCATAGTAAATAGTAAATCATCATACTTTGGGAGTCCAGGTATGTTAGCGTCATATATACATAATGAAATACCTAACATTTAAAGTAATTTAAACACAAATACTTAAGCGGAGAACTTAAGGACAGTCACATTTCACAAACAGTTTTTGTATCTGTCTCATATCTGTCAGAATTTCTGTTGTTGTTACATCTACTGTATGGAACCACTTTCTTCTATGTTGAATGTTGTCTCCATGTTGTGTTCTGTTGTCATACCCGACAGCACTCAGTGACCTTAAATAACAGGACTATGGATTGATTCATGCTGGATTTCTCCTGTAAGTGTGTGTGAGCTGCAGAGCATTTGAAGGACATGATAGACGTAGATACAGTATGTCCAAAGCACTGCTTGTGCTCTATGTTCTCAGCTCACTGCTTAGTGAGAAGAGGTGCGATAGACCAGCCTATCCGAGAGTCAACTTACAGTAAATATTTGAAAATATTATGATATCCATATGAAACACCAGCATCATTTGATATATTTCAAATAACCACAGGCTTCTGGATTTTCCCCCCTGGTGTTCAAATATTTATTCAGCCTTAAAACAGACATCTTTTAGAGATTTTTTTTTCCAATCAGGACACAAGTTTTCTCACACCATCTCTACATTAAGATGTATTTCCTATGTCACATTAGTAATATTGAGAGAGGTTGGTTATGAAATCTAAAACGAATTGTGCACTCACACACATACACACACAAACACACACACACTAAGTAGAGAAAGGGAGCGGTACCTACTCCTCTCTCTCCACTTCCAAAAAAAGGCAGGCAGTACAGACACTGCCCTCCACATCAATCACACAAAAAACTAAACAGAGCTAAGAGCCAAGATTACAGCTGACAGTAGGTCTGAGTGGTTTGTTGCAAAAAATGCACTAAAATGCACCAAAAGGTAAGGGGCATTTAGGGTAATAAGGGTAATTGAAGAGGCTATTACTATCCAGATGCTTTTGTCTTCTCCCATTGGCACAGCATTTCTACACTTCCTTGTCAGTGTTTTTTTTTATCTAACACTTTACCTAACAACAACCAGTAGGTATCTTCCAGAAAGCCTTGTCTGACTGGCAGCCCCAGCTTTGCCATTCAATAGAAAATCAATGCAGTACTATTTACTAGGATAAGCCATGTCAGTTGAAGTGGCCCTAAAAGCTTTTCAAAGAAAGCGTAACAGAACTGATCACCAACACTGAAGTCTTGAGAGGTTATTTCATTGATCTAAAAAGATTGCCTTTTTTCACCACAAATTGCTGAAATGTCCATAGAGAGACATTAATTATGTGTCCCACTTAGATTCTTTCATGATTCAAGGTATTTATTTGTCACATATTCAATGTATCAGAGAAGGTAGTGTCAGGTTGGGAAAGAAGCTCTGGCAAATAGACACTCATCTGGTTCTGACAGTTCATAAGTCAAAATTAGTGCTATTTACAACTGTCAAGTTATGTCATTAATGGTCACATGCTATTGTAATCGTGATGCAGAAAACACAGTGGGAAGAGGCCTGGTGAGTGTGGTGACACACAAACAACCTAATTCTTTTTCTGACCAATGGGGCTTAAGCGAGATTAGAATATTCATTTTTGGATCCGATTTGAAGAAGAGATGTAAATGCATAGAAGCAAAGAAGGAAAGAAAGACAAAGCAAAAAAAAAAAAAAAACAAGAAGAGTTACACCACTGAATGAATGAATGGATAGAACTGGAAAGGACATACAACCAGATCTGCAGCAGACACCTCTGTGGTTGGAGATGTCTCTGTACCATCTTCAAAACACTCCTACCATGAGACTAGTAATTGTGTGTGTGTGTGTGTTTGTGTGAAAGATCAGAGATGGAGCAAAGAGGTGTGACAGACAAACAGAAGGAAAGTAAGCAAGCAAATGAGGGATAATAAAAGCAGGGGGAAGGCAGGGCAGAGGAAGAATGACATGGGCACAGAGAGAGAGAAATGGTGAGAGATGGAAGAATAAAAATCACCTTGCATCATTACACCCCAGCTTTCATCTACCCATAGCTGAATGGACCCAAGCCAGGGATCAGAGGCTAAGAGTTTCTGCAAGGCGCTGGGCACCTCAGCCTGCGCAGCACACTATGATGAAAATCCCCCCCAACCAAATTACTTTCCGTTCTCCAGAGACACTGTCACTTGAAATACATGGCAAAGGTCACCTTGTGATTCTATGTCATGTTAGTGCACAAAATAGGTTTGCTGTAATTCTCTAGGGAAAAAATAGAAACTGATGCAAGAGCCATCTCTGATCACATTTTTTAGATACTCAGTTGTTACAGAAAGTAGTTTTCAATTCAGTATCAATTAAGAATGGCCAAAATGAATTAATGGTTCTTCATGCATGAGAAAGCTGAAAATGAACAATTTGGTGGTTCCAAATATTTATCAAGATGGACAGATAACAAGCCTAAAGTGGCTTTATTGCCAGTTTATGTAATCACTCCTCAAAAGGTTTGTCACAAAACATAACCCAAGAGCTAAATCAAATAATCTACATTTGTGGACTGAAACCTAAAAGGAGAAATCTGTTGTGAATCAATTAATAGCCCTGGTGTTCCAGGTCACAGGAAAATTAAACTGAAATTAAGTTACTGTGCCTCATTTAGTCAGCTGCCGGTTCACTATTCGGTCTGTTGTATCAAATTTTTGCATTCTTTTCCCTACCGACAGCACTTGGTGACCTGTAACAACAGGGCTATTAAATGATTCACAATGTGTCCTTTAATTGGTATATCAGTGTGCTAGAATTATGGCAGCTGA
Organism: Tenualosa thibaudeaui; assembly: GCA_027481765.1. Lineage (NCBI taxonomy): Eukaryota > Metazoa > Chordata > Actinopteri > Clupeiformes > Clupeidae > Tenualosa > Tenualosa thibaudeaui. Next base: position 18,857,612 of record JAIFZK010000001.1, read on the forward strand.
GCTGAGCAGCTAGGCAAATTCATGCTTCAGATCAATAGAAGGAAGTACACGCTAGCCTATGCATCACTCTTCATTTCTCTTGGCTGTTGTATCAAACAAAAACAAACAAAAAACAAATTTTAAAAAATGGCAGCCATTTGTTGAGAGTGATGGCAATGACAAGTACGAACTTGTGTCAGCTTGGATCAGAGGAAAGAATTAAGTCGATGGCAGCTTGTGTGTTAAATCTCACAGACTGCTGCTAGAACATACAAAGAAAAAACCTTTTCCCTAAAGACTTGTGTCAGAAGGCCACAGCAAATTCCAGCGTTTTTAAAAATAGCGCAGAGTGTTTACACGGCCTGTCGATTCTTCTCCAGACTTTTCTCAATGTTGTCGACGACCTCCACAGCTGCCTGTGGGATTCTGGTTCCCGGCCCAAAGATACTGCACACCCCACTCTCGTACAGGAACTCATAGTCCTAGAGAGAGAGAGAAAGAGGGGGGGACATGGATTGTACTTAGCCATACAAATAGATTTAGAGATATTCAGGTCTTCCATTCATTACATTTACATTTATGCATTTAGCAGACGCTTTTTCCATTAAGTGTTGGCTCAGGAAAACTCATTGCAATTTTGGGAAGGGAAAAAAAACTTGATGGTGTTCTTGCTAGATTTACCTGTGTGTCACTTTTCATTTATGATTGAAAGGGTTGTAATGCATGAACTGTGATGTGCACATCCAGTTAACATAACTGAAAGATCCCTATTATTGGACACCCCCCCCCCCAAAAAAAAAAAAAAAAAAAAAAACAGACACACACCACCTTTACGTTCCCTTTAAACTACAGCCAACTTTGACCTAATAAACACTAGCTGTGCATCTGATGAAAATAGCGAAATGAAATGAGACCAGGCTCGGTAGACATGTTCCTCACCAGTCCTCTTCTATGCCTCCACACTGTTCCTGCAAACCATCAATAATGAATCAGCCTGCAGGAGCTTAAAGGGCTGCTGCTGCTCATCATCTCTGCTGTCAGCAGCACAGAGGAATAAGGAGGGCTAATTAAAGCTAATTAGAATGTATGACTGTATGAGCAAATTAACACATGCTCACGCACGCACGCACGCACACAAACACACACACACACACAAACACACTCACACACAAGCACACACACACAAACAGAGAGAAGAGTTCCCTGATGTTTAAACACAGGCCTAAATAATACACCCTCTTCACATTCACAGGGGGGAAGGCATTACACCCTAATCATCATGGGAGGTTGCCAGTAACAATATTTGGCAGCAACATTTGACTTGGTATGTAACTATGAAACTATGCAGCTAGATGACCTTGGATCAATTTCATATTCTCACTGTACAATTATTTTCCATGCAACCCCATATTCACCATCCAAAGGGAATCTATTGCTTTCTCTGGGGCAATTGAGTTTGATGCTGCTGATTTTAGCACCTGGTTCTGCCGATTCAGTTGAAGGCAAAATAATTCTGTCTTGTCAGTGTGTAAGTTTAATTAAATTCTTGCCACTGTCATGTATGTCCCTTGGCTGATGTAACATCTCAATGTGCAATACAACACAAGAGGGGAGAGGGGGATGGATCATGAAAGCCATTTTCTGCTATCTGCTTTCTGCAGATGACGATGGGCCTAGGCTCCCTAGGAACGAGTGTGGCAGAAAGATGAGAAGATCAGGTTCTTTTACAGCACAACAAACAGAGAGAGCGAGAGAGACACAGACAGACACAAACCATTTTGTTTGTATGTATAAATGTAATAGATACATGTTCATCATACTGCATTGTTTGGATGTTATGCTTTGGCAACACAATTAACTACTTGCCAGTCATGCCAGTAAAGATGTAATGATTTTGGCATAAAATAATTTATGCCTTATGTTATCAATTTATGTTATATTTGTATGGGGTGCCAGGTGGCAAGAGTTACCACCAAAAGAAAGATGTTAGCACTAAGTCTAACCTAACACCAAATCATTACAAGGGACTCAACCAGAAGGAAGAGCCCCAGTTCACAGTGAACCCCAAACTAATAAAAGGAAAATCCCCGGCCCTAAATAGTTACTGTAGCACACAAGTTAATCCTCCATCAGGTGATCAATGATATATAACTCAGGTCAGTTCATTACAGGATAAGGTAGCAATAATGTATAACTCAGGTCAGTTCAGTTCACAGGGAAAACAGTGATACATTTCAGGTGTAGAGATACTTTTCAGGTCTATCTAACTCAGGTCAGATCACAAACAGTTTAATGAAGTGTACAGTCCTTCTACAGTCATTCTTCTCAAAACAAAATGGAATACAAGAAAAAAAGAAAAGATCTGTCTACTTTGTCGGAGGGTAATGCTGTTTGTGTTTGCCGCTGGGAAGGGGTGGGTTGTGTTAGGGACAAGTGCACAGCATTTGCGTGTGTTCGGCAGGAGTGTTGTGAGAAACGTAATATCAATGTAGGTGTTGCAGCGGTGAAGTGTAAGATCAGGATATGGGCTAGGATGATGGAATATGACCGGACTCCAGTGAGACCACCGGAGGTACCTGGGAGAGAAGGGACAGACTGCTCCGTAGACTCAACCGGACTATCAAATGCCTTGGTTGGCTACAGGCTGGGTTTGATGTACAGCGTATGGCCAACAAAAAGTATATATAAAGCTCTTGCTCATTCACAAGCTCGCTTCTTAAAAACTTGCTCGCTCATTCACTCGCTCACACACACACACTCTCTTCCTCCGAGTCTCTCTCTCTCTCCCACTCCCTACTTCACAAACCTCGGTCGCTACCCCACACCTGTGCGGCATCTAGCTAATTGGCACTTGATCTAACAACAACCAGTAGGTATCTTCCAGAAAGCCTTGTCTGACTGGCAGCCCCAGCTTTGCCATTCAATAGAAAATCAATGCAGTACTATTTACTAGGATAAGCCATGTCAGTGGAAGTGGGCCTAAAAGCTTTTCAAAGAAAGCGTAAAAGAACTGATCACCAACAGTCTTGAGAGGTTATTTCATTGATCTAAAAATCCCTAAGATTGCCTCTTTTTTCACCACAAACTCCTGAAATGTCCATAGAGAGCCATTAATTATGTGTCCCACTTAGATTCTTTCATGATTCAAGGTATTTATTTGTCACATATTCAATGTATCATAGAAGGTTGGGAGAGAAGCTCACAGCTCACAGCAGACCATCACAGCTCACAGAAGCTTTACAACTGTCAAGTTATGTCATTAATGGTCACATGATATTGTAATCGTGATGCAGAAAACGCAGTGGGAACAGGCCTGGTGAGTGTGGTGACACACAAACAACCTAATTCTTAAGGGCTTAAGCGAGATTAAAATAGATTTATTTTTTGATCAGATTTGAAGAAGAGATGTAAATGCATAGAAGAAAAGAAGCAAAGAAAGAAAGACAGGAAAGACAGGAAGACAGGATAAGAAAACAAAGAGGAAAAAAAAGAAAGCTACCGCCACCAACACAAGAAGCTGAAGGCAAAATAATTCTGTGTTGTCAGTGTGTAAGTATCATTAAATTCTGTACTCAATGAGCGATAACACAAGGCTTGTCCCTTGAGAGCTTCTGTGTGTGTGTGTGTGCGTGTCTGTGTGTGTAAATGTGAGGGAGACAACTCAATGAGTGACAGGACAAGGTTGAGAGAGCCAGACCTTGAGAGCTTCCCTGATGCATTGTTCTCTGGAGGTGAGTAGATATATGTGTGTGTGTGTGTGTGTGTAAATGTGAGGGAGACAACTCAATGAGTGACAGGACAAGGTTGAGAGAGCCAGACCTTGAGAGCTTCCCTGATGCATTGTTCTCCGGAGGTGAGTAGATATATGTGTGTGCGTGTGTGTGTCTGTGAGAGATGGATGAGAGAGCAATGATGCAAACTTAATTGGGAAGACCTAGTTGTGTGTGTGTGTGTGTGTGTGTGTGTGTGTGTGTTTGTGGTGGTGTATGTGTTTGTGAGGAGAGAGGAATGATGATGACACTAAACATGGAAGATTTGAAGTGTGTTGTTTGTGTGTGTGTGTGTTAGGGGCAGGGCATCTTACCTGGGGTGGGATGACTCCGCCGCAGATGACCAGGATGTCCGGGCGGCCCATGTTCCTCAGCTCCTTGATGAGCTCGGGGACAAGCGTCTTGTGTCCAGCTGCCAGCGTGCTCACCCCGACGCAGTGCACGTCCGCATCCACCGCCTGCTGTGCCACCTCCAGGGGCGTCTGATGCCACACACACATGCACGCAGGCCAGAGTCCAGGTGGTGGTGGCAGATACAGTGAGAAGAGGAGAATGAGAAGAGAGTATGGGAGAAGGATAGAGAGAGAAGGAGGGAAAGAAGGAAAGAGAAAGAGAGAAAGAAGGAAAGACAGAGAGAAGAAAAGAAAGGACAAGGGGACAGGGGGTAGAGGGCGAGAGGTGAAGAAGGGTAAGGATGGAGGGAAAGAATGAGGGAGAGCGAGAGAGAAAGGGAGAGGGATAGAGAGAGAGGGATGGCATGATGACCGGAAGAAGAATGTGAAAAAGAAGCAAGAGAAGGGGGGAGGGGCGAAAGGGGGAGAAAGACAGATTCAAAAACACAAGACAGAAAAAAAGAGAAAAACCCAGCACAGGGGAGAAAGAGGAAAAAAATAGAGACCGAGATAGTTATGAACAGAGGAGGAAAAGAGACGGAGAGAAAGAAGGAGGGGGAGACATTGGTGAGCAGTCCAATGTAAATTAATCTGCAAGCAAACTCAAATGATTCGTTTGATCTGTGTATGCCTTGATATACACACTGAAATTCCCACACAGTTGGTGTTTGTCGGCATTCCCTTGCGTAAAGTCAATCAAATAAAATGCGTAATAGGTAATATCAAGGGAATGGCAGGATCATAATTTCATTTATTTTTACTAAATAAAAACAAAAACAAAAAACTAGCATTTTGGAACAAAGCTCTTCAAATACTGCTGAGCTATTCCATTACCTTTGTGGGAAAATAACATCATATGGTGCAGTGTTTACATCCACCCACTCCATCTCCACATGGACTTGCTATTGCATGACCCATAGTCGCCCATTTTTGTCCATCACATACATTTATTTCCTCAGCCGTTCAACACTTCCCCGGTCTGTCTTGTGCCCCAGCTCCCTGCCTTGGCGATAAAACACCACTACCACAAACAGATAGCCCTACTCATAACTAGTCCTCAATCTCCAACCCCATTACAAATTTTCTGCCTCAACTGGCACAAATGAAAGTGGGAAAAATCACAATCGTGTTCATGGAAGCAGTGCTCTACCACTGGCCTTCACCATTTCAATTAGTGTATAATGACTGCTTTCATTATTGCATTTACTTTGGATTGCATGGTCCACCCAGCAGCCAAATCGCTTGTTCAGACCATTTGTCAGAGCTAAGTGCTCTGCTGGGTACTGGGCAAAATAAAAGCCATGTCATATTTTGTAAACATGCAGCGGGGGCGGACGCATAGCCTTTGCAGATACATGTTAATCCACAAAACTATGGGAGGAATGTTTGGATCTGGTCCTGTGGTGTGCCAGCAGTGAACAGGTCCATCTCATACTGTGTGTGTGTGTGTGTGTTTTTCAGGTAGGAGGGTTAGAGAGGGCAAGTCTGGAGACCGGGTTTGCACGCTTGACCTCAGAAGAGTCTCATGATTCTGATGGGAATCAGACAAAGCACAAAAAGGTTGTGAAAAAAAGGGAAAAAAAAATCACTCAATTTATGACAAAAGAGCTTGGACATCTTCAAAAGGACGGACAATTTATTTGGTCCACTGAAGCAAATAATGAGGAGAGACGATCTCGATAACAGGAAATGAAACAAAGAAAAAGAGACTAATGGAATAACCTGGACAAAATAGACATAGAAAAGAAAAGAAAAAAACAAACAAACAAACATTTCACTCTGTATTAAGTTAACCCATGTTTGGATTTCTGAAGTCAGTCTGACTTTTGTGGATATTTTAATGTATGGGTGCCCAGTGTAATGACAATGTTAATGAACATAGTAATGGCAGGTACTGTCATGCTCCTGTGACTGGATTGCTTGGAACTTATTTTAGAATTAATATTCAACAGAATAGCAGCATACTGTAGAAGTACTGAGAGGTACTGCACAATGATCTATTCATTTCAACTAATTAGATTTATTTTAGATATTTTTTCTTTATTATATTTTTTTTATTTGAATATTTATTACAGTGTTCTCTAGAATTTTGTTATTTTATTTTGTCACAGAATTTTTTTTTTTTTTGAGGTATACTGATAGTCTGCTGGTCGCTAGCTGAGCAGTAAGTATGTTGCTAAACCCCCCTCCTGTTGTCTTAGGAGACATACTACTCAGTAAAAACTAGCACCCTGGGGTTTTAGCTCACTTGCTAGAACTCCCTAGACCATGCTGCGAGGTCAGGGTTCGAGTTCGGCTAAGTGCAGCGCTGAGCCGTGTGGGACAATGCAGGTTACACAGGGAAGCATTGATGACGCATTTTATGATGCAATCACATCACAGTCTCTACAGACTTCTCCTAATGGCCTAATGAATTGACAAGAAAACTGAATGTGTCCACAGTCACAGGTTATGCTGAACAAGGGTGATAAGGTGATGCTCAAATGTTTGCATATCTAGCACAATTGCTCACCTGGAATAGTGGTCCTATGTCGACATCAAAGCCCAGATCAGCAAATCCCGTGGCGATGACCTTAGCCCCCCGATCATGTCCATCTTGCCCCATCTTGGCCACCAGAAGACGCGGGTTTCGGCCCTCGTGGCTTTTGAACTGCAACACCCTGAGGACAAAAAAACAAACACACTAACAAACAAACACTCAACATCACAATGCAGAGACAGTTGTAAAACTTAAGCACTATGGAATCTGGCACCTTAGGGGTTCTGGAGTGAATTTTATGCTAATCTGAAGCATTTCACTCTTACCAAATTTTTCAGAAGTGCAGCAAATACAGCAATAAAATATCTCCTGGTGGCTGTGATGAAATTTGTCTTTAAAAAAATCCACTATGTAACCGAGAACAAACCATTGGTCCACATCATCTCCTGTAAACCTTAAAGACAGGCTATGTGCTAGTCTAGTCAGAGTGGCTGGAGCAGCTTTGTGAGACATACTGTCTCTCCTTTGCTGCGAAACATTGTAAATATACTCTGCTCCTTATTTTTCGCACCATTGTCTGACCAGTGTCTGACCACTGTGTGATCCTCTCAAAAATTAAAATCAATATGAACACACTAAGAGTCCATGATTCACAGAGACCTGGACACACGTGATAATATCCATAATTCAACAAACAACTGGGGTAAAAACCAAGACAAAGCTGCCGTGATGGGCTAACCTCCCTTCAACCTGATCTATTTTTATCTGAATACTGAAACTAATTAGAGGGGCTATAAATGGCATTTAACAAAAAACATGTTGACAGTTTAATTACACACACACACAGACAGAAAGCAGAATCTTGACATCTGTTGCCCACATCTTTCTCAGCTGTTAACACCAACGTCACATGCACTTGTGCGCTGGTGCAGGCACAATGCTTCATGTTATGTCATGCCATATTCACGGAAGAAAGCCAGAGTGTTGCACTGACATCCTATATCCTGTATAAGCCACTAGCTAAGGAGCTTATTGAGGGTAGGAGCAGGGTTTTTTTTACAGTGATACTGTAATACAACATTTTGTATAATTTACATTTCCTGCAATTAAATTACATTAAATTATACAATACATTATGTATTTATCATGCATTATCACCCAGTGAAATGGAATACTGTTCTGTGGTTAGTTGACAGGCTGTGTTAATTCCATTTAACGTACACATATAAAGTAGATCTGGTGAAAAAGTTCCATATCAGTGTGCTTTTAAGTGATTCAAGACTTTATCTTTATCGTCTTTATTACCTGTGCTGCATAAATGGCTATGTATATAATCTATTTAGTGTTTTTTTAAGGTTAAAACTTCACCATCCAGATATCCTGTGAAGCTAACATGCAAACCAACTAGTGCCAGACCAGTTCTCCAAGACCGCATTTTACTACATTTGGCTTATGTTTACATACAATTCAATGAACGATTTAATATCCTACGAATAAGCTATTAAAAAAAATATTATCAAGCCACACACACCGTCAGCCCAACGGTACCATCATCTCCCATGCCCTTGTTCTCTTGATTTTGAGGCTTTATTATCTGGCAACAAGTCAATTATGATGACATAATGATTTCTATGTAGCTCTGAGGGCTGCTGCTCTGGACCTCTCAGCTGATTTTGTCAGGGTTCCTCTCTGCATCTACACATTGTCCATAAGCCTCAAATGTACACTGCTATACCATTGCCATCACTATATCATTCCATTTATTTTCAGCTTTATTTCAACACTTTTATGAATGAGAATGATGCGGCACACAGAAATAAAGAAAGAATGTTAACTGACTCTCAGACATGGGGAATAAATAAATATTCGAGCAGGACAACATAATGGATTTTGTGGAAATGGGGACAGACAAATATCACCTAATGAATGTTTCAAACTAGGAGATTCAATTAAGGACTGACCACAGGTTCACTTTGTCAGTCAGTCTCTTTATAGCGGTAGAAACGGAAATTGTGAATTGCGAAATGAAAATGAAAATTAATTTCTGTGTTTGTGTTAGTTGTCAATTGGTGTTGTATCAAATTTTCTTGTTCTTTTTCCTACTCGAACAACAGGGCATTTCTCCAAGTTTTAACTTACCTTTTGTGAGCCAGGGCAATTTCCTCCATCTCTCCAAACTCGCTGCGATAGGCTCCACTCACCATGCGCGTACTTGCCTTGTGCTCACCAAACACAGTCTTCATGGCATCTGTGATCTCTCCCACAGAACACCTGCAGGATCCACACAGTCAATGAAACTCACCAAATAGGAGATGTGTATATATATGTCTCCTTGAAGGACACTGACCATTTAATTCAATTCTATTTATTTATTCATATACAAAGGCAATAAACACTTGAAATGGGTCTCAAGGCACTTACCTTAAAAAACATGAACTAAACCTAACTGAATTTCTAATTCTAATTCTAATTTCATGCTTGAGTGGGTTATAACTCAATCGAGTACCAACAAGTATTAAACTCAAGCAGCAATGGCTATTTAGACTATTTAGATTTAAAACTGTCATCCATGGGCAGAGAAAATTATAGGAGCCTAATGTTTTGGAAATTTCCTAACATTGGGATATCAATTCAAACACTGTGACTGGATGATTGAACTTGTGCTGCTGAGAGACGACAGCTAAATGAGAATTCAGACGTCTATGCACATGTCAGGGTGTATATACATCTGTAAAATCGTTTCTCACATTAATAGTTGCTTTTCAGGCTTTGACCACCCACAGCAAATGCTGGTAGAGGTTTGTACCAACCTTGCCCTGGCAGCCTCCACAGCCAGAGCCAAGAGATTGCCCTCCCTTGTGCGAGAGCACTCTTCAATGGCCTTCAAGCACCTATTTACTGCTTTAGGGTCACGTGTCTCTCTCACCTGCATACAAGCATACAAAACTGCTGTTATTTATTTATTTTTTTTTATTTTAACGGCACATAGTCAGGGTTGATAGGTATGCTTTGTAAACTTATGCATTTTATTAGCTTCACCTGAATTTCAGTTAAGTGGAAATAAAACATTTACATTGCAGAGAGAGCAACACAAAGAATGCTTTTCTTGCGCAAATCTGTGATTACATGACCTATGAATACTCAGGAGACACCTCTCAGCGGGACTCCTAGCATGCGTCACTGAGCCTCAGTGAGTTAAGCACCAGTCCAGATGGGCGAGAGAGTGACGAAGAATACAGGGTCAAACATACAGGGTCAAGTCCTTGTAAATCCAAAAATTAATACATTTTCTCACTGTGCAATTTACAATTCAGGCAGATCTGGGAATAAGAAAAATGTATAATTTCTTTCTTTAGCTATTTCAATTTAAAATGAATGGCTGCAAAAAACACATTTAATACAATGCTTGCAATTTTCGAGTCCCAGCAAGAACTAGCAATGTGTTTGTAAGAGCATCAACCATATGAACAACTTTCGTATATACATTGCTTTAGCCAAGCCCAACAGGACGTGAGGGATTATGTGTTTTGACACATGGTTAATTTTAACATACTGCTCCTAGATGGTTCATCAGATTCATGTCAGTCTTGGCATACATGACGCCAAGACATTCCTGATGTTAAAGGACAAGTTCAATTTCAAGCCTTGGTTTTTGATCGTTTATGATAAAATACAATGCTTAAGAGACGAATGCCTCTGTTCTGAGAATTTTGTTCATTAGATTAATTCAGGCTAGGTGTATGTGATCTCAACTTCACACATCCTCACTGGTACACACATATGCATGCATGCACACACAAACAATAAAGGCAACCTACACAGTCTTTTTAGCTTGCTAATTAACTACAATTACAGCAAGTGCTCACTAAGAAAACCCCTCATTTGAAACAACAATAATAATACAAGCTTTATTTCTTTACATAATTACCATATTTCTGGCAGCAATAACCTTTAAAACATACAGAGCACATCTGTACATGTGATGAATATATTACATGTGAGTATTGTTGGGTGGCGGAATATCATGAGTTGCGGATCCACGTGTGCGAGTAATATACAGTAATCAATTACTGTGTGTGTGCCAGTACACATTCTCCTGAAAAACAGCACTCCTTTGATGAGAAGAACGTCCAATGAATCTCATGTCATTTGTCTTATGACCTATGGCTATCTGGTATATGTAGTTAATGTATGTACATGTAATGCACGTTTAATTCTATGTATTTTTTCTTCACAAATGGGGCTGTAAGGTAATGCAAGGCAAATTACAGATTTGTCTGACAATAAGGTGGTTTTATATCCATCTACCTATCTATGGATGTATCTATCTAATCATCTATCCATCTTTCTATTCATCTATCTTTGAGTGAAATGTGCAGCTCGGCCAGTGTCAGCAGACCTCTACATAATACATATGTGGGTGATTCATGCTAAATTGAGAGCAGAGCATGAGTCATCAGCACTGTAACTGTTGTGGCGCAGTGAGTTCTCTGAAGTCAGCCCAACGTGTGCACTATAACGGTTCAAAACAATGCATGCCCTAGAGATCTGACCTTAAAGCCTTATAGCCTTAAATCCCGCTTCATGAAGACCCTGCAATAGCTTCCATTTAATCCAACTGCAGAACGACAAATGCTCAGAAGATGTGGGTGGAAAAGATGCAGTCATCAGTTTGTTGCACATGGCAAATTCTCTCAATGGATGATGTATGTATGGATGGATGGATGTATGGATGGATGTATGGATGGATGGATGGATGGATGGATGGATAGAGTGAGGGCCATTACATGCAAGTGGTGGCTCTTTGAAGTGAGAAGAGAAAAGGGATGGAGGATAATGTGGATGAGCCTCCTGAGAAAAACAGCACTTAGAGACAGAAAGAGGGAGAGAGGGAGGGAGAGAAAAAAGAGAGAGCAAGGAGGCTAGAGAAAGCATGAGGAAGGGAATCACATGCATGAGTGAGAGTTCATCGATGCTGCCATGTCTTACGAGCTCATGACACAAGAGGACTGTGGCCCAACTCAAACCAGCCATGGCACAGAAATTAATAAAAAAAAAAAACAGGAATGGAGTTAAAAAAACAGAATACAGGTATTTGTGTCAGAGCAACAGGACAATCGGATGAACAAGGAAAGTACATGATGTGTGTATTTTCTTCCATGTGTTTAAAAAACAAAAAAAGCCACAGATGAGACCTTTTAAATCAGTTAAACTCGAGTTCAATTTCACACAATCCAGGAGATCAAGCACTTTAGTTAGTCTTTCATATTTTTGCCTGTCTTTAGTGCTCAAATAGACCAAAGAAGGGAATCTCGTATAACTTACCTTGCTTACATGCTTACTGGGCCTGGCTGGTTTGCGCACTTAATAATGTTGTGAAACCTTCAGTAAATCCCTGACCCAGGTTCAGGGCAAAGGTTCATCCAAGAGCAGGATCATGTGAAAAATTCAGCGGCAGAAGCAATAAGTGACCATGCAGAAAGCGACATGCTAGCTTTAATCGAACAGGAAATGAGGGTCACTGCTGTGACACCATTCAAAATGTTCGAGTCTGTGGCAGCCAAAGCAACACTTGAAGTAAAATTTACTCTGCTTCTCTGGCTTCATCTTAACATGGAGTCAATGTCTTGTTCTTCACCAAGGCACTCGTACAATATTCACATTTATCCAATTCATTTCAAACACTGGAGCTGAAAAGGCTAAGTAAAAGGACCCAAAGTATATTACTTTTCATTCACTAATTCCTTCATAATTGAATTACCAGAGGCTTTACCAAAGACTCTAACAGTGCAATGCAGTCACTGACTTTGGTGCTGTTACCACACTGCTTTACAGGCTGAACTACATGGTTAGATTTCAGTTATTTTTGTTGGGTTAAACCTGCAGTGAGCATCAATGCAATGCAAGTATATCATGTCCTGTTTGGTAGTGAACACACGACTGTATCTGTAAAGATTTTCAGCCTTCTTGACTAAAAATGCTTTTTGGAGATATGTACTTTTGGCTGGCAAAAGGAGGCAATTCCACCAGGCCTCAGTAAAATACGATGACACACAGGAAAGGCTGTAAAAGCACTTTAGCCTACCATATACCATCTCATTTGCACACTGTTTCATGAGCTGTATTTCACTGCCATGTATGGTAAACACTTAAGTGAGAAAACATGCATCAGATGACAAGTTGCACAGCTCTGTAAGATATATTGGATAACTGCGTTATAGTTTTAGCGCCCTTCAAGACCTTTGTTGTTCTTGAGGCACTACGTGTGAATACACAATGTAAATAGAATGTTCAGCATGATGGGTTTGAATGTTCTGCATGCTGTATACCTGCGCATTTTCAGCCAGAGAAAAAAAAAATCAGGCTGCATTGTCCTGTAGGTCATAAGAAACGTTGTGGGGAAACGTGGGGAAAAGAGTGGAGAAGGAGGTAAATACACCTCATTTTGTCTCGGCAGTTTGTCAGTGAGGTGCATCCTGCCACATGACACTAGTGTCTGCTCTTGAAAAAGTAACAATGCCTTGCAGAGTTCCATAGCCTTTTTCACAAGCTCTGAACGTCTGAACGTCTGCACTTTGAGCCTAGAGCGGCGTCTCTTATCCCTGCATTGAACCTGAGAGGAGTCTGGTTGGATAAAGCGAGTACTTTGTGTCGGACGGCACAGGGAACAGGCGTGCGTCTGTGTTTGCTACGATGGGGAGGGAAGTGCAGTGGACATCTCCTCATCTTCTCTCACCTAGCCTCACAGCCAAATACATGACCCTGATTTAAAAGGACAGGAAAAAGCTAAATCTTTCAACAAGCTTCTCATGCTTGAATTATAGTTATTGCTAGGGCTTTTAATATAACCATTAGCATCTCACATATAAACATCTTCCTCAAAAATGACTAAGAATTCTGATGTTTCCTAGCTAAAATTTGACTCTTCCGTAGTTGCAAAGAGTACTATCACCAAAGGAAAATGCCAATTTTCTAGGCTGATATGACATGGAACTATACTCTCAAGCCTGCATAGTAGTCAAGGAAATTTGCTACCACATCTGAAAATAGGTTGCAAATTTCCTTGATTATTATGCAGGAATTAGAGTTCCATGTCAAATCAACCTAGAAAATTGCCACGTTTCATCTTCTGCTGGTACACTTCGCAACTACGGAAGAGTCATTTAAATTAGGAAAAATATCAGTCATTAGACACTTTTGAGCAAGATGCTAATAGGTGAGATGCTAATGTCTAATCTGATTTAATGATCTATGCTAAGCTGGAGCTAAAAGTGCTACCGTCAGACTACAAGAAAGGCCGGATGAACTGGGGAAAGAAAAAACACAACTGCTTAACTCCAGGGGAGGTGGAAAATGTATTTCCCCAAATGGTGGTGTATCCCTCTAAGTATCTAAGGTGTGGTTTCCCATTCTAATAGCACAATTTGGTAAATTAAGCAAATCTCTCCTCCCACTGTCTGTTTAGGGTTAACACAAACAAAAACACTTCTGATGTTCACACAAGGTTTTAGCTTTTGAAATGGTTTAACAAACACAGTAATGTGTGTGGAGGTTCTGGTCTAGCATGGAGCCTGAAGAAACCCCAAAGAAAGTTTTCTTTAGTCCTTTCACAGCTTTCACACTGGCCCAACTGACCTTTTTGAGTTTATCAATCTGTTTGTTTCGCACGGCAGTGTTATCGATTGCCAGCACCTCGACCGTCTCCTCTTTTTCCAGCCGGTATTTGTTCACTCCAACAATGACTTCTGAACCTGGAAGCAATTAGGAAACACAGGAAGATACAATATGACACTGACATCAATACTTGGATGCATCTGAACAGCTGTGTCAAAGACAGAAATTTGGTTGTGTACCTTGTGGTGTAGGATTAGCATGTTTTCTAGTCAAGAAGGCTCTGAGAAGTGTTTGTAAGGCTGTGTGTGCCTTTTAATTAGCTAGTCCTTTAGCTTTGAACCAAAACTCCTCCTGTCAATCCTGCCAACTAGGCCTCTAGAAAAGTGATATGCATCACTTCAAAAGTGCTCGATAATTCTAGCAGATGTATGCTTTACTGTTCCTCAGCTGGAGTTTTTGATTTAACTTCAATAGGGGAACATGTTGAATCGTCTCTTCTTCTGTCAGTTGAGTAAAAAAAAAATCTCTTTCCAATAGAGAAAAAGCAAATCCCCCCTTCTTCTCCTCTCAGGAGGCCAGAGAAAAAAAGAATTCAGTGATAAAAAAGCTTATGTGTACACAGGTATCCTTAGAGAGGGTAAGATGGACTCCAAGACGGACTTCAAGACAAACCTGTGCTTAGTGTGTGTATCTGTATATGTGTGTAGAGAATCCACATGATAAAACTAGTGTGTGTGTGTGTGTGTGTGTGTGACAGAGAGAGAGAGACTGAGAGAGAGGTGGGTGTGCTGTGTATGCACCCAACTATAAGCTAACATCAAAGGTCAACACGGCTCAGTAATTCTATCACTTCAGCAGTTGTCTCTCCCTCCTTTTTCATCAACATGTTGGAGTCCTATGGAGTCACCCAGCTCACAACACAATGCGACAACCAAACAGAATGGGGAGGGAAAGCAAAGGCCAGCATGCATGTGGTGTTCACTGAACCTGGTCATTTCCCATTCTCATGAAAAATTAATACACCCAACCTAAAAAAATACTTGACAAAAACAAACATGTACACGCAGTGAATATTTTCAAAAAGGCAAATAAGGACAAGTTTAGACGAGAAATTACATAAAGGAAATTATGAAAGCATCAAACAAAAATAGGTGGTAGATATATCGCGTTCCTATAACCTAGCCACGTGTATATGAGGTGTGCATTGTGTGTGTGTGTGTGTGGTGTGTCTGTGTGTGTGTGTTCAATTGATGGTGGTGCGTTTTAACTAAAGCATTAACAGAGGTTTGTATTCAGCCCTCGGACAAGGCAATTTACCTCAGCCACCAGTACAATGACAGGGTTCACTGGGTCATTTCAACAGATGAAAATATGTGGGAACGTAGTACAAATCACATTTTACAACCAGCTAGCGGGACAAATTACTTACCATGGTCTTGGCACAGACTATACCAGGGCTATTAGATTTTGTCAACGTAAGTAGGTCATTTATTTATACAGGGCTTTTCTGACACAATGGTTACTCAAATTATTCTCTCAACTCAAAAATATACAAAAAGAACATAAAACATAAATAAGTCCATGGGCAATGTACTCTCCTGGGGTGAAAACATGCTCATCAGCCAGAGCTGTTTTTTTTTTTGGTAAACTCAGTTAGACTCTGTTAATAGAGGTCAAGATAGTGTAGGAGTATCTAGCCCACTCAGCAAGTATTTTCTACCCTCACACTGGATACGGTAATACATTTAACAATTTGACAATACATTTAAGATCAAGATTTTCTAAGGCTCTGCAGAACCATTACTGACATACTGGCAACTCATTAAGTGTAAAAAATAAAACAGTTTGTATTTTCATTAATACAGATATTTCCTGAAATAAAACTGCTTTAATATGCATTCAATAATGCATTGAATTAAATATGACTGGACTTTACAGTGTCATTGTAATCAGAACTATTTAACAACTACTATTTCTTGCCATTTAATATTCTGTAGCCTTTTATTATGGGTAAAATGCCTTACTTTTGGATTTGAAGCAAAATTCAGGATTTTTCTGTTCGGTGTGTGTGTGGTTAATGCCATTTTTTCATCATGTTAAGGGAGTGTGAGCTAAGCACTGACATTTCCTTACCCAAGAAAGGAACCCTCCCGAATCCGCTCCCAAACAAATGTGTCAATTACAATACATCAGATATAAGCACAATCATTAGTGAAGCGGGTGAAATATCCTTAACATTAGCCCTAAAATGGAGCCTGAAATTATTTCCACTTAATTTTTATTTCCAGGAATGTTAAGTCTGTGTCCGGTCAGCTGTCTATTGATTGGCCTGGTGTAGCACTTGAATTTGTTCAGGCTACTCTGCATTAAATGACACCAGCTTAGCATTCCAAGGCTAAGTTAGAAAGGGAGGTCCAATTATTTGCATTTTAAGAAAGCGTGTGACAGTGTTTGTGATCTGTGTCAGTTTAGCTTTTCCAGCGTCCGCAAATTACCACAGTGTCACAGTGCACAATGGTTACATTTACTGTCACAATAGATTGTTGCCAAAATGTGTGTGTGTGTGTGTGTGTGTGTGTGTGCGCCGGGCTGTCTCTGGTTGTGTGTGCGTCACCTGTGTGGTTGTGTGTGTGAGATAAAACAAGAACCGCCATCCGTAAACTCACATCAAACATCTAACAAATCTCTTCTCAGTATTTTCCGCATGCTTGAATATGCCCCTCTATAAAAATTTATACCTTTTTTAGGACCGCCAGCAGCTGCAGGGCACCTCATGAACCTCATTCATTTCATAAGATGATTCACGGCAGATGGGTGATCCCATTTTGAAAGCAGTCTTTACATCACAAGTGCAGATTACACTATTCTATCCCATTATGAATCTGGGCACATCGGTTGTTATTCAAACCCCACAGATGTTATTCAACTCCCTCTAACCTGGTCATTTCCCATTCTCATTAGTGGGATTCTTTGTGCACAGACACACCTGAATGCCAATGCAGGGTTATGCTGCTGTGTACAGTTGCATGTGTGAGGGGAAGGAGTGCTCAACAATGGAAGCATCCTGTTCGCAGAGCGACCTGGCCCAGTCAGAATGTATGTCCTTACAGAGTCTGGTTTGCAATTCGGTCTACATTGAATCAAATTTTCTCATTCATTTTCCTAGACAGCACTTTGTGACCTCAAACAACAGGGCTATGGTCCGGATCACAACAGATTTGTCCTTTACATGTGTGTTCACACTAAGTTAGTAAGGGTGCTAAATTAGCTTTTTGGTTGGTATTGTATGAGAAAATGGTAACAAAAAATATATCAGCATTTCCCAAAGTCCAAGATGATGTGTCAAGTGTCTTGTTTTGTCCACATGCATAAACACATAAACAAGATGTTTACTTTACCATCATAAAGCAGAAAGTAAAGCTGACAATTCTGAAGTATTTTACTTTTCTCTGCATTATGCTGCTCACAGACCAGTAGATAGACCACACTGAAAACCCAACCTCTTTAGAGAGAAAATGAGTTCTAGATGTTAAGAGGAGATACACAGGCAGGTCTATAACTTATCTCACTTCCATATTATCTCAACTCAATATTTCCCTACAGGCATCCCTGGCTGTGTCTATGTGCCTTGCAACCAAACAAGTGGTAGTGGGCTGAGCAATGTATAGTTGGGGAAATAAGTATCACATCCACAATTTTTTCAATAAATATATTTTTAAGGGGAAATAATAAGATTACCTTCTAACTATTTATAGATTACAATTTGTTACTTGTCTTTCCTTGCCTTTCATTGCTGTTCTTTATTGAATTCTTTCTTTTACCTTTCCACTTAATTTCACATGACATGATTTATTTATTTATTTATTTGTTTGCTTGTTTGTTTGTTTGTGTGCGTGTGTGTGGGTCCATGGTTGGCAAATAAATATCTAGTTAATATAAGGCAAAGAACACTTGGAGAGGGAAACATATCTTGTTTCTTAATTATGACTGTTTTTGCATCCATGACAATCTTTTTGTGAGAGTGTGTGTGTGTGTGTGTGTGTGTATGTGTGAGTGAGACAGAGAATAAACCCGGCTTTAATACCTGAGTCAATGCGTGCTTGTCTTCGAGCAGCACATTCCTCGATGCGGAGTTTGGGGATACCCTCAGCCACAGCCCGTGCCATTCCCCCCATCTCCTCGATCTCTGTGATGAACTATCACATAAATCCAACACAGCACAGACACAGGGTATTCAAAGATATGGTAATACTTTCCCCTACACCGATCTGGGTCAATCTGGTTAAGTTCCTGCATGTTATGCCTCTGAGCTTATCAATTTAGACCTTGATATCTAAATGGAACAGACAACTGCACTTGAAATGCATTAGACCATTGAACTCATTCCTCAAAGCACGGACAAACACTTTCAGCTACATAATGGTTATATTCTATACAGTTCAGTTCTGTCCAGCAGTGACTGAAATGTCACAATATACTCCACTAATAAACTGAGACAATTATATAATATGCTACTTACATACAGAAAAATAGAATGCCTTTTATTGTCATTATACATGTGTGCAATGTGATTTAAAAACATACACAGTAGGCCTAGCTGTCTTAGATATTAGTCTGTTGATAATTATGGCATTATTGACTGTACAAAGTACTTTACACTTTAGGCAACATGTTTAAGAAGCTATAGGTCCTACCATGTACAATTGTAGCTACTTCAGAGTTATTTCACTGTGTCACAGTAAGCCGAGGAGTCCTCGGCCTATGAAACATTGACGGTCGGACATCTGATAGTGTTGGGCCTGACAATTTGTGTCTGGCCCAAATGGGAGCAGAATGCACTAGGGCTGGGTGAAATGGCTTAAAATTCATATTGGGGTGTAATTTCAAGTATAGACAGTATATGGTATATACTACGATAGAAAATCTTCATATAACTTTAAAATACAATTTCAAATGCACAGTATTGATCAGGTGAGACAGAGACACAAGTTGTATTTTTCTCCAATAATAATGTGCTAATTCACTGATTTCAGAATGTTTTGAGTCCAAAATAAAATTGAGGTGAACACTCCAACATCAACCTCCAAGATGAGTCAAACTTTCAAAT
Source organism: Tenualosa thibaudeaui (assembly GCA_027481765.1). NCBI lineage: Eukaryota > Metazoa > Chordata > Actinopteri > Clupeiformes > Clupeidae > Tenualosa > Tenualosa thibaudeaui. The sequence goes on from JAIFZK010000001.1 coordinate 18,876,953, forward strand.
CATTACTAATTGAAAGCACAATACAACAAAACAATATATAAAATGTTAAATGTTTAAATTAAAAATATTCAGGACATCTTTAAATGAAAAATACAAAATACAGAATTAATTGAACAAAAGAAAATCTGGACAAAGCAGTTTAGAATTAAAGCAAACAAAGATGTCCCAAGATGTTCCCGTATCCATCCCCCTTGATAAAGGGGGAAATTGAACGTGGCCTGGGAATATTTAAGCTTATGGAACATGTGGGCCATTCTTGTTAAATAGTGGGCACCACATAGCAACGCACAGTAGAGCTCCTAAGTTTTATTTAGGGAGGTGGTCACACCTGCTAAAACTTGTCAAACGCATTTTAATCGGAAAGGACAAGGACATCAACAACTAACAACGCCATCGCCAATCTGAACTGTGCTATTGCGGTAGGCCGGTATAATGAAAATCTCTAACGTTGGCCTATGCTGGCAGAACTCTGCCATCTCGTTTCCATCCGCGACTTTGAACAACAACAGCAACAAAGCCATCAACAGCTATCAGTTGGCATTTCACTGAAGTTTGTCTGGTATGTGTGCACTATTACATGACACCCAGCTACGACTACACAGGCATCTGATATTTCCCACCTCCCCTCACCTTCAGTGCAGCATTGTAGACATCGTTAGTGAGAGCCTCCATCATGTGCGACCCCCCCCACGGATCAGCCACCTTTGGGATGCCCGACTCCTCCTGGATGATGATCTGGGTGTTGCGGGCGATGCGGGCACTCTTGACGGTGGGCAGGCCCAGCGCCTCGTCAAATGAATTGGTGTGGAGGGACTGTGTGCCGCCAAACACAGCCGCCATCCCCTCAATAACCGTGCGGATCACATTGTTGTATGGGTCCTACGGAGAGACAAGAGGAGGAGGAAGGATTGTTTTGCTTTGTTTTTTTCTTTGTAGCCACCATTCTATTCTTGCAGTGGCATTTATACAGTTTGTGCAATCATCTTAATACCATCCTCATTACGAGCAGCGCTGCTCAAAACATGACATTCACATTTTATGTTTCCCTTTTCCTCTTCTTTACAATAGTAACTAAATTATACTGCAGTCCTCCAGGGCCGGATGGCCATCCCCCACACCAGACTTAGGTCATCTGGGGACAGATCCCTCTCGTTGCACCCTGTGCAACAATCTACTCCTCCACATACAATGTGCCCTCTCATTTTGTCTTGTCTGGCTCTTTAATCTGTGTAAAAGCTTTCAAAACAAAAATAGAAAAAAAAATCCCTTTTTATCTAGTCATGCTCCTGTAATACAGCAAATTGTCAATACACTTGACGCCCTTGAGGCATGTACCTCCAGTGACCAACAGAGGTCAATACAGGCCCACATTCCAGAGCTCAACCAGGCAGGGAACCTCAACCTGACATCTCAGCATACTTACAACTGAAATAAAACCTCTTTCTCCATTGTTATCATCATAAAACCTAATGACATTACAGCACTAAAGGCTTAACGTATTTCTTTTACCCTGTCTTCATTTGCTGCATACAATTTGATGACATTACTGACATAACTTAATGATATAACTCAATGCTTGTTTTACATCTTTTTATCCAGCATCCATCATTGTACATAATTCAGATTATCAAACTGAGTATGTGACTTGAGGCTTCTACTCTTGACACAGAGGGATTTAAAACAGCAAAGATAAAAAGATAAAACTGTTGGTGTCTTTACTGACAGTGATCTAAACTTCAACAGCCACATGGAAGCACTGACAAAATCAGTTTTACCACCTTAAAAAAGTGTAAAACTTTGAGGTCTCATGTTTTTTTTTTTCAATCATTCAAGCACTTTTTCCAGCATGGCTGATGCTACAATGGAATTTTCACAGACCTTCCTAAAAAGACCATCAAACTGCCTCAGATGATACCAAATTCCAATAGCCAGCCAGTGTTCTCAAAGAACTGGCCAACTGCATCAACCCACAGTCTTATTGCCCAGGGATGGCGAGCACTATATAAATGCAGTCCATTTACCAAATTCTCTCGCCATGGTTTGACTGATTCCAGACTATTGCTTCAAGTCCCTGCAGTGGTTTCCAGTAAGTCGCAGAACTGACGTTAAGCACAACAGCTTGTTTATAAATCACTAAATGTACCTGATTACCAATTAGACATGTTTTCGCAAAACAAACCTTCCACTGTTAGAACTACACATGCAAAATGCAAATTCTCTTCTCTATTGTTTAGTCCTACATTCTTCTATTCATTTTAAATCAGCTTACACTGTAAATGTTTCTTACTGGCATTTCATACAGGACAGAGGTGCATTCAAGTTAACAAACAGACAAATGTTTCCTGCCTGCCTCAAGTGTTATCACTGACATGGACTGTTTACTCAAACTCCATCAAATTTTCAGTTTAAAAGGAAACATGTACGCTACAAATTCTGCTTGCGTTCATCAGTACCTGTTCAGTGAGGGACCATCCAGAGGTCTGACAGTGGGTCCTGAGCAACAGAGATTTGGAGTTCTTGGGCTGGAAATTCTCTTTGATCAGTGTGGCCCACAAGCGCCTGGCAGCACGAAGCTTAGCAATCTCCATGTAGAAGTTCATTCCAATGCCCCAGAAGAATGACAACCTGAATGATGAAGAACGGCAACTTCATTTCTATAGCACATTTTTCAGTGGCAGAGTGCAACTCGCACTTACATGAAGAAATGTAAGACATAACAAAAAGTGTGAAAATAAATCCATTCAAGAAAGTAGTTCTCTGGTTAAATGCAACCAACTGAAATGTCCATGGGCAATGAAGGTGACTATCTTGAAGGTCATTACCCTGTATTACACAAAATGTCTTTGAGATGAGTATGGCAAAAGACTTTGAAGAAATACAATAACTATATAATTTTGCCTTTTCTTTTTCTTTGAATTAAATGCAATTTATTAACTTAGATTATTAGAGTGCTGATTGTTCTTTAATTGTCTGTCTGGTCTTTTATTACTCTGTTTATACAGAACTTTGACAGGACTTCCACTGATTTCAGTGCTAATTTAACAACCAGACTTTCTGTTTTTCTGTCTATTTTTGTTGTTGTTTTTGTTAAAACTATAACATGCTGACACCTGACAAAGGCCAAGTTGGTTGAAACTTTGTGTACAATAATCTCTTCAGGAGCATAATCATTGTGCGGACATTCTCTTTCCTTGTAAACAACGTAAGGCATACCTGATCCTGGACCTGATAACCAATTTATGGATGTGCATGCACCTCTCAACAAAACTGACCTGGGTGCAAACTCATCAATAGTCAGCCCAGCTTTCAGCCCAGTTCGGCAGTACTCCAAGCCATTGGCAATGGTGTAGGCCAGCTCCAAAATGGCATCAGCGCCAGCCTCTTGTAAGTGGTACCCACTGATTGAGATGGAGTTGAACTTGGGCATGTTCTGTAAGCAAAAGAGAAAAATAAAATACTCTATAGCATTCAAGCTAGGTTCTAACAAAACAAACTTTTGGATTTGATTTAATAATAGGAATAGGATTTGATAATGACATAAAATTAATTAGAATGGAAAGAAAACAAAAACTTCCTGATACACAGCATATACCTTTTCCTGGTCTGTAAATGTACACTTACAGCAATAACATCAAGAAGACAGTATGTCAAGGTATCGAAGAACTGGTACGCGTACCTTAGAGGTGTAAGCGAATATGTCAGCGATAGCATGCATGGAGGGCTCAGGAGGAAAGATGTAGGTGTTGCGGACCATAAATTCTTTAAGGATGTCATTCTGAATGGTCCCAGTCAGCTTCTCCTTGGCCACTCCCTGCTCTTCGCCCGTCACCACAAACATGGCCAACACAGGGATGACTGCGCCGTTCATCGTCATGGACACAGACATCTTCTCCAAGGGAATGCCGTCGAAGAGCAGTTTCATGTCCTCCACCGTGTCGATAGCTACGCCAGCCATACCAACATCACCGTGGACACGGGGGTTGTCAGAGTCATAACCACGGTGAGTGGGCAGATCAAAGGCCACAGAGAGTCCCTGCTGACCAGCTTGAAACAAGAATAGGCAGAAGCAATTAAGGAATTAAAGAGGACATATGTGAAAGTTTTCAGTGAAAGGCCATACCTTGTAACACACACTACACACTAGTTATATATTATGGCATCAGACTTTGGCAAGGTGCTTGAGGTGCATTAAATTATCTAGAGGATGGCTGGCAGGTAAAGTGAAGTCAGAAATGGAGTGATGCACCATCCACTATAAATGAGTGTAAATGTGTTTATACTGTAACAGGACTGCTCCTGTTACTTCCTGTTTTCCCGGCATGCTGGGAGTAGTGAGTCTTTAAGGTTTATTAAATATAAAATGTGTTTTGGTGGTGTGACTGTTCTGTCTGTTCTGGTTATGTGCATATGGCAATTGCATTCTTAATGTAGACAGCTTTAAGCCATGTCATAAATTTAGCCACCCTTGTGTTGTAGACTAGGCTATCATGGGGAATAATTTTGTTAAACTGAAAACTACGCGAGTACTACGCGAGTGAAAATAATAAACCGCTCCCATACTGACAATTAACCTTCGGCCTGTTTTTGCGACAATACCTTTGATGTTGTCTCTGTAAAACTTGTTACTTTCTTCCACTGTACTGAAGCCAGCATACTGTCTAATCGTCCAGGGTCTGAACGTGTACATAGTAGGGTATGGACCCCGTGTGTAGGGGAACACCCCTGGAAGTTCATCTGCACCAGCTGCCGAGTCAGCTTTGGTGTACACAGGCTTGATTGAGATGCCCTCTGGTGTGCGCCAGATAAGGTCCTCCGGGTTCTTCCCTTTCAGCTGTTTCTTTGCCAGGCTGGCCCAGTTTTCATGTAGTTTGACCTCATCGCGTTGTGCTGTCGCCGTACGGAAACGTCTGCGCTGGTAGGTGTCTAGACAGGGAGTAACGGTGCGGGAGGCCAGTAACCGCTGGGAAGCAAAGGACGCACATGCTTTCTGTGCTGTCAACATGGCGCTGCCTTATCACACCTGGGTAAGACGCACAAGTCCAAGATTAGCTACATAATCTATATGTAATGTAAATACGTTATATGCTGTAAGCCTATAGTCATACAAACAGAGAAATCAACAAGTTCGCACTATAGAAATTTTGCAAATTTAAAGCCCCAAGTAGCTGTTGGTAGCTCTTCATCAACATCACAGCAGTCTGTGCTGCTGGCTGTTCACTAACAATACTTTGCTAGCGCTATGGATATGGAAGTTATTCATATGGATTGTCACGACAATTGCATAACCACGCAGTTTAACAGGGAAGATGAGGTAACCTAATGTTAACTGAGCTTCCACTCACAGCACGAGAGGTTTTCCTAAGTGCCATACAACAGTATGTTACTGCCGTCCTTGCGATATGACAAGCAATGCATGGCAACAAAGTCAGCATATCTGGTGGAAATTTTATTAACATGCCAGCACAGATTACAATTTGTGGAGTGTTTTCCTAGATGGAGATACAAGTATTGACCAAGTTAGCCAACTAAGCATAACGTTCGCGTTAACGTTAGCTGTAACTTTGCTAGTTTGCAGAGTGCGCATTAACCAGTCGCCACAAAGATTTACACCTACAGGAATTTCTATTTGAGAAGAATACAAAGATCATATTGAAATCATTTTAAATACCTGATTACCTGATTCATAACTTGTTCAAAATGCCATTTAGTAAATATTAACGCTACAATTCTGACCTTGTGTTTGTTATGTTCCTGGTATGTGGGCTGAACAGGCGTGGAGAGATATAACCAATCAGAGTTCATAGCACGGGTAATCGGCCTATCATAGTTTGCCATTTTTTCATCGTGGACTTTAGTAGGGGGGTGAATGCACACGACTGACCTCGTCTGTCGCGGATGGTGTAGTGAATAGTTATTTCATTGTTATTCCAGAAGTTGGACTGGCTTAATCAAGTAGTTTTATGGCATAATACAACTGCCTGTGTGCGAAAAAAAGACAAGGACACCTTGTCTAATCTTTGAAATTATGTATTATTTGGTTTCATAATACATAAGCCTAAGTGTTAACACATTTTTTTCTTATAAAAATTAGAAAAGATGGAAATAAATACTCCTGAAATTAAGACTGAACTTAGTAGCTCAAAACACATTGTTTGCTCAATCAGACATTATGAAACAATAAAATTAGCTTAAATATCTCCTCCATTTTCCACTAATATGCTGATATGCTTAATCATTTCATAATGCAGAAATTAAGGTTAAACTGGGTGAAAAGTTGAGGTGACATAAATTAAAGATCACTTTTAACTTCTCCAAAATAATTTTAGTCAACTTCATCCATTCTTGAAGTGTCGTCATCATCGCCCTCTAGAACAGGCATGTCTTCCTCACTGGGCAGAAGAATGTCATCTTCAGGGGAGCCATCATCATCAATGCCAAGACCCAGCTTGATCATCCTGTAGATGCGGTTTGCGTGTGTCTGAGGGTCATCCAATGTGAAGCCGGAAGAGAGCAAGGCTGTCTCAAACAGCAGGATCACCAGGTCTTTTACAGCTTTGTCATTCTTGTCAGCCTCTGCCTTTTCTCTAAGGGTCTCAATGATGCAGTGCATAGGGTTGATCTCCAGGTGCTTCTTGGCTGTCATGTAGCCCATGGTGGCTTGGTCCCTCAGGGCCTGGGACTTCATGATCCGCTCCATGTTGGCTGTCCAGCCATATGTGCTAGTCACAATGCAGCAAGGAGAGGACACCAGACAGTTGGATACAGTCACCTGTTAGAGTAAAAGAGATATGAGTTACATTTGTACTTTCATATATATAACAAAATACTTTATGTGCCTACACTGTTATTTTCTACTGTATTTACCTTCTCTACTTTCTTGTCCAGGATGTCCTTCATGATCTTGCACAGGTTTTCAAATTTAGACATCAAATTTAGACATCAACTGTGCAATTTCTGCCTGGAAGGCAAAAGTCTCCACCTCCTCCATAGTGTCCACAGTAGATTTCTCAGGCATTTTTTATAGTGCAATTAAATTGCTTAACTGTGTTTTTTTTTTCAGGTAATGCAATATGCCTGTGTGGTCTTCAAGGATATGTCTCCTCTATGGGCCCTGTAGAACGTTTCTCTCTGGTCAGTATTTCTGCAGTACAACTGGCCTGCTGCACTCTTTTTATACTTGGCCTATTGATTTCTAGAAGGCCTTGCTCTGTACAGAAACATCCAGACTGTGCTGTATGCTTCCCTCTGTACGGGAGGGGCCATCTCAGGCTGCTAAGTGGTGGAGTTAGTGGTGGTGGGGTTATATGGGTATCTGATTTCTTAGGGGCTTCCTCTGCCTTGAGTTTGCAGAGGGTGCCTGTCACTCATGGGAAATCTCTCAAAAAGATCACAGGCACATGGTAAGGTATGTGTATGTGTAAACAGTCAAATTAACAGATTTTTACAAAAAAGAAAGAAAAGAACTTTTCTATAACTAAATAATTTCAGGATTTAAAGAAATTAACAAATGAAATTAATCATAAAATTGCAGTAGTAAACTCACAGGCAATGACCAGGCCTATATTTGAGATTTAGTGAGGTAGTGAGCATTGTGTTTTCTTTTATTTGCACAGCATGAGAATCAGTTTAGATAAGATTACGTGGGAGATGGGACCATGTTCCAGGATATTTCCAAGCATGTAATGCAAAGGCTTGTTATCAGCTCACTAAATAACGTGTTAAAATCACTATTGAGTCTGAACACAAGGTTAAGACAGTGGCACTCTGTTCAACAATAGCCCCAAAAGTAAGCCCTACTATGTACTTAACTTTTGCATTGAAATCTTAAAATAATTGGGCTTCTGCTTATCACCAAATGTATCATGAATGCCACAAATGTACTGTAAAAAATGTCATTCACTTATTCATTCATTTGTTCATTCATGTATTCTTCTTAGCTTTTGTCTTTTTCATGAAGTTAGAAAAAGAAGAATATGTCTTTCATCTCACATTTCAATAAAGCATGAAATCATTTGTTTCAACAGTTTGGAATAAACTAAACAAGGGTATGCCAATCATGTCAATGCAAATAACATTTAGATTTTGTTTAAATGATTAATTGTGCAAAAAATGATCCTAAGCCTAACAGTCTGAAATTTGCTTAAGCAGCGGAGCACATTGTGCAATCGGTGTAGGTCATCTGTGACATTGATAGGGCTAGAGTGCTTGTAGTACCCGGAAGGTTCTTTCCATAAGTGACACCTGCACCGTGTGGTCTCCCAGCCATAGAAGGAAGATGGAAATAAGACACCCCAAGAGCCCAACCCTGGCAGAACCTCTCAAATCACTGCGTGTGTGACTAAGAGCACTCCTACTAGAAGTTTCTGAATGGGTGTTTCCAGAAAAGTCTACCCCAAGTATAAAAAGATAGGAAGCACCTTACGCCTCTGCATGTGGTGGGAGAAGACATTCAACGTGTAGAGTAGCTGGATGCTTGAGTGAAACAGAGAAGAAGTAACATATTTTTAAAATCTAAACCTAGATTGTTTCATTCTGAATTTCAAAAAATGCCAGCACAAAACACAATGGAGGAGGTGGAGACTTTTGCCTTTCAAGCAGAAATTGCTCAGTTGATGTCCCTGATCATCAACACTTTCTACTCCAATAAAGAGATCTTCCTCAGAGAGCTGGTCTCCAATTCCTCAGATGCCTTGGACAAGATCAGATACGAGAGTTTAACAGACCCCAGCCGACTTGAGTCCTGCAAGGATCTGAAGATCGATGTCACACCAGACCAGCACGCTCGCACTCTGACCATCACTGACACTGGTATCGGCATGACCAAGGCTGACCTCATCAACAACCTGGGCACCATTGCCAAGTCTGGCACAAAGGCCTTTATGGAGGCTTTGCAGGCTGGAGCCGACATCTCCATGATTGGCCAGTTCGGTGTGGGTTTCTACTCCGCCTACCTGGTGGCAGAGAAGGTGACGGTCATCACCAAACACAACGATGATGAGCAATACATTTGGGAGTCTGCTGCTGGTGGTTCTTTCACAGTGAGGCCTGATAATGGTATGTTTTCCTCTAAAACTAGACTCAAAATTTGATCGATGTAATCGATGTAACAAATGCCCTTGTTCCTATGTTGAAATATTTGCTGTTGTTTTATGAACACAGGCGAATCCATTGGGCGTGGCACAAAAGTCATTCTCCACCTGAAGGAGGACCAATCAGAATATACTGAGGAAAAGAGAATCAAGGAGGTTGTGAAGAAGCACTCCCAGTTCATTGGCTATCCCATCACACTCTACGTTGAGAAACAGAGGGAGAAAGAAGTTGACCTTGATGAGGGGGAAACAGTTGAGGAGGCTGACACAGCAGAGGACAAAGACAAACCAAAGATTGAGGACATCGGAGCTGATGAAGATGAAGATACTAAAGACGGCAAGAACAAGAGGAAGAAGAAGGTGAAGGAGAAGTACATCGACGTCCAGGAGCTGAACAAGACCAAACCCATCTGGACCCGTAACCCAGACGACATCACCAATGAAGAGTACGGAGAGTTTTACAAAAGCCTTACCAACGACTGGGAGGATCATCTAGCTGTCAAACACTTCTCAGTTGAGGGTCAGCTTGAGTTCAGAGCTCTGCTTTTTACTCCTAGAAGAACCCCCTTTGACTTATTTGAGAGCAGAAAGAGGCGAAACAACATCAAACTGTACGTGCGCAGAGTGTTCATCATGGACAACTGCGAGGAACTGATCCCAGAATACCTGAACTTCATCCGTGGTGTGGTGGACTCTGAGGATCTGCCCCTGAACATCTCCAGAGAGATGCTGCAGCAGAGTAAAATCCTCAAGGTCATCCGTAAGAACCTGGTCAAAAAGTGCTTGGAGCTCTTCGCAGAGATCTCTGAAGACAAAGACAACTACAAGAAGTTCTATGAGCAGTTCTCCAAGAACATCAAGCTGGGCATCCATGAGGACGCGCAGAACCGCAAGAAGCTCTCTGAGCTGCTGCGCTACTACACCTCCAACTCCGGTGATGAGATGGTGTCTCTGAAAGACTACGTGTCCCGCATGAAGGAAAACCAGAACCACATTTACTACATCACGGGTGAGACCAAGGAGCAGGTGGCCAACTCAGCCTTTGTAGAGCGTCTTCGTAAGGCTGGCCTGGAAGTCATCTACATGGTTGAGCCAATTGATGAGTACTGTGTTCAGCAGTTGAAGGAATATGATGGAAAGAATCTTGTGTCAGTAACCAAGGAAGGCCTGGAGCTTCCAGAGGATGAGGAGGAGAAGAAGAAACAAGAGGAGCTCAAGACTAAATTTGAAAACCTGTGCAAGATCATGAAGGACATCCTGGACAAGAAAGTAGAGAAGGTAAATACAGTAGAAAATAACAGTGTAGGCACATAAAGTATTTTGTTATATATATGAATATACAAATGTAACTCATATCTCTTTTACTCTAACAGGTGACTGTATCCAACCGTCTGGTGTCCTCTCCTTGCTGCATTGTGACTAGCACATATGGCTGGACAGCCAACATGGAGCGGATCATGAAGTCCCAGGCCCTGAGGGACCACGCCACCATGGGCTACATGACAGCCAAGAAGCACCTGGAGATCAACCCTATGCACTGCATCATTGAGACCCTTAGAGAAAAGGCAGAGGCTGACAAGAATGACAAAGCTGTAAAAGACCTGGTGATCCTGCTGTTTGAGACAGCCTTGCTCTCTTCCGGCTTCACATTGGATGACCCTCAGACACACGCAAACCGCATCTACAGGATGATCAAGCTGGGTCTTGGCATTGATGATGATGGCTCCCCTGAAGATGACATTCTTCTGCCCAGTGAGGAAGACATGCCTGTTCTAGAGGGCGATGATGACGACACTTCAAGAATGGAGGAGGTAGATTAAATAGACTATTTGATGTATCATTTAATGTCTAACAGCTTGTCAATTATGTCTGGAGTGGGTACACATAGCTTGTCTTCAGTGTCTTCAAAGGTTGGCTTTGAGGACACATTTTCTCACATTTTTCATTTGTACTGACAAAATGTTCAAGCTCAATTTCAAGATTTTTGTATTTGCTATTTTTGTATTATTGTAATTTTTAATAAAAGAAAACTTAACTAAAAGGAGTCTATCAATGTGTATTTCTACAATATGTACACCACAAAATGTCTACAGCCATATGGTATGATTTCTCTACCCAGTCTTACAAAATTTCTTCTGTCACATTCCCATTATGTCAGACTATCTCATATTTATTCTCTACTATATTTTGTATGAAATCTATGCTAACATATGTTAACCCAAATGAACCTTTTAGGGACATGTGCCTATTGCCATAGTATTACCCAATTCTAATTGTGGCATTTAAAGTGAAATGAACATGCAAGTGTTTTACTAGGCTACAGAAGCTCTTTGATTCTTGTTCCTAATATTCCTGATAGAAATAGCACTGTGAGAAATCTAAATGGTTTCCTAGAACTCTGTAATCAGAGGCTAGTTTAACATTGCACAGTTACGTAATGACATATCGTGGGACAGACATCCCTGTCTTTGAGACATACTACTACGAGTCCCTGAACAACTCTTGCTTCATCAGATTTCCTCCTTAGACTTCCCCATCACCACTTTTCCCTCACAATATTATAAAAAAAAAATAGGTTTGAGAAATTAATACATCTCTTCAGTACATCCCTTACAGTCAGACAGGACCCTAAAGGAGTGTACTGAAGAGATGTACAAATTTCACTTACATAGCAGTTCCAATATAGCACCAGTATTTCACTAATGATTTTGCCTTTGCTGTATGCCTTTCACTCACCACTAGATGGCAACAGACATATTATTTCAGGGGACTTGAGTCAGTCCTGCTCACCTTCAATTCAATTTGCCACTTTTTCCTCAGGTCTACTGCATTCATTATCACTACATTCAATATACCCCTTATCTGGTACAATTTCAATCAAAACAAAACAACATGCATTTTGATATTAGTTCATACATCCTTATGTAAACTGGGCTATAATGATACATTCTGCCTTGCATTTAGCCTTGTATTTATCATGGATAATAATATATTCTCACAAGAATTGACATGGTGGCAGTATAGCAAATATTTCCAAGTATTTTTATTGACATAAAAAAATGTAGAATACATTCTAGGATACTAATCACAAACTTTTAACCCTAATCTTGTGCATCTCAAATGAGTGCATGCAATACCACTCATACTAAATTAAACCAAATGAAAATGGTAATCCTATCTAAAACTTCAAAATGTATTAAACATACAGTAAAGCACACATTTCAAAGTTCCAGGTATCTTTATTAAGAGTTGATCAATAAAACATAACTTAGCCAAAGCTCTCCATTTAACAGTAAAGAATGTGATCCTGGGATTAACCCATTATTTCGCAAACCTATGTGCATTTGCAGTGAGAGAATATGTGGGATATACTGTTCTGTGTATATTATAGCTAACATAGCAACAATCATACTCTTTCAGCAGGACAGTGGTTTTTTTTTTTTTTTCAAAAGTGGCAATGCAAACAGTGGATGTTAATGCCCCCTATCAGACAGTATATTGTTTCATATTGTCATACCCTTCATTCATTTCAAATATGGTAAGGCAATGGTAGAGAGATTCTTTGAAATAGATTACTGTTTTGATTTTTTTTTTCTATTAGGATCATTTGCATATTTTCAAAAAATACAACCTGATACATTTAAAAAAAAAAAAAATCATTAATGTTGGCCAAACATGTATCGTAAACAAAGTAGCCAAACTAGAGTAGAGGCATATACAAATTGTAGGCAGCACCTATATGATGATGTAGGCAACAAAGCAGAGCATCCTACATTTTTGAAATGCTAAACTCAAAAATCAACAAGTGGGATTCCTTGGTAGGGATAAGATGAGGATGGGAGGAGAGGGACTAGGGGGGCGATGGGGCTTGAGTTTAGTGTTGTTCTTGACCCCCCCCTACGACCTTAGCCCTGCAACAGCAGAAGCAAACAAATAGGAAAAAAGAGAAAAAAAGAAAAGACGACTGAAGCTCATTCGAGCTTGAGGAGCTCCACGTCAAAGATGAGGGTGGCATTGGGTGGGATGACCCCTGGGTGCCCTGTGGCGCCATATGCCATATCTGGGGTACAGGTGATCTTCGCACGCTGACCCAAGCTCATCTAGAACAGAATAGAGAACGGTATAACATCAGAAGAAAAGCATCCCTGTAGAATTCAGTATAATCTTGGTCCATTCTGTGTTTGTGCTAAATAATAATAATAATAGTAATAATAATACTAAACAGGCATTTGTTCACAGTGCCAGCTCTAACTGGAACTTATTTTATTGTGGACAGCATCTATAAGGTTTAAGAAGCTTGAAAGCTTTGAAGCTTTCTTAGGCATCTGGTTATTAAAAAGGAAGAAACGTGTCCAATGACAAAATATCATTTCCAGACAGAAAAGGTAAAACACAACTGTGTGCATTTAAGGTTTAAATGGAGAGAAACAACAGATATGGGCAGAAACAATGGGAAAACAGATAAACCTGGGCGACTCCTTCCTCCCACCCTTTGATAACCTCCTGTCGGCCGATTTTGAACTTGAAGGGCTTGTTTCTGTCTCTTGATGAATCAAACTTTTTCCCATTCTGCAGCATCCCTGCCAATACAACAACAAATCGTTTCACTATTGTGTTAAGAACAGTCATTTCAGAATAGTTTCCTTACATTTAGGCCATAGGCTGTATTTACACTGTCAGAATACAGTTATTTGGATGTTTTTCGCCTGTCTTAAGTTACAAAAAATCTGTTAAGAGCAACTATTACAAACATTAAAAACTAAGATGTAAAATATTGGAGAGGTGGAAAACATGGTTTTTTTTCGATTTTTAATTATAGTTGAGTACAGTGGGACAGCATAAGTAAGTAAGCATGCTTCAGCTTCATATCAGCTTCTTTTCATCCTTACGATCTGGTATTATAATTAATCAATTAATTTGTTTAACATTTATATTGTTGATACAATACAGTAGTTCACTTCCTATCTGTTACCCACAACATTGTAATCTTAGCTAATCTTATTACAACCAGTTCTGCAATGTAAGCGAGAGAGCATAAGAGAGATTTTTGTTTTCGTCAGTGAAAACTACAACTAATTTCCTGTGTACTAAAGGAGACTCTACCTTGGTATTCAAACAGAAAACTGCAGAGTGCTGTGGGCATACTTGGAACACCACAGCTGATCTTGCTCTTTGTGTGATATAAGCTGAACTCCAAACCATGAAATGTCGCCACAGGAGATTAAGGCATGATGGCTGATTTCCTTGCTTTACAGGGAGAATAGAGAGACTGGGCGCATCTACTGACGTTTTGTCAGTGTAAATATAACATTCATGGAACTTAATTCTAGTGATTTGCCATTTTACACCTACATGCAAAGTACATCAACTGCTGCATCTACACATACACACACACACATGCGCACACACACACACACACACACACACATACAGACAGACACAGATAAATTCAATGAAGCAGCTTCACATGCCCTTTGGCTACAGTGATCAGACTATTGTTCCCCATTTCCCTCTAAAACTAGTCCAGGAAATTTACTTGTGAGGCCAACAGACCTTCAAACATGAAGGATCAGATGGGACAAGCGGGTGGAGCTAAATGAGAGGGAGAATAACTGTCAGGGTTTCTTATTTACTTTTTACAAATATGAATCATTGGCTACCTCTGAGCCACCACGATGAACAAAAGGAATGTGAAACATGAAAACTTGGCCTAATTTGCCGGATTATTCTGGAGGTTTGAACTAGGTCACCACTTGCCGCCATTTACACTGCAGGGAGAAGCAGCAAGAGAGAGTGAATGAGGGCGAAAGAGAAAAAGAGAGAGAGAGTGCAGGAAGAGTACAGAGGACATCAATGAATGTACAGCCTCAACAGCGGGGGAGTAATTTGGTAATTTCTGTAATTTATACTACAATCTAGTCTGCCTATAGTGTGTTTATGTGTGCTTGCATGAGCAAATGTCATGCAGCTCAAGGTACAGATGTTGACCAAGTCATTGATATATTGCAAAAATACATCATTTTTGGGTGTAAGCCCAAAGCTGGAGTCAATGCAGTCAATTGCTGTGATTTCAAAAACATACTATTGAGGAACAGCTAACTGTGCGGATTAATGTGCAAACACATTATATCATTCAATTCTGTAAAGTTTACTATTATTATGGTTTGTTGCGGTGGCAGACGAGTTGAGCTATACAGTCAAGAGGAATGGGTTTTACAATGGGAGAAGGTGGAGCTGTTTCACGTGATAACATAGCCTATTTCAGTCAGAAAGCTCTGCGCATTAGAGGTGAGGCGCTCACCATGTGCGCACACTCGTACTGCTACAGAGGACTCCCACTGCATCTAGAAACTGTGTGCCTATCACAGGTGTTAAGACAACATGTGGGCCTACAAGGAAAACTTGGTTCGAGAAAAAGCAGGTGTGAAAGTGTGTGAGATCTGTCAACTGCCTGTGTCTCACATTCAAGACCAGAGCGTCCTGCAGTACGTCAGGCTAGATATATCATCGCTATGACCAGTGTGATCAGTAACACAAAACAGCAGTCCAGCATAATTCATGTAAAGTATTATTGCTAGATTATTCGTCATGAGGATGCAAACCCAATCTGGGCTCTGGAGTGACTTCCAGTACTTAAGAGTGTGTGGGCTAATAGAGGGACCATCCCTCACCAGTAACGATATAGTATAACCACTGGTCACAACAGAAGCTAGTGCTAAATCAACCCACATCCTTGTTGCTTGAGCTCACAAAGTGCTTATGTAGGAAGAGGAATAGGAAAATTCAGTAAAACATAGACTGAATTTGCAGACTGGCAGCTAACACTACCTGAATGGGGAAACTTTTTCATTCCTCTTCCTAACAACAGCACTTTATGAGTTTGAGCAACAGGGATGTGGGTTGATTTTCAAGGACAGCCTAAACATTTTGTGATGCCATTCTTTAATGCATGGCTCTTGTTGTCTTTCATCATCACCCCAGAGTGTCCTTCACTGCTTCAACCTTGCCTGGCATAGTATTACTGAATCCTTGCATTTAGTAATTTTATGGATAACCTTATCAATCTAATTATTATAATGCAGATGTAAAAATAATGCATGTCCTTTAAAAAGAGGGTTAATGTAATAAAACGGCCTCTTGAGCTTGATAAATACCCATTTTTATTACCAATGGTTGTACATTTGATTTCCATCATGATGCAGACATTTAAAATATAACTTGCAGAGCCGTATCATGAAATAATTTCTCTGAAATAACTTGCTGTTTTCAACAGTTTAATGACAGTTAAATGAATAAATGAATGTTGTGTGGTGATAACTGCAGATATCCACACCAGTCTGAAAAAAAAAAAAAAAAAAAACCCATATGGACAATGTTTTTAGATGGGTGATGTAATGAAACTGTTTCGCTTGCTTGCTCGAACATGCCCACATTCTGAGAAAGCACTGTAGAGAGGCGTGATGGTTCAAGAACTGTACTGTGGTTCTGTTGAGCCCTCTCTCCCCTGTCTATACTTAGAAGACCACATGTTCCAAGAAAGCACCTTTGCACTCATATGAGTCCAGTGGGATGCAGGCCAATTGCAGAGCCAAGTGGTCATCCAGTGCATCGATAACTATCTGCTCATTCTCACTCTCTGTGTGTCTCTCTCTCTCTTTGTCTCTCTCTCTCTCTTGCTCTTGCACTCGCTCCCGGTCTCTCTGCCTCTTGCGGTCTCTCTCGCTTTTGCGCATCTTTCTGTCTCACTCTTGCACTCTCTCTCTCTCTCACACTCTCTCTCTCGCTCTCTTCCTATTTACTGTCTCTTTCTCTCTCTCCTGTGATCTCCCTCTTTCTGTCTCTCTCAAGACAAAAGAAATGAAACTGACCTCAAGACACTGTGTCCTAGAACAAGACCCCATGCAGATATAGGCCAAGGAGTGATTATGATGTTATTAATACGCTTGCAGTCCTATCTACATGAGTGGGGACTAGCATAGTGCCTCATTGGGGGGGTGGGAAGGTGAGTAAAGGTGGGCGGGAAGGGGGGAAGAGGGGGCATCCTCACCCTAAAGGTGAAAAGGCCCAGGATTAGTAAGTGAGAGGACTAAGAGAAGTGTCAGAAAGTTCCTGGCAATTGCACCACATACTACGGCATGCTGAGTCCACCCTGGGAGGATTACTGAAACAGCATTCCTAGACGCTGGGCATCATAGCGGGTTTGGGCTGCATTTGTTGTATGTTGTACTGTGGTGCAGGGAAGAGTGCAGGGCACTGCCAGCTGCTGCTGAACTCAGAACCCCCCCTCACACCCACTGCACACCTCAGATGGGGCACAGTAGTAAGACTGTGATAACGTGAACTATAACTATAAACCCTTAACCAATCAAGCAATCATGGAGGCCCTTTGCGATTTGAAGTCAATATACTTTTCCTCACTTTCAGCACAAAAGGGAAAATATATTTATTTCACCCTCACGTTAAGTGAGCTTGTGTAGCCAACACCCTGTTCCACCATGCTTGCTAGCGGTGTTTTAATGACATCTGGTATGAGTTGAACAGTTGAAATGAGTACCTCTGGGTTCTCTTACTTGCTCTCACTTTGCTTCTCTGTTGCATCTCTCTCTGTGTCTTCTTTATCCTCTCTTTCTCTCCAGTCCTGCCATTCTTACCCTCACACTGACTCAGGTCTAAATTAGTTTCACGTACATAATTGAAGCCCTATGCCTTCCTCCTGTCCCCTCTCTCTCACACACACACACATGCGTGCGATCTCTCTCTCCCTATCTCTTCTACTGTCCTCCCAGTCAAGCTTAACGGTAGCGGGGCCATCCACACAGTCACGTCTGCGGGGGAACGTGAGTCGAGCTGAGGGCGAGAGCGACTCTATTTTTAACCTCTCGTTTACTGTATCTGTCTCGCTGGCCTGCCAACCCTGCCAGACTGGCCTTCTAGATGTAATCAGAGAGCGCACGAAAGTCTTCTCTACCCATGGAAGCCTCCCATAGACATGTTAATACATTACAGTGCTTTTAATACACTGTGTGTGTGTGCGTGTACGTACAAATGTTGCATCTATCTGCCTGTCGTTTTTTGTCTGTGTAAAAAGAGGGAGAAACAACTAGAAGGGAAGTCAGGAGAAACAAGCAAACAAAGCACAGATCAGACTGACCTACAAACAGTGGCTTACGACAATGAGGCAGGTAAAGAAGATGAGCCTAGAACAATTCACCAAGCCTTCAGTAATTGCAGCGAAGATGATGACAGTAGTACAGGAAATGATGCCCTCAAAAGTGGATATACCTCCACCAGAGGTAGAAAAAAAGAACAAGTTGTAGAGTAAAATATTTTTATATGTAAAACAATCCATTTCATAAAATAGACATTGAAAAAACATTGTTGGTTTTTGTTGGTGCATTGTTGGTACCTCAAAAACTAAGGCCTTTTTGAGGATTTTCACCTGTTTTAGAACGAAAGCTTGTGTGAGTATGAGCACAGCTGACAACCTGACTTGCGTCACAGTGCTTTCTGAGCGCAGTTGTTGCAGTATAACTTCAACCGCCTGTTTGACTTAGGGAGAGGCTGATGTCATAACTTGCCTATATACTGGATAAAATGCGTCATGGGCAATGATCACACTTGCATGTCTGCCCTCTAAATATACATAGTGCAATAGCCTCATTCTTTTCCATTCATGCAATTAGCTTCTCTCTTTGCTAAATTTAGCTTCGTTCTGCTGCAGTCCCCAGTTATGGTCCCTGTGCAGGGCAGTGCAATAAGTGGTAAGTGCCGTACTGAATCAAAGTGCTACTAGCTGTCACAGTAGGTCCCCTTTTCAGGAAGAAAGGGAAGGATGGAGGCCTAGATAGATATATAAATAGACAAATAGATAGAAAGCCATGTTTTTGCAATGCAAAAAAACGTATCATCTGACCATGGGACAAACATGGCTGCATTGCTACTAAGCTGACAGTGGGCCAAACACACAGAAAGCATGGCAGCAGTCTGGCTTGCCAAACACCCCATTTGGGAACCAGAGGCTGCAGGGAGTCAGAGGGATACATGATTTCAGTGTGATTAGATTTCATCACTTATTTTAAATATATAGGTGGGAGAATGGGTGACGTCACCGGCGTGATGCCAAATCTCCGGTTGTTAGGTGCCTGGAAATGTGACGCCATGCCCTGCAGTGCCGAAACGAGCTGAGCTAAGCCAAGTCAAGAGGACACGTGCCCTGGCACCACCAAAGCCATGGGAGAACTCTGCTGGGGTCAGTCAGTTAGTACCATCAATCACAAAGGGGTATGGCTATACGAGAGAGGCTCTGTCATATTATTAGAGATAGCCATTGTTATTTATAGACATGACAGAAACAGAGGAGCACTGGATGCTTCCTCCACACACCCCATACAGGCCTGGCGGGAAAGTGTAAACTGTCTGTCCATTGAGAGGATCGGGCCAGGCTGTGGCCACTGGGCACTTTGATACCTTTACTAGTAGAAGGCCCCTCTAGTGGACTTCCATTTTTTTCAGTAACATGTATAAAAGTACAGCATGATTGATTTTTAATGCAACACTGGATAACGTAAATCTATTCACAAAGATCCCAAAAAATAAACACAGAAAATGGGCACCTTCTGCAATTACTCATGGACGCATTTCTTTGGCCTAAAGGAATCAACTCTGTCTGAGCAACCCAGCCTAAGCAAGGTGATCCTTGTGCAGTGCCAGATCTTTGTGCACTTTTGAGGAAAGATAAAAGCATTTGCCCGACTGGCTGGCACACATCCACCTTGGGGATTTCAATTATGACTCAGTTTCACATTACAGGAGATTATGAGGAGACCTCGATCAGGATATGAGGCGCCCCACTCCTTAATCTTTCCCTATGCATCCTTCCACACACTTCTTGCGACCTCAGACAGAAAGGGTTCTTTTAAGAAAACAGAATGCTCTTCTGGCAAAACCTGCCACTCAGTTTCTACAGGAATCCATACACACAACATCCATACGCACAACATTAGTACTTACAACATACAATATTGACAGCATTTCCACATGAAATGCAACACTGCAATTTGGGTTAGCATCACGTAGAGCTGGCAAATGATTTTCTGCCGAGCAGACTGCATGCATTGTCCCCTTTATCCTCCGCCCAGAGTGCTTTGCATTTCTTGGGATTATGGCTAACGCTAACCATAAATTCACACAGAAGCCTCATTCTTTTAGAAAATGCTTAACGACAACAGCTATGGACAGATTGAATGCTGCATGGCTGGTTCGAGGTTGAGCGCTGGTGTTAGCATCTCAGCTAATAGGGTCAGTCATGACAAGCTCTGCAGACCTCAATACAGTGCTGCGGAATTGAAACTGGGACTGAGGAAAAAACATAGGCGAAACACAGAGACAGAATTTACTGTTTCTTTCCTGAAGAGTGACAAGTGCTCTTTTATGAGATGTGATAGCATGCGATTCACATTGTTACAAAGACAATGCAATCCTTATCTGCACAGCAAACAGGGAACCACAAGAAATGCTAATTCATCAGACCAGAGAGCCTCACTCACTGCAGTCAGAGACAGATCTTGGGCCAAATTTGATAAAATAGTTTGGCACAATACTGCCTTACTTTAATGCCTTACTGTCCTTACAAAGATTCAATTACCGTAATAAAAACTGCAAAATAGCCAAACAAATGGCCCTCTCTGGGACCACATAAAGGTTGTATCTGGGTCACTTGTAGGGCAGATGCAAAATTAGAGACTGGCCCAAACAGTGACGCATTTTTTCTCTGCCTGTTCGTTTTCTCGTCTGCCCGTCTCCATCCCCAGCTGCCTAGTTGGGCACCATGTTGTCCCACGTCCTCACTGACCAATGTTTTACTGTCTGTTGTTCATATTTTGCATATCCTAGAATGTACTGATAACATTTTGCTGTACAATCCTTCAAAAATATTAAACAGTTAAAAAAAAGAAAACTGACCACTTTTATGCTTTCCCATTAGGAGCATTATAATCAGCTATCTGTAAGTCTTACAGTGTCACACTCTATATGAGTGTTAGAGGTGAGTATGCCTTTTTTGCTTGTGAAGTACAGAGGAATACAAAAAAAACAGACAATAACCTTACCGACAGAACACAAAAATGCACTCTAAGACACTTTAACCACAGCTATCTATTGTGTTCATCCATTTATCCTAGATTTCGACACAAGGTGATGTAGAGACAATTGGTGACAAAGACCAGAAGCAGGAAAAAACGTCATGCATTCAGAGATGAGACAACCCCATGCCTGATTAAACATCATTATCTTTTGCTTGCTCAAAAACAGGAAGATTTGGTGCACATTTACAAGGTCAGAGTTAATTTAGCTGCTAGCCAAATGCATCTTATTGGCTTGGTGGGCAACGCCTGCAAAAAGAGAGGCAGCATGATAATTTTGATTTCATACACTGTGTGTTTACAATCATAGACCTGTGACCTGTGTTTAATCTGATTGAGGGATGGCAACAACAAACCTACACCTATCAAATCACTCATCCCAAACTCTCATTTCATGAAATCAACTCGCTGTTTTTGAAAGCTCTGAATGACTCACATGCACAAAGGCAAAGGACTGAATTACATTTAACAAGCTCTTGCACCTGTGAGCTTCTATACTCTCACCTTCTCAGACAAAGCCATAAATGATCACCTACAAATGCCTACAAGAGCATATCTATGTTGGGACATCTAGATTTATTTACATTGCATGTGCAATAAATATCTGACAGACGAATCAAAGTCTTGGAATGTTGTAATGTCATAGATAAGTTTTCTGTATTTCTTAAAGACCTGTGTTCAAAGCAACTTACAAAAACATTTGATAAAATGCTAGGCTACACTAGGTACAACCCTCAAATACACTGGCAGTGCAGTGCAGAGGGTGGAGTGGGGTGGAGAGTGTATTACATCAAGTCAGAATGCTAGTATCCACATCCTGTTTCCTGTCTCCCTGCTTGGCTCTCTGGCAGACAGCAAGACTCCATGATAATGTCCATTTGAGAAAAGGGGGTGGGTGGGCACCCGCATAAGACTTTCACAACTGCTTTTGTTTCTGCATACCTATGTAATGGACGACACATGTCTGCCCCTTCTTTGGAAAAGTTCTTCCTGTAAAAACAAAAGCAAAAGAGAAAAAAGACAAATAAGCAAAACAAATATGGAAATATTTACAAAAATATTATAAGTCTGGTTGAGGACACATAAATGATGGGGAGAGCTGGGATGACATTTTTGTAACTAATTAAATATAACCTACAAAGAGATCATATCTTTATATGCACTAAAATTGTGCATCTGTCATCTATTGAAACACGTGTCATTCATTCTGACAGCTCAGTTCTAAGCCTGGTGTGCATTCCATACAAGCACATGCTACGTGAAAGTTTGGAATTAGGAATAGCACTAAATGAGCCACTGAATAAGCATGTTCAGCCTTTCCATGACAATTATACTTAAAAAATTATATTAAGCTCGCTTTATCACCTTTAACTCTGTGTACAGAAGACACAGACTAACCAGAAGATATTTTAGATTATTATGGCCCATGGTT
Organism: Tenualosa thibaudeaui; assembly: GCA_027481765.1. NCBI lineage: Eukaryota > Metazoa > Chordata > Actinopteri > Clupeiformes > Clupeidae > Tenualosa > Tenualosa thibaudeaui. Next base: position 18,899,614 of record JAIFZK010000001.1, read on the forward strand.
TGACCCAAGGATGCCTTAGGTGCAACTTAAGGTTATCTTCTTCCTATTTGTCCAATAATCCTGGCTCTCCCCTACTGATCCCCCTCAGAGCTGGTCAAAAATGTGAGACTACACAGTTATCAAGGTGTTGTTGTATGCATGTCCCCAGTCATTCATAAGGTCACCTTGGCAACATGGCACAACTGTTGTTTTTCAGGTCTAACTATAGTCTCTCATAGAAATTGCAGAGAGGCTTTTAAAACTTTGTTAAGACTGCAAAGCTCCCTGAAATGGTTGTCTGAAAGCAGTCATTTTAAACTGTTGAAGTAACAAGCCAGCTCACACTGCTATGATAAGGGCTGTGGTCTGACTACATCATTTTAAATTCTCTCTCTCTCAAGTAAGAGGGTAGGCCTACCCTGCTGCTCTTTCAATCATCTGCGCACATCTTAAGGAATGCATGCTACACTGTAGGAGGGGGTGGGATAGTGTAACACTCTAGACGCTGCAAATTCATTACGGAGACGGAGACATAACATGTTAACTATTTATGTTGACTTTAGCAATGCGTGAGTACATAGCATGATTTAAGAGGTTGCTGGTTTTCAGTGGCAGTTGTACAAATCTGTTTCATTTTGGACAAGGTATATATCACTTAAAACACAACTTTCAGTTCACTGTCACTTTTCATTCATGATTGCACGCACACAATATAACAAGTAACGCTGAGCGTAGAAATTCTTTCAGCATTTAGTTTAATGCGATATTAAGCATTCTGTGTGTGCAGATTGTTTTTGTTCAGTGCTTAGCTGATCAGGCAGCTCTACCCTTTCAAGTAGCCCTACTGCTATTTACAGTCTGGGCTACAAGCAGTACTACTATGCGTCATTACATCTACTGAATAGTATCAGGTATATTATCAGTTCAGCATTATCTTTGGTTTAGCTACAGCTCATTGATAAACACAATATTGCCACTAGCTGTACCCCTCCGATTGCCAGGCGATGCCTTTGCAAGTGAGCCTCCATTTACAGGTCTGATATTTTACCTATTTAACGCGAAACTGTTATGACTACTAATAACACCCTTTGTAACCAGCTAATAACTGAGGTGTAACTGCCCCCATTAATGGTCATGATTGATCATTTAATGTCATCGCTAGGTGGTAGCTAACTATCTAACGCCGATGAATGAAACAAACCCTGGTCGTGCGCTACAATGTTACCGTTATGAAAGATACACTTAATATACAATACATCCTCTTAAATGTGACATTTTATTGGTGGATTACTCATAACAATGAAGTGTTAACGTTACAGACATTGTGAATAACAGTTATCTAGGAAGATCCTATAAATATATAAAATAAACATTTAGAGGCGTTAACGCACGAGTGTTGCTCCCTGATTACCGGACAGTATTTTAACGTTAACAATACCTCTTTGAGGGGAAATTTGGCTGATCTGGCTGGCTCAATGCAAATGGCAAAAGTGTAAAGTACTACAACCCTTAGCCCTTATTGGTACTCGGTTAGTTAGCGTGCGGACTGGGCTAACCAAAAAGTATGCAGACAGGCAGGCAGCTATCGATTCTGGCCATAGACATTTTGGCTTGTTTGCAATAAAATTCGGTCCAACAGCTGCGTCGCCAAATGAAATCAGTCCAGCTTGATTAAATTGCAATGACAAATGCTGCTTCACGCAGTAACTTACCATCTCCTGGAGATATTGTTTCAACTTCCACACCCATTATGGTAAAGCGTTGGTTCCTTGACCATAAAATACAGTAGTGTGCTAGCTCCCACGCTAGTGATTTGGCCAGGGACCCCAGCTACAGTGATACCGAACACTCCGCCCACACAGCTTTGGCTAATCACCCATTGACCAAACAGAAGGGGGAAAGTGTTGACATTGGGAAACAAACCCTCCCTCCATTAACTAGAGTCCATTATTTCATTCCATTTTAAGTCTATTTCTCTTGAGAATGTACCTGCTTAATAGTGGTTCCCAAAACTGGGAAGACCTCGGATTGGAGTGTGCTTACTTTTGCACTCCCTCCATTCATGCTGATAAATGTGGACCTGCAACTTGGCTGTTTTCTAGAAAAGAGCTCTACAGGCTCTCGGCCGTTTTAAATAAAATTTGACAAGGCTATGGCTTTTTAAAAAGCAAACAACACCAAGTATATACACCTTAGAATTATGTTTCCAAAATTGTTTTGATGGCGCGTACTGAATTTAAATCTGCTAAATTTTGAGTTTGAGGGTGCCATAGGGTGAAGGGTAGAAATTTTAACTGTCGTCTTGAAACTTCTCCAATTGAATACTGACTCTGAAGGAGTATACAGATGTTAGGTCTATGTAAATTAGGCATTTCACATTATCGTGCTAATTTGTAAACATTTTAATTGGCTACAATGACAGTGGCACGTGACCTATCCATTTGACCAACACTGTCGTCGTTTTCTTTTACTACAGAGGTAAAAAAAAATGCCCTGGAAATGAATTCATTAGACAGCCACAGCACACCTTTGTGTCTGTGCAAAAGGGTGGACACTGGCTGATCAGCACTCAGTAGTAAAAGTCATGGATGTTCCTGCCAAATCTCAGCCTAGAGAATTTGTTTCAGAGGAAACTGTCTGGCTACACCAACCCAGTATTCAAAGGGGCCTCCAGGGGATTTTTTTAATATACTAGACTAGAAGGTTAATGTGATACTGTGATATTATTTACAATAATTATGACATATTAAATTTTGATTTATTATGCCACCTGAACCAAGAAAAAGGTCTGTGCAGATCTCACTATATTTTTATGAAAGCTATTTATCTCTGGAGTATATTTTTACATGATAGCAAGTTGAATTTGGCAGCTTTGTGATTGTACAGCCCCTTCTGTCCAAGTACATCTCCCTTTGAATTTTCAGTGTTTTGGTGAACTTTACTAAACTTGGCACATTTAATAATTAAGCCATGTTGATTAGGGACTCAGTTAGATGTCATACGTTAAAGGTCAAGGTCAGCTTCTGTCCATACAGAGTTCTACCTGGTAGAAGCTTGAAAGTGGAGTTAAATAAAGATTCTTTGATTTAGTTCCATTGACACTATGTTGGAAATTGCTGAAAAAGTGATCCAGTGGCTTATCACTCATAGACTATTCATGGAACTGTAATGAGAGTAAGCTGAAGCTTGAAAAGATAGTCAAGACATGACATATATTAGTTCTCTTTGCTAAGATAAAAGAATGGTTTGAACCATTAATGTAGACTGCCTATAGCACATCTTTGCATAGCTTAATCTTAGCATAATTTTGCATAATTATAGCATAATAGCATAATATATATAATAATAATAATTCAGTTAAATCTCACAATTCAATTAAAGAAATGACACACGTTAGCATAGCTTTAGCATTAACTTAGCCCACCTTAGCACCAGTTAGCCTATATCTATTTTTAAGTACATTCTTTGGTAGGGTGACGAGATGACCCCGATTTCCAGGAAGTCTCTTATTTTGGTGGTCTGTCCCTGGTAAAATGCAAGAAAACTCCTAGTTCCCAGGAAAATCCTGGAAATTACACAGATTTTCATCTCAGAGGTCTGGTCACCTTATTCTTTTGGCTTTCTCATCATTGAACTCTACTGGAGAAAATAAACCAAATTTCAAAGCTGTTTATACCATATCAAATTCTGAATGTTCAAAGTTGGATGAAATGGCCAAATACCACCATTAAACTTGTGAATATTTAAGTTTTAATCTGTTCCAACATACTTTCTTGACAGGCAGTCTGAAGAGACAGATTTGACAGGAAAAAAGGAGAAATAAAAAAAATAGCCTATGAGCATCTTATATCCATTAAAGGACTACAAAGAGATGAAGGTGCAACAACACAGGAAGGCGGACATCTCACCACTCCTGTTACATCACATCTAAAGATTATGCTTCTAGAAAATATATTATTCATACTATATTATTAGTCAGCCTGTTACCTGTAATTAGTTTAGGGTTATGATTGTAATGGTAGAAGTGAAAATGGTCCAGCTATACACCTGGCTCACTTACAGTATAAATACTGTGCATTGTTAAACATAGTATGGACGGGGTGGTAGACGTTTTAAGATAATATAGAGAGAAGAATGAAGGGGATTTTTTTGGTGGTTGGTTTGTTTTTTTCTTTAAAGTTGCAGAGCAAAATGTGCCAGCCATACACCTGGTTTACCTCTAAACAATGCATGGTACATGTTACATCACATTACACATGATTTACTTTTTGGTGGTTGAATAGGATTTCCTTCAAAGTTGTATATCACATGCATCAGTCAGACATATAGTTATATGCTATAAGCAAATATATTTTTAGGAGGATGGATTGATTTTCCTTTAAAGTTACAGACCAACACATATCAGCAATGCAGCATATCAGCATTTGGATGCACCAAATCCAACACTGGGCTGTGCACAGGTTATGGGGTAACAAATTATGGAGGAAGATGCTATGCATCATAATCAAAATCATGTCCATCAGACTTTCATGGTGATTAACTGTGCCAAGTTTTATTGAGATCCTTCAACGTGTTCTGGAGATATCACACAAATAGCAGTAAATTTCTGAATCCCAGTTTTTGTATTCATTTCAATGGGAGCTCTACTTAAGAGGCAGTAAATCATAAAGCTGCCAAATCCAACTTCCTCTTATGTACAAATAAGACTCCAGAGATACATAGATTTCAGAAAGATTTAGTGGCAATTTGCGCCACCGTCTGGTCCTTCTTTTTCCATCAGGAGCGAGAAATGAACAACAATTCCCACAATGCATTTCAATGTTTACGTGCGTAGACTTCCTTTCCCCTGCGAAATGTGAACGCATGAAAGATTCACAAGGCACGTTTTATTGATGTAGTGAACTCTGTATCGGATATAGACGTTTGGGCACGATTTACATTTTGAAATATCTAGAAATGTATGTGCTCTTACTTTATTTAAATATTGCGTGATATTTTGTGAAACAAGTTTTGTTTTACGTAGCTATGGACAACGTGGACCGTTGCTAGCAAACGCCGGTGAACGCTAACTGACATTGCAGTTTTGGTTGGGCTGTGCTTGTTTGCTCCTTGCTTGTAGTGTGAATGTAGCATCAGACAATCCACAGTTTGTGTTACGTTGTCATAGTTCATGTTGAAATCATTTTCAAGGGTTTGCATAGACGCGAACAAACATAGCCTCTTTTAGGTGTGAGTTATCCTACAGTATTGTATAATGGCCATCCTTTATATTTTGTGCTAGTTGAAGCAAACGGAGTTGCTAGTTTAGAGTTAATTTGTACATTTGTAAAGTATTGTTGTGTTTTCTTACAAATGTTTATAGACTCGTCACATAACCTTACACTAATTTGAGAGTAACTAGCAACTTCCAGTGAATCTTGGAAGTTTGCCTTTAGTTTTCAATTGTGGCAGTGTTTGAGGACAAACTTCCACATATAGCTTATCAGGCGAGGTGTGTGTAAGGTCATGTCATCCTAATCTGCTCAGATTGGAGTGCAGCCTCTTTTACAGCTATAGGATTAGGCATCCCATGTCTCCAATGACAAGGAACAGGCTTTGCCTATTCTTAGTAGCCTATGTGGTGGAAGTCCTTTGGCTGTACAGGTAACAGAGCAGTTAGAGTAAGAGAAAGTCAGTCACTGGTCAATTTTAAGCATAATCATTAATGTTGCTTAGGGTTTTTTCCAGTCTCTTTTGATTTGGATTAGTTGGTAGAATAAATATGGAACTCGGGAAAGCAAAACTCTTGAGGACCGGCTTAAACGCCCTGCATCAAGCCATTCATCCAGTGCACGGGATCGCATGGACGGACGGGAAGCAGGTCTGCCTCACCTCTTTCTACTTCGTCAACGGGGAGCCGAAGTTTGGCGACACCAATGTCATTGGGCAGTTTGAGCACGTCTTTGGGCTCTTCTGGGGCCCACTGTGCTGCTCCGAGTCTCCAGCCCTGCTGGCTGTGCAGCACAAGAAACATGTCACCGTGTGGCAACTCCAGCTGAGCGCCCTGGAGCAGAATAAGCTCCTGTGTACGCAGACTTGCGAGATGAGTGAGCCGTTCCCCTTGCTCTCGCAGGGCTGCGTCTGGCACCCCAAGCAGGACATCCTGGCCGTCCTGACCAAGCGGGACACGTCGGTTCTCTTTTCCGTGCGGGTCGACAACCGCAGGGTTAAGGCAGACATTAAGGGCAGCGGGCTCATTCATTGCGCCTGTTGGACCAAGGATGGTACAAGGTTAGTAGTAGCCATTGGCACTGCCCTGCACTCGTACATCTGGAACGACATTCAGAAGAGCTTGGTGGCATGCTCTTTCTGCCCTATATTTGACGTGGGGGGCTACATTTGTGCCATAGAATCCACAGATGATGCCCAGGTGGCTGTTGCCACAGAACTGCCTCTAGATACGATATGTGGCTTGAATGCTGGAATGGCTTTTGAAATGCCTTCAGACTCTGATCAGTTGCCTTCACCTTCCCCCACGGTGATGTTTGAGGACGATAACTTGGACTCTCGGAGGAGGTCTGTAGACTCAGACCGATCTTTTGGCTTCTGCTCACCTACTTCCAGCGGACCTGTGGATCTTACCCACCTGTTGGCCAGACACAGAAAATCAGACCCCAGCCCGCTTATCCATTTGAGGCGGCGGGACACTCTGACAGGGTCGGGGCAGGACTCCTCACATTTGATTCTGGTGACATACGAGCGCAAAGTCACCACCACCCGCAAGGTCAGTATCCCAGGCATTCTGGTGCCTGACATCATAGCCTTTGACACACGGGGAGGCACGGTGGCTGTAGCCTCCAACACCTGCAACATGGTGCTAGTGTACTGTGTGACAGCCTCAGGCATGCCCAACGTGCAACAGGTGCAGCTGCAGAAGAGTGAGCGGCCAAAGGGCTTGTGTTTCCTTAGCAACAAGCTCCTTATGCTCATGGTAGGCCGGCAGAAGTCCAGCGACCCGGCCTTCCTGCCCTCCTCCAACACGGACAAGTACATCCTGCGACTGACGACCAAGGAGCTGCTCTTCGATGGGGAGACGATCCCCCCCTCACCTCAGGCGCCCGCCTCCCCCGTGAACTTCCCGGGGATTAGACGCCACTCAGAGCACTTCCCCAAAGATGACAGGCTGGGCGGAGGTGTGCGGGAGCTCATACTGCCAGGTGGAGGCATAATCCCTTCCCCAGGGAGCAGCCGTCGGAAACTGGTGGAAGAGGTGGTGAACGCACAACAGCAGCAGCAGAACGTAGGAAGTGCTGGTAGCCCCGGAGCCAGCTCCACAGACTTTTCTGACCGTGCTACTTCCAGTGCTTCGTCCATTACTGTCGAGCCCTTCGACATGGACCAGATGAGCCGCATGGCGACGCTGGCTGTAGGCGGCCCAACCAGTCGGGAGTCCAGCCGGCCCTGCTCGCCACGCTTTGATCTCTCCATGGAAAAGCTCCATTCGGAGCCTCCACCAGCAAAGAACAATAGCTTCTCAAAAGAGAAAACTGTGGACCAGCTGTCACAGGGCATGGAGAAGATTTTCGCCCGATTCGCTGAAGTGCAGCAGTCTCTGACAGAGATTCGGGACTATGCACAAAATGGGAGGAAAGCAATAGCGAACTATCCTTCTTGTGCAGAACCACCTTATATCACCCTTACATTTCAGGTTTGTAATTATTGTTAGGCTACTTTATTGGTTGGATGAAATCATATGCTATCTCCTAATATATTTCCTTTTTCCCTCTTTGTTTTTATTGTGCTGGTATAATGGTGATTGGTTTTTGGCTTGGATGTGTAATTAATTAATGACATAAATCATGTCGATCAGATGTTGAGATTATTCCTAAAGAGGATTAGTGAAATCTGGCATTGGTTGCAACTTTTGCCTCCAGACCTGTTTATCCTTGTTCTGTAATCACGCCCCTGCGTAGTTTACTTGCTTACTGGGCGTCAGCTCAGCCGTGTGCAGACTGGCTCGCAATGGGGAAATCCTTTGTGAACGCACACAACCCGTTGACGTACTTAAAGACCCGTGTCAGCAGATGCTAGATTGGGGGCACCCTCGCTGCCCTTGGTCAGGCTTCTCCTGAAGGTGAAGGTGATGGTGTAGCGTGGGGTTAATCCCCCCCCTTCTGTCTCCACTGAGTACTATGCTGTTTTATAACCACTGTGGCATTAGCACCTCTGACAGAGACTCTCCCTTCAGAAGATAATCTGGACCAGTTGTAAACAAACAACCAAACCTGATTGAACATATTATATGATTTATTTATTAATGTGTTTGTTTGTTTATTTATTTATTTGTCTTAAATTTCAGAAATCAGGATATGTTTTTGTATTTTGTCATATACTTAAGTTTTACAAGTTATAAGCTTGTTCCATATGACAGCTTCTAAGCTGTCATATGGAAATCTTTCGGCAGGGAATTCTTTTTAAGGGAACTGCTTGGGGGAACTGAGTGTTGTTGGAAGTCAGTTTGGTTATTAGGAAAAAACATATGAACTGTTGGTACAACACAGGCTCAATTTATTTTCATTTCCCTGTGTCCCATTCAGTTAGCATTAGTGTATTCTCAATTCGGTCTTTGTTGTACCAAATGTTTGTGTGTTTTTTCCTGCTGACAGCACTCAGTGACCTTGAACAACAGGGCTATGGGTTGAAATATGCCAGGATATTGCTTTAATATTGCAAAAAAACAACAGTGGTAATTTATGCTCTGTCATTTAAGGTTTCCTCATAAATTTGAAAAATGTGTTCGTCTCCTGGCTATGCAGAAGCAGCTGTCGGAGAACGTGTTCATAGATGAGAGGAGGCCTGTGATGTTGTGTGAAGGGAAACTGTCTCTGAAGATGATCCAGGAGCTCTTCAGCCTCAGCGTGGTGGAGATGTTGCATGGTGAGTCCAACTGCATTAACACCTAATGCAGTTTGACGTTATTTAGGTACACATATTACAGTTCTGAAACCAACAAAGAAATGAATGAGGGATGTTTCTTCTTTCACACCTGCCTTGTTTAGTTTGTTAAAATGAATACAGGTTCATTTCCTGCATTGATTCAGACATTTTGGGCCGATGTAAATACAAGCACTCGAATTCTGGTGCTGACCAAAAAAGCAAACCGAGACTGAGCCAAGAGGTGGTCTCAGAGCGGTTCCTAACGAACCCTGGTGCAGTTTGATTGAGCTGTGAAAGTGAAAAGCATATGTATTTTGGACCAAACTAGCTCCCATTGTTATGCATTATGGGGCAATACATTTAAAATATTTGTTCTGACAGCTGTAATTCAGACTGGACTACAGTTTCGTCTTCTGGTGCAGACGGACACATGTTCCGTCCCTCACAGCTGTTATGCAAGTAGGAGTATTAAAAGTAAAGCATTAAATGTGTTAATGCACTGTAGCACTCAGAGAGGGTTTAATGGTTAAATACAATAAAGATTACATATCCATGACTGCTAAGGTCTACTTTTACTTTGACCTTTCTGCCTCCCCTGCCCCAAATATTTCTGTCCATTGATTGAACGACCTTAATACACACATGATTTTATTTAGAAACTCTGGTCCACTCGCAAAAAAAGTGAAAGAGAATCACATCAAATAAAAAAAGAAACTTGTATATTGGTCTGGATCAAAGCAAGTGGACTAATAGACTTTCCTGGTGTGAATACCCCTTAGTTACCTCAGCAGCTTATATCATAAACTGATTTGCCTGATTGGATAAAGTGTGTTTGAGTTTGAGGTTTGAAGTTATTGTCACCTTGCAAAACAATCAGTGTCTGCAATGTAGTTTTGAACCCTGGCAACAAATGTAGTTATTTCAACTTCATATTTCACATGAAAAGTGACTCAATAGCTACATCGACACCCTGTTGGTTGACATCGGTCCTGAGCTTACATGTACACATTGTGTGTGTGTGTTAAGAAGTTGTGTGCTTCAGTTAACAGTTTAGGGCAAAAATAGGAGGCGAGTAAAGATGTTGATTGGATTTGCAGCTTTAACAGAGAAGCGGCTTACAGCACTATGGCCCAGGCAAGAACAAAGGCCAGTTGCACACAATCGGTCAAGTTAAATCTACATGTTAACGAATCTACATGTTATGCTGCATGCAACTACCTTCAGACTGTGAAAACATTAAACAGTTTAAGTTAAGAAATGCGTTGCTTGCTGTTACAATCAAAAATTATATTTAATTAGTTCTACAGAGCAGGAAGAATGTTTGGTAGTCTGGTGGACCAGATATTTCATTTTGCTTCACTTTGTGCAAAGATTCTGGACAAACATACAGTAGGCGTATGTTTATTTTGCGGTGGGTGGGCACTTTGTTTGAACTTTAAACCTATTGCTTTTGCATTCAGTTTCTGTTTGCCGATTGGTTGCTTGAAAATCTAGTCAGGGAAACTAAAATAAAGTTGTATGTTGTGCCACTGAGGGATTTTTCACCCTACTTTCCACTTGTTCCTACTAACCTTTAGACTATAATTTTAAGATGTCCTTTCCCTTACTTTTTCCCAGTGTTTGACTGGGTCCTGAATGAAGGTTAAAATCACTCAGAGGTTCTTCTGACTGAACTACTTCAGACAACCATACATTCTAAGCATTTTTGTGTGTTTCTCTTTCAGGTCCTATGTGGATAGTCCTTGTTGCAGATGCAGATGGCTTTGTCCCGCTGACGTTCAAGCCTGGCGAGCAGCTCACCATTAGGAATGGGAAGAGGAAGTTTCCTCTGAAGGACTCAAGTCCAGAAAGACAATTCTCTGACTGTGGGGAGAACTAAGAACCAACAGACCTTCCCCTCACACACACACAGAGAACCAACTTCTCAGAAACCTCAGTCTATAATTGAAGGTTCCCACCTAGAATGAAAAACACTTGAGAGGCACTTGGAAGTGGAGCTGCTTGTGCTCGTAACATATCAAATTTAGAAGTTTATTTTCATATGCCTAAAAAGATCAAAACTGTATTTTTTTATGTTATGTGGTTGAAAGTTTACAGTAGATTTTTTGATTACAGAACTATGATGGGGATTTGGCTGTACATTCAGTTCAACACAGGTTGTTTGGTAGTTTGTTTTTCATTAATAAATAAACAAACTGGAGTGCCTGCTGAGAGGTTGTTGACCAGTAGTGTACAGATTAAGTTTTTTTCTGTGAAGAATGAACCTGGTATATTACATGATTCTCCACTGGAATAATACATTATATTTGTATCAATCAAGTCCAGTTCTGATTTGATTCCAATCCCTTACAAACTACTGTCATTTATCAGAACATGCCTATTTATATAACGAGTGGTCAAAGTTCCCAGACCATAAACCTAAAAATGTTTTAAGGATGCTGTAAAAAGAAAAAAAAAATCTATGAATAGTGAATTAAACTCAACACATTTATACAAAAGAACTTAAACTAGTTTAGGTGTTTGTGAGATTCTGCAATGTATAAGTGCAGACAAAATCTTGCTAATGAATAATTACTGCCTTAACTGTGATTAATGAATCAGGCATATTAATTGTATCCACAACAGTTGGAGATGGTGATGATGAGCAGCTGATTATGAACAGGGTTTATTTTGAAACGCTAACGCCATTTACTGTCTTCACTTTTTTTTAAAGTGAACTGTGAACATGAATTTATTCATTTATTTTCTTATCTGAACTTCAAACAAATTCATGTGAAGTGTGAACTTGCACAATGCTGTTGATATAATACATTACATTGCATACATTACATAACAAGCACATTTTTTGAGCTGTTATCGGAACTGAGTGATATGTGATGAAACACACTAAAACCAGTTAATGTTGACAAATTTCACTTACAGATAAAAACTAGATGTGTTGCATTTTATGGGATTAAAATAGCTCACTGCTCCTTCTACAGCTTTAAATAAGCAGTGCAGTTCCTGATGCTTTAGGGAGGCTTTCAGTCCCTGTCCATGTTATTGGGGACCAAATATGGAATGATAACCACTTTAAATCAGAGGTGGGCCCATCTACTTCTGCAACCCACCATCCTCACAGTGTTCTGAGCTAGATAGTAACGCCTCAATCATCCCAGTCTTCTCCAGCCTCTCCCTCGAAACCCTCCAGCCTCACCACCTATTTTTGGAGCCTTTTACTAAAAACAAAGCATGGAGTCTGGGTGGGCTGGTATATTTGGGTAGAGTTACTCCTATGTCATTCTTTTTTCTTTTATCCCTTTTAATCAGATAGGATAGAGATACAACAGAAAATGATGAGGGGAGAGAGGCATGGAAGGATCGGGACTATGGTATGGTAGCCTTAGCCAACTACATCACGGTATCCCCCAGTCTCCTGAATAACATCCACTTTTCTGGGGCAAGAGCAAAACTGGCAACTGGGAAAATAATTGTCAAGATGAATCATTGTCATTGGTTATATCTTTAATTCATATCACAATACAATCCTTCTGTAATTATTAACAATCCATCTTACAAGTTCTTGTGAAAATACAGAAACAAACTTAAATGTTTACATGAAAACATGATTTGTTTATAGTATTTCTGTTCCACAGTGTAATATACACTAACACAACCCATCCCAGCTTAAGACTGGAATGTAAAAATCCTGTGGCTTTTTTTTTTCTCTTTCAGTTCTGTAGCTAATATGCACACAGATACTCTCCTGGGGACCTGGGATGGAAGCCCCATTACCTTCTTAGAGAGCTTGCTTTTCCAAGAACTGAAACTTCAGAACCAATGTTCCCCAAGGATTGTTCTCAAGCTTTGCTGACATACAGCAAGAGGTTTGAAGGAACTTAAAGTATGATCAGATGTTACATGGTGTATACATTTGGGGAATACATGAGTAAACAGTCTTGGGGCCTTCCTTAGCAATGGCTCCCTGCTACACAGATTGTAACCTGAGGTCCTCTAGAGCCAGCTTGTTGCGCAGTCGGACGTCCTCACTGATTGGGTACAGGAGAAGAATCATCAGTCCTGTCACAATGAAAGCCACGGGCGCTGCACCAATAAGAAGTTTCAGTGTGTACGCCACTGGAGCGGGTTGCCGACATGCTCCTGTGTCATAACCCGCAAACCTGTTGTCATGGGAACAAAGCCTTTGGTCAAACGTGAGCAAAATAGTCCAAATTCACTGGTAACAGAAGGTGAAGAAAACTAAACATCATTAATGTACCAAATGAATGTAATTTTGCATTTTCATCAGTATTTTATGTTCTGTAAGGAATGGGTCACAGTATATGGCTATGGACAAGCTTAGAATATCAACACAGAGCCCAATTGTACTAACTTATTTGTTAACGCCGAATATGAGTTTGGAAGGCTTCAGTCACAGACTTACTCCAAACAAAGTGTTGAGACTCCCAGTGAAATTCCTGCTGCAAACTTGGTAAAGAAGACATAGAAGGAGTAGAAGATGGCCTCGTGTCCCTTGGAGAAAGGGTTGGCCAACCTAAAGTCATCTACCACATCAGGAAGCATGGACCTGGACACCGCCGCAAAAGAAGAGGACAGACCACAAAACAAGACACGCTCTGTCATCACTCACAATTCTCGTCATGGCAACAGCCAACACAGTCCAGAAAACTCTGTCAAACACTGGCAACACAGCCAAATGAATCTAATCGTACATGTCATGAACCTAATGTATATAATAGCAAAGGCCTTCTAATGCACCACGGGGAACCCCCTGCTCTCCTCCCAAAATAAATACCCCACATCCTTTTCCCCCTGTCATTTGTGCCGCAGGGGAGTGATTAGTGTTGTGGTTGGGGAGAGGAGACAGCGGTGCTTTGGGCCAGATAAAACAGATTGAGCTCCCTGCAGAGCTCTGTATGCAGCAATTCCCCCTTCACCCATATGACATCACTGGAGCGAGACGGAGGGAGGCGCGATGCTAATGACAACGTAACTACAGCCGTTAAATGCATGGATGGCAGCATAGGTCATAAGTTAGCCAGTAGCAAGCGCTACAGTATAGGCTCAATGCAACAGTTTCCCCTCACTTGGCCTTTGACTTCCACCAGTAAACTTGAAATGTTTTGTGGTGTGTGTGTGTAGTGGGGGGGTGTTGAAGGGGTAATGGGGGGGGGGGGGGGAGTGTGTGTTTTGGGCAGGTGTTTGGGCAGTTACCATGGCAGCAGGAGCGAAGCAGCGACGCTGAGGCCAGACGAGACGGCTACCACATACGCCACAACCAGGTTTGGGATGAACACCAGCATGACTGTAAAGGGCATGATCCACTGGGAAAGAAAGAAATGCAACTCCACGTAAGGATAGATGTTTATAGCTCTATGAGTGAGAGCTGTGAGAAGGCCAGGCATCGCTCACTATTGGATGAGATAGCTGCCTCATTGAAGCCTCATTGAGGAAACTTGAGACAATACTAAAGGTGTCTGTACCCTGCCCCAACAACTGCTGACAATCTCCAACAAACACCAATGTTTTGGTCTGTGTGTCTGTGTTTGTTGGTCTTTGTTGGATGGAGTTGTTTGAAAACTTGTTGAAAAGTTGTTGTTTTTTTTTTATTACGGTCTGGGCAGTGTGAAACATTCAAATGGCAAACTTAGAATGTTAGAGTTTGTTGGTGCTTGCATTATGAAGTTAGCTTTACACAAACCATGCAAATGCTATGAGCTTTGTGCTCAACCTTGTGATTTTACATTCTGATAGCTAGAATGATATTTCTATAATAAAGTATTGGGATAAATGCAGACAAATGCCATTCAGAGGATGTAATAACAGGGTTGTCTACAAGAGGGCGCCACTGCCTCAGCATTGTTGCTTTCCAGTAATGTAGCAGCAGTGTGGCTTTATGACCTATAAAGACTCCACAGTCCACTGTGTAGGTCTCCCACACTAAATCCCATGAGCAAGCTAGTTGTTGCCTCTCTTACCGTGATGCCACAGAATGCTGCCGTCTTCTTGCCAAATCTTTCGAGGAACCACTGCCAAAAAGGGATGCTCACCACAGCTGAGACCTGGGGAAGGTGAAGACAGAGCTGTGTTTAAGCAAGAACATTCTGTAGCGTTTGGTAAAGGACCCCATCTGCTCCTTTCTGTCTGTTCTGCCCCTCAGCACCTCAAGAGCAGTGTTCTGCAGCATTCTGCTGTGTTCTGCAGTGTAACCTAAGATGGGTCGCCCACCACCACCCTCTCCCCTCAACCCCGGACCTCAGGACATCAATGTCCAGTAATAGCAGATCGATGTGCTTGTTTAGGCCGTGACAGTAGAGAATCGTTTCTTAAGACAGGGCAAACAGAGTGTACCGACATTTTGAGTGTTGCGTGAATTAATTCTTTGTAATGTTCTTGTGCATTTAAGTGCTCGTTTGTACCCCTATTCAAATTCATTAACCTATTGATTACAGTCACTGCAGTGCGTAATAAAAAGATAATCATCAAAAACATAATTTATGCAGTCAGAGATGTGTAACATAAGCCTACCTTTGTACTAATATGAATTTGTGCCATATGCTTAATAGTGATACTGTTACAGTTAAGGTTAAAGTAATTAGCAGACACAGTGTCATATAATGTATATCTAAATAACAGTCGAAAAGGGAAAAAATGAGACTTTTCAACAATAAGGCCATAGCCTGCACTTCTGGTACTCGGCCCATAAATAACTATATACTGTTTACGGTATACTGTGTGTAGGGTATAGTTGTATGCTCACCAGAATGGTTAAAACAATGTTCTGGAAGTGATCTCGCAGGTCCACAGCGTAAGTGCAGAAGAGAACAAAATTACTCTGCACCAGCTGCAAATGAAAGAAACGATCAGAAACACAGACGCTAATGACCATGTGTTATTGTCATCCTGTTACGGTGAGAACTCCATGGTAATAAAAATCCCTTTGAGGTGTTAGGATGGATGTCAGCTGGAAAAGTCAGTCTGCTGGGAGATTTTTTTATTTTATTTATTTTTTGCTCTGAAATGTAGACTGTCTTTGTGGGTAGGAAAGAAAAAAAGGTTTGTTTTTTTTTTTAAAGCTTCTTTCAAGCACGTTCAAAAATAGCAATGTTTCTCCTCTCTTTCCGATCAAATATCACAGCCACTCTGAAGCTCAGCATTGAGAGAGAGAGAGAGAGAAAATGACAGGCACTTTGGGGGAAGAAAAAGAGGGAACTAGATAGAGACAGAGAAAGGAAAAAGAGCCGGAGAGAAAGAGAGATAGAAATGGAATGAAATGGAGGATGAGGTGTACTGACAGAAGCTTTCTATCTCACCTGGATGGCCACGGATATGAACAGGAAGGCTGCTGTCAGTGTTAGGTAGGGCCCGTGGCGCATCACCAGCACAAAGCCCTGGTGGAAGGGGATCTGCTTCTCAGTCTTGGGTGCGTAAGGATCTACCAGAGCAAGACATAGAGGGTATGGCTCATTGTCTGAGGGCATTCTTAGTGTTGAAATGAATCCATTCTGTGCATTCGGTAGAGTTAAAATACGCCTACAGCTCTTCGACAAAAGCACTTTTCTGAATCCATAGTAATGTTAATTCTATTTGGAGTCATTCTGTGGTTGAAATGGGGAGTTCAAATCCTGAAAGTTATGGAGAATACTATGTCATCTTTATGTTAGGAGGCTTAAGGTAATTGTGCAGTCCTGTGCAGTTGTGTTCAGTGTGTGTGTGTGTGTGTGTATGCTTGTATGTATGCAGTTCTGTGTGTTGTAGACCTTGCAGAAGATGTGTCCTTGAAAGCTTCTGTTTCTTGCATAATAGGATTATTCTGAAACATGAGTATGCAGTAAATGTATATATACACACACACACACACACACACACAGACTCACCATCTTTCTCTTTAACTCCCAGGAACATTACCACGGTGCAGATCAAAAATATCCCACCAATCACTCCTGCTGCAATCATGTAGACCTCTCTCTGCAGAGCAAGAACAAGATCAGCAGTCAGCAACAGAAACATTTAAACAGAGAGGCCCGAAGGAAGTTTCTTGATTTATACCAGTAAAAACCACCGCACCATCTTATTTACCATTTTAATTCTGCTCACTCCACAGAGCACACACACACACACACACACACACACACACAGAGAAGTAGTCAGACACTCCGATTGCTGTTTGGTTTATTGCTCATCTGTACAGTGTAATTTGTGTAAATATCACACGCACAAACACACACACAGACAGACACACACACTCACAAAACATACCTCCACCAAATTCTACTATTGTCCCCATAACAGGAACTGCACTGCCCTAAACAACCTCTGACTTGTTTGCTGGTTTTGCCACAGGCCTGTAGCTAAAGACTCCTGCTTATTTATCCAGATCAAACGTGAGACGTTTCCGACAGAAGTTTGGTCGCGGGCTGCCTACAGAGACGCACCCAAACAGTGTTCCCCCACACACAGACAAACATGCAGACACACACACAGACACACAAACACACAGACACACACAGACACACACCCTATAGTTCTGATAGTGTTGGCTACAGGGGAATGTGGCGGTGCCCGGGCACAGCGCTCGTGGTCGGACGGGTGGTGCTGGGACCATGGTCTAGTGGGGAACAGTGGGCGGTGGCAGCAGCAGTAACTAGTGATGGAGGAGAGGGTGGATGAGGAGGAGGAGAAGAAGGACAGGGGTCGCCACCCGGCCCCAAATAGCTGTGGCTAGAGGCATGGCTCCCGTAGCTGCGTTTCATCTGTTTAACTTCCTTCCAACTTTTCTTCCCAACTGTATTCACACACACACACACACACTCACCACTAAAACACACGTTCAGTTAACATGCATACGCACAAAAAACACACTCACACACAGAGGCACACACACAAACAGGCAAAACTCAAAAACATGCAAGCTTACACACACATATACACACATCAGTGGGATCAGAACTGAGGCTTTAGGTTCCCATGCCACAGGAACAGGGAGTTTTCTGAGGCTGTTTTCAGATCCGAACATCAACCCTAAAAACCCATGTGCACACACACACACACACATACACATAAACCCCCAAAACCCCAGCCTTCTCTGATGTCTCGAGGCCCGTTGGTCTGGGGTGTAAGGTGCTAATGTAACTCCAGGCCTCCCTGCTCTGCCTGGTTACAGAGCTTTCACATGAGTTATGTGTGGCTTCTAGTTTATCCGGCTAGACTGTGTGTAAACAGACCCAGGACTTTCCCCACACACTTTTAATGCTAACAAGCCATTAAATAGGCCTACAGGTGTCAGCTCTACTATTAAAGACAGGGAAGCTAGTAACTGTACAGCAAACAAAGCTGTTTAGGATGGTTAGTGTCATATTTAGCATAAGTATCATATTTAGCATATTAATTAAAGGTGCAGCATGCCATTCTGATGCAGGGTTGTTTACATTAGATTAGATTAGATTAGATTCAACTTTATTGTCATTACTCATGTATAAATACAGGTAACGAAATGCAGTCATTTACATTGAGGTCAACAGCTATTCAAATGAGACAACCCCTCTTTTTCCTGCTAATCATGTCTTAATTGGTTAGAATTTCAGTGCCTCTCTTGTTTGCTACAGAAGTCCTGACTGGCTAGACTTGTGAATGACTCTGTGATGAGTCTGTGTCTGAGCCGCAATGTTTGTTTCTAAAAAGTTGAAGTTAAAAAAGTGGCCGGTATTTAGCATTTTTTCAACCCCCCCCCCAACAGACAGCTAGAGAATAGCTTAACAAGATCAGGCAGTTTATTCCCATTGCTGAAATGTCTGCTTGAAAGCTGAAAAAGGGTCGAACGCAGAGCCATTAACCAGATTCCCAAGGAACCACTTTTCTATGGGAGGGTAACAGGGGAGAGAAATTTTCTCAGAGCACTTATAGCCTTTCACAGCCTCAAGGTGACCTTGTCTGTCAGGATAGCCCCGGGAATCAGAATGGGTTTCAGAATGTAAAAGGATGAGCAAATAATGGCTGACTTTCGGTCCAGATCCAGTCCAGTGCCAATTCTGCCCCAGACTCGCTCGCTGCATCCGAACGACAGCCACAGTGACACGTACCGCATGAGACAGGAAGTCCTGTGAGAGTGCCAGGCTCTTGACCACCTCGGCGCCACCGCTGCTGCTATTGCCTAGGTAACTGGCGGACAAGTTGTGGTGTAGGCAATGCTTCATTGTGTGGGCACTCGCCACAATCTGACCCTGGATGGCGGCACCAATGAGCGTGCCCAGAACCTCTGCCGTCATACCTGCAGCACAAAGACAGTGCCATGAAAAACTAGACACAGACAATTGATTCCACACTTTTATATTTACAAGTAACGATTGCGCTTTACAGCAATGTAATTTTGTTACTTCCTCCAAACTCACTAACTGAACTGCTGTATATCTACGGGGCAGTGTGTGTGTGTGTAGGGCTGTGTGTGTTTGAGATGTATGGTAGGCCATGTGTGTGTAGAGCAGTATGTGTAGGGCAGTGTGTGTGTAGGGCATTGGTTCAGAAACTGGGGTCCGGGGATAGTATAAGCAGTCTTATGGGGAGGAGAAAACTAAAGCTCAGCATAGAGCCCAATCGCACTGTGTTCATTACTCCCACCAGCATAACATTAGTGACAAATTACCCTACATGATGCATTACATAAATCTGTCAAAACCTTAGGCATTAATATTATCTGCAAGAAAAATGAATATTAGTTATCAGTTATGTGAAACAAACTGTATTTTTTAATACATTAGGCCTTGATTTGACTAGAAAAACACATTTTTTGCCAAATCCAATAACATGCCTATTTAAAACTGTTGTGGTATTGAGTTTTAAAATGTCTGAAGGAACACATGGCTGTAATCTTACACGGTTAAATTTTTGTTGCGATTATGAGGGGTCCTTGAAAAAAAATCCTGCTCCATGATGGGTCCCTAGCCCAAGAAAGTTTGACAACCACTGGTGTAGGGCAGCATGTGTGTAGGACCGTATGTGTGTAGGGCAGTGTGTGTGTGTAGGACAATGTGTGTGGTATTAATTATGCTGTGTGTGGTCGAGACGTACAGTAAGCTGAGTGTGTGTAGGTCCGTGTGTGTATAGAAACATACGGTAGGCCGTGGCAGAGTCTCTCTCCCTCTGGTCTGTACTGAGGAACATGGTTAGGGCTGAGTAAGGCACGTGAAAGCACTGCGAATGAACAGAACGTAGAAAGTCACATATACTGCGTTAGAACATAATGCATCTCAGTAAACAAACAGGCATCTGAAAACACTGTAGCAAATAGGAAAACAATGACAAGATTATCTCTATGCTTAGAGGGACCACAGATCATTGATGTAGTGTTGTGACTGAATGAACCTTATTATCTTAAAAGGCTCACAGTCTTTTGATAACATTCAGCGTCCCAGCACCATTGAAACGTGTGGGAAGTGGGATCTTCTAATCTAAGTTCCACATGGAAAGGGCTGTAAAATGTTAGTGGGAAAAGCAGAGGAAGTTAGCGAGAAGGAGAAGAGGAATTGAGAAGAACAAATAAACGTGGCATAAAATAAGCAGACACGGTTTACAACTCATGGGCGTTGTTCTCTCTTATGTCGGCCAGCATTCAAGTTTTTTTTCCTTCGCTCTCTCTCTTTATTTCTCCTCGTCTCTCCTTCTTCATAAACATTTTATTTTTGTACCGCTTCTTGAGCATCATCAATATTAATCACCTCGGGTTTCATTCCGGCCAATGAGCAATCTTCTCATTTGGCCTCAGAGGCTGAGCGCCACCTTGCCCAGCGATCTAACGAACGAGCGCTACAATCTCCTTCTTTTTCCACTTTGTAATTTACACAACAGCCGACTCAGCGCTGCGGCCGGACGATCATGCCAGAGAACTACAAAAATAAATGGCCGCGAGGAAAGCCTTGCCCAGTCTTTCCTTTGTGCCATAACGCGAAGGCATGTCATTTGCGACAGCCGCGATGCGACGCTATTTATGTCAGTGTATCCTTGACCGCTTTCGGGAGCTGGTGGTGTTGCTATACGTCAAAGGAAATAGTCCGTCTTGACTGAGACGTGACCAGTAGACAACGTAATTCAAAGGTTTTTTCCCTCTCCCCCCTTTTTTTAATTGGCCGAGAGATACAAACATCAAAATGGGCATTTAGCCAATCTGCTGGCGAGGGACACTATACTTATCAAGCACTTGCAGTGACTTATCATTATAGTCAAGCACATTGTGGCTAGCACGGGGCTCTCCTCAGCCTCTCACATGCAAGGTGGTGAGAGAGCTCGACGGCAGTCAGTAAAGGAGAAACTTTAGCCAGACCTTTGTGACGGCGCAAACACAAAGATAAATCTCAGCCCCACCACATCAAAAGAGGACCAGATTTAAGGTATTTTCATTCACTGACGTAACTTTATGTAGCCTGGCATTGGCCGATGCCCGAAATTCTCCCCTTTCTTTTCTATCCCATGGGGATCTGACTGCAGTAGGTTAGATGGGATCCATACAAAATGCTTATCTCTGCGCTTCCTGTTGACTGAGCGGAGGCTTTATGTATTTGCAAAGTGCTGCTCCTGTGGGGACGTGAGGAGTTTGCTTTTGTTGCTTGATGGAGTGAAATAAGGCAGAGTCAAAACACACAGCGGACAAGTGGCAAAGATGGTTAGAGGAGGATCCCGAGCACACGTGTTTAAATAACATCCCCAGAAAACAGAGAGAGGTCGCATTTTTTATTTATTTTTTTGACAAAAATGTAGAAAGCATTAGGTGATCCCATGAGACATGTACATATAAGTGGACCCCCAAGACACTCACTTTGGAAGAGCAAATGTGACCTTTATGCAATTGTAGTGTCGTTCAGAGCTGTTGAGTTTGAATGTGAGGGTTCATTTAAAGTCTTCGATAGATTATTTACTTCAGAACTCCTGAAATATACCTTGAATGGGAACGGAAAGGCAAAGGAAAGCATCCTGTTCTTGTGCAAGTGACTCACAACAGGAAGGAAGAAAAGCAGGGGATCCTCTTACCGTGATGAGGGTCTGGTAGAGGCAATAGAAGCCGAGATACCAGATGAACTTGCCGTTTGCAAAGGGAGGAACGAACCACAGATAGAAGTAGGAGACCACCACAAAGGGAGTGCAACCCACCATCCTGAAACACGAGAGGGAACCCCACGTTACTGCCCACAGTAACACACACACACACCACAGCCCACACTTTCCACTTGCTCACATCTGTATTACATTTGAAGGAAAAAGGAAAAGCACTTTTGTTGTTGGTGTTGTTATGTTGTTTTCTGCTTGTTTATTGTTGTTACCTTTTTCTTGCCTTCCCTTGGGTACAATTTACCCACATTTGAGCATTATTTTTCATCACAATCAACAACTTATTCTTTTGGACTAAAAGTACAATGTGTAGTGATGTGCACCCAAAAAGACCAAAAAATGAATTGAGATTATCACTGTCTTCATAGTATTTTTCCTCTGTGTTCACCCTTCCAAATGACTTCAAGTGTGTCTCTGTCGTTGACTCCATTAGAGACAGTAGATTTGGCCTTTTTGGGATCCCAGTGACACATGTTGTGTATCTAAAGAGCATCTATCCCAAGGCTTCTGTGGACATGACACAGGCAACCCTAAGCGTAAGCCTCTGGACCACAGGATTGCTCTAAGCACCAGGGGCCTTCAGACACACAGGCATGCAGTGCAGTCCAGTGCAGAGCAGAGCAGGCCTCATCTGGGTTAATTCATGCAGCTTTCTTTTCAGGATGTGGGCGAGGATCCCATGTATAATGCAATCCAGTGTTGCTGTCACAACTGTGTGTGTGCATGGGTGTGTGTGTGAGTCCATGTGTTTGTGTGTGTGTGTGTGTGTGTGCGCATGTTTTTGTGTGTGCGCATGTTTTTGTGTGTGTGTTCGCGCGCATGTTTTTGCATGTGTGTCAATGTGTGTGTGAGTGTCTGTGTGTGTTTGAGCATGTCTGTGTGTATGTACAAGTGTGTGTGTGTGAGTGTGTGTCCCTGAGAAGTGCAGGAGGTGTTGTGGTGGTCGTGGGGAGCGAAGGCCACTAGTGACGCTGACTGTGAGAAGACAATCCACCATGACTAATTTATCACCACTCTAAAGCTTGACAGTGAGGGACTTCAGGCATGTCCACATACACACACACACAAACACACACACACATAACCATGGAATGTCACAAAGGCTGCTGTGGAAGGCTTGCCCCATACATGAATCAGAGAAATTTCCCAGAATTGAATGTCTAAAAAATCTTGGTTGTGGTGGTGGTTCCACTGTACACGTCATTCAGTAAACACACTTTGGTTGTGCTTCATCATCATAGTCATCATCATCATCAGCTATTATAGCCCCGCTGACGTTTCCCATTACCACTGCATCACTGCCTCTCTCAGAATTGCATTCAAAAATAAGTCATGATGTTGGGGGGCTCAGCAGTCCTCATTTAAAGGCAGGGATGATGACATTTGGTCCCAGTCTAAATTCATTTGTCTTCTGATCGCCCAGATCACCAGTGTCAGACCAAAGAAAGATGTGAGATGTGCTTCATAAGGACACTCTTTCCCTATCTGACCTCATTCAGCATGAAAGGTCTCCTGCAGGCACCAAGAGACTCCAATGCTGTTATACATTTTCCCTGGGGTTACGGGTATGTATATATATATATATATATATATAGAGAGAGAGAGAGAGAAAGAGTGTGTATGAGTGTAAGTATGGGTGTGCTTATGAGTGTGTGTGTATGTGTGTATTTCAGTGTGTTGGTATGAGTGTGAGTTTGTGTGAGTGTGTGTGTATGAGTGTGAGTGTCTGGTCTGTGTGTGTGTGTGTGTTTGGGTGTGGGGGGTGTTATATTAACAACAGAGGGAAGCAGATGACAAAGGCAGAAAAGGGAAGAGAAAGGAAACGAGAGAAAGGGAGTGGTAGCAGCCAATTCTGGCACTGTCCAGGTCCCCCGGTCACACAGTGAACTGTGCCTTTGATTGTTCAACCATACAAAAGGTATCGATGTGGAGAGAGTGACAGAGACAAACACAGAGAGAGAAAGAAAGAGAGAGTGAGAAAGAAAGATATAGTGGGACAGGGGGAGAAAGAGAGAGAGGTGGTGGTGGAGCTTGTTTGAATGGACTGATTCGAATGTTCTGTAAGATGGCTCACAGGATGTGATGCAATTGCCTCTCAAAAGGGACCAAAGCCCCCCACCTCACTGACTCCAATAACATCCCCCCCCCCCCCCCCAAAACACACAAACAGAAACAAACATAGAGATACTATCACCCCCCGAATCACCCACCCCTAGCCTACCCTACCCATCCACCCCCCAACACAAACCTTCCATCAAGAGGTTCTAGAATTGAACCTGTTTAGAGTACTACACTGTCAGCAAATCACTAATAAAAAAAAACAAGTCTACGCATAATGCTGAAAACATAGCGCACAGACTCCAATGCATGGAATACATCTAACCAGTGCCGTTGAGTAGTTAAGCACCATGTTTGTTTAAAGTAAATTTAACCTCATTAAATCATTAGGGCTAGCTTCTAATTGACTTTTTACATGTGAAAACTGTTTAGACCTTTAACTGTTTAGACCTGTATAATTTGCATTTAATTATATACAGTGTACTAAAAATATAAACCTGTCATTTGAAATGTTTTTTTTTTCTCTTTAATCTAAAGCTGTAAAAAGCAGTCGTTAAAATCTAAAATGTTACTTTGTTAGCCATAAATAAAAGCAAAAATAACACAGGATACAGTTGGGACTCCCCTAATACACAGCAAGGAGGAGAGCTGCCATACGTGAGATAGATTAGGCTCCGGTAGGGTTATCTGCCCCTTCCTGAGATGGTGCAAAGGGGCACTATGACAACAAACCAAGGGCAGCACCCTACCCTCCCACAGGAACAAGGCCCCGATGATCAAACAAGATGCCCAGGACATAAAGTGCATAACAACTTCCTCTCTCTCTCTCTGGGAGTGTGATGTAATACACTTGCAGAATGTTAGTATTAACAGGGACCTGCACGGATCCATTCCAGGATATAGAAGCTATTCTTCTTCTTCTGCGTAAGAAAACTAGAGCTTAAAAATGTCACTTAGCCTCTATGTTAACATTTGAGTGGGTTGTACACAGTCATAAAGTAGATAAAGGTTGACCATAATGAGTTATGATTTCTGGGGAATAGTTCAGCTTCTATAGATGGATTAGATGATTTTTTATGTAAGCCATTTTGTCTTTGTATGTTTTGGGTCTTGTTTTCACTAAGTCTTGCAAAAGTATGTAACAATATAAATGATTTGTCCATCATTATATGTGTAAGAACTGTGTTATATTCCTGGTTTTATGTGTTTGTTTGTGTTTTAAATTAAAAACTGTATCATATTGTAAATTGCATCCTGTATTAAGGTGTTGAAGTATGAAGAGATGTAGAGACTGACTAACCATGGCATCAGCCGTCCGATTTTTGTCCATCTGCTTTTAGTGATGAAGAATCCAACAATGGGGTCAGTGATGGCCCCCCAGGCCTTCCCAATGAAGAGGACCATAGATGCCTGGAAAGGGTTTATCTGCAAGGGACAGACATTTGTTCAGCAACTCCCTGAGGAAGCTACTGCCCAGATAACAGATCCAGACAATCCACAACCCCCAAGGAAGATTCAATTGACAGTCTTGAGAATCAATTTTTACTTTAACAATTCTAGAACCCCAAATCATGATAACATTCTTAAAGAAATGCCTCAGGATAAATGGGTGATGTTCAGAGAACATTTGGTCTGATGCAGTCTGGGAATTCCATGTGGTTACCTGGGCAACATCCAGCAAGAAAATCTGCAGGAAGAATGCAGTGGCACTTCCTGCGACCTGATTGGGTGCTCCTCCGATGGCAAAACACAGCTTACTGCTCACTGAGAGTTTTTGTTCCACTAAGGTCTAGAAGAACACAGAATCAAGAATACAATTGGCATTTATTAGTATAACTACAGGAGAGTAGATGGATAGAAGGAATAGGCGCTCATTCGATATTTACATTTACGGGACATACATACATAGGCCTATATCTATAACATGCATATAAAAGACTTCCGTTCTTTCGCAGACATGGAAAGTGTTTGATAGAGCTGTCAAAACTGTTTGATGAGGGCTGCATTTTCAGAGGTCACAAAAATTATAAGCCTTTGGCGTTAATTACCCACTGAAAATATAATTACAGATCTGAAGGAGAGAATAATTGAGATTCCTTGAAAGTTTTTTGATCACAGTGAAGAAGTGCGATGAAGATGACTGAGAAAGATAAGGTTTCACTGTTGGCCTTAAAGATCATTCTTGAGCAAGACCTCTGCACAGTCGCTCAAAACCACAAACAACTACAAGATGAAGGGGAGGGTTTTTGGCGGCCGTGTGCCGAGACACCACAGCTCCCGCTGGCTCCGTTAACTCGGCGGCAATAAATCACATCAAAGCTCACTACTTCACAGACATCCTCTCAAAAGAACTCCCAAGGCACAATAATGGCTAGTGGGTGTTCTTGAGACGATATGAACATCATCTGTCTTTGTGCTTCCGAGAGACTTGGTGTTAATCTACCTCAATCCCAATGTGCCCACCCCAGTGCCCCTCAAAGGTACCACCCTCCACACCCACTTCAGACACCACCCCACCCCCATCCGCTCCAAATGAGTGACCACATCGGTGGCAGAAGCTTATCATCAGACCCCCACCCCTCGGCTCCCTGTGCCTGGCGGCCATTAGAAATAGGCTCCTGCTGGGTTTGGCACAGGGGCTGCTGATGTGTGAGACAGACTAGAGAAACAGAGAGACAAACCACTGGCTGTGCTGGGCCTAGGCTATGGTTAGGGAGACACTGAAATACACACACAAACATACACATGCGCATGCACACACAAGCACACACACACATGCACACAGATACACAAATACACTCACACACACACACCAAATGTACACACACACATGAATGTTGGCCTCACACACCAAAGGAAAAATCTTGGGTGGAGAGACACTTTCTAGGGTTCCTGTTTCCAGCAAATGTCAACAATATCCTGTGTGCCAACCTCTATATGTTTATTTATGGGTTACACTGGGACACATTTATTAGTGCTTTCAATAATATAAACATAACATAAACATGCATCACACATTAAAGAGGCGTCAAACCCATGCATGTGTGTGTGTGTGTGAAGAGTGACAGAAAGTGCTTATACTGGGGGTGGAGGTAAGCCATGACACATGAAAGGACACTCCAACCACCACCACTCAGGATTCCCTTCTACTTATGAAAGACCACAGAATGCCTCTGCTCACACACACACACACACTCACACTCACACAGAGGCATACAGAAAAGCATGCTTAACCTCCAGTCTTCCTCCTTCATCTCCTAGTAAATAAGCATGCCCCCGCCTTCATTTGCACAGCATTGAAAGGGGCTCTCCCTCTCTCCACTCCTCTGTTCTCTCACCTTCTTTCCTCCTCTCTCCCTTTCTTTATCATCAACTCCACTTTTTTTCTCTTGTCTGCTCTCCTGTTCTCCCCTCCCCCATCCTCCCCTCACCTCTCTTCTCCCTCTCTGAGGACCTCTCCCCTCTTCCCTCCCCTCTCCCTCTCTCCCATCCTCTCCTCTCCCTCTCTGATGACCCCAGCCCCAGGGATGGCAGCGCTCTGAACTCCACAGCTAACCACCACTAAGGCCAGAGAGTCAATCTTGTTCTTCAAAAGAAACTCTAATTAACTGGTTGGCTTTTTTTCTTTCTCTCCTTCTTCATATCCCTCCTTTCTTTTTCTTCCCCCTTCTCTCCTTCCCTCCCCCTAACAGCTGTAAAAAAATGAATGGCTTCCACATTCACAATTACCAAGAGGGGGTTTGCATGTAATCATTTCAAATACGGGGATTGCTTCAGATTTAGCAGTTCAAAAGACCAGAAGACACAGACAGACAGAGAAAGTCAGAGAGAGAGAGGGGAGAGCAAATTTAAAATAGAGAGAGAGAGTCACAGAACATATGGGCAAAAACAACAAAAGAAAGAAAGACAGCAAGGGGGAACGAGAGAATGAGAGATAAGGCAAAACAGCAAAAGATGATGAGAGACACTGAGAGAGTTAAATAGAGAGAGGGCAAAAGAGCAAAGAATGACATGAGAGAGAGAGTGTGTGTGTTGCGCAGCCGAGTTATACTTCCTCAGCACTCCTAAATGCTAACATGATTGCCTGGCAGATGATGAGCTGAGGGGCTGAGACAAGCTCTGCTCTTCTTCCAGTGGGGGTCTTAAGCAGCTGAGCTGCAGTGGCCTCCTGGCAGCTCTGTGCTCTGAGTGTCTGGACTGTGGAATGCGTCTGTGCCTTCATGCACAGTGGCCCAACTACAGGTGCGCTCACTGAGAAATCTTAAGTCTGGTGTAGGCACAGCGTGTACAGACAAACATCTGAGGGATGAAATTACATCAGTGAGAGTAAATTTAAATGGACTTTTTGGATGGTTCAACATTGCTGTCTGAGGGTGGTTCACTGAAATGTTCTTGAGGTCTTGCCTTGTTGACACTAACCTGTCAAAAATTATTACATTAAAAAGCTATACCAATTCAGATATTAGTGTTAGATTATATTACTAATTGCTATGTTGATATTTTAACACTGACATTTAGACACTCTTGTCTTCATTACTTTAAAACACCAAGTAATAATCGAACTTAATACCCTTATGGTTGTAGAGATCTCCCCCTCCACGACTACCACAACTGCCCACATGTCCACGGCACAGGCATGCTAATAGCATCAGTGCCATTCAAGACTAGGGAGGGCACTTCCCTTTGCACCAGATAAGTGTTTACCGCACTCTTTGCACTGAACACATAAACAGGATATCCTCTGATGTCTGGGACAGCCAGACAGCCCTGAGTCCCCTTTTACTACCGAACATAAAGCATGTGTTTTGTAAACCTCAGGTCAGTGTTTCATGCAAGCTAAAAAAAACCTCATAGATGAAGAAATTGAACAAAATCAATGTATTAACCTTGATTAACAATCTGGAAATTATTAAATGGTGCCAAGTGAAGCTAAGTTCAGTAATGATGGTTTAGGAGACAGTATGCAAAAGTCCCGTTCCATGATTCCTTGGTCATTAAACAAGCATCGCTGACTGTCGATGACGATTCTGGAAATCTGGGCACTTGGACGAAATCCGAAACAGGACACATGCTGCCATCCTGGGTGCATTGAGCTCCACCTCAGTGTCTTTGCAGTGATACCTTGAATTCTGCTATCCCAAATGCTTTTACTTGAACTTTGTCTCTCTCAGCAGATTGCTATGTGCGCACAGAGGCCGGGGATAAATCTGGTTAGATAAAATGATAAGCAGTTTAAGGGTTTATCATAAGAAGGATTTGTCCTTGATTTGATGTTACAGAATGACTTCATCCAGCGCTGTTATGTAAGCACATGAATACTCTATGGCTTCAGTCAAAAAGCTTCACAGTCAGGATGGCAAATCATAGAATGCACATTGTATACCATTAATGACAAGACTTGAACTTAATGTATCATAATTAGGTGGTGAAATCAGAGAAAGCAGCATTTGCATTAACAGATGTTTTCACTTAGTGGACATACACTGAACCAGATTATGAAACAGAGGTCTGATGTGGTTTTAAGAGATTAAAAACCACACAAGAGTTGACGTGCCAACGCACACCAGCGCAGCTCACCAGACAGCATGCCAGCGCACCAACTGGAAAAACCTCAGCAGTCTATACACACCCAAGGTTTTCACACTCAGAGAGTAAAACACACACACACACACACACACACACATACACACACATATACACAGAGGACTGACTGGAGAAAAATCTCCAGAGAGACATTTAGATATCACACTCTGTGAGAAACACACACACAAACAAACACACACACATATACATACTACTATTAATACCTCCAGCTCTGTCTCAATCGTACTACAGAATCAGCCATCGACCCATTACTCCCCCTAACTCTCCCTCACACAGGCTGGCATGGGTCCCTGCCCTCCCTTCCTGCTGCAGGCATGACCCCTAGCCTCCCTCTCTGCTACTGGGCCATCCACCTTAGTCACCATTAGCAACATCATTACAAACACCCTTTATGGAATTACTGTGGAACATCTACCAGCTTATCATAACATTAACATAACATCAACTCATCAACTACTGTGGTATTTAATTAAACTAGTACTCAGATTAAAACATCCTCTATATCAGCATGTAGAAATTGCGTCACTACCACTGCATTATCACTACCAAAGCCTTGACTATTTCATTACGTCAAATCAGTATTACTACTAAAACATTTACTAGCTCAATACTACTGAAATATCTGGCATATAAAAACATTACAAATGTCATTACATAATCTATACTGAAGCATTTAACTTTCATTTAACTGAAGCATTTAACCATTATTCATCATTTATTATTTCTTATTTTAATTTCTCATAACATTATATAAACTGCCAATATTTAATTACTAGGCCTACTAAAACATCCACTACCTCAATACTCAAATGTACAACATCTTTTCACCATTTCCCTACTACAGCATTAATATTAAAAACAACTGCAATCAATTACATCATTATAGCATCTTACTTCACATTACAACATCAGCAGCAATTTCAATATCTTTAAAGCATGCTCTACAATACTACTAATACACCACCAAATTAGATACTAATAGGCTATTTCATGTGCTACATACAAACACCCTCCATTAAGCAGTGGTTTTTGACGAGGTTGGAGCGTCCTCCTTTTTTGCGACTGGTGCAATGCTACCCCCCACCCACCCCCCATTCGCCATGGACGCTGGTACCCTTAGCAACTGCTTATGTCATCTAGAACAAGCTCAGCCATTGCATGTCTCATACTACTGAGGTTCTAGTTTATTACCATGAAACCACAAAGTCATCCCTAGACTTAGGATGGTACCAATGATCAGCTGAATACCTGACCTCACAATATCATGTCCCAAAGGGAACCCAGTATCATGAGAGGACACACAATGACAGCTGGACCATTAATGCTTTCTTTATGCATAATTTACACACACACACACACACACACACACACACACACACACACACACACACACACATACGCACACATACGCACACACACACACATATACACACAAACACACACACACTATTGCCCTCACGTGTCTCATCATGTTTTCTTAATTGTGCCCATGAGTTTAGCAGTTTTATCTGCAGCTAAACACAAACACACACACACACACACAAACAAACACACACCAATACAAACACACATTACACAAAATAAAGAGCACGCAAACAAACCATCTTTGATCACTCCATAAAGGTTGACAAACTGGGACTGTGTC
This sequence comes from Tenualosa thibaudeaui, assembly GCA_027481765.1. Lineage (NCBI taxonomy): Eukaryota > Metazoa > Chordata > Actinopteri > Clupeiformes > Clupeidae > Tenualosa > Tenualosa thibaudeaui. The sequence goes on from JAIFZK010000001.1 coordinate 18,930,911, forward strand.
GCAGGTTGGATGCCACAGCATCAGACTCTCCTATGACACTAAACTCTGACACATCAGTGAACCCCAACTGGACCTTTAACCAATCATCCCAAACAGCCCAACACAATTCCTGACAGTTGCCATCATCCGTGTCAGATCAGACTATTGATGATGACACATGGGAACTCAATCCACAGCAGCTAATCCTCTGAATGTCACCAACATTTTCTTTTAAATCCCATGCACCACAAATGTCACATGGGGTTAATTGAGTTTCGACCATCCATTTCATTTCCACCAGTGACAACCCAGTGTGTCAATATATATTTCAACCTGTGAGCTTCAATCTCCCATATCATTAAAATCATTTCTGGTCACGTAGTATTGAACTCTTAAGAAGGTAAATCCAGCATACCTATTGATACACACACACACATAATTTCCCTGGCCTGTTCAGGTCCAAGCTGTGCTATAATTTTCAGTGATATACCTCTCAGCTAACTTGATTATTTGCTATTGAAAACTCATCAGGTCACAGGACAGATACTTCCAAAAAAAGTCTGCATACTTAAATTCCTTCATATTTATTTTATTTTCTGAAATAAACATAAAGTATTTTAAGTCTGCAGACATTTTTGTTTAAATTACCTACTTATTGCTCCTAGGTTTGTGCACAGACAGTCCCAAGACACAGGTATCAGTGGGCAGGCATTCCATCTCTTTCATTAAAACATACCGTTCCACATAGTTTCATAGGCATAGTCCCATCTGCTGTGCCACAAGCAGGCAGCTCTCGTCTCACACATATACGACTGCATACTTGTGGTTGAGCTTTTGTTATCTTCATCTGAGACTGGACTGTGCCTTGGGTATGATTCCAAAGTCATTCTCTCTCATACCACTTAAACACTCTTAGTTGAAGGTTGGGTTTTCAAACAAATCATCACAAAAAAGTGATGTTTACCTAATTCAGATATTTGACTAAAATAGAACAGAAATCTATACAGAGGTGCCATTTCAAGTGTTCACATTTATTTACCATTTCCATTTCCAATAGACAGCAAGTCTTCACATCGTAAGCTTACACATGCAAACAAGCAACATAACAAAACAAAACAAAACAAAAAACAAGCATGTATCACAGACAGGTACAGTAAGTGGACTGGACTGAACTGTACTGAGCAGGACTCTTACCTGGGGAGGGACCTTGGCGAAGATGGGCTTGTGGTGCTTCATAACGAGCTTGTCAGGGGATGAGCCCTCCGTGGCCGCTCTCTCTCCTTTGGCCATGACTGTAAGAGTGACGGGAGGCAGGCAGATGGCAGCAGTAGTGGTGGTGGTGGTGACTCTGCCTTCGGTCTCAGCCACGGCAGCAGCAACAGTGGCACGAGCACCAGCAGCGGGAACAGCAGCAGCAGACTTCTCCACCTCTATTCACATACTGCCCTCTGGGCGCTGGCCTGAAGCCAGGGAAGGGGAGGGCAGAGTCACACACACACACACACACACATACACACACACAAGCATAAGGGAAAGAGAGAGAGAGAGAGAAAAGGAGAGAGAAAGGGAGAGAGACAGAGATTCTCTCACACATGCACACGAAACACACACGCTTCTGTCACTTAAACATCTGCCACAAACACTCTCCCTCCTCCTCTAGCAGATCTAAGGCTATTAGTAAGGTGATGCTCTTAGTGTGCTGTTTACTACACTGGCAAACAATATAAGGATGCATTGCTTTGAGAAAAGCGCGAACTTCACTGAAATGTCATGCACAAGGTCAACAGAGCAAAACGTCAAAACGTCTACGAGACATTTGAAATAATACCAAAAAACACCAGCAATGTTAAAACACTTTGTGGTTATAGTTGTGTTCATCTGTTCAACGTAGAATTCTATTTTCCCTCAAATTACGCACTGAAACTCGTTAGCAAATTATTCCACACGCTGAAATATAGAGTATACGACTTTTATTCAAAATGCATTTCGCATACTGAAGTTGTATAAAGCGGTGCGTAATGTGACGCGCGCACTAACCTGAGTGATGGCAGAAGCTCAGAGGCAGCAAATTGAGAGTTTGTCAGTCGGCGCGCTGCGGGCTCATTCCAGAAGAGCTAGAGGAGAGACTGCAGAGGCTGACTGTGCACATCCAATTGATTTTTTTATTTCCCAGAAAGAGGAAAAGTGCTCCTCCTAGAGGAAAATCGGCAGAACTCACTAAAACAGAGAGGAGAACATTCACTTGTTTATGCTCCGATCACAGCACATTTCGCAGTTTATCATACATTGGCACGACCAAATAAGGGCCTAAATGACACTTCATGGCATTAATGTTTAGTTACGTTAAATTAAATTAAATTCTAAATTTAAAATTTAATTCTAAATTTTAAATAAATTAAATTCTAACCTTTTGAATTTGCATTAGTGTAGGTCTAAAATAACAACAATAACAATAACAACAACAAATTAATACACGTCCATTCCTAAAACCAGCTCTGGCTTTTCTGTCTTGGAGTATTAGGGTCCGAACCCGGCTTAGCTAACTAAACCAGGCGGACCTTTAGTGGTTTTGAGTCAGGTCTCGGTCAGACGGTCAGACACATACGGCTTGTATTACGCGCGCCACTTCGTTTGCTCACGTTTCCAAAAGAGACAGAAAACTTCTGGTAAGGGACAATTCCATTCGTGCCATATCTTATTAACTGTCAGGCTAAGGAAATGTGTTCTGCAGTGAGTCTACGTGGTACGTGGCGTGGGGCGGACTGAAGGAACATGTTTCTAATTTATCTCGTCTTTTCTAACTATAAAGTGATGGATGGCTTCTTCAGTGTACAGTGGCCATCCTATTTGAAGACATGAAGCTATTTCAGTATCGCGTATTCATCACCTTGGGCGTCTGGAATCCGAGTAACTCCCCTCAAGTCTAAAATATTGAAGATAGTTAATGGTGCCCTTATCCTGTTTGCAGGAAGATAAAAAATGTGCCGCATGTATGGGTATGCTTATTTAATGAAGATATGCTAGCTAGTCAAGGACAAGGAGTACATTGACAGGTTTATAGTACCTTTTATTTCCCGGTGTAATGGAACTGATAACATAATTGGAGGCACGTTCTTTCTTCAGCTCACGTCTCAAAACCTGTTTAATGAACAATCTGCTTCAACCACTGCGTAAATGAAACGTGCTTTTCCTTAGTTTTCTTTTTCCTTTATTTTTTTAAAATTAAATTAAATTACATTTTTAAGTTAACTAGAGTTTGAGAAAATCTCAAACTTCCCCTTTTTCTTTATAATTCGGTCATAAAGTTCATAGCTGCAACTGATTTTGTTTGGTTACCTTTTTTATTGCAGGCATTGTTCATCCATGTATCCCCAGAGGAACGCAAAAAAGTGCATGATTTCTTTGTCTGACACAGCAGACAGCAGAGAGACTCCCCAAATAAAACATTCAAAATAAAGCACCTCACAAGCAACTGAACAGTCAAACACGCCTCAAGATAACAGCATACTGTAATTTCACATTATTTCCATTCACTTTACCTGGAAATGCATTAGTAACTTGCCTTGAATTGCAGACAGGACGCTAACTTACTTAAGCTACAACGTTCTTTGCTGTTGAAGCAGGCTCCCCCTCCCCTCTCCACCTCCCCAATGCTTGTCTGCGTGTACCTGTTTCACATTAAGGTTCTGTACACAGTGATATACAAAGCCGTGGCTAGGTGCTAACTCCTAACGCTGCACCGCATCAAGTCAAGTCCATGGGCAGCTTTTGGGGTACAGCAGGAATTGGAGGCGGCGGGGGGTGTATCAAGTCAGAGCAGGTGCAATCAGAACAGGTGCTGGCGTCAGTGACTTAAGGTATGGCCTAGATTTTACCGCTGCATGCTTGTATATGTGTGTGTATGTGTTTGTGTGTGTGCCCTATGTTCACATGAGCAGCATGTCCATGACAAATAATAAATAAGAGGGATAGCAAAGGGAGAACGAGAGTGTGAAAGGGAGTGAACTGATTTCTGAGTCTCTGTGTGTTTGTCATCCCTTAGTCTGGGGAGGACAGGATGTGGGGGGTGCAGGAATGGTGGGACAGTTTTGTGTGCACATGTGTGTGTTTGTGCATGTGTCTGTGCACATTTATATGTGTGTATGTGCACGCACTTATGTGTGTGTGTGTGTGTAGGTCAGGGAGGGTTCTGTTTGCCTAGGAGTCAGGAGGAATGTCCGAAGGGGGCGTGTGTGTTGAGGGGCCTCTGCACGATGACCGCGTTGTTCAAGTCAGCCTCGGCCAGGCTGAGGCTCCCCTCCGTCAGCTCCCTGAAGGGCAGCGACGTGGTCAAGATGAAAGGCACCTCCGTCGCCTGGGTCTGGCCCACAAAGTCCTGGACGTCACTGATCCTGTAAACACCAAGTGCAAGCTGTTAAAGTGGCGCTGTATGGGAATTCCCCACTGTCTTCTTTGAGAAAGAAGTTTTCCATGCCAATTATCAAATCTGTTCTGATGTGTGCCACTGTTTAAAAGAGCTACAGCAACAGTATATGAAGAAACAACATTAATGTACTGTCAAAGACATTGTCTAAATATCCACTTAAGTAAACATGCTAGTTAACTAGCGGCAGGCCATCTCTTCTACAATATCTCATGTAGCAGCTGTATTCAATTCAATGTGTGTCAAGTGGATGCAAAGCTGCGTTCACAACACCGCCATACCAAAACTATTCCATAGGAATAACACATAGCAGCTTTAAAGCGGCACTCTGCAGGAATTTATCGTTTTCACATCAATATCACATTTGTTCTGATGCCACTGCTCAAAGTGACTTTGGATGCAACCAAAACAAACATCACATGGGTAAATATGTCACAGAACATACATATGGGCACAGGCATACACACACACACACACACACACACACACACACACACACACACACACACAGAGCGAGAGAGAGCTCTGTACAAACAACTTCAAAAATCTTTCTTTAGGATTTAATTCTGCAGCATTCTTTTTCAGCTGCTCTGAAGCCTCAACAATAACATCTGCGATCGGTCAAAGACGATTGACTCCCTTGTGTTTTATGTCAGTAAGCCACCCTTCCAGATTATGCCGTTATGTAAATGCCACACAGTCATTACGCAATAGCTCTTAAGCCCGGCTTTAGCATGGCACCTCGGCCTATATAGCGCTCCGCTTCTCCACGAGCCTGATGTATAATATATGCTGCAATGTATTACTGCGCTGGGTTACGTAAGGCATCATCATATGGGCCTGTGTACTTCAGAGACTGAAGCAGATACAAGATTCAGCACAGGAGGCTCAGTCTCCACCCGCAACTCTGCGTCTATTAGGACCTTTGGGGACTCTTTGGGGAGTTCTCCCATCAGTGGAGAAAGCCGACCTTGACAGGATCAAAGCACAGTCTGAGAGAGCAAAGAGCTGTGCACATTTAGAGCCGTGTTACTGTCCACAAACCCTCCCCAAGCCCCCATCACCCTAGCTACTTATTGAGCCAGTTTTGTCTATAATTACACATATTTTTATGATTTTTATTTGAATCTTTTGCCATTGTTTTCATTTTCGCAACCTGGAAAATATTTCCCCCTTTTCATACTCTACCACTATTTCATACAATTTACAAGCTTACGTCTATAAGTGGGCCACTTGGCAGATAGTGGATGATTAGTGATTCCACGGGCCCTTGTTCCTCACAGTAGGAATGTAGAAGACGAAAGATCAAAAAGTACAGCATCTGTGATAACATACTGGATACTTAGATGTGTAAAACTAAGAAGAGAGTACTTGGGATGAGGGTTGTGTCAAGTTTCCATGGCAAATGGCAAGGCCTTGACCTACCCAACGGCTTCATTAAAGACTCATAAAAAGATTTAATAATGACCCACCTTCAAACAATTCTATATAATTTAATCGTGTAGAACCATTGTCGATTGAGACTTTATGTTTTTTTTGATGCGTCCATTTATCCTGGCATCTAGCATACACTTAACAATAAAATGTTAATGATGTTATTTTTCTCACAGTTGCCAGTAGACACTTAACAGGAGGTAAAGCACCGTACCGGTGAGAGAGGTTAAACTTCTGCACTAGACGCCTTCCGTCAGCCAGCCAGATCTGCAGCGCAGTCACCGGCTGGTCGTCCTTCAGCTCCACCATGGGCAGCAGAGGGTTGCTGGCGTCCTCATGCACTGACCGGGATCTGGCCACCACCCTTGGAGCCACACTGACAAGACCCAACATGAAAGGTCAAGGTCAATGACAAGGTCAAAGGCAGTCAAGTGCTGTATATCCAAACACCCAAGCCCCAAGCCCTAAGAAAGACTTAACTGGTATGACTATATGCACTGGATTCAGGGTTTAGGATTAGAGGGGACACTGGGATTTAGCCTGTGCGTTTAAGTATGAAATGTGCTACCTGGCTGCATCTGTGATTTATGGTTGCCTATGTACTATGTGTTCAGTAGAGAAAACTAGTTTATTCATGGTATGTTGAGGACCATGGAAACATACATTTTAATCACAGGGAATAATTTGTTGTGACTAAACTGAGCAAATCTTCCTTTGCCCTCAAGCTGAAGCACGGAAATCTCTACAGTAACCAAACACAGCTATTTTATATGAAATCTATTTACTTCACATTTTAAGTTGCATGCCTAGATTAGACAAGAACATATAGAAGGCATATCAGAATAAATGGCCATAGGCACAGCAGCATACACCAACATAACAATTTCCTATAATACAGTGCAGCTGATAAGTATTCATTATAATCATCAGAGGCATCTCAAAACCATAGGACTCAGGAGACACCTAGTGGTGGTGTTGGAAACAGCACAATTCAAGTAGTAATGTGAGCAAAAGTTAAAAAACCTGCAAAAAAAAAAAAAGACAGTGCTTCTCTTCCAAAACATTTTATGCAAATTCAAGCTATACTCACCCAAATCTAATAAGCATTCATTGAGATAAAAGCTATGTTGGATAAGTTGCTTAAACCTAATGAGAAAAGGTGCAGCCTCAGATGAGCATGCAGATTTCTTTGTATTCCAGTATATTCTAGATGCTACCTTTGATGAGCTTTAGTGTATGTTAGCCAGAATGATTCTGTCTGTGTTTGCACTGCCTCAGCTAATTACTAGAGCAATTCATTTGGTTTGCTCATCTTTACTGTGGGGGCAGCTGGCAAAATATGAGTCAGCTTGCCTACATGACAAAACAACACGTGGCATCTGAGAACCAAACTGCAAAACACTGACATCTGCTAAACGATCATATAATCTTCACACTTTTCCATGGGCATGTGAATGGGATTCCTATGCACAGAAGGACTTTTGATTCTTGGGAAACATTTTACCCACAGTGGCCAACAAATCACTGCATAGGGTAAAATTAGCCATTGTATCTAGGCATGTCACAATAGCAGAGATGTGGGGATTGATACTAATAGCATAGGTAATGCATATTTATGCTCTTCTGCTCCTTTGAGGGAAATGTTTGCATCCTTAATATCAAACACCTAAGAAACTAAGAAACCAGAAACTAAGAAAACTACAGGCACTGATGAGGTCATCTTACCTGCCCAATCTGTAGCCTCTCCCTGAGAATGGGTGGAAGGTCTTCTTCCTGGGGATGTACATCTCCTCTTTCATGTCTTCCACATTCACCTCCAGTTCCTCCTCCTCCACTCTGCACTCCAGTTCCAAGGGCAGCTCCCTTCAAATACATACATGCACGTAAACTTACATGTTACTTGGAGTGGTGTGAGTGTGTCTGTGTTTGTGTCCTACCAAATCATTCACTAATTAGACTCAAGACGACTTCTCTGGGTACTCAGAATAGATGTATGCAAATGTATATCTCAATACTAGATGTATTTTTATGAAGTTATAATATAAATAATTTTAAAATGAATAAATGATCATTTATAAGATCTTGTGTTAGAAAATCCATTAACCTTAACCGTTAATTGTTTGCACTAGATACTCAGATCCAACTGTTTTGGTGCCATTTATCATCTATGCAGAATCTGCATGGTATGGATGTACTTTAAATGATGGCTAATCCAAAGTAATCTCCAAATAGGCCAATTACCCTCTTTTGATGGCCTCCAGAAACTCCTGGTTCTCCTCTGAATTATAACTGCGAAGCTCCTCATCATTCACAGTAAAGCCATCTTTCCACAGTCTCACCACTATCTCAACCTGCAGCCAGCGAAACAGAGAAAACCAAATGATGAGCAAGTTAAGCTATATAACTAAATAATTAAATTAAAGCTATAGTGTGCAATGTGGGAACACCGTATCGAACCATTAGCGGGCATTCTGGTTTCCCAAAATTATTAAATAAATAAAAATAAACAAATCGTTATTCTTTTATGAATGAATGAAGAGTGATTAAATAGTAGTCAGCAGTATGAGACCTTCTGGTTGCCAGAGGCAGCACTACTGATCTTCTCCACCTCATCCAGCAGGTCCTCCACTGAGAAACTGTGTCTCATCGGGGGCTCCCCCTCCTCATTGTCAGCACCTTCAGACCTGATAGAGGACAGAGTCCTCATATATAACATATATATTATAAAAGAGCTACGAGAACTATAATGTATATATACTGCGGAAATGGTGGAGCAGTGGTTGCGCTGCACGATTAATAATTGGGCGGCCCGATTTTGATTCCTGAACCCCACGTTGCGAGTCCATGTCGATTTAGAGTCTGCTTAATACCAGTCAACTAGCTATAAGGATTATATTTAATGAGATAACAGCAATCATCAAGAGACAATAGTACTTTTCACTCGATTACATTAAATGAAATTTGGCAGAGCCAATTCCACTCCCTTTTGTCATGGTGTTCTTTGTCTCACTGCAAAAACCTGAACTCTATGTGCAATATCATAAAGCTATGGGCAATATCACATCTGATGGAGCAAACAGCTTTCATCTGTCTACAAGACTGCCAACTGGACCACTGACTATACTGACACAGAAATCAGTAAAAGCCAGGAATTTCGACCATTATAATCTGTCAACAACTCCAAATAAATATGCCAACATGAATTTGAGTTCAATTATATCAACTATATCATTCCCACAGCTGCAAATTAGAAATGTAGAAATATGTCAGACTTACCATGAGTCATCTTTGACCCCTTCTATTGTGTCAATGTCTTTCATTATGTTTTTCTAGAGTCCATCTGAAAAGAAACTGTCAAACATCAGCCAATAACTGAGTCAGCATCAGGTTGGTAGTTGTGGAAGTGTAGCAAGGATAACAATGAAGTTAGGCTAAATGCAACATTTCAAAGCACATCATCTCATTTTTCAACCATGTCAACATATAGAATTTTAATTCACACATTAGAAGGGGATTTAAACAAACTTGTTGTCTTATCCTGGAAAAAAGTGTGTGGAAAAAAATGACCTGTTCTTGAAATGTTAAGCTGTAACGTTAGACCCATAATCGAAATAGATCCAAGTTGATGGGGCACTAGCAAAACAACTAACATAATGCATTATTTATCTATTCAAATGTCATTACTCATAACATACGACCAGGAAGGCTTCTTAAACGTATGTTACAAACATACAACTGTAAAACCAACAAATTCGAGATAATTATGACCCAAAATGCACCAAATAATGGTGCGACAAAATTACATAAGGCGCGTTTACAAGACCACGCAAGCGCAGCTGGAAAGATTAACGCTAATGTTAGCTAGAGCTAGTTTGTGAGCTAGCATACTACCAACCACTTTGTGAGAGGGTCTGCTCTCTTTTCACCCCTTGTTTCCCTTTTCAAGAAAGAACTGTTGAACTGATTTCACTGTCATGATTTATACAATAATAACTTTACCTGACGGCTTCTGTCACGCAAATCACTAGGATGTTGAGCCCATGAAGTCTCCGGAACAGGCTTGTTTTTTCATCGCGACTGCTAGCGCGGTACGTCAATCTGTGTGACGTAGGTTTGCCGTCTCGCCAACTATGGTAAGCAGAAGGGCCCGAAATCTGTGAAAATTTTAGGAGCATATCTTCAGAATTCAGTCGCATCTCTGGAGAACAAGCTTAAAGCGGTCGTTACTTTTTGCAGCAATGATAAAAAAATGTAGTTTATAAACTCACATGGACTGTGACGCTTCGTATTGTCTCAGGAATTTTTTTCAAATTTTGCCTCACATAATCTTATTTGAGGGCTACTCATCTAGAGTTGGCATAGACAGAAAAAGTGACTGAAGCACTTCATCTACGGAGACACAGTACAGCAACAAGTGCCTGGGAGGAGTTTAAATTAGGCTGATGTAGATAACCTTGTTAAAAGGACAAGTGAATAATTCATCTTTCAGAGGCTGTGAAACCTACCTGTGCCATAGCACAATGGTCGTTTGTCTTTCCACACTAATTGGATAAACAGTTAACCTAATAGGAAACTGATTTATCCAGTAGGGGGCAGCAACAAGCCTTCAAATGTGCTGACTGGGACGGTCAGCAACACAGTATTCCAAGGTTTACTCTGAAATGCACAAAAGGTTTGGTTTTGTTTTAGACTTATTTTGTCTTATCCATCCCAAAGTGGAATGGAATAAATGTTGCTTTTACAGAGGGGAAAAGCCCCCCACATGACCCATATGTTCAGTGTATTTCTAAATGAACCTGAATAATGACCCATTCATAAACACATCACATTACACTGAGAACATCAGAGTAAATCTGTCAGCTAGAGGGCAAATAGTCCACTAAAACGCTAGTTTCACCTGCAGTAGGCATTATAGGTTAATGGACCACTAAATACCACTTATTGTGTGTAGACAGACAGGCTGCTTATTACGATGTAAGAAACATTGCAAGTGCAGAACTATTGGAGGGACCCCATGCTGTGCCAGAAGGGTGTGTTGCTGTCATCGGTATGCAAATTAGAATACTTTCATTGAAGATGCTTTTGATCACATGATTCCTACCCTGCTTTTATCTTTACACAGTGGAGGCTGGAGCACCCTGGCTTGCTCCACTGGGAATGTGGAAGTGTGGAGGAATGGGCCTGTGTGTCTGTGTGTGTGTGTGTGTGTGTGTGTGTGTGTGTTTGAGCGCAGGCATCCTTGTGTATGTGTATGTTTGTGTGTGTGTGTGTGTGTGTGTGTGTGTGTGTGGGTGCATGTGTGTGGGTGCATGTAGGAGGGAGGGAAGAAAGGAAGGGAGAGAGTGATTGTGTGTCCTGAGGCCAGGGACAGTGGCAGTCTATGTGCATTTATTTATGAATTAATAATTTACACAATTCATGATAGGGACGAGAGCAGAGGATGGGGAGGAAAAGCTGAAAAGTAGAACAAAAGAACAAACCATGATGAAAATAAGGATGGACTGACAGAAAAAAAGAAAAGATGACAATCGTCTATTAAGTAGGACGACAACAGTTGGTATCACTGTGGGATACACAGTCGCATTCTGGTTGGTTAACAGTCTTTTGATGACTAAAAACTGGTTCATGTGGAATAAGCTCTAAAGTTGGAGAACAGCTAAGACATTTAAGACAATTAAGACTTTTTCACTCCAGGCCTATGCTTGTTACGGCATGTTTAGGGCCTGACTTAGGAGTGTTAAGCATGCATGTGGCCAGAAGTCACCCACTTTAAGTAGAAGCCTGCTGACTTGACGCTATGTGACATTTTCTGTGACATTTGCACAGAACCAATTTGTATTTTTTTTTCTTATTCCAAATTTAGAGCTGAAGTTCAAGGTGAGTATGCTTATAATTTTTCACTCCTTAACACCCCTGCAGTTTTGCAAGTAATTTATGACGTGACTAACAAGATCTTTCCCTAAAAAATCTTTCCCTATTTGTATAAAATAAATATCAGTCTGTGCAACTGAAGAACTGGCAAGTCTTCCCAGACATGAAGACACTTACTAAATTTTCCAGCTAAAGAGATGAATTATATATAAACAAAAGTACTACAATGAAGGTCCCCAAGTGATTAAAGGAAGCCCCTGCCAGAACAGCAGACAAAATAAATCAAAACAAAGTCAACTCGCATAAAAACAAAACATAAAAATGCAGGCCTTTTTCTTCCTCCTGTCGCTACAAGCTGCCTGGAGACACAGCCTCTGATTGGTGGAGACACAGACTCTGATTGGTGGAGACGGTCCACTGTGAAGTCAGGTGGATGATGTGTAAATGGCCACCAGCTGCGAAGGAACGCTGGTCAGCTGTCAGACGTCAGACAGAGCACTGGTATTGGGGTGTCCAGACAGGACCACTGCGCTCTTTCAGTCTGGCAGCCAACTATTACAACAACAACTTCCACCACCTCCACCTCTAACTACAGGAAGCGGGACTCATACAGGAGGGGCAGTGCAGGGGCAGGGGCCGGTGGGTGCCACACAGGGCATCTGATTGGTGGTGGTGGAGCAACAGTGGGGCTGTGATTGGGTGGTGAGCATGTGGGGGGTTGGGTTTGCATTGGCTGTTGCCAGGTGTTGCCACTTAATGATTCATTGGAGGCCTATTAAGAGGCCAGACGGGTCATCTGGACTGATTTATTTATTATTCACTTAGGAGGGGGCATCAGTGGGGTGGAGGTAGGATAGGGCAGACATACCAGATGACCCCTCTGACTGTTAAGGGAATCAAAGTGTTGGCATTGAACAGATGCTTCAGTTCCTTTGTCTTTCTAGATATCTGCTGGCACCATTTTACTGGCTTGTTTATGACACTAAAGAATAGTTCATATCTGCAGTAATTTCCTGCAGTAGGGTTTGGCCTTGTAGGCTGAGTTTCCTACGATGGCTGGGTGCAGGGTGCAAATATGTTTTCACTTGCAGATAGATACAGTAAGGGTTTTTCCATTTCATCTGATTTCTGAGTGAGTTCAGCTTTTGTCTTATTAAAACTCATATATTTTCTCTCTCTCTCTTGTTTCTCTCTTGTTCCAGAAAAGAAGGTTTTTGAGGCCCGTTGTTTATTCATGAGGGATGTTCTGGGCTTGTCTTGGAGGAATCAGTTCGATGGCCCGAAAAAAAGGCTGTGCTCTCTGGGTCCTGAGATGCTTGAGCAGAATAATTTAATTTAATAAGCCATTACAGAGTCCTGCTCTCTGTGTGGCCAGAGGAGACAGAAATAGCAAACAAGCGCCAGGACAAAACACACCAACACACTTAAATGCACACAGAAGCACACATGCATAAAATGCCTATGTTCACAGAACTCATACTGTATGGAGATACACAGACACAGGCGCGTGCACACACACACACACACACAAAGGTAATGCTGTATGACCACACACACAAACACATGCTTACACATACACACGCACAAACACAGACACACACAATTCTAGGCGGTATGACCACACACACAGACACACACACAATACTACATATTCCACTATTGTATTGTACAGTTTCTGAAATTACAATTTGAGTCATAATTAAGGAAATAACTCACAGCATGGAACCTTGAATACGCTGATAATGGCGTCTCCATGTGTGGCATGATCAGAATCTTCTTTTCATGTTGTGAGCGATAACATATGATTTATTCACAGTGGGAGGTTTTCAAAATCTCTTCTGAATTAAGTATATGGCCCCAGGGAAAAAAGAGCTAATTTCTTATGCATGACAGGACAGTCACCAAGGATCAGTGATTGACAGGTGATGGGAGCTGTCTGCCCTTCAACTAGACACCATGCACATTTTTCTCTGACAAAGACCCTGGGAAGGAATCAAAGACCGTAATGAATAACAAGCAGCAATGTGAGTTCTCTCAATTTTAATAATTCCCTTCAATAAAAGCAGGCATTACATAGGTTGTGGAGTAAAGCGCGTTTCGAGCAGATCTTGGCACCAGCCAAAAGATACACATTGCCTACTGTAGTAAAAAAAATATATATCCCACACTGAACTGAAGTTCTTCCCTATCTAGGCAAAGTCTATCTGATGGGCAAAAGAATTATCAATAGCAATTTATTCACTAATTATCTGCACCAATTACAAAAGCATAGGACTATAAAAAATGCAATTCAGTAAAAATTTAAATCCCTATGCATGGCTTCACATGACATGTCCATCGGTATAATGGATTTGTAATGCATATATTTTGTTACTTTTTCCATTAAAGGTTAATGTAAATTAACTTGAAAAACATGGTAAACATGGTAAAGACAATCCATATCTAGTGCTCGTTGAAATGGATGAAATAAATATTAGGTTAAATAATAAATAAGGAAAATAGGTGAAAGACACAAGCTATAGCCTCTTTTGTTCATATGGGCTATTTTTGTTCATATGGGTTACTGATGTAGTTAAGGAGTGACACCAGTCCTGATCCATTTCCTGATATCTATCTGACTGAAAAACAAACTGAGAACTTCTTGTCTTGCAGAGAAGAACATTTAAAGTAAAGTTGAACCACCCTATAGCTAAATAACATTTGAAAATAGTTTGTAATCAACATAATTTGTGGGCATGGTGGAGCAGCGATTATGCCACTCAACTGACAATTGGGAGACCTGGGTTCAATTTCCAAACCTCACGTAGCAAGTCCTTGTTGTATAACTGTCTGTTAAATACTTTTCAATTTTAACTTTAACAAAGAAATATATATGTAAAAGCTATACTTGCGCTTAGTGGGACAAAACAGCAGGCTATACCAACTAACACAACAACCCAGGAAAATATAGTGCCTCTGTAGCTTTGCGGTCAGCCATAAGTTTCATATACCCACTCATTAAAATTCCCCTGATGTTCAACAAGCCAACAAAGAGAGATATCAGTGAATGAAATGGTCTTCACCACTGCACCAGCAACTGTTAAAACAAAAAAAAAATCTATTTGACTCATACTAATATGATATTGAAGAAACCAGGGACCAGGCCAACACTGGCACTGGTCCCTGGCACTGACACTGGCCAACGTCACACCTATTTCACAGCTGAACAACTGCAAGATTTCAGCACTATATACTGTAATATATCTGGATGTACAGGCATTGCTGTGTTTTTGCCTGTAGGGGTGGGGTGGTGTCTGTGTCTATGGTCACTGACTAACCTTTCACTGCTCTTCCATTGCACGCATGACCACAAAACCACTGGCCACATGGGCTGACTGCTAGGGTTTACCCGCCCGTCACCCCAGGCTACTGTGCACTCCTGCCTTGTCCTTCGCCGCAGGGGCTTTTCTGAAGTTCGGAGCGAGCCACTCCACTGTTGCCAGGAGTAACTCATTCCTGCTGCCCTCTTCCTGGAGCAATTTCATCTCTCTAAAGCTGCTGCACGCTTGGCTGCCTTTTTCACTGCCTTACTACAAGGAGGTCACAAAGTCACGCGTGTGTATTGGTGAATGCACACAATTCCAGATTACCAGTCCAGTATAATATGTTTGAAACTTTTCCAGGCCATTTTTAGTCAGTGCATCACTTATGTCCATCATTTAATTGAACACATGATCTCGCAATGCACTCTTGCCAGATTACCCATTATCAACCCCTCTTTCACAACCTTCCCCATAGAAATGGTGGTTCAAAGCAAGTCAACACATTGGCTCAGAGTAATGGAATGGTGGACACTTAAAGCGATTATCTGGAGTGAATCAAACCCTGTTGTTTAACACTGCTGATTGCTGTCGGTACCTATCGGGTAGGCTTTATATGGGAACAGACAAATTTTGTACAACATAGAGCACGCTAACTGATGAGGGCAGGGAATCATTGTTTTAGTTTATTTCCCTCTGCTCTCATTAGTTGCTGTAGCTTAGCTGCCAGTTCACAAATTTGATCTATGTTGTACCAAATGCTGTCTTATACCTACCAACAGCACTCAGCAGCCTTAAAGAACAGGCATATGGGCTGACTGACCCCAGATTTTCGCTTTAAATTGATTGAGTTTGTTGAGTTCAAATATAATCACTGTAAAGACTGTTTCTTACAATGACCTTTTCATTCATAACTACATAATCTGAATTTAAAAATGTATAGTTGTCTCAAGAGATAACATTTTTCTTCTCCATCTTTCTACCAGAAATCCTTCAGTGTGATGGGAATGTGCAGAAATCCACAGCTAGGGTTAAAGAAACCAAATAAATAAAAGAAGGTACTGCATTCACCAAACCAAATGTTGAAGGGTGATGTTAGAATTTTTTTTAATCCCCCTGTAACAAACACCAAAATGTCAATATTTACTCATTGTCATGACTAACAGTCTGGGAAGAGGTGGGGTCGTGTGTGTGTGTGTGTGTGTGTCTGAGTGTTTTGGTGTGATATTTCTATATGTATACATGTATTTCACAAGACGTTTTCCCTTAAACATGATTCATGTCACATCTTGAAAACAAGAAACAGGGAGGGGGTAAGTGACACATACAGACTTCACTTTCAGAATCTGAACATTGACACTGATGACGTCTGCTCTCGACTTCAGCTTCTGGGTTAAAAATCTAAAGGTTCAGTCAACAAGCCTGATGAAAAGTTGTTGGGTTTTTAGCTGAAGAAACAAACAACAACAAAAAAGAAACAAACACTCCCCTCCAGTTCCCTGTTCTTGATGCAGTATTGATAACTGACTTAAACAGAGTAGATCTAGGAGTTTGGCATTGGTTGTTTCACTGGTATAAATGGTGCTGGTACAGGTTGTTTCTGACCTATTTACAGAACTGTGCAGAGATGCTTTTATTATAAAGTTTATTATAAACTACCATTTAATGACAAAATAATAATGGTAGATAATGATCAATTACTGCACCTCTGAGTGAGTGAGGACAGAAGCCAGACCAGAGCCATATGCATGCATATGTGATCATCCAAAGGCATATTATTCAGCTCTTCAGTGTGACTGATGTAAGTGTTGAAGTCTGATCTTCACACTGCCTTTTATGCCATGCTTTCATCTGGGTGCTTTTATACATACTTCATACATTCACATACACTTTGTTGTAATGGCACACAACTGATATCTCCCTTTTGTATACAACTGAAGTTTATTTTTTGTAGTGTGTGTGTGTGAGGTGTCTGTGGTCTCTGTGCCTATATGTATGTATGTATGTATGTGTATATGCTACTGGACACCTTAATTTCTGTCTGGATGAATAAAGTATATCTATCTACTTGCTAATTCCTAAATGTGGTTTGACACTTCAGCAGAGATCTCACCACATCCTCAGCTGCGTTATGACATACATTGATCTAATAGATATACTGGCCAAATATGTCTCATGAACTGAAACAAATGTAAAATGGAAATTCTGCACACAAACCTCTTGCTGTCATGCGTCATCAAGTTTACGGAGCTGTAGGCTATTGATTTCTTACATAGACTGTAACCAGCTAATTGTAAGCCATGTGTGTGTGTTTACATGGACAAATAAATTTAGCCTTAGAAGCCTTAAGTGAAGTTGCTGGTCTCTGTGCATAACCTCTCACTGTTATATTTTCTGTTGTGCTTCATATCATATGTTACTGCAAACCATTGCTATTTCGGAGGGCTTTGTCTCAGCTTTGACCACCTGTTCACACTCTCAGGCAGGCTCATTAAAGGGATGGTCTTATAGGGTAACCTGAATCAACTTATAGCCCTTTTTTACAGGTGACTTCATGTTGTCTGAGGGAGTACAAGAAAATCTGGTATACTACATAGACAGGTAATAAAACAACAGCTAACACTAACTGATAAAGGCAAGAAAACTTGCCCCCCTCAGTTAGTGTAGAACTGCCGGTCTATGTTGAAGCCTGACAAATTTTCTTGATCTTGACCTGGACTATACTTTTAATGTGAAACCTACTGATTCACACTGCTCAATGAGTGAGTGAGTATTTGTCTGCCCACCGAATGCAGCTAGCCACAGATAAGCATAGAAACTAAGAGCATCCTCACAAACAGCTCGAAGAGAAGGAAATAAGATAGAAGAACAGTTGTTGTAGTTGTGCCAGAGTTGCTCTAATGAAATGCTATTGTATGTGAATGCTAATTAACTGAAATGAGCACAAGAAAATGTAACTGAAATGGAGTTTACTTGTCCTCATCAGTGTTACATAAAGTACCCAAAAGTCCCACTCGAGTTAAAGTAAAGATACCCTGCCAAAAATTTACTTTGGAAGAAGTTTATGTCACCCACCTGCATGTTACTCAAGTAAAAATATTTCGTATTTACTGTACTTAAGTACTGAAGTAATGTGTAATTAAAAGTAAGTAAAAGTACAATGAAGTAAAAGTAACTAAAGAAAAAGTAAGTAATGAAAGTAAAAGTACAAGTTTAACACACACACACATACACACACACACACACACACACACACACACACAGAGTCACCTACATCACATCTACAGGTTTAATTGAGAATCTGTTGTCGGCTTCCCCAAAACTTTGTTACAGTCATTTAGTCAACCACCAACTTCAGTTTCATCTGATACTTGTGACTGTGCTGCCAATTGAATTGTTTATTTGTACTTAGTTACTATACATGCCTAGCCTTCAGTAGTTAGGATTAACTTCTGTTTTACTATTTAGTTCTTGCTGTACCAAATTTCCCCAGTCGTCTTCCTACTGACAGCACTAAGCAAGCTTGAACAACAGGGATATCGGTTGATTTACTCTGAACTTTTCCTTTAAATTGAAGTATTAAACTTTCAAAAGCACTTTGTATGTGACAGGGCTAGGGTGACCACCAACCAGACTAAGAAAAGGAGGACACTTGTGTCTAAAAGTGAGGACAAAGGGTCACAAATTAGGACACTCCTACTCTTTGTTGTTGTGTTTGCCCCTACAGCCTTAACAAAAAATAAGTGTTAAAGTAGCAGTTTAGTGTTTAGTTAGTGCAAAATTGCAGTTTTAGAGTAAAGCCTTGCAGTTTGCATGAACAGCCATGAGGCCTTTTTTAAGAAAAGACGAGGCTATTGCATATTTGTGGTCTGATAATTGGCAATAGACCTTAACAACTAGTATTGACTTTGTGTGATTGAGGATGTTGTAGCCTAGCCTAATTTAACCTTAGTTGTGTAACATAGTGTTCCTGACAGATTTGATTGTTGTAATGTGAGAATATAGCAATTTGCAGTCAATCCTTTCACACTTCAACATTTCCCCCTTCATGATCAGCCAGGTTAACATTGCCTAATGCTTCTACTCAATATCACATGCTCCAGCACAGTCAGGCATCTCTCCATTACCTCAAGCATTGAGATTTTCATATAACCGAGTCTTTGTCTATTTGCTACAGGCTCAAAAACAGATGTGATATGCATCAATGAGTAAACTGGAACTTAATACACACATGCAGGGGCCCATTCATCCTACATAGGAAGTGGAAGAAGACCTTATTCACTCAGTATGAAAAAGTGTTTGTCCACTATTTCACTTTCTGACTGGAGCACACACCTTAGTTGCAACATTGGTAGTTGCAATGCAATGGCCTAATTCCAAACACCAAAGTTGCTAATGCAACAAGGGGGTTGGGAAACGCAGTAGCCTACGCAGCTAGCCACAGATATGCAGACAAAGCAACAGCATCCCTCCAAATATTGTAATGAGGCTAGTGTCTTCCTCAGAAGTGACCTTTGAAATGCTGTGCCTTTTAGTTGTTATCATGGAGATTGTTTTGATTTTGAGAAGTACGCCTACACAAAAAAGAGGAACACACATCCAGTGGAACTGTAGGCAAATAGTCTGTAATACTGAAGTGAAAATCCCCACCTCTTGAGGGGTCATATGGAGAGCTGGTGTCTGTGGACTCAGGGGTTGCTGGGTGAAGAACAAGCTCAGTATGGTCACCATGCCTGTCTGCACTTCTTTTAGTTTGCCTGACTGAGATAGGGAACCAGTTAAAAACTGTCTTTTACCTGTGGGTGGATTCAACACTCAAAACCGAAATCATGAAATAACCAACAAAACCATTTTGATTTACATTTGTTGATCCAACCAGGTTGGGAGATGGCAGTGGAATGACAACCCAGTGGGAGAAGACAGGTATCCAGACCAAGCTCAATTTCAGATTTAATAATTAGTTGTGAAAACCATGCTGACAGGGAGGGGATGAACCAAATAATCATGTGCCAAATTTAAAACTGGACCCGTCTTTTGGCACAGTCACTGGAGCCAGTTGGGCCACAGTACAACCAAGTCAGCAAATTTTCTTCTGAGTAGACCAAATTTGGTTATATTTCTGCCATTATTAGGTCCAGTAATTGTATCTCATTGTATGGTCACTGTCAGCAGCGGCGCCACTAGAAATGTCAGAATGTCTATGACAGAAAATTATTTTTGGCTTCCCAAACATTGATTCTAATATTTAAATGTTCTCTAGGGCCCCCTATCAGTGCCAGGCCCTTGGAATCATCCTAACTCCCCCCCCCCCCTGGCGACGCCCCTGACTGTCAGTAGAGGGTTTATGCAATAATAACCTTGAAAAACATGATCATCAATGTATATAGCAACCAGTAACGCTATATTTCAGTTTAACCTAAGCGTTAAACCGTTCTTTCTTCAACACTCAGCTGGAATACTATAGTCTTTGACTGTATGTCCTGTGTATATAAATGTATGTATGTACCTATGTATGTATCTAAACCGCAGGTAGATTATTAGGCCTACTACATCTAGTAAACATTGAGAAAGAAACCTTTCAGCTAATCTGTGCCAGAGATCCTTGATGACAGCACTTTATCCACAGGGCATGGGTCAGGGGGTCAGATGTCAGGACACCATAATATTAATGTGCTGCCTGTGTGTATTGAGGTATAATAGTTATGAAGAATAGCCATCCATTATCTTTATGATTATTTTGTCTTGTGGCTATTTATGTCCAGGACAACAGTGATAAGATTTAACATGGTAACTTTATTTTCAGAAAAAACAAACAACATGTTTAACATTAATTGGGTATGCTACGAAGCCAGCTTACTGGCTAAACTGGTAACTTCTGGAGTAACTGCTGATCTAAAAACATGACACTTCAGAAACAACTGATGCCCAATGGAGGGTTCTTTTAACTAGTAACTTCTCAGTAGTACTACTACTTCTTAGTAGTACAGGTCCCAGTTGCTGGTACAGTTTGTTTTGCCTTGTAAAACCTACTTGGTAATAGATAAATGTTTGCCATGCAAACATGTACGAGGTGTGGAAAGCTATACAAGCATGCATCTGATAAGCTTAGTTCTTTTTGCAGGCTATTACTCTTGAAACTCAACACACAATACAAATTTCAACATCAATATCATAATAACACAAAAAGGATATAAAATAACAAACATACAAACCCCTCACAAAATGTCTGCACAACATCATAATATTCATTATTAATAGTCATGTCTTTGAAATGCCAGTAATTGTCCAATATAATACATACACAGCACCTGTACACTGTGCTTTACTTAGGCAACACATGTGGCTGGCAATAAGCTGGGTAATCCACAAAGTCTCTTTATTGCCACTTGGTACTTCATGGTATGTTGAGAACAAACACTAATTATGTGTCTTCATTGACAGCTTTCTTCACAATTGCAATACATTTGCTTACCAGTAAACAAGGCAAAAAAACGGCAAAAACAGATACACAACCTCACTTTTGGTTTTAGGTGCTGAATACTCAGTGCAATGACTGTTAACTGAACCATGTCATGATGAGAGGGAGTGAAATAATTATCCTAACATGGATAAGAGGTGTTTTGGCTAAAGGCAATACCAACCAACCAGTGGTAGGCTGTTTCCCATTGTGGAGTAGAGCCATAGCCAGTGTACAGTCACATCTGTTTTAGTCATTCAAGCAGACACAGCCTGTCAGGGAACTTGAGACAAACAGTAGGAGGCCTTTTTAGAGCAGCCACACCTTGATCCCGCAAGACTTTAAGGGTTAAATCTATCACATCTCCTTTCTGCAGTTCTGTGGGGCTGAATGTCTGTTTGGAGCGGCAGTTGCCAAGCAGTGGAGTGATGTGCAGCAACAATAATTCTGTTAGAGGAGATCTGTTAACACATCTCCTTTGTGTCCGTCAGGAGGGGCGTGGGGGTGAATGTCCGTTCTGAGGTGCAGTAGTTGGCAAGCGGCGGCGTACTGGGCTTGCTGTCGGCAGTCTGAGCCATGATGATTACTCCGTCAGAGGAGTTGTTCATTTTGTGTTGGCTGCTGTCAGTAGAGCGCTGCCAGAAGACAGTTTGGTTGTGGAGGCGGGCAAGGCCGCGGGCGATCTCACGGCGGATGTTGTCGCTGGACAGCACATAGAGAATGGGGTTGACGGCGCTGTTGACGGTGGACAGGCCCAGCGAGATGGTGTAGGGTGTGTAGACACGGTTCTCGAAGTGGCACGCTTCCTGCTGCGGGAAGTGGTAGGTGATGGCGCGCATCAGCAGGATGATGTGGTAAGGCCCGAAGCAGACCAGGAAGAGGAGCACCACGGCGACAGCCAGGTAACGCACCTTCTCCTTCTGGCAGTGTCGCAGGCCTGTGCTGGCCTGCACATTGGCCAGGATGGCGCGGTTGGTGCCGATTAGCACAGCCAGTGGAGCGGCAAAACCCACGCAGAAGCGGGCGTAGTTGAAACCCGTCACACTGCCCGTGCTCTGGCCTGGCTCAAAGCAGTGACGTGCACCTGTCCCAGCCTCACCTTCGGGCATGGTAAAGACAGGCATGTGTACCAGCGCCACCACAAGCCACACGCCAACACAGATAGCCGCCGCCAGACGCTGACGTCGAAGGCCCCGCGACTCCACGGCGTAGACCACGGCCACATAGCGGTCTGCCGAGATGCAGCATAGCAGAAAGATGCTGATGTACATGTTGTTGAAGAAGACGTAACCCGTCACTTTACACGCCAGGGAGCTGAAGGGCCACTGGTGCCCGCTGCTGACATAGACACCCCACAGGGGCAGCGTCAGCAGGTAGGTGAGGTCGCACAGCGACAGGCTCAACAGGTAGATGCCCAGCACGTTCTTGCGGCGCACCTGGAGAAAGGTAAGGTAGACGGTGGCCAGGTTGGCCGGAAAGCCCACCACCAGGACGGTGCTGTACAGCACCACCAGAGGTATTCGGTCCTGGGAATATGGTGGCTGGCATGGCTGCTCGGTGGTGAAATTGAAGTCATTGGCCCCAGCCTGAGTCACTGGTTGTGCATGCATGATATCTGAGGCCCAGTATGAAAGAAGAGAGAAAAAGAGAAGAGATCAAATTACACCAAATGGCAACATATCACTAAAAACAATAATGAAAGGTAATGGAGGAAATGGTTCCTCCTCATGTTGAAAGTGTAAGGTAAGTCATGGCTTTTCATGTGATGAGTGTGCAGGGTTACTTTTTCAGCTTAAACAACTGTAACCATTCAATTACTGTTTTAATTTATTGTTGCTCATAGAATGTCCATTAAAAAAGAGCTTCAACCATAGATACAGAAATAAATTCAAGTTTGGGATGGCCCAGTGAGATTACAGTCTGACGTGCTCCTAGCCAAACGTGTGAAGTACAGTGGAAAACACCAAGGTGATGTGATGAATGTCCATAAAGCACACATTCTGATAAAACCATTCAGTAGATTCTGCACTACTGCATGTCATCATTTATTTAAATGTCATATTCTTACCGCATTACATATCCATGTGGTTTTCTCAACAGTTTTATTCTCCCCTGCTTAATGTGGTCTTCTTACTACATTCATGTGCTGAGTGTGTGACTTTCTCAGGTTAAATAACCGTAAACTGTTTAGTTACTCCAGAGTGCTGAATTCAAATGGCTGCACTTACTAAACCAGTATATGAAAATGCGCTGATGATTCAACTGAACTTTCTTTTTTGCCTCAATACAAGGGTGTATGGTGTGTGAGTGGATGTGTGTGCATGTGGTTTTATGAGTGTGTGAACCACTTTTCAAATGTGTTAAAAGGTACTTTTTTCAGAAACCACTACACACTTGACTGCACAGACAAGGCACGGGCAAAATGTGTCACTGCACTAGACTTATAAACTGTTCGTAGTAATTTCTCTCTTTGCTAATGACAACACAAGCCGGTTCCAAAATGTCATGTGGCTCTTGTGATAGAGTACCCGCCCCAAGACACATTTAGTAACTGCAAAAGAATCACTCCTTTTTCTCAGAAGCCACAGTGCTCCTGCTACTTCCCCCATCTCTCTCCTTACCCTGAGCTACTCTACGAGACATCTGTTGAAATATTCAGTGCCCATCCCAAAGGACCAAGGGCAAAACAAGGAGCAAGGCAAAGATGAAAAACAACCGCACCATTTAGCAATCTGAGTTTACACTGTGCATACTGACATGTTCAGCCAGGGCAAGAGAAAAGAAAACGTGACCCCTAAAGCAGATTGTCTCTGGTGTAGAAACCACACTGATTCATCTCGTTTCCCCACATTTAAACTTCAGTGATCAAGACAGTTCCGGGAAAAGAAAACGTGACTCCTAAAACATATTGTCTCTGGTGTAGAAACCATACTGATTCATCTCGTTTCCCCACATTTAAACTTCAGTGATCAAGACAGTTCCGGAAATGAGAAACAGTCCACTTTGAGCAACTTCTGTGAGGTTGAGGTTTTGATCAAATGGTTGTCCCGCTCTTCAATGTGTCACAAGGCGTAAAACATGCGTGTTAAGAGAGTTGCGCCAAGCCTGATCAAGCACTTGAATGAATGGATGAAATGTCGTTACAGGCGCACACAAGGGGTCCAGACCACTCAAGCTTTTAGGGGTGCCATTGTCTTCATTGTCTGCCTTGTCCTCCTTCTGGACACATACTCACACTGGCTGCGATAACCGAGACAAGATGACTTTAGGCTCAAATAAAAACGCTTTCACAACTTGTCCTTTCTCATTTGGGTCAGTGACGATACCCACTCAAGACCCATTTTCACACCACCGCTCTTGCCGCTCCAGGCAGCGCTGAGAGCCGGAGGGCTTCTCTATGGGCTGAGAACTGCGCTGGCCACTGTTCTGAAGAGCAATGTGGGTCGTGCCATTTGCCAAAGTGTTTTTATGGTAGCCTACATCTACACCTTCAGATAAAAGCGTGCTTCACATTAAGAGGGCTACATTTCAAAAGACGTATTATACATTTAATTATACATTTTCCCCAGCTAAATTATGCTAATCGAATTTCAGATAGCTACAATAATTTCATTTAACACAAAATTGGATTTTTAATTAAGATTTAAAAACATTTCACACTGATTGGAACCCATTGAACCTACATCGGGACAGAAGGTGGGCTAGAGTTGCAAGCTTGGTGTTTAAGTATGAATTATTAATTGTTTTCCAAATATTTAAGCCATTTCCAAAACAAACGAGAACAGCCTACCTCCCAGGCTATCTGATTCCGAATAAAAGTTAAAATAATGATTTTCTCAAGCACATATAGTGGTATAGCATATTCAAGGAAGAGGTGCACCCTTATGTCAGCGAAAGTATATCAAAACGCGAAATAACTTCACATAAATCACTCAGTCTTGCTTAACTAATAAAGAAATATCCATACAGGCTACAATAACATACGGACTAGGCTAACTGAAGTAGCCTAGACAGTAAAGAAACCCAGTCACTGACGCACACGTTTTTAGCTGAAAAGTGCAGAGATTATCAAAGTGTTAAGAATATGATCCACTCACCAAAAGAGGATAAAACAAAACTCAGCTAATTGATATCCTTGTGAAAAGTCCATTCAGTATGCCTGTTTTGACTGTGAGTGCCCACGCTTTCTTACAAGTACACTGTATGTCGAATGGTTATTTGATAAAAACCCTGAGATTATAAATGCATCGCTGTCACGTGGTCCAAGTGTCAGGGGGACGCGTTCTAGCCGAAGGGATGAATGAAGAGCAAGTACATGTGTGCGCACGCCTATTATTTCGTGTGTGCCAGTGATTCCGTGAATAATTCAGATTCATAATGTATCGTAATATTTTCCAGTGCCATAGACCATTACATGAACTCAAGACAGCGTTTTAATTATTAAAGGTACTAATTGGAGCAGTGCTGCTTTTCATTTTTAATAAGAACGATATACGAATGTACAGCATATGAAAGCAACAGGAGTCGATTTTGCTTATCTTTTGTGCCAATGTGGAGTGGAGGGGACTATGTAGATCTCAGAGATAAATTAAGTAGAATGTAGGTAGAAAACACTTAAAAATGCTTTCCCAGGTGATCCCATTGCGAGCTGAGGCAAGACTGAGACTTGAAAACTGTAATCTACTGTACATTTATGACAACCAACATCATATACAGGTACCTCATTGCATCCCAATGGCATAGGTGTGAAATGCTATTTGAATACTGGTGGTTCAGTTCACTAGATCAGTAATCTTCTCTCCTCCTTGTTCATCATTAACCAGAGTTCTATTGAATACTCTTAAGAAGACAGAAGAGCAGGGGACCAACCAACCATTTTTCACTTAATCATTTCTTTCTTTCTTACTATATACAGTAAAAAAAAAAGACACCAGGAGGACAATGACTGAATGCCCCCAAACCTACATCCTGAACCCTCATAGAACATGACTGGCATAAATCAGCCAATTGTAAAGCCGATTCATTCCAGTTAAGTGTTTGAGAAAAACACACCACAAGTGTCAAAATGTTACACTTTGCAGTAATTAATAAAGACAGCAAGACTTCCGTCAGTGTGCTCCAGCCTCTCCTTGGTTCGAGGGTCCAGGGTTTAGGGATTAGAGGGGA
This sequence comes from Tenualosa thibaudeaui, assembly GCA_027481765.1. NCBI lineage: Eukaryota > Metazoa > Chordata > Actinopteri > Clupeiformes > Clupeidae > Tenualosa > Tenualosa thibaudeaui. The sequence goes on from JAIFZK010000001.1 coordinate 18,957,540, forward strand.
GACTGGGATTCAGCTGACATAGACAAGACACAGTGGACAAAATGAGAGTCTGATTGTGAGAAATGACAACATTTAGCACCTCTTGCTTGCACTCCAGATTGGCAAGAAAGCCATGCTGATTATGCATGATAGAAGCAGCCAACAAACAAAGAAAATACATTTGAACAAAGCAAAAATTTAAAAAATTAAATAAATAAAAACATTTGGCTCATACACTGACAATGGACATGATGGGATTGGCCACTGGCATCCCCTGCATGAGGGAACTGTAGATGCAGTCTTTTTTAATTTAACCGTCTGTACTTCACACTGAGTCTCATGACTTCCCCCCAAAGGGCTTCAGTTCTTCCATCGAATTTGCTGCAGAAGAAGAAAGAAAAATAAAATGACTCAAACCTATTACCATTCAATTGTTCGAGATTGTTGTGTGTTGCCAGTGGGAAGAATGAGAGAATGTGACAACACAGAAAAAATAGCAAAACAGGAGCTACTGCTAACTGATAAGGCAAGGCTTCCCTTAGCCCATTCAGTCAGCATAAGTTGCCTTTTTGCAAATCCCCCCCCATATTTTCTCATTCTTCTTCCTACCAATTGCAAGCGTGGCCTCAAACAAGAGGGCTATGGGTTGATTCACCCTGGAACACATCACACGTTACCATTGCTAGCACAATACTCGTACTCGCCACATAAATCAAAAGACCACTTCTGGAACATGGGCCAATGTTACATATAATTAGCACTGTATTGGGAGTCATGTGGTGCACCCGCCCAAGATGGCTGCTTAAGGTAGAGCGAAGCTCGTTATTCCTCTTAAACCCTCATAAAAATAAGTTAACGTCGGTAGTTATTAGTTTTAAGTTATTTTAGTCTAGGTTGTGTAAGTATAGTTTGGAAATTTGACGAGGTACGAAGCTTGCTGCAACAACGCAATATTGACTATTCTCTCCGCTTTCCTGCCATCATGACCTTCTCGTTGGATGCTTTTGAACACAAAACACTTAGACACAAGTTTACATCAGATAAGGTTTGGGAATAATGTCTGTGGAGGGAAGATTAAAGTTTTATACATATTTTCTGACATTTGATTCTGTTGTGAAGCTCCTAGGTGATCCTGTACACTCAGCGTACTTTTACAGCGTTTTTTTTATTTTGAGATACAAAGTTGGGGAGGGGGGGGGCGAGTGAAGAAGGAGGCCATAAATGGGACCACTGAGTGCTATGGACCTGCAGAATTCTTGTTATGTTGGGTCTGGTTCTACCCAACTGTTTAGGTCGTGTTTGCTTTTTTTTCCTGTTGTTGTGCCTACTGTTTTGTACAGGTGTTTCTTTAATGATCTCTGGGTTTTATCAAAAAATATGTTTTAAGGTTGTGGGGCATAGACAAACTGTAGTCCCTTGGACTATGTGTCCATTTACAATAATATGGTTTTCATGGTTTCATGACAGTATGTAAAATAGTGTCATGGAATATAGCGGGTTGTTATAATGTAGTTAAAAGGAAAAGAATCCTTGCATATTTAAAACAGAAAAAGACAGACATTGCTCTTATTCAGGAGACACATATTGATGATGTGGAATCTTTAAAACTGAAAAGAGATTGGGTGGGCCAGGTGTTCTATAGTACATTTTCTAGTAGGAAAAGAGGGGTGGTCGTATTGATTTGGAGAAACTTTGACTTCCAGGTATTTAAACATTATTCTAATCAAGAGGGTCGATGGGTGGTCTTGGACGCTAGTGTGGGGGGCCAGAAAATTACTTTGGTCAATATTTATGCCCCACCTCACCTCAACCAGACTTTTTTCACGAAATTTGTAATTTAGTGTGGAATATTGGAAACACAGATATTGTAATTGGGGGGGATCTTCACCACCCCACACCTTTGCTGCTTCATACCCTTTTATGTCTTATCCCCCCTCCTTCTCATTGCCGGTTATACTATTAATTGGTCTAAATCAGAGGCTATGTCTCTTTCTAAATTGTGCCCTCCAGCTATCAGGAGTGCATGGCGATTTAAGTGGATGCCTGCAGGTTTGACTTACTTAGGGATTAAACTGACACCTGGTTTGGATAAAATAATGCAAGTGAACTATCTCCAATAGTTCAAAATATCTGGCCTCTCTTACAGAACTGGGCAAAAATTAATTTCTTTATTAGGAGGAATTAATTTGGTCAAGATGATTATTTTCCCAAAGATCTTAATCCCAATATATTCTGTATATGTTACCATTGACATTTCCGCACACCCTATTAAAGCTGTGTAATACAGTTGGGGAGGGATCTGTGTGGGCAGGCAAGAAGCCAGTGTTTAACTGGTCCAAACTATATGCTGCCAAAGATAAGGGTGGTTTAGCATTGTCCAAAGTGGACTGGTGCCATTATTCCTTTTTTTCTCTCCCAGCTAGCTAAGGTATATTCTTCTCCTGAGCAGAGGCTGTCATGGGTAAACATCAAAGAAGGGCTTATGGCCGCTACTTCTTTGGAGGCCTTTTTTACTCAGATGGGAAGACCACTACCCTTTAATGATCCAGTTTTGGCTTTTGTTCAAGAGACTTGGTTGAGAGCTCACCAATTCATTAATACCAATCCGTATCTTACCACGAGAGCTTCCATTTGGTATAATATAAAATTATTAATTGGTAAAAAAATATTTATGTGGGAGAGCTGGGCCAACTCTGGCATTAACCAGTTGGGGGATATGTTTCATCAAAATGGTATGAAAAATGGTATTAATTCATATGCTATATGACTGTGAAAAAAAATGTCACTTGTGGGATAGGATTGTTACTACTAGAAATGGTCTCTTTATATTTAATCTGCCCAAGTCTTATGTTTTATGTATCTTGGGCCTATTACCAGATAATGTTGATCTAACAGGAAGACAGAGGCTATGGGTACGTGGCAACCGTAACAGGATGTAGAATAATATTGAGACACTGTAAGTCATCTATTTTTTGTTGTTTTACGGAGTAGATTGAATTAATGACAAAATGGCTTTATGTGAGCGGGTAACTTTCAGCATTAGGGGGAAAGAAGATATCTTCAATGAGGTCTTTTTTGAGTCACATAGAGGATATGTCTGTCTAGTTTCTTGAGTGTCTTTTTTTAAGTTTGTAGGCTTGTTGTTGGTGTGTGTTTGATTTTGTTTGCTTTGCTATGTTGCTTTTGTTTTTTTCTCTCTTTTTGTTGTTGTTTCTCCACCTTACTTACAAAAGAGCACTGGCCACATTATATTTTCAACTTACAAACCAACTGACAGCTAGATTCACTTTCACCTTCAGTTTTCAGTATGTCTCCCAGGGCTGACTGTAGGAACCGAGCTCTAGGACAGAGACACTCAGTCTGAGTTAACTACCCCCTCCCTGTCTCTCCTCAACTCCTACTCTCTTGGTATTATCTACTCAACTGCTGTTGTTCCTCTCCTGTATCAGTGCAACAATGACCTGCTGCTAAAGAGGCAGTTTAAGATGCTTGGAAACCTCCATCCTGTGTCCACAAGAGATGCGTTAGCAAGAATCGCTTGCTATGCGAGACCCTTTTAGCTCCTACGCTAGCACACCTGCCTCTCAATCCAACAGAGCTCCAGGTGGCAGGTTCAGGCCCAAGCAGATGTACACGCAAGTTACATCAGCCTAGGTGTGATCAAATCAAACCCAATCAATCTGTTTTCTTCATCCTTGGCACAGCAGTACAGTTATATTCTTATTCAGCAACACCCCCACGGTAACGTTAAATGACAGGGCACAGATGTTTGCCATGGTGGGTGCCATCATCACTTCAGCATGCCCCGTCGCTATGCTAAGCTTGCTGCATTCATCAGATCTAGTCTACTTTTATCTGTTTTGTGGGCATGGAGGAGCATCAGTAGTGTCATTGACTGGTGATCAGGCAACCCAGATTCAATTCCTGAGCCCCACATTGTGAGTCCATCTTGGTTTGGATAAAATCATGTGCTAAACACCAGTCCATGTGTTTTGACACTCTGGTATCCTCCCATTCTCCCTCTGCCTTGGGCAATCTTTTCCTCTTTCGCTGTTTCTTATTCTTATATCCCTCTATTCCCCCCCCTCTACCTTGGGAACTCTCTCTCTCTCTCTTTCTCCCTCTTTTCTTCTAATCTTCTATTTTCACTTTTTCAGTTCTCTCCCAGTCCTCCCATCCCCCCCCTCTAAACATCTGCTCTTCCTCATACCGGGTTGCCAAGGAGTTCGTCAATGTAGCGTTCCTCTGGAGAACCTCTCTCCACTTTCCCCCTGTACACAATCAACTGCTGGCGGTCTTTCAGGTCCTTATAGGTCTAAAAAAGAGACAGACAGACAGACAGACAGATACACACACACACAGTGGACAGCTTTAAGATGACTCAATGCACTGATTATTAGGCCACTAATCAACCAAGTTAGGGTTAAATGTGCAAATACTGTTGTGAACTACTGAAACGAATAAATAGGTCAGATTAACTAAAAAAGAAACAGTCATATTTTTCATTCCATTAATTATCACCACATTCTGAAAGCATTAACATGCTCTTCTTTATACATTAAATATTGTAGCATGTCGAGGATGCTAGTCTCCTTGCAAGATCTGGACGTACATTGATGATGACGTCGTGGCACTTGTACTTCTGTGCAAGGCAGATTTTTATCTCAGTGTCGTCAACCAAAGACAGGTACTCTTGCAGGACCTATGGCACAAAAACACACTGGGGTCAGAGAGAAGAAATGAACAGGTTTCAAACAGAAGATGGCTGAGCTGCACATCTATCTGCCTGCTTCATCCAAATTAACAAAGGAGTAATTTTCTACTGCCCAGTGCTGGATGGCTAGTGGAAATAGCACTTTTATGACCATAAGACATCGAAATTAATCTGGAGGTGAAGTTGGATGAATAGTCTTATAAAAGAATACCACAAATAGTAACAAAAAGTTACAGTGGTACTTTAAGAGCCCAGCAAAGCTGAGTTCAAGACGATCCGAAAACTGAAGTATTCCATGAGAACCTCCTACAGCAGCTTTGACATATGTAGCTGGGTTTCCACCCAACCTGTTGCGTATTTAATGTGTATTTAAGTTCTGCGAATAAAAATCCTCTATTGGAAACACCTGCAAATTTGTATCAGTCCCCTAATACGAAGATAAATCCAGTTTCCCTGAGGGGGGTGAATTAGTTCTGGAAGCGGATAAAGCATAATGCCATTGAAGTTGATGGTTTAATTGAAGTTTGAACAGTTTAACGGGGAGGTTACACTGGATTAGTTAAGTCAAAGACGTATCTGCTGTAACAGTTAGCTTCCACTATAATCAATGGAACTGGTTACACCAGACAAGGCAGTGCAGTGAAGCATCCAGTGTAGCCCTAGGGTAATTTATCCATATCCACAGACATTGTCCTGGCACCATTATGTTTTGATCCCACAGTTGGTTGGAAAATGGAAAACTTGATTTGTCTAATGTCTATTTTTTATAATACACAGTTGATGGACACGCATAGTCTTGAGCTGAATCTTGTTAATGTGGATATAAATAGTGGATATAATGTGGATGTAAATAGTGAATATGTGGAAAGGAAATCCAGGGTGTAGGCAGTGTGAGAGATGAGTACAGGAAGCAGGGCAGATGAGAAGATGTCAACAGCAGACTGGGTGAGGTACCGATACTGGCGCATTGTTCTTGTGCAAGATGTCCACCACTCTGTGGAAGCCAATAGGAGACCTCTTCTTGGTGTAGCCCAGCCAGTTTTTAGAGTTAAACAAACTGTCGACGTCAAACCACGACTTCAGTTTCGCCCGAGCACCAAGCGCAGTGAGAATGTACTGTTTCTCAGAGATCTGAAACACATTGGAGCCGCCAAAATCACTTCACACACACTACTTATTATTTGATGCACCTTACACACACAAACACTCTCCCTGTGATACTTCTTATCTACACACACTAACACACACACAAACACACGTTACACATACACCTACAAATCAGAGTGCTTAAGTGAGGGCTTAAGTGGGACACTGTCTTCATTATCCTTCTGGGTCAAAACAAACCTAAAGTGAACCTATTTAATATTATATGGAACAATAGGAACACACATATGTGGGGATGTTAATAATGCAAAGGGCTGGTATGTTCACGTTACCCTAAATGTCTTCCTGATGTTGGCTGGACTGCTGTAGGTGCCCTAAGAATAACAACACAATTTCATGTTAATGCAAGATGGTTGTCTCCAGGTCAAAGCAATACACATTTGATACAGTAGATATATGGTGCGTGTGTGCATGCACACACACACACACACACACTTATGGGACAAAGGAAGCCTTAGAGACTAGGTGCAAGAACTCCCCCTTGTGGTGGATTGTGGGGACATTTCTGTATTGTGAGTTACTTCTTACTTACCTCAGATTCTCCGTAATGATAGAAACAGGAATAGTACAATGTGGTGATGATGGGCATGTTCAAAATAGAGGCTTTTCTGGGGTACTTCTTAAATATATCAGAATCTCCCTTTTTGTCATTTGCCTGAAGGGGAAAAAAGCCCAGAACAAAACAATACATGACATGAAGTGTCACACCGTCCATTACGGCTACCTTCTTTGTGATCATGACAAAAATGTCAATAGGGAAATCTACCAATGTTATGAGTTTAAATTTCAGCAAATGCCAGTTTAAAATTACAATATTAAAGCTACTACTGTATAAGTCTGAAATTCTTTTGGTTTTGGCTCATTTTGAACAAAGCTTTACATTCGTACATCCATAAGGTCAATATTCATGTTATTCAATGCCTTCACATACTGTTGTTTGTAGGCCATTTGGGATACTTTAACATTACACAGATCTCCTTTAGCTGAATCTCCTCAATGTTCATGAGTAGAAAGTGGGACCTTGGCTTGACTGGTTTATTGTGCCTTTAAAGACTCAGGTGACCTCACCTCTATAATGATCTGCCGCTCCAGGAGTGTGTAGTGGTCTTGGACGTGAGTGTTGTCGTCAGGGGAGAAGGGAAGACTGAGAGGAAAGAGGAAACTACATGAGAAGGGAAGTGGAGGAGACGAAATACCAAGCCCTGCACATCAACACCACACACGCATGCTCACTCACTCATAAACTTACACACAATGACGCACCCACCCACGCACGCACTCACACACACACACACAGCTGACACACAATTCAGCTGCAGAGAACTGAGGGCAAAGTTTGTGTGGCTATACATCATACTGTGAACGATGGTGAGATAGTGTATTTTCAGGGGCCTTACCTAAGGCAGCTTTTCAGGAAGTCTCTCCGCCGGTTCTCATCTTTGATGTTTAGATGTTCCTTGTACTGCATAAGCTGAGAACAACACAGCGCAGCGAGTGAAATTACAACATGAACCAATAAACAAAGAAGTAAAAATGACGTGAAAAAGTGATTCCTCCTGAATTTAAACCTTGCAGACAGAGAAGCACCTAGAAGTTGATATGTATAACATATAAACATAACTGTAATGTGACTAAAGTGTGACAGGTTAGAACTTACAGCCATGTCCTCTGTCCTGCCAAGGGACCTTGAGGAAGACCAAATACCACATCAGGACACTTTCATTTACCACATTAAACATTGAATATTTCCTTATTAATCAAATGCATATCTGGCATTAACAAGACCATGATTCACCATTCATATATAAATGAGGTCTAATTGTAAACGCATCAAAATATGGAAAGGTTCTAATCTGTTCACAATACCACACAGAGCACGTTATGGTACAACACATGATAATTAACAATAGATGTGTTTTATGAGTTATTATGAGTCTATGAATTAGCATTAATCACAGCAATGTAATGGCTTACTTGAGCAGCTCCACCAGTAGTCTCTGTTCACCCATCTCTTTCAGGTAGTGCACATAATGCCTTAACGCTATCTGCCTTTCTGCTAATTCTCGGAAGAGGATCTCTGGAGAGGCAGAGGCAAAGCTTTCATTTACTGACAACCATTCCAGGCTGAATGTAGGCAATCAAACAAGAAGGTAAACGTGTACATAAGCAGAAAGATAACGAGCTTCAAATAACTCACCTTTACTTAACGACCTTTTCAAGTATATCAAGACCTGAAAAAGCAAAACAAATACTCTGCATGAGAATAAATACACTGTACACACACACTGATAATTAACATTTAACAGCATAAATGTGTGAAATGAAACAGTAATGCAAACCACCAACCACTGTGACGTGATGATCAATGGACTCAAAAATAGTGGTGCCCACTGGCTGTGTGTGTGTGTGTGCAATGCTTTTCTGTCTCAATATTTTTAACTTTTTTTATTTATAAATGACATTTCATTTCTATCGCTTTTATATTTGCGAAAACACCAAAACTTCAATTCACCAAAACGTACTCAGTGGCCTGTCACCGTCATGCAACGCAAAAGTTAAAGACCTTGTAAAGGTAAAGGACCTCTCTCAAAATAGTCATGTAAACACATTTAAAAAACATCTTTTTTCCTACGAAATATTGCTAAGGTTAGAAAGTTCCTATCCTTTGAGGATGTTGAAAAATTAATACACGCATTTATTACTTCCAGGCTTGATTATTGCAGTGCTCTGTTCTCTGGGTGTAGTAATACCTGTATCAAAAACCTACAACTAATACAAAATGCTGCAGCCCGAACACTCACCAGGACTAAAATATGAACATCTCCCCTATCCTTGCTTCCTTACATTGGCTCCCTATTAAAAGTCAAATTGATTTTAAAATACTCCTCCTTACCTACAAAGCTCTCAAGGGCGATGCACCAACATATATTAAAGACTTATTTGTCCCTTACTACCCTCCTAGAACCCTAAGATCCCAAAATGCTGGTCTCCTTGTAATCCCAAGAATATCAAAATCTATGATAGGAGGAAGAGCCTTCTGTTACCATGCACCCCTCCTGTGGAATATCCCCCCCCCCATTCGACAAGCGGACACTCTCAATACCTTTAAGTCTAGACTTAAAACCTTCCTCTTTACTGTTTCCCATAGTTAGGGATGGTGCGTGGCAAATCATCACTTCTCATGGGTCTTTTGGGAGGGACAGGCTCTGCTGTTGCCCCCAGTTGCGAGGCATGGCAGCCACTGACCATCTGGGTGCTGGGTTGCCACGCATCATACCTTAGTTATGCTGCTATAGCCTAAAAGCTTAATGCGTCATGCCGTACAACTCTCTCTCTCAATATCTATATATATGTGTGTGTGTCTACATATGTGTATATATATGTGTAAGCACAACACCAGCCATCAGCATACCAATCAACACTATGAGACAACAGCACCTACATCACGGTCCCTGCCCCTGTCAGGCAATACAAACCAAATATCACCCGTCAGGCAATATGAACCATATATATATATATATATATATATGTATGTGTGTGTGTGTATGTATATGTATATATGTATGTATGTATGTATGTGTGTGTGTGTGTAGGTGTATGTGTATATATACATTCATATATATATATATATATGCCCAAATTACATATTTGCTCTCTGATGTGTGAACCAGGCCTAATTCACTTTCTTCCTCTGTCCACAATCATCTCTGCTGAGTGTCATCCCTGCCTCATTCCGGCAGACTCCTCTCACCCTCCCCTCCTCAGTGGACTACAACCAACACTAAGGGAGGCCCATGTCAGGACCGACTCTCCATCATAGAGGCCCTTCCTGGACGCCCATGCTAGGCCCGTCTCCCCTTCCTTGAGGCTCTGTGATTGCCCCCCCCTCACAATGGCACTGTCAAATAGACCCTTACTGTTACCCCCATGACCCATCTCACTCCTTTGAGTTTGACACTATGTCTGGCCGCTGCTACATTGTCCAGCCATAATTCCTGATAACCACCTATAGTCTGACTACCATATAATGTAAAGTGGGATAATACTCCATTATGAACTATAGTCTGACTACCATATAATGTAAAGTGGGATAGGCAACTTGTAGTCTGTCATGGTTACTACTGATTGTCATTTTTCTGCATGACCCCTGGCAGTTAGGTTAGCTCCTGAGTCGTGGATCTGCCCAATGTTTCTTCCTAGATTAACTGAACATAAGGGAGTTTTTCCTTGCCCCTGTTGCTCTTGGGTGCTACGAGACAATACTATTGTAAAAGGTGCTCTATAAATTAAATAAAATTGAATTGAATTGAATTGAATATTTGTAATATCTTCATTTCCAACTGGGTAGAATAACATACCGCTGTTATGACATTGCCGTCGTGGGCACTCACAGCCTCGTCCAGCAGCAGCAATTTGTCCTGGAGTGAGCGGAATCTCTCCAGCGAATAGGCCTGCAAGAGGCATGCAACATGGCTACATTAGCTTCTGCCTGTGTTTTTTTGTGCGAGTGCGAGTCTTTCTTCATGCGAGTGTGTGTTTGTGCGTGCGAGATATATCTGCTTGAATAATCTGAGAACAATAACATTCCCCATTCCACTCACTGGTGCTAAAACAATTACGATATGAGCTTGCAAGGATCAATTACAGATTTAAAAGACTGTCTTTGGACACACACGATTGGTGTTTGATGTGCCTCACCTTCCCTCGCTGCATCCTTCGGATGGTCTCTTCAGGGTTCCAGTCACTGACATAGTCCTGTAAGCACAACACCAGCCATCAACACTATGAGACAACAGCAAGTACATCACGGTCCCTGCCCCTGTCAGGCAATATGAACCAAAAGCTAAAAAAAAAAAACTTACCTTATAATCTGCCTTGGGCCTTCTTAGCTCTGGGGCATAGACCCTTGTGGATGTCTCAGAGACAGCTAGAATAAAACAACACGTCATGTGAACACGTCTAATGAAACTAATGTCTAACCATTTTCAACAAAAATGGCTGATTATACATTTTACTGTTTTAACAATTCAAAAAATGAGGACAAAAGACTCACACTCTGAGAATGATGAGAATGATGCTCTGTTCTTTCCTGAAAATGCACCAAAAAAAAAAAGAATAGAAATAGAATTTGCATCAAATTCAGGACAGCTCAGTACCAAAATATGACATAACCACAAAATCATCTTTAGATGGGGACAAATGAGCACATGCATTGCTGCACTTAGGATTTAAAGCGCTTCACCAATAATGCAACAGTATAATGCCAGTGTTAAGTATAAGAAGAACCATCATCAAAAGGATAAAAACTGGACAACTTCTTAAATCTCTCTCATTAGCAGGCTAGGGGTGGGCATCAAATAGAACAAAGATTTGAATATACTGTTATGACTACTGTAGTTGTATAAGCTACATTACAGACCTATGTGTTAATACTGAAAATCTCAAAAGTCTTCTCTAAGGAATTTATGAGAGAATTGATATGAAAAATAAATAAATAATAAACTCCTATCAATTCCCACCCCTACTCCAGACTGACTCCATGTCTTGGGGCTTCTGTCTGTTAAATGCAGAGTAGTGTGTAGAGGCTTTTTTCATAGACGGCTCATGCTACCTTTAAATAGTGAGCTGAGGGAGTAGCCAGAGGCCTGTTTTGGCAACGAAGGGGCTGTGTCGATCTTCGGGAAGCCCTGATCCCGTCCCTCTCCTGTAGAACGGATGCTGGACGCTGTCTCTTTGACGGACCATGATATGCCTAAAAATCAGTCAGCTATTTAAGGAAACCCACCAACAAATGGTAATAACTGATGAACCTGATGCAGAAGATCTCCTATGACTGGCAAGCTAAAGACTAAACATAGCGTCTCAGGTCTCTATTTGCACACACTTGAGTCTAAAATCACTGACAGAAAGAATCATTCAGAAGGGTTCACACTTTACCTGCACATATAGCCTGCAAAAGCAGTGTTATCACCTTGATTAGAAATGTTATTTTCCACAGAATGACGATTAGACCAACACAAGTGAAATTTAGTTGATGATGGTAACTTACTTCCAATAGGTTCTCCACTCCAGCTCACTTTCTCTACATCATCATCGTCATCCTCATCCAGCAGCCTGATGCTGTTCACAGCCTTTTTGGATTCCTTTAACTTTAACAACAGACAATAACCACTTACACGGCCACCAACGATAGCATGAAATCCGGCTTACTTACAAATTGAGAGGTCATGAGAGTCGATTGAAAATGCTGATTTCTATGTAATATTTTTGTCTGCTATCTCATAATCATTATAACCGGAAATAGCTGGGAACTTGAGTTCCCAGCACATCAAGAAATGTCACTAATTCTACGTTACCTTTGTAAAGTCATCGTCGTCGTCGTCAAAAGTGAATGGCCTGAATTTCGAACTATTCCAGTATTCGTCTTCGTCTGCTTTGCCTCTGTTCATCTAAAACATAGCATAACGTTTAGGTAAGACCACTGTTTAGTGTAACAAGGCAACTTAACTGCTGCTCGTACATTTGGAAACAAATATATATTTTACTATACATTACTGCACTTAAAATGGAAACCAATGTGTTGGATCGACTACACTGTCAATTGACAAAACAACGATAATTTAATAACATTAACAAGCTGTTCGACTGCTAACCTGCTCCTTCGGATGTGCATTAATTAGCTTGCTAGCTGAGACTCTTTCTAATCAAACAACCTCAACACAACCTTTGTTCATTTGCTAAATTCTCTAAACGTTAAGAACGGATTTTAATTAGCAACCGATACTGTAAACAACTGGTAACTGGCAGAAAGACCAACCATATGCTAAACTCAAATATTTGCAAGCTATCTCGTTACCTTCCGAAATCTTCTACGCTGTCAGACTACTCCCATATAGCTGCGAAAGGATTGCTGGGAAGTGTAGTCCCGTCGTCACACCTACCTTGTTCTCAAGAGAAGAATCGATGATTAGTAAAAAACACATTTTTCTAAACACCCCTACAAGCGCAGACGTCCGCATTCGCGTCCGAATGGGCAAATAAAAGTCTTCAAATATCTAGAGGCCTAAATACTAAACAAATAATCACACTTTTGTTATATTCACATAAAATGTAGAATTTTAACGCACTCACAACGCCGTTTATTCTAGCTCTACATCAGTTTGCTTTATTTGCAGTAGAAGTTGTGTGCATTTAAATGAGAAAAGTGAGCAACACGCCCTGAGCCCATAATAAAGACCTTGTGTTGTGAAAAAGGTGAAATAAAGTCTAATTTGAGAGAACGTCTCCATTTTTGAAGGTCATACATCGCCATCCGGTGGATATTTAAAGTAACACTGTAGAGTTTTGGTGCCAAATTAGTGGACAAGCTACGCAAAAGGCGCACAAAAAACTTCCAACCACTTGGAAGCTTGGAAACTTCCAACCACATGTCATACTGTATGCCATCTGAGTCTGAGCCGAGTCTTGTTCTGTCGTATGTTGTTTATTTTGTGTTAAATCAATAAACATAATGTTAAAAAATGGAGATGGCACTAAAATGTATTGTCTGAAAAAAAGGATACCTCAAATACTGGTGAATAATTGTATAATGTTGCTTTAATTCATTTTATTTAGTGATTCCATTTTCTTTTCTCAGTTTATGGTTCATCACTTCCCTCGTTCTCCATTTCCCGTTCCGATGCAATTCATATGTTAAACATGGACTAATACATCTTTGCATTAATTAATTAATTAATCAATTTATTCATTCATTCATTTCCTCCCTCACAGCCTCAAACCTCAAGGCAATTTTCTGTCATCATTCTGACTGAATCAATGGTGATGGACTCCTCCCCTCCAGAAGGCGTTACAGGAGCCTCCAGACCAAAACCACCAGGTTCAGGAACAGCTTCTTCCCCACAGCCGTCCCTCTACTGAACTCTGTCCCCCACTGAACCTCATACTGCACTCTGCTGCTATAGCCCTTGGACTGCACATCTGTACATCTGTATATACTTCTGTACATCTGTACATAACTATCTCTATAGCACATCTATATATTGCATATCTGTATATTGCACATCTGTATATACTTCTGTACATCTGTATATACTTAACACTTAATACATCTGTACATAACTATATAGCACATCTGTATATTGCCCTTTATATTGAATCTATATAGCACATCTGTATATTACCCTCATTATCTCTTCACCTTACATGTATATTGCTCTTCTGCCTAATTATTATTGCATTATTATTCCTGATTAGATGCCAAACTACATTTCGTTACCGGTATTTATACATGAGTAATGATAATAAAGTTGAATCTAATCTAATCTAAAAAAATGGAAGAAGCACAGCAACCACTCTTTGACTATGACGCTATGACTGTCATCAATCATTTATGTCACAATGCATGGCTACAGCTCTGGGTAGAGACACATCTCATTTGCAGTGATCACTTGCATTTAATTGTGCTAGGATAAAGTCAAATTTATTTTTCAGACACTTTTTCTCAAAGGACTTCTATTCATTGTTCACAAAAATGTCAGTCTCTGGATGTGCACAAATTAAGCACATTAAAATGGTGCAGTCAATATATGTTTGAAATGAATAAAGAAATATTTTGTATGTTACATATGAATTCTCTTCTGACGTTTTTTTTCATAGGCCTCTGAATTGTCGCTGGCCTAGGCCATCTACTGGCAAGCCAGCATGCCCTACTGCCGAGGAAGTCTGAGCGACTGTCCCTATCTGCCAGAGGGTCATCATCAAAGGCTCAAACACCATGATCTTTCTCCATCCCCTGAACAAAACAATCAGGAACTTCACTGAAACCAGCCACTGCTATAAGCAGCTCTCTCCTCCTCGAGCCCTGATGGACAGAGGCCCTGAAGTCGAGGAAGATCTTGTGGCCAACCCTTGGGACATGATGATGAAGAACATGAGGTCCTCTTTCTGGTGCGCCCAAGAGGACTACTGTTCAGCACAGGGTGAAGGAACCAACTTAAAATGATGCCAGGGACCTCAATGGGCCTGGATCTGATGTTGAGCGCCAACCCCTCTGGTGGTCTGGTGACTCATGAAATGGACACCATCAACACATTGGCCCCTAGCTGAGGTCATGTGATTGCCAAGGTCCTGATGTTGAGCGCCGACCCTTCTGAGGGCTGGAGACCCATCAGGTTCTTGACATAGAGACAAGTGAGGTTAATTCATCAAATTTTTCCATAAAGGCCAAAAATCCATCCAAAAATATATCATTACAGTCTTTCATCTATTCACACACATATGGCTATTGCATTTATGGGTGTAATCTAGATAAGGAGATAACTTAAAGTGTGTTAAAGTCTCAAAGTGTTTCAAAAATTATCAAAAGCTTAATTTAACTACAGATAGATCCAACACCAATGTCAAAGTAGCCTCATGAACCTACCACACATTGAAATTGAGTCCAGACTATGTCTTAATAATATGCTGTTACAACTAGGGTTGCCAACTTCCTCCACCCTAAATGAGGGACACTTTCTTCCAGATGGAGGAGTCAAGATACATAGGCCTATATATAATTGAATGGAACAGAATACAATGCTGCATAATGTATTTTACAGCGATCTATTCTACTCCATTCAGTTCAACTTCACTCTATCATATAGGATTTTCTATACTTGGGCTCCTACTGACCTCATCATTAGGCTACATGGCCCAGATGCACGATGTATTACAATGCAGATGCAATCATGCTGATTTCAAATAGCCTATACATAAAAATTGGCTGAACCATTAAACTCTCACCAGCTAAGAGTGGAAGACGAAATAGGGTATAGCCTACACATTTCTACCAAACATAGTGGAAATAAAATGGTGTTTTACATATAGGCCTACATATAGGCTTTGCGCTGCAAGAAGCTTTCATTTTAATGATTAAATGATTTGATGACAGAGACAGAGGTCGTCTGTTAAGGTATGCCCGCAAAAATTCTACATGGGACTGATGCTTTCTGCCTTGCTGCCCTGTGTCATCATCACTCACTTTTTCTGCCAGTTGTTTTGATCTCTTCTCCCACTCGCAAATGAAATTTGCGTGATCGCACGACTTACAGGAGAATTTATATCACTCGTGGGCATCCAGGAACCACTGTCTAAATAGGTGTGACTCCTGGAACTTAAGATGTCTGCCATAGCAACATTGGAGGGAGCTTTTACACGTTTACTGCATCCTATTTTTGGCTGGCGAGGCTGTGATTGAAATATGGGACTAGAGCTGTCTCAGTTTGACGTTTGTACTTGTTGACATACCAAAGACAATACATCACCAAATAAACAGGAAATGTGTCATAAAGTCACAATGCATTGAATGAAAAATCTGAAACTTCACAGGTTAATAGATATTATGATTAGGATGACACCCAGACACCTATTGTGTTTGCCTGGTATAGCCTAGCCACTCCCAACAGGATGTGAAGTAATTGGGATTTTGTACGTTTGGACATGTGGTGAATTTTGACGTACTCGTCAGAGACGGTTTGTCAGATTGATGTGAAATTTGGTATACATGATGCCAAGATGTTGCTGATGTTAAATTGCGAAGGGATTTTTGATATGTTTGATGTTGTAACACCCCCACTACTCATACGTTATATCTTGGAAACGCTTTGACGTATCGTAACCAAACTTGGTACGTGGACTCAGGACCCTGTTCGCACCATTTAGAACAGGGTTTAGAACAGAACTTTGAACTCTCAAGCCTTAGCCCACTGCATCCAATCAAATTTGACGGAAGTGAACCATATCTGCGCAACGCTTTAATGTAGCGTAACCAAACTTGGTTTACAGACTCAGGACCCTGCTCTGAATGATCGATTTCAATGCTCTAGTGCCCCCTCTGGTCAAAAGTCATATTTCGGCAACAGTTTGACGTAGCACAATCAAACTTGGTAGGTGGACCCAAGACCCTGTTCTGACCATGCTGAATGGTGGATTTCAACTCTCTAGCACCCCCTCTATCCAATGAAATTTAACGATGAAAACGCTAAACAGGAAGTAAACCATATCTCAGCAGCGGTTTGACATATTGCAACTAAACTTGGTAGGTGGACTCAGGACCCTATCCTGAACACTCTGAATGATCGATTACAATGCGTTATAGCTGGTCAAAAGTCATATCTTGGCAATGGTTTGACGTATCGCAACGACTCTTGGTAGGTGGACTCAGGACACTGGCCTGAACACTCTGAATGAGCGATTTCAATGCTCTAGCGCTCTTAATAGTCAACTCATATCACACCGGTTTGACGTTTTGTAACCAAACTTGGTACTTGGACTCAGGACCGTGTTTGTACATGTTATGGATATGACATGTGAGTCTCTTGTTGCATGGCGGAATGTCCGGTTGACGAAACAACACGTGCAAGGGCCCGTCACAGCTCTGTGGACATTAAACTCGTCATACAAATAGTCTTACATAAAGCATACATAGAGTACATGCAATATTAACTATAAATTCAATGCATGCTAATTTCAGATGTTTAAGATTTTCCATGTTTAAGATCTGCCACTACTAAACCCATGGAATGAATGAGATGCTAGCAGTTTACTTCAATCTCAATCTGCATAACCACGTGGCAGCAGAAAAAAAAACTTTCCGGCAATTACAAGAATAACACCCAAGTTTTCACAGTGCATGTAAAAATAATGTCACTATACGTATTATATGACTATAAGAAAATTAAAATATATGGTGGTGCTATGAACCTATGCAAGGTATACCAGAGAGGATAAAACAGATCTCAGAAAGTAGCGGAGCGAGAAGCACAAACGGTCGTTAAATTCCGTGTTCTGTTTTCACATGGGGAAATCTCGAGACCACAGTCGAACCAGAGGGTCGGGTCATACGCAGACACAGAAGATTATTGAAAAAGTTTGAAAATATGAGCAGCTCCAAACCAAAACACCAACGTCCTCAAAGTTAAGCAGTGCTCTCATGTAATTAAGTCTTACTGAACTCTGCAAAACAACACTAATTGTCAGAGATGTAATGTGCCTCCACGTAGATGTAATCGGTGCACATTATGTTGGTGCTTTTGTGAACTCTAGGGCATTTTTGTCAAAGTTTGACATCACACATGAGAATACCCAGATGGCAAACACACATTGTGTGATAGACTTCACTTGCCAACAGTGGGCCAACATAGTTTTAGCTGCCAAGGACACGTTGGGCCAACATCGTCAAAAGGCAAAAATGTGTTGGAATTCCCACCGATTGCCAACGTTGGCTTATAACCAATTGCCAACGTCGGCAAATAATTTAATTTAATGAAACCTACCATAATGACATTTATCATTCCCACACGAGTGTGTGGGAGTCCTCATTCACCCAGGCTGCAGCTGCTGCTACCGCTCTGTACCGCACATCTCTGTATACCTGGAATAAAGAAGATCACCATTAGACGTACAAATCGGTGGCTACATGTAATGTTTAGCTTTGTTATTTTCTAACTTAAGCTTTGTGAATGTAGGCATATCGTAATGATAGCAATACTGCAGGATTTTCTCACACTGCGTGGCTGCAGGTGGAATGCGCCAACTAGCTTGCTCAGGAGCAGTGACACTCCATGCCTGACGTTAATTTTTCTTCTACTAATCTGCAATAAAACTCTAAAAATCAGAGTAGAGCAAAGAAAGTAGTTGAGGGGAGACGACCTCCCTTATATTTCGTAGATGTAGCAGGTTGGCAATCACTTGTGTTTTTACAGATCTGTGTTGTACAGTATTTGTCGATCAACCCAATTAATATGTGTGTTAATAAGAGGAATCCTGTATTTTCCCCTCTGCTTTCATTTTCAATTATATGTGTATTCCCACGTTGCCTACTATTTTTGTTTACGTCTTTGTATGATTTATTATGTTGTATGTGTAATGCTAGCTGCAAGCTGATACTGTGCTGTTAAATTGTTAACAATTCAGAGAAGTTGGTAGCCGACTAAATGAATTCAAATGTAGTGAGCATTTTAAACTTACGGTATGCTTACTCTATAACGTCACTGTTTATGCCTGAAAAGATTACCAAGATAGCAAAAAAGTTTTTTGGTCAAAATGCTTTGTGTGGCAGAATTGAATGTAGGCAAATTTGTTTTTGCTGTTCATACCTCCCTGCAGTCTTTCTGCTCTCCTCTTCCTTCCTTCACTCTTGTCCCCACTGCATTTGCACCAGGTCTTCACAACTGCCTCGCAGTTGCTGGCAGATATTTTATGGGCAGCTGATGGACCTACAGTAAATAGATGAAAGTTGACATTTAAGTCTTGGCAGTGCAATACAACGGTACAAAGTTCATCAGAAGCACACTGACAAGATGCATACAGTACAGGTTTATTCAAAAAGAATTTATTTCATAATTCATAGTTCAATATTTTACTAAGGAAAAGGGTCATTCCCTGTCAATTCACACACCCTCCCCAGGTACCCCTCTTTGATTTGCCTAAGTTTTCATGTACAGGTACCTTTTGATGGCAACTGAAAGAATCCGAAGTTCTAGCTTGGTGCCTCTAACGGTTTTGAAAATGAGGCCCTCCAAAGTTTGCCCCTCCCCCTTTTCGGGTCTGGGAATTGCACACATTATTTGCAAGCAGATTTGGACACTCATATCTAGGCCTTTTAAATATGGGACTATTTGCCCATATTTTATCATTATATCTGGGTTTTTACTGCCCCTTTTGTTTTCATAATTTATGTAAAGTAACAGCAACGTAAATTCTGAAAACAAAAGGGGCAGAAAGGTCATGACCATACACCAACACACCAATCTCACACATTTCTAGCCTGCTCTCCGTGCTTCGCAAGCACTTCCCTAATGCAAATCTCCCTAAAGATGGCGACACCCTCCTGTCAATCCCAACTTATTCAGAGGTGGTATCAAAAGCCGGGGGGGAAATGCATTATTTTGGTGTGGCAAATAGGGTCTTGGGCCGAATGCAGGAACATACCGGGCTAACTGAACATCAGGCTCTGAAATTACAAATCAATGTTGATGGTCTGTAGCAGCCCACAATTTTGGCCTACACTGGGCATAATTGAAGAGGACCCCACCAGAACTCCATTTATTATTGGACTGTATTGTGGACATCAAGTCACACAACTCATATTACGGCTGTGAAAGGTGTGTGCAAGAGGGATCTTGGCGAAAAAAATCCTTTCATATGATTGGATCTGACGAAAGCTTTCTGAAAAAAGTGACCATCACAGTTAGGGTGACAGTGCTCTTGTTAAGGTAAATGTCGGTTTGGTATCCCAGTTTGTTCTAGACTTCATGCACCTGGTTTGCCTGGGAGTGGTGCGTAAAACTAATATGGCTGTAGCAGAGAGCCACACGAATCCGACACGAATAGGGAATCAAGCCATCAACATAATTTCGGACCATCTAGTTAAATTTGGAAAGAGGCTGCCAAAGGAGTTTGGGCGTAAGGGAAGGTCTCTACGAAAGGTTGATCGGTGGAAGCCCACTGAATTTCGTACTTTTCGTATAATATACTGGCCCAGCTGCTCTTAAGAAACATTGCCAAATCATATGTACGAACATTTTCACTTGTTCCACGTCGCTATTTTATGTTCCCCCGTATCCACAACCTGTACTGTGACTATGCAGAAAGTCTCCTTAAAGCTGCTTCCACATTGCCCCAACCAACTCCAACAAACGCCAACAGTTGGGTCAGTGTGGACCATCAGTCTGTATTTGTCTGTTCTTGTCGGATGAAGTTGGAAGAGTTCGACATGTACAGTCGGGTCTGGTGGAGTTGTAGAATGTCTGCCCAGTGTAGACAGTTTTCCAACGAACTACACGCGAGTGTCAGGCTTGCCTATTTATAGGTTACGCAACATGTTTGAAATGGCTGGCTTCTGGACACAAGAACATAAAGAACAGCTCCTTGAGCTGTAGGAAGACAAACCACAGCTATATAACATAACAAGTCAAGCATATGCAAACTGCGATAGCAAGTTGAGAGCCATCAAGTTCATCGCGGAGAGCCTGGGGAACTCTGGTGAGTAGCCTAACTTGTTAACGTTAGCTATTAGCCTCCAGGATAAAGCAGTTCACTATCTGAAAAAGATTTGGTGATGAGCTTATGAGGTGGGTTATGAATCAGTAGGAATAGATCCAGATAGTGATTGATTATTTTAGTGTTGAATGAAGTGAAATGTGACTTAGCGATCATGATCAAGTTTACAAACTGTAATCTGTAGGGTAGGTTAGCGTCAACTGTAACACTATCTGTTTGGCAACAATGTTTCCAATCCTTCCACGAGCGTCCGTCAGTGTTACAGATGTAGCGGAATCTGCAGTGTTGGGCAGTAGCTTCACTAGGCATTCCAGAGCATCAGCTCACAGCAGCAAATGATCCACTAAAGATCAGGTCTTTGCAATAATGTGATGCATTTGGTGCCATAATTATAGGCTAAACAAAAAGTCCACAATGTATATCAAAACCAGTTGTGTGTCTTCTATTAGTCACCTGTACACATTGCAATTTAAATAGTCATAAACAGTCATATTAGAATGCATGTACAAAAAAATAGTGCATATTGACATGTAACCATAGGGAAACATTTTCTGAGTAGCTTACCCAACAAAGAATCTGCTTGAACAGAGGGGCTGACTTCACCCAGATCTGATGGTATAGATTCTTGAGATTTTCAGTGTGGATTATGTGGTCTAATATTCTAATTTTGTGAGACTCTGAATTTGGGGTATATCTGTAAGCCATTGTCATCAAAATTAACATAAATAATGGCTCGAAATAGGCCTACTTCACTAACCTGACTCTCACCAGATAAATGTAGTCCCGCTTAGCTCCACATGGCGTTCCACGGAGCTCCACACATTGATCTGGACCCGCTCCAATCCCAAAAATTATTTGATTTGAATTGATGTGACGTAGCGGAGAAGTGACACTCTCATTAGCGTCACCTTTTGGTTTCAATGTGAGTGGTTGTAGTAACATGTCAATAAAGGGATGGATTGATAAGGCCCTGATGAATGTGTAGAGCTAGGCAGAACGAAATTCATATGGCGAGTCAGGTTACTACTTCACTGCCTGTCTAATGAATAATGAGTGTCATGTTTTACATTGAATTAGGCTACTGAAATTAATAAACTTTTCCAGAACATGCAAACTTTTTGACACATACCTGTATTAATAAATCACATTTATAATGTGGAATTGAAACTCTCTTACTAATCTGAATGTACTTCTTGTTACAGAGACTGCAGTAAAAACAAAAATGGAGACCCTCAGGACACAGTACAGTTGCTATCTTGAAGCAAAACCATCGGGCAGTGATGGCTATATGACTCCCCAGCAATCCTGGATTCTCCAGAAAATGCAATTTTTAGAGATCTGCATGAGGAAACGGCCATCGAACTTGCCTTTGGATGTAAGAATTTATTTCTCTATTTGGCAAATGCAATTACAAAACACAGGTAGCTAGGTACATACATTTCAATTAGGTTACACTGCATCTTCATTTGCAGAATTGAAGTACTCTGTCAGGATTGCCCTGGTTATCTTAGCCTGCTGAGTGGGGTTGGTAGATCCAGGCAAAACAGCCTGACGTAAAGAGGTATTCTGACAGGGGTTGCATCAGGGGTTGTATCTGGCACTTCATACACAGTACTGTGCTCCTCTCGGAGGTAGTTATGCATTATGTAAGGCTTTAGAGAGAATGCCTCATCGGCCACTATGAAGAATGGTACCTCCAGTGATCCAGGCAAGGGAGAAGGTGGGGGTATGTTGGCTGTTTGCTGCTTAAGTGATTCCTGAAGTGTGCATCCTCTGAACACACCACCATCTGACACCCTGTCATTGCATCCAAAGGCTGGAGGAGATGTCAGAGCTAGCACATCAGAACATGGAGCTAGCACAAAAGAAGCAGAAGACCTGGTACAACCGGAAGGCCAGGGGGAGAACCTTTGAGCCAGGGCAGAAGGTGTTGTTGCTACTGCCCTCTGATGAAAGCAAGCTTCTGGCCAAGTGGCATGGGCCATACGAGGTCATCAAGAAAGTGGGAGATGTCACATATGAGGTCTCTATGCCTGAACGTGGTAAAAAGAAACAGACCTTCCACGTGAACCTCCTTAAGGAATACCATCACAGAGACCAGGTGGGGACACAGCTATTTGTCCGGGCTGTGGCTGAAGAGGAAGAGGCTGACGAGCAGTTTTTTCCGGTTGAACCCAATACTGGAACTGTTGATCTGTCACACCTGGAGCACCATCAGCAGGATCAGATGAGGGTGCTGCTGGATCCTGACCTTTTTCAGGAGAGGCCGGGATGAACAACGCTGGTGATGGACAACATCATTTTGAAGCCTGACGCATCCCCCCAGAGGAGGAGCTATCGGGTGCCAGAGCGCTTGCTTCCAGCATTAAAGGAGGAGCTGGATGTGATGCTGTCGCTTGGCATTATTGAGCCATCATGCAGTGACTGGTGCAGCCCAGTCGTACTCGTTCCGAAGAGGGATGGCAGCATCAGGTTCTGCATTGACTTCCGGCAGGTCAACGCTTTGAGCAAGGTGGACCCCTACCCAATGCCCAGGATTGACGAACTCATAGAATGCCTGAGAAAGGCAAAATACATCACGACCATTGATCTGTCCAGAGGGTACTGGCAGGTGCCATTGAGTCCACGTGCGAAGGAGGTCACAGCAATTCGTACCCCTTTTGGACTCTACCATTTTAATGTGATGCCGTTTGGACTGCAGGGGGCACCAGCAAGTTTTCAGAGGCTGATGGACCGTGTCCTACGGGGAACCCATCAGTTTGCAGCTGCATATTTGGATGATGTTTGCATCTGGAGCAACTCCTGGGAGGAACATTGCCGCCACCTCAGACAGGTATTGGACCGCATCCGCAAAGCAGGGCTCACGATCAACCCCGGGAAGTGTGCCCTGGCGAAGCAGGAGGTCCACTACCTGGGCTACATCATTGGAGGTGGGGTCATACGCCCGCAGGTGGAGAAGGTCGACGCCATCCAGAGCTGCCTACCGCCGACCAACAAGAAAAAGGTGAGAGCCTTTTTGGGGTTGGTGGGATGGTATCACAGATTTGTCCCTAATTTCTCAGAGAGGTCATCTCCCCTTTCAGAGCTCACCAAGGCGGCGGCACCGAACAGAGTGGTCTGGACAGACCAGTGCGAAGCAGCTTTCCAGGACCTGAAGGGGGCAGTCTGTAGTGACTTGGTTTTGCTGAGTCCGGACTTCAACAAACCCTTTATTGTGCAAACAGACGCCTCGGGAGTGGGCCTGGGTGCAGTCCTGCTACAGGAGGTGGACGGACAGCAAAGGCCCGTGGCATTCATCAGCCAGAAACTGTTTGACAGGGAGAGGCGGTATGCTGCAGTGGAGTTGGAGGCCCTAGCCATCAAGTGGGCCCTTGACTCTCTGCGCTACTACCTCCTGGGCAGACCGTTTAAGTTGGAGACAGACCACTGAGCACTCCAGTGGCTGGAGAAGATGCGGGACACCAACTCCCGTGTCACTAGGTGGTACCTGTCTCTCCAACCCTACAACTTTTCAGTGGAGTATCGCCCTGGTGCTTCAAACAGGGTGGTGGACTTCCTGTCCCGCATCCCAGAAGATGAGGGGTAGGGAGTACCATGATGGAGCCCTGCTTGGAGGGGCCAGTTTTACACCACACTTGTACACCTAACATGCAAACAAACACCACGCCAACACACGTTTTAAACACAGCCCTTTTTTTTTTTTTACCACCGAACGTGAGCATACAGCTGGCAGTCACGGGAGCACAGCGTCTGCAACACAACACAAACGAACTTTTATCAATAACATGCTTTTACATCAGGAGTTGCCAAACTGAAGATAAAGGACTATGGACATTACAAACATTTTACGTTTGGCAAATAATAGCTAGCTAGCAAGCGAACTGGTGAGCTAATTACAAACAAAGCAGAGCTTACCTTGTTGCAGATCAACTTCCTCGTGTTGTCTGAAGGACCCGACGGGAGCTCTCGAGGGACAATTATAGTTTGGACAGTTCACATCGGAGTCAGGCATGTTACACCAGGGTGTGGGGAAGAGGGGTGTTTGTGTGTTTTAATATTTTATGGCGTTTATGAAGGGTGTGATGTAGATACTGGTAAACCGGAGTATTTATTGTTTTTAAACAGAGTATTTATATATATTTTTGTACGTGTTCTTAGCTTGCGAAACATGATTGATTTTGCCCATGGTTTGGTTTGACCCTGGGGCTAGAAAACCCAGGGGAAACCACGCAGCAGGGAGATGGTTTTGAGGTGAGCTACAGCAAACACCTGACTAACCAGAGAGAGTTTGGGATACTAAATATTTTGGTATTGCTTTCTATTATTGAAGTTACTTTTTCGTCTAAGACTTTTGTTTGCATTTTGGAAAACATTAAGTTCTGATTGATTTTGTTTGGAGTTTTTTTTTTCTTTTTGTTTTTTTTCCTCTGGACCATTTTTTCCTGCTTGGGAAGGAAAATAAACCAATTTTGTACCATCAGCATCTGACTCGCTGCACTGCCTTTCAGGCTGTAAGGCTAGCCGGACTACAGTCGGCAACTGATTTGGAAGTGTTGGAAGAAACTTCTTCCTCTCAAATCACTCCTAAACTTCCTGAACCTCCTAAAACCTCTGGATGCAAAAGGAAGTCACAAAGTCACATTACTTTGAGTTTTTACATTTTTCCACATGCTGTCAAAACACATTTTACTATGACTGAAAGGTGAACCACCAACTGAGGAAATAGTAAGTTATATAATTACACTCACTGGTTACTTTATCAGGTACACCTGTTCAGTGGCTTGTTAACACAAATAGCTGCAATTCAATGCATTTAGGCATGTATTACAATTGTCAATGACACAACATTGTATAGACACCAAAAACTATCCGCCATCAGTAGCAAAAAAGCTAATAATTACCATAGCTGTCAAAATATAAGCTATAAGTACCATAGCACATGAACGCACAATAAGTGTATATTGTGTGTTTTGGTGATTCCAGCAACCTAGCTGTTAACCTCTTATCTGAGAGGAGGGGGAGGGGATACTATGCTCTTTATTTCAAACGTGATTGCAGTACCAGTTTTGGCCTCCTCCTCCTGGTTCGCCTTGATTGCTGTCTCCGCTTTACACGTACAGTAGCTTTATAGGCCAGGTAGACCAAAATTACCTGGGTCACATTTAGTATACTCTCAGTCTCAACATGTTACTAGGTGGTGAAAGTCAGTCTTGTCACAGTTGCAGTCTGGTCAGTGTGGACTGGCAGTTGGTTTTGTGAACATTCTAGAGACTGCCAACTGACAAATCCTAACAGCTTCCAACTTTAGAATGTTGGGAGTTGGTTGGAGTTTGTTGGTGAGGCCAAACTCCAACCAACTGCAACATTCCAACATGTTGTTGTGGCATACTTTGCTGGTCATTGGTAAGTCTAAGTAGGCATACATAAGGGCAAATGCTTGAATAAACGCTTTGTCCAAACTTTCCATGCAATTTATGGCTTTCTTGTGTACAGTGTCCACTTTTTAATTTACCTGGCAAGTGATGTAAGAAAATATGGCCCACTGCCCCAAATGTGGTTTCTGTAGAAATTGAAAAAACAAATCAGAAAGCCAAATCAGATGTTGCAGCAAACTATAAGACGGTTAACTGAAAAAGCAAACATTTCCGCCACTGAACTGGGGACAGCTGTGGTAAAGAACCTGGCAAGAGAGACCACATCCATAAGAATAAAGATATTGACTTTAAGATGGTTGCACTGGAATACAAACAAAAACTTGTAGTATTTCCTCTTAATCACATGTACATTAATTGAATTAGTTGCTATCAGTTCAGTTTCACTCCTAAATCAATATTTTCAATACGTTTTACCTGATTGAAGTATGCTATTGTTTCGATGTATGCGGTTGTACATTTCATCGAATCAGACGAGGTGGAGGTCGTGCCTTGCCATTGGCTAAGTGTTGACCAGAAGGTGGCCTTCTGGCCACCTTACAAAGACACAAAAAGGGCAAAAGCAGCTGTGCTTCAAACAGCTGAGCCAGACGAGAGCTGGGGGGAGTATTTTGTAAAGGTACTCAAGACGTATGGTGAGAAGGACAGGATATACTACTTTTCTCTCCTTTGTAATTGTCAAACCAACACCAAAATTTAACATGAAATATGAAAGACCAACACAAAGTAGCACACATTTGTCCATCCATTTAACTTGTCTTGTGAGTGTGTGGAGAGTCTGCTTGCCTTTCTTTGCAGGATGTCAGAATAGCCACCCAGAGCTGCTATTTGGATGCCTTGGCTTGAGGATGCTCCAAAGGCTCTCGATAGTCCTGCTCAAAATCTTAAGACCAGTTAAAAAATTGCAAGAATTTGAGAAGGTAATTTATTGAAAGCAACAATTTAACAATTTGGTTAATAACCAATATATGTCCACACAGATGTCTAAACGTCCTCACAAATGTCATCAACATCTCCCTGGCCACCACTGTCATTCCCACCTGTTTCAAGACCACCACCATCATACCTGTTCCGAAGAAACCCACAGTGACCTGCCTCAATGACTACCGCCCAGTTGCACTGACATCCACCATCATGAAGTGCTTCGAAAGGCTGGTATTGAGACACATCAAGCCACAACTACCAGCCACACTGGACCCAATGCAGTTTGCATACCGCCCAAATCGCTCCACAGACGATGCCATCAACACTGCCATCCACCTGGCTCTTTCTCATCTGGACCAAAAGGATGCATATGTCAGGATGCTGTTCATTGACTTCAGCTCAGCATTCAACACCATCATCCCTCAGCAGCTGATAACGAAATTAGGTGAACTTGGCCTGAACACAACCCTCTGCAACTGGATCCTGGACTTCCTGGTGGGCAGACCACAAGCAGTCAGGATCGGGAGCAAGACTTCCAGCACTACCATACTGAACACTGGAGCACCTCAAGGCTGCGTGCTCAGTCCACTGCTGTTCACACTCCTCACCCATGACTGTGCGGCAACGCACAGCTCAAACCACATCATCAAGTTTGTGTACAAGAGTGTGCACGTGTGTGTGTGTAGTTGTGTGTGTGGTGTGCGTGTGTGAGTGGGTGGGTGAATCTGTGTAGTCCCGCAATAGTGTATGTAGGCACTATTACGTATCTGTCTCGTCCATACTGTGTTACATGTATCACCAATTGTTCCCGGTGAAACGTTGTCTCGTCTCACTATGTACTGTGTATATGGCTGAAACGACAATAAATCCCTACTTGACTTGACTTGATGTCAGGCTGTACAAAATGAGGTCCCAAGAGCAGCACGATTTTCCACAATCAAGGGAATTTATTGAACAAACCAGGGAAAGGGTGAGGTGTGTGTAATAGTTCAGCGAGTCCAGGATGAGGACAACTGCCACTTGTCAGGTGGAGAAAGCGCTACTCCGTAGCGCAGTGGGCAGGAGCGGAGCCCAAGCAGGCACTAGAGTCACTGGGATGAATGGCGGTGGAGACCGTGGAACACTGCAGGAATTCAGGAAGACGTACGCTTGCACACAGAGCAGACAGGGCAGGATGCAGGTGAACTCCTCCGGAGAACTCCCATGGCAGAGCTGGGCTCACGATGAGCTAGGTCTTCCTTTCAGGAAGCAGAGGCACAAACAAGGATTTAGGCAGAGAAAAAGTCAGGGACAGACAGCAGATCAGGTTACCGGGGCAGGAGAGCAGGAGAAGCCGAGACGGTCTGGTTCGGTATCTGAGAGTCAGAAAAACATGTTTGCAGAACAGGATCACCATAAGTTTGCAGACAATCTGACAGCGGGAGAGAGACGTCCTGGAGTTTAAATAGACAGAACAATAGGCATGGTAAAACAGGGGGAGTGACTGGGGCGGTGAGTGAGTGTGAGTGGGTGTGGCCGGTGATCATGATCAGGTGTGGTGGAAAAAGACCCAGACCAGTGAGACAGCGGGCAGGCTCATGACAATATAAGCTGTTAATCAGCCACAAGTGACTGAAGAGGCCGGCAAAACAAGACATCCTCCTCAATTGCCTTGTTCCTGACATAGGTAAGAAGCTGTGCCTGCCCAGCAATATCGGTTGATTCATCCAACTGCAATGCGTAGTATGGACTCTGTATCAGTTGCTCTCTGATGTCATTAGACATGTCTGCAATCCTCCTAGCGACTGTGTCATTCGAGAATGGCACTGTACCTAGTTTGGCTGCTGCACTATCTCCGATCATTATTCTGCATGTCTTGTGCGGCCGACAAAATGAGAGTCTTGGCAATTGTATGCGGTTTACCGAGTTGACCTATTCTGTATGCCACTGCATATGATGCCTCCAAACACTGTTTAGACAGAGCGCTGTGCACTGAAATTGTTGCCTGTTGCTGATGGTGGCCATCACGCTTTCTTTTAAAATAGTCTACCTGTTTATCCTTAAGGCCAGCATGCTTTGTTTCAAGGTGCCTTTTTAGTTTGCATTAGCTTGCATGGCTTCATTTCGTTTGCCAGTACCTCAGCACACACGACACACTGAGGTCTTTGATCACCCGTGGCTGTGAACCCAAACTGCAGGTATGCTTCATCGTACCTTCAAAGCTTTTTTGTAGCTGGTGTTGAGTGAGTTGCCTTGTTTTCATAAGAAATCTCTCCATTTTTGTTTGGTTTGGTTTGGAATTTTGAAATAAATGTGGATTCTGTTTAAGGTTATGATGTAACGACATGTATGTACCTGTGTGTGGCTATGTTGAGAGTTGAGAGCCAGTATGGAGGCTAATCAGTGGGACTTAAAACACAATCTTTATTCAATAGTGGGCTTCACAATAAGGATTTCGCAGATGCAGATTTTAAGACTTAAGGATGTATTTACTCCTGTGTGTGTGTGTCTTCACGTGGGACAGCTAGATTTTCAACATGCACGCTGAAAAAGGCAGAGGGGTAGTGCACACTAGCAGGTAAAAAACAGAACAAAACAAAACAAAGTACTGGCTAGGGCTGAGATGGGGACAGTAATAATACAGGTTTTTGGGTTTGGGTTTTGATGTATACACTGTATATTGGGATTGATGATGGATAATAGACTAGCGACAGCTTGCACAAGCAGCATGGGACTAGACTAGAGTGAGTGTGGAGCTATGGCACAGATGCGGACGGTAATAGCACTCGCTATAATATTATGTTCATGACCCTTCTGCCCCTTGTGTTTTCATAATTTACATTATGGGGACCCAAACTTTGGAGGGCCTCATTTTCAAAACCGTTAGAGACACCAAGCTAGAACTTGGGATTCTTTCAGTTGCCATCAAAAGGTACATGTACATGAAAACTTAGGCAAATCAAAGAGGGGTACCTGGGGAGGGTGTGTGAATTGACACAGAATGACCCTTTTCCTTAGTAAAATATTGAACTATGCATTATGAAATTGATTCATTCTTTTTGAATAAACCTGTACTGCATGCATCTTGTCAATGTGCATCTGATGAACTTTGTACCGTTGTATTGCACTGCCAAGACTTAAATATCAACTTTCATCTATTTACTGTAGGTCCATCAGCTGCCCATAAAATATCTGCCAGCAACTGCGAGGCAGTTGTGAAGACCTGGTGCAAATGCAGTGGGGACAAGAGTGAAGGAAGGAAGAGGAGAGCAGAAAGACTGCAGGGAGGTATGAACAGCAAAAACAAATTTGCCTACATTCAATTCTGCCACACAAAGCATTTTGACCAAAAAACTTTTTTGCTATCTTGGTAATCTTTTCAGGCATAAACAGTGACGTTATAGAGTGAGCATACCGTAAGTTTAAAATACTCACTACATTTGAATGCATTTAAGTAGTAGGCTACCAACTTCTATCTCTGAATCATTAACAATTTAACAGCACAGTATCAGCTCACACCTAGCACTACACATGATGATACATACATAACATAATAAGTCAGAAAACACATAATAAACAAAAATAGCAGGCAATGTGGGCCTACACATATAATTGCAAATGAAAGCAGAGCGAAAAATACAGGATTCCCCTTATTAACACACATATTAATTGGGTTGATCGACAAATACTGTGCAACACAGATTTGTCAAAGAGTTTAGTTGTAGGCAACTGGACTCTTGTTGAGCTTGACAATGTTTCATCTGTTACAACAGACTTCGTCAGGTCTGACTCTGGTGTGGGAAGAGGAACTATTTATCTCTGGAGGAACTTCTTGGGCCAACCCCTTGGGCCAGGTGTGAATTGGCCTGAGAGTTGTTGAGGTTTTCACACCTCTCCAGAGACCAGGTGTTGGAATGTCCTGATGGGCCATTAGATGGGCCATCGGGACAATGGTTGTACCTTCTAGGGTTTGACCTCAGAGGAGCGTGGTACATAGCAGATAACTGGTGACGTAGCCCCCCTCCTCTGTTTAAGGTTGGCTGTTCCAGATGTGCGAAGATGGCTTCTTTCACCCCCCTCTCAAACCATCTATCTAAAATACGTACTTCTGTGTCTTTGAATGAGTGTCCACTTTCCTTCAGATGTAAATATACTGCTAAGTCCTGTCCTGATGTATTCGCTCTCCTGTGTTGGGCCATGCATTTGCGAAGTGGTTGCTTTGTTTCTCCAATGTATAGATCTGGGCATTCTTCACTGCATTTTACTGCATATATTACATTGTTTAGGTTCTGTGTTGGAGTTTTGTCCTCAGGGTGGACCAGCCTCTGTCTGAGTGTGTTAGCTGGTTTGAAGTATACTGGGATGTTGTGTTTGCTGAAGATCCTTCTTAGTTTTTCAGATAAGCCAGACACGTAAGGAACCACAATGTGCTTTCTTCTGTCGTCATCCTTTGTGTGAGTTATTTCCCTGTTTCGTTTTTCTTTTCTTCTGTTTTCCTTGATAAATGTCCAGTTGGGGTATCCACAGTTTTTCAGTGCTTGTTTAATGTGTGCGTGTTCTCTTATTCTTCCTTCAGCTTTGGATGGAATGTTGTCCGCTCTGTGTTGTAGTGTCCTGATAACACCTAGCTTCTGTTCTAGTGGGTGGTGGGAATCAAACAGCAGGTACTGGTCTGTGTGCGTGGGCTTCCTGTAGACCTCCGTGCCGAGGCTGCCACTCTCCTCGACCTGTATTTTGCAGTCCAGGAAAGAAAGTTTGTTGTCCTTGGTGTCTTCCCTGGTGAATTTGATGTACTTATTGACAGAGTTTACACAGATCTGTAAAAACACAAGTGATTGCTAACCTGCTACATCTACAAAATGTAAGGGAGGTCGTCTCCCCTCAACTACTTTCTTTGCTCTACTCTGATTTTTAGAGTTTTATTGCAGATTATAAGAAGAAGAAGAAGAAGTAGAAGAAAAATTTACGTCAGGCATGGAGCCATGCGCGTCACTGCTTCTGAGAAGACGGGAGAGAAGTCTGACTCAGTAGGCACGGGACAAGGGCCAGATACACTACCACAGCAGTCGTGGAATAGGGTACTTAGCTCTGCGAGGGATGGACGCAGGACAGCGCCTGGACACAGGAGGCAGACGAGGCAGCTGTCTGCCACGTCCTTTCCTGAGCCAGGCTGCTGACTGGAAGCAGTATGCTGCAAAAAAAAAAAAAAACACCTACCCCCTGTATAGTGATCACATTCCTTCCCGTTCCGCTACACACCTGTGTGTAATTTGTGAGTGATCGCCCAACACAGTCTTTACCACTGCACTGTGCAATTAGTAAACAAATGGAGGCTGCCATCTTAGCGTTCCACCCAAAAACCTGTCTCTGTGAAAACCCGTTAGTGGCTTTTGAGTTTCATCCCCCACTCTTCTTAACTAGGAGGCGACACTGTGACCCTGTGACACCCACATAGCATATTGTCGAGAAACCGTTGCGGTTTTAAAAGAATACATCAGCCGTCACTTTTCCACCAAGCATACTATTTACGCCAGCAACCTTTCAACACAAGAACGTACGGCTACCGCTGACAGGTTGGTAGCTACCTTGCAGGCTCAGCAAAACACCTTTATTCGAACAACTTCCATCTAAGAAGCAAGCACGAAGTCAAGTTATTTACTGGCATTCAAACTAGCAAAAGCCAGCAAGCCTTTCTCTGAAGGGGAGTTTCTTAAAGAGTGCATGGTAGAGACATCGAGTATGTTATGTCCTGAGAGCAAGAACAAATTTGAAAAAATTTGCTTATCACGCAGGTCGGTGACTCGCCGTATTGAAGTAATTGACGAACACTTAAGGATGCACAGAGGATGCTGGTGTTGTTTGGCTCTTCATATGTGTGTGAAGAGACTTTTTCAAAATTTGTGGTTTTTGAATTTGAGTTGAGATCATGAAAAAGCCACTCCATGTTCAGATAACAGCATTTGTTTCTGTAAAAGCATACATTTTGTATATGAAGTCAATTATTTTCATCTCGTGTAAATTACCATAATTACCATACTGCCAATACTGGGTATTCACATGGCAATTGCGGTGCTCTACTGTTCTTTTTTCGACCAGCGCATTTTGGCAACGGAAGTGGCATTATTCCCCATTCATTCAGACAGAGACGAAACATTTCCAGCACAGTCCAGTTTCCAGTTCCAGCAAAATGTCTGGTTGTTGTGTGCATGGTTGTCTAAATCGATATTCTACCGGCGAACTAAACTTTTACAGAATTCCGAGAGGATCGCGACCATTTCAGAGCAACCAGCGGCGTCAGGCTGCAGGCGATAAAACGTGTTGACTGGAATGAGGATATCATCAAAAATGCTCGCGTCTGCAGTGACCACTTTATATCAGGTAAGGTTATCTGTTTACTCTTTGATTTCCTTGGAAAGCCTGGTTTACATTAGTGATTGTCTGTACGATGTGAAATAATAATGAAGTGCAGCTGAAGTTCGATAAGATGGTGTTAGACTTGGTTAGCAGTTAGCAGACTAGGTTAGTAAATAAATGTATTTGTAGGTGTGGTGTCATTGGATTCTAGTAGGGGAGAGCGGGGTAATGTGAGCCATTTTTTACATTTGCTTCCCTCTAGCCGAGCTTAAATTATATATGTAAAATTTGTAATGAATTCGGGATGTTTCCTAACTATGGAAATTATCAGAATGTCTTCAGAACAAAAGGCAATGAAAATATGATTGTTTTTTAAAAAAGTGGTCTTGTGTATCACTTTACCCCAGCTCAGGGGTAAACTGAGACAGACCACATAAATTAATGAGGTAAAGTGAACCAGTTCGGGGTAAGCTGATTTTTACTTATGTTTTCCACTTTAAAAGTACCATAACAATATAATGTTTTAACATTTAGAATCCTGACAGCTAGACTGACAACCACACATTCCAAAACTTATGTCGGACTAGTAACAGAATCATGGGGATTGGTAAATTAAGCACATTGTTTTAAACACTTGAAACTAACCCAAAGTACTTAAAATTAAAGTATATCAAATGCAAGATAATATCATTCAAAATGTTTTAATTAACATTCAGTGTCGGGGTCAGAACATTGGACCTTTAGAGCCAGCTAGTGTCTGGGGATCACAGCAAAAGACAATCAGAACCAGCTAGTGCACAGTGTAGGGGTCAAAACATTAGCCCATAATCGGAACCAGCTTGCACACAGTCTGAAGCTCAGAACATAGGACCATCACAACCAGCTCACACACTGGGGCTTGTACACAGTCTGGGGCTCAGAACATAGGACAATCACAACCAGCTTGTACACAGTCAGGGGCTCAGAACATAGGCTAGACCCACCTGGATTAGAACATCAGCCTCATACTATATAACAAGGCCTACTCTACATTCCAGCCCTGAAAGTTACAGGGAAAGGTAAAGAGTTGCTCTCTCCATGTGGTTCCTCCAGGCCTATCTGATTGAGGCAGCTTCTTGACCACATCAGTTTTAGGGACATGTGCCACATCATTTTCTTTTATAGCAAACATGGGTCTCTCCCACACTTTCTTGTTTCCCTGAATTCTTCTGAGAAATTGTGTAAGTATTTCATCATCCTCAACTTTCCCTAACAGCCACCATTTTAGAAAAAACATCTCCTCTAGCAATTCTGGCTAACTTTCAGCTAGCATCAATCACATGGTTTTATATATTGGAAGTTCATCAACATGTATGGTATAACTTTTTCAACCTGAATCTATTTGCTTTGACTCAACAGTTGATTAAGTTCACAGCAAGAAAATTTACTTTTACATGCAAAAAACACATTTTTGTGAAAAAAACATACTTACCTAAGCACCAGCACAACTTCTACTTTTTGGCAATGGTGAAATGGGAGGGGCTTGTAAAAATAACGGTCACATGACCACAAATGCATTCCATTGCCAAGATACAGGGAGTGTCTCACATAACCTGTCGTCCCACATTACCCCGCTCTCCCCTAGTCCTGATTTCGTGCCTTCTGTTTTCTCCTACACAAAACAAAGCCAGAATCCTCATGCAAAGATGGTCAGGTAAGAGTAATTAAAGTTATCCCCCTCTCATTCATTTTTTTTCTTTTTAGTTTGTTGTCTCTTGCATAAGCACTATACATCTGCTGTTTTTATTACTGATATTATCTTAGCAGTCTGACTTGACTGTTCTGTACTGTATACTAGTGTTCAACTTAATTCATTAATTAATGGTTACTGTAGTGGTTAGGTATGACTTATTTGTTGTGCCTGTGCACTTAGGATATGTATAGGTTACAATATTATTTGTTGTGTCTGTGCACTTAGAATATGCATAGGTTACAATATTATTTGTTGTGCCTGTGCACTTAGGATATGTATAGGTTACAATATTATTTGTTGTGTCTGTGCATATAAATGTTGTCCTGACTTGCACTTTAATACTTGTCCTGTCTTGTCTAAGCATGGGATAATGAGAAACGTAATCTCAATTCCTTTGTATGTCTAGTACATGTGAAGAAATTGACAATAAAGCTGACTTTGACTTTGATAAGCTTTGGTGCTTAATGTTTTGAGACATGGATAGATTTAACTGTAAATTTCTGATGTTTTTTTTTCTGTAGGTACCACAGAAAAAGGAGGAGAGATGACAGAGCTAACACTTCAGCAAATCGTGCTCCTTTTGAAACTCAAGAGCAAGAACAAGAATGCAGCATGGATCACTGTCCTGGTATGAATATATTTTATTCTAAAATGAACCGATTGATTATTAGGGTTCCACCTTCAAGACATTTTTGAAAACCCAGCTCTTCCAAGAGCATTCTTTCCTTGCTTAAAGCTTATAACTGCCTGGAATGCACTCACAACTTAAACTTGTCTGCACTGGTTGCAGCACATACTAATTTATTCACTTGTCTATATTAAAGCTGAAGAGGAACTCCCAATTTCCAAAGACAGTGTATGATGAGCTGAACCTGAGAGGCTGGCTATGTCAACCTGCCACAGGAGTGTGACGCACTACGAGCTGGAAATGTAAAGCTGAATGAGGAGCTGCAAAAATCTAAATTTTCATACACCACGGTTAAGTGCAACATTGGACAATTGATTTTTTCACAGGACTGACCTCTGTGGTCTTTGAGTGGCTTACAAAAACAACGGGCAATGTTGAAAGAATCAGACAGAAACTTACAGTAGAGGACCACCTATTGGTTGTGTTATTGAAATTAAGGTTGGGCCCATGTAATACTGACTTGGCATATAGATTAGACGTATCAAAAACCACCTTATCCAATATTTTGCGGAGTTGGGTCCCTGCCATGGCTTTGGTCCTCAAGCCACTCATTAAATGGCCAAGCAAGGGAGCAATACTTAAAAATATGCCAAACATATTCAAGCGTAATTTTAAAAGATGCTGATGCATTTTAGATTGCACTGAAATTTTCATAGCTAGACCCAGCAATCTCACTGCCAGGGCCCAGACATGGTCAAATTATAAACACAACAACACAATAAAATATTTTATCGGCATCACTCCAGCTGGTGCTATTTCATTTCTGTCTCCAGGGTGGGGTGGATGGATTTCAGACAAACAAATTACTAGTGAGTCAGGCTTCCTCAGACTAAGGATGAGGTTTTCTCATCAGAGACGAGCTTGCGGCCTATGGTGCAACCCTTCGCATCCCCCATTTTACGAAAGGAAAAACAGCGGCTTTCGCACAAGAAGTGGATTCCTCTCGTCAACTTTCTCATGTGAGGATCCACGTCGAACGAGTTATTGGAAAACTTTCTGCAAACAGTTATCCGTGTCACAGGTTAACATACTAGATGATCTGACAGTATGTCGTGCCCTCACAAACCTCTGCAAGAGTGTTGTTCCCAAATGAGTTACACATTGCCATCTACCATGTATGAGTTATGAAGAGACTTACATTTGTAAAACATGTTTATACTGTATTTAAAACATAATGACTTAACAAACTACTACTAAGCCACATGAGTTGACACTGAAATCTGGATGGCTTTGCGACATGCTTTTACCCCAGATCACAGATGGCTGCATTATATCATGTAAGTATGTGTTGCTTATGTTGTCAGTTGTGATAGCATGATAAAATTTTAGTACTTGTGATCCGAACTGCCCTATAGGTGTGCCACTCTTTTCACTTAGACTGTTGCTGTGTCACAAACTCCAGTTTCACACATTGATTGATGAGGTTGTAGTGAAGTGTTTAGTCTCCTTAGTCTCCTAGTTTAGTATCCTCACACTTCACCTGCATCTCCTGTGGTGACAGTTCCCTGAGTGTTGCATCAAATACAGCAGTCAAGGGCTCAGGTAGGTCTGGATGATCCTCAGTGTTAGATGATGCAGTGTCTGTCACTTGTTTCCAGTTTTGTAAGCTGCTGCAACTGGGTTCACAACCTGCAGTTCTCTGATATAATCTGTCAACACTGATAATAGAGCAACAAAAAGAAAATTATTGTGCTGCATAATGTTCACATGTTAATAATGCTGATTGAATTATTCTTAAACTAACGCAGAGCTTTAAAAACACAGATGTGATAAACAGTCTAGTTTCTATATATTAGTAATCTGAAGACAAATGCGAGAATATATTCAAACTAACAAAAATTATATGGCCATTCTTTTCATCTGCATCACCCATTCTGTGGGACCTTTCTGCTGTCAAAACAATGAGCCCATTTCACAGCAGCAATTTTTCCAAGTGGCAGGGTAAGCACAGGTGTTACTAATGACATCTTGATGAATCAGAATCTTATTGACTGTCATTTGTAACACCTGGAAAATTGGCCGCTGTGAAATGGCTCCATTAGAAATTTCTCTAGGCGCTGTCAACTATTACATGCCTGTGTGAGATACTATTTATCCTAGCAGATGTTGAAGCTGCTGGAAGCTGTCTGCCTATCCTCTTTGGCTTGTGGAAGCTGATCTTCCTCAGTGGAGTTGGTCTGACTTCTTGCCTGCCGACATCTTTCATCCTTCTCTGGCCTTCCCATCCTAACAGCTCAACTTCAAGTCCAGGAGACATGATGTCTGAGTAAGTACACCTCTGACGTGAGCAGGTATTCGTCCTAAGCTAAGGTTTTAAATGTAGCATACTTAATGCTACTGAGATATTGCTGCTAACATTTTGGACCCTGTTGCCACTGTGTGTACGGCAGTTCATGAAAATGTTGGTTTCAAACCCTGTTTATGAGAAAGTTAAAAGGCACATAATCATAATTCACTTTTGCATAATCACCATAGGCTAATACTTACCCCGCTATATAAGTGCAATTGGCCCAATCAGGACGTAGTTTTCTCTTCTGTTGCTCACAACCCAAGCCTCATACATTGCGGTCTTGTGTCCTTCCCTTTGACTGGGAGGAACTTTGGATTTTAGTACACAAAAATCTGTCATGGTATTTCACGCCCTGTACATGACCACAGACAACATATTCGTAGGCATCCAGTGACTTGTAGACTCGTAATTTCTCTCTCGTGTACACGCTGGGTTTCTTTATTAAGTACGTATTTATCTATGGCCACTGTATGTTATTAGGCCACTTGCTGACGTCGTCCACCCACTCACTGATCGCACAAGGATCTGGCAGTCGGACACCATTTGTCAGAGTGGGCTTGTTGAGATAACATTCGCGATCATTCGCGATCCCTTTGCATAGCTTGACAAGCTGTTGAGTTCTGCCATACTTCTGTTGCCAAAATGCGCACGCAACCGCGCCTACGTCATTATTTACTAACAGTAAAGCGTCAGTATGTTGAAACACGGGCAGTGATGACAATGAAATGAGACAATGAAAGAAGTCTTGTTATCCAGTTCTGATGAAAGTGATTTCAATACTAAGTAACTTACATTGACAGATATTGGAGTACAGTTGCTGTCCCAAGTGCTTGAGGAAAATAAGTCAATGAGAGAAGACATTAAAAAGCTGGGGAATGATGTTGGGGGGG
Organism: Tenualosa thibaudeaui; assembly: GCA_027481765.1. Classification (NCBI taxonomy): domain Eukaryota; kingdom Metazoa; phylum Chordata; class Actinopteri; order Clupeiformes; family Clupeidae; genus Tenualosa; species Tenualosa thibaudeaui. The sequence goes on from JAIFZK010000001.1 coordinate 18,996,725, forward strand.
GGGGGGGGGGGGGGGCAAGCCCTGAAGCTTCCCCTTTAACAATTAAACTACCTCTCAGTACAAAGGTGTCCAAATGGGCACAAGTTCTCATGAGAGAAACCCCCTTTGAGATTGAATTCAATCCAATTACCTTGCTGCCTTCAGACAATCTGGTTACAATTCAACATCGATGGTTTGCCCATTTTTAAAAGTTCAGTTTTGGCCAATTCTTGTGATGCTTGATTGTGATTACACAAAAACAACTTTCATTGTTGGCCTGTTTTGTGGAACCGAGAAACCATCTATTGTGCATGACTACCTATGCTTTTTAGTTGCACATTTATGACCAATGAAAGTCATTCAAAAAGGTTCACATCCACTCAGTAGCCTACTGTACAGCTGAATTAAAATGCCCCTTTATCCCCCCAACCCTGCGCTCAGAAACCCTTTATTATTTAATTGGCATGAATCAACCAATCAAAATTGGTTCATGCGAGTTAAGTTTTTGGAGACTTTGGGTTTAGGGTTGGTGGTAAGTGGGATTAGGACATTGGGATTCAGCCCATCAGTTTTATACATTTATTTACATTTACTTTTGTGCGTTTAGCAGACACTTTTATCCAAAGCAACTTACAAATTTTTAATCACTTGCATCAAGGCCAGTCTCCCCTAGAGCAACTTAGGGCTAAATGCCTTACTCAAGGCTACCCACAATTTTCCAGGCTAATTGCATGCTAGCCAGGTTCCTTAATCACTACGCCACCACTGCCCACATTTATAATAGAAGTGGCAATCCTTCTGAAAGAAGCTGTTCTGAGACAAGGTCATATTTGAAATAATTCAGAAATAAGTCAAACAAGACAGCAGAAGCACAACAGATAGTCTTTTTTATTGTTTGTTCAAATTTATGAGGCTAACAATTCAATAATTACAAAGATTTCAACTTGTGATTTTTTTTTTTAAAAAGGAAAACAAAAAGCAGTAGTGTTGGAGAAATACGGTCCTGTTCTTTTGGGTCGGAACAGAAGGGTTGAGTAGGGTAGGGCATTAAGTACACACACACACTCTTTCTCTCACGTCAACACACACAATCACATACACACACAAAACAAACAAACGAAAACGAATCAAATTTCCTTGGACTAAAACATGTGCAAGTTTCATACAGTGTTTCTGAAGAGTCAAGGAGGTGGGAAGTTGGAAGAGAATGAAACCACAGCTGACCAGAAAAACGTTGCCATCAGTCATCCAACAGCAACTTGAAATGCTTAAGAGGACAGTCTGGATGATGCCTCAAGTCTGAAGTGTTTAACGTAAGAGAGCCGTGAAGGCACACAATAACTTGAATGTGTGTGTGTGTGTGTGTGCGCGTGTGTATGACAAAACTTAGGAAAAAAGAAATAAAAAAAAGTCTTGTCCAATTTTTCTTTTTTTAAATTCAAACAGCAAAGTGTTTGTGAACATCAGACAATGTAGGTAAGGGGTAGGTGGGTTTGTGTAGTGGGTTAAGTATATATTCATATATAAACGTATACAGAGGGTGAGTCCATTCCTAGTTGGCTCTACATGTTTGGATGCCATGTAGAATTCATAGAGCCCAGTGTAGAGCTAAAACTGAGCAGGATCTGAGGGGGCAGGGAGGTGTGTGTGTGTGTGTGTGTGTTGGGGTGGGGTGATGTGGGGGTTTTGCACCAGCCTTAAAAGTAGCACACAGAGTTAAGCGGCAGCAGCAGCTGAAGAGTGAAGCTGTTTAAAATCCTTTTGGTAGTGTGTGTGTGTGTTCCATTCTCTTGCTATTTTTCTCCCCGTAAAATGTGTTGCATCGTCTATAAAGTCTGGCTTCAGTTTTGTTTAAAGTCCCCCCCCCCCCCAATTCTTTTTCCCCACTTTTCATTCACATGATGTGGCTTGATCCACAGACTATATATATTTTTTCTTTTTTTGTGGCAAATTTACCTAAAGTTAAAACATGAATGTTACAAAGGCTGTCTGAAAATGTATAACGGAGAGAAAAGAAATGCAATAAAAGTGCCCACTGGGTTTGGCCAAAAAAGGAAAAAAAAAACCCCTCCAGTCTTGTGAATAAAAGCCAGTGACTCCCAGAGTCTGGTAAGTATTTATATCCTTTATCTGTCCGTTCTCCTCTTCACTCTAGAGAAGAAACATAGCAGCTGAATCCTAATGTCGATTGTGGCCCTAATCCCTAAAACCCTGAACAACAAGCATTATCCCTATTGTTTGAGGTCACAGAGTGCACCAACCTTTCTGTTTTTTTTTTTTTTTTTTTTTACAATCAATAGCACTTAGTGACCTCAGACAACAGGGCTGTGGACTGACTTCAAGACTGGCTGACTCATGCAAAGTCTTAGAGGGTTCAGGGCTTAGGATTTGGAAGGACATTGGGATTCAGTCGACGAAACTGATCCCAGAGAAGCCGATGCAGGCGATCAACGTCAGGCCAGCTCCTGCCTTCAATCAATGACGCTTTCGTAGTTCCATGATGGACCACTGTCTCATCCTCATGATCTGGGTCATTCAGTGCCACATGAGCGGAGGAAATTTTAAAAACACGTATCTTGTTCCCCATCTTTCTCTCTCTCTTCTCTGACTTCTTTGAGCCTTTGTCTCCATCAGGCAGTGGGAAGGGACAGAACAAGACATTTCTCTATCTCTCTCTGCACATCTCCAGCCTCGAGATCCTGAGGCAGCTCTAAGTATTTGCAACTTTACCAAACAATAATAAAAAAAAGTTACAGGAAAATGGCATGAATTTTCTTTTTTCTCTCTTTAAATGTCCAACATCAGTAATTTGACCCTGTAGGCTAAAATACAACCTGCCTGTCCACAGATGAAGGGCGGTTTTCCTCCTGACATTTTCAAAATGGCTGCCATACATTTGCAGCACTGTAAAAGGTATCAGTACACATACATACCCACTCTGTATTCAGGTCCAGCCAAGAGCATTAGCATTATCATAGCATCCAAGTGAGTTTTGACATTTTTTCTCTCAGCGTTGCTAATGTGGTGATTAAGTCCTCACAAAAAAAGAAAGAAAATAAAAATAACAAAACAATGCAGGTCTGGGTGGTGGTGTGCTGTGTGTGTGTGTTTTCTTCCTTCTATGTTCTTTTGGGGAACAGTGGGAGTCTGAAATTGCTGTTGGCACTTGTAATGTTCCTAGTTACACAGCGGGGGTCTGAGAGAATGAGAGAATGTGAGTGTGCATATGTGTGTGTGTTTGCTGGAGGTCCTCTGCCATCCAGAGTGTGGTCCAGTTGGAGTTCGGGGTGCTTCTGGGCTGTATATATTTGTGCGTGTGTGTGTGTGAGAGGTTCTCAGCCATCCAGGGTGTGGTCTAGGCCGTCAAGGGTGAGCTGACTGCGGTGAGGTGAGTTGGGGCTTGGAGGGCTACTGGGGTTGGAGGAGTTGGAGGGGGTGGAGTGTTTGGTGGAGTCCGAGTCAGGCTGCGTGAGAGGGAGAGAGAACGAGTGAGAGACAGACAGACAGAGAGAAAGACTTAAGTCTTATTCTTCACTAGAAATTATCTGAAGTCATTTAATCTAAGTACGTACACTCCTCGATGTCCAGTATCTTTCCTTTTTGTTTAATTTGTTGTTGAGCATCTTCATGCTGGTGAGAGCTAAAAACCTATTCACAGACTTTATGTTGCGTATCCCCTACTCTAAGATTGAACCAACCAACACCCAGGGATATAGTCGTACCCCAGTATGATAACCACTGTCCTACCTGCACAAAGGCATAAAGGCCAAAACCATAGAAACAAAAAATAAAAAAACACAGATAAAGACAAGTGAACAAGAGTCCTCACTTCTCTCTCAAAGTCCGCGTCTGGGTCTGAAATATTACGGGACGAGCCAGCTCCTCCAAAGTCACCTCCTGCATCCAATCACAAACACACACACATGTTTTGATACATTCTCAGATGCAAAAACACACACAAATTATTGAACTCTCTTTGTGTGTGTGTGTCTCTCTCACCAGAAGAGGGGTGTGTGATGTGGCTCTTGCTCCTCTGTTGGCGGGAGATGCTGGAGAGTGGCCGTGGTTTATCCTTTATCGTGTCATCCTGGGAAGACGGCATCACACTCTGTACCGATTCGCAGATATACACAACACAGTGAGACACAAACATGTACACATACATGTAAACACACACAGAAAGAGCAGCACAGCATGACCTGTACAGCAAAACTCAGCTTTGGACTACCAACACTGGAGAATTCCACATACACATTGACAAAAAGGTAGCACATTGACCCACAGAGGGGGCAACACTGCATGACTTTGGACAGTACACTGACACCGCACTGTTGTTCACTTTAGACATTACACTGATATTGTACCATTGTTGACTTGATAATGATGTGGATTTGCAGGGCTGAACCGGCTCCCCCGAAAGTTGGCTGAAACCCACCTCATGCTCCTAAGCTCCAACAGACACATTTCTTGAATTAAGAATTTCTACACTTGGGAAAGATGAACTAGAATCCTAATGTTCTCTGTAACCACTAAGCCCTGAACCATCAGAGACTAAACTGCCATGAATCAGCCAACCATGAAGTTGATTGATGCTCATTAAGTCTTTGAAGGTTAAGGTCTTGGGACCTAGGGGGTTTAGCCAAAGCATGTGTTCATACCTGGTTTTAAAATGCATCTTAATTTGTGATTTGGCCACAAGTGCACAGCTGAGACGCATCAGTTTTCACACATCTATCCCAGGTGGATATTTAGATAACGCCATCAGCATCTTTACTCACATGTTCAAGAACACATCAGTGCATGTGAACTGTTCTGTATCTGTGTGAACAGATATATAGTAAAAAGCATCCCAGACCCCCTGGGAGAGTGGTTTGTATATAGTGTATTTCATCCAGTTGTGGTCAGATCGCTTATGGAGCATTTTAAACACAAGTATAAACAAGGCTATTGTGAGAGTCAGGAAGTCGACTTGTAATTGTTTTTATCTGTGAACAAACAGGCGACTTGAACTGAAACACACTGGCTCCAGTGGAAGTGTGTGACTGCTTAATAATGTCTGGCATCCAGGTAAGACTAATGGAGTGCAGAGTGTAAGCAACTGAGTGATACTTGCAGTTTCTGAAATGGCATTCTGCTGTACTACTTACTGCATAAGACAGCCTGGGAGGTGCAATTGCAAGACTTTTTTGAATGTGTGTTTGTGCTTGTTAGACGTGTGCGCTCACTCTAAGTCATTTAGTAAGGGTTATGTAAAATTAGCTGAGTAGTAAAGTGAGCACACAACTTCTCTCTATAAGAAAAAAGCCAACAATGGTACGCCCCAGACTTCAAACAAGTTATATGCCGTAAGTAGAACATAATGCCAATTTGGAAACAGCCACTCAGTGACTGCTTAATAATGTCTAATATTCAGTCAAGACTAACGGAGCACTGAGTTTAAAGCTAGCAGCCATAAGTAATCACTCTGAGGAGAAAGCACTTCCAGCCAACACACATGGTGGAAAGCTGTAATGGTATTACAAAGAAGGTGGGGATGGTGGGAAAGAGGGATGGAGGACACCGAAAGGCTAATGGGAAAGAGTGACAGAAAGAAAGAGAAGAAAACAGACACTTGGGGAAATTCAGTTACAAAAGCAACTTGCAGCGATCTGGATGCCACCTCCAGAGTTAAATAGTAATAGTAAAATAGTAAATGGGTTTTGCCTAAGGTTCAATAAGTTAAACAATGTTTGCTGCAGTGACAAACCACCATCACTGCATGATGGCAGCCATTAAAAATAACAGGCATCTGAAGTGCTGCTGTCACATTGTAGCTGAAGGCCCTGAAGCTGAAGGTAAGGGAGGGAGGTGTTGGGGGGGGGGGTTGGAGCAGTTGGTTGGGGGGTTGGATGCAGGCCTACCCTTCCCAGGGAGGAGGTGGAGGGAGAGGAGGAAGAGGAGGAGAGCTGGGGCAGGCTGTGCTGCGAGGACGGCTCCTTCTGCAGGTAGAGCCCGGCCGAGGCGTAACTCATGTGGTAGACGTGCTCAAAGTTGGTCGGCGGGGAGATCAGAGCGTGGTGGCGGGAGGAAGAGGGGGAGGGAGACTCACTCGGCTGCTGCAGCCCCAGAGAGAGAGAAAGGGGTGGGTGGGTGGTGGGAGAGACGAAGAAACAGACAGCGATATGCAGAGAGGGAGGGGAGGAAGAGAGTGGAGAAGAGAGATGGATGGACAGAGAAAGAGACATATGGAGGGAGGGAGGAAGGGAGAGAGAGATGAAGAGACAAGGGTGGGAGAAGGAGAGAAAGTCTGGAAAAGACAGACACACAGAGACAAATGGATGGACAAATGAAAAAAGAAACACTGAGAGAAAGAGGAGGACAATGGAGGAGGGGAAGGAGGAAGAGAAAATGGTTGAAGAGGAGAAAAGGAGATTGTGGTGATGTGACGAGAGAAAACGAGAGAGAGAGAAGGAGACAGCGTTTGAAGTAGCTGAAGTGAGGCAAGGAAGGAAGGTGTGTGGCTTGTGAAGAGAAGAAAGGAGAGAAGGAAGAGAAAGTGTGTGTGTGTTGAGGAAAATGTCATCAAAGGAAGTGGGAAAAATGGCATCTAAAACAAAGAGGGAAGTCATGCTGTAAAGGTTCAGAGGAGGTGAGGGTGGTCAGAGGCTTGTGTGGATATACCATTACAACCCTGTTGAGCCATTTAGACCTTTCATTTCTCAAGAGGGGGCAGCCATTTTGGGGGGGGGGGGTCGTTGGAATTGGCTATTGGTGGAGAGGCCATTGTGGCTCAAAGCAGCACCACAGGGCTGGAACAGAATGGAATCAAGAGGAATCCATTACCAGAGGCAGGTCCATGAGGGCCTGCATGCCGTCGCCTGGGCCCATGTGGGCCACGTGGTTGAAGTTGGTTGGGTTGGAGATCATTTTGGACCTCAGCTCTGGGTCTCTCAGCATCTCCCTAATAAACAAAAACAAACTAATTCTTACACAAAAACAAGTCAATTCTTATACATATCTGTCTCAATAAAAGTGTTTGCAAACAGACAAATAGTGTGTGTGTGCATGGTATGGCAGGTAATATGTTAAGTTACAGTATGTCACAAAAGGGAGTACACCCCTCACATTTTTGTACTTTTCATCTTTCCATTGGAGAAGTCTGAAGATATAACACTTTTCCACAACGTAAAGTAGGCAGTGTACAACTTATATAACAGTGCAAATTTGCTGTTCCCTCAAAATAAGCCCCTAAGTGAAAATGTCCAAATTGTGCCCAAAGTGTCAATATTTTGTGTGGGCGCCATTATTTTCCAGCACTGCCTTAACTCTCTTGGGCATGAAGTTCACTAGAGTTTCGCAAGTTGTCACTGGAATCCTCTTCCACTCTTCAATGACATCACAGAGCTGGTGGATGTTAGAGACCTTGCGCTCCTCCACCTTCCGTTGCGGATGCCCCACAGATGCTCAATTGGGTTCAGGTCTGGGGACATGCTAGGCCAGTCCATCACCTTCACCCTCAGTTTTTTTAGCAAGGCAGTGGTCATCTTGGAGGTGTGCTTGGGGTCATTATCATGTTGAAATACCGCCCTGCGGCCCAGTTTCCGAAGGGAGGGGATCATGCTCTGCTTCAGTATGTCACAGTACATATTGGCATTCATGGTTCCCTCAATGAAGTGTAGCTCCCCAGTGTCGGCAGCACTCATACAGCCCCAAACCATGACACTTCCTCCACCATGCTTGACTGTAGGCAGGACACAGTTGTCTTTGTAATCCTCGCCTGCTTGCCGCCATATACACTTGACACCATCCAAACCAAATAAGTTTATTTTTGTCATCAGACCACATGCCCTTTGTCTGCTTGTCTTCAGCAAACTGTTGATGGGCCGTCTTGTGCTCCATCTTCAGAAGAGGCTTCCTTCTGGGATGACAGCCATGCAGACCAGTTTGAAGCAGTGTGCGGCGTATGGTCTGCGCACTGACAGGTGGTCCCCCTACCCCTTCAACCTCTGCAGCAATGCTGGCAGCACTCCTACGTCTATTTTGAAGACACAGCCTCAGGATATGATGCTGAGCATGTGCACTCAACTTCTTTGGTCGACCATGGTGAGGCTTGTTCTTAGTAGAGCCTGTACTCTTGAAGTGCTGTATGGTCTTGGCCACTGTGCTGCAGCTCAGTTTCAGGGTGTTGGCAATCTTTTAATAACCTAGACCATCTTCATGTAAAGCAACAATTTTCTTTTTTAAATCCTCAGAGAGTTCTTTTCCATGAGGTGCCATGTTGAACTTCCAATGACCAGTATGAGAGAGTGTGAGAGTGATGACACCAAATTGAATACACCTGCTCCCCATTTACACCTGAGACCTTGTAACACTAACAGATCACATGACACCAAAAAAAAGGCTGATTGGGCACAATTTGGACATTTTCACTTAGGGTTGTACTCACTTTTGTTGCCAGTGGTTTAGACACTAATGGTAGTGTGTTGAGGTATTTTGAAGGAACAGCAAATTTGCACTGTTATATAAGTTGTACACTGCCTACGTTGTGGAAAAGTGTTATATCTTCAGACTTCTCCCATGGAAAGATATAATAAAAATTTTACAAAAATGTGAGGGGTGTACTCACTTTTTGTGACATACTGTACTTGTTTTCATTTGCACCCCAAACGGGTGAGTGTAGTAACCAGGGCTGCAGTTTAAGTGATACCCAGGTATACGCCGTATAAACACTTAAAAAATTATTGTGTTTTGTGTATATCGAGTAAAACACAGTCTGCAATACTGACAACACTGTAATAGTACAAGACAGTATAGCCACTACAGTCACAGGCAATATACCTACAACAGCACTGGTAGTAATCATCATTCAACAACTCTTGAGCTGGTTTTGGGTCAAGTATGATGGCAGTGGTGGACTACCCCTCATGTTAAGGATCATTAAACAGCCTAATGGGGGATGAATTCACTAGTTTGGCAACTAGCAATAAGAGAGCATGTGACAGGCAATACAACCAGTGATGTTGGTGTTGTGGGATGTTGGTGTGGTGTAGTGTGGTGTTGGCATGGTTTGGTGGGATGTTGGCATGGTGTGGTGGGGTAGCACCCCTCTGACCTCCTCTGCTGCAGTCGCTCCTCCTCGGGCACCTTGAAGAGGAACTTCCTCTTGCTGCGCGTGCGCACCATGAGCTTCTTACTGTTCTCTGACGTCTCAGGGATGGACAGCTCACAGCCCTCTGCAGACGAGGGGAGAGAGAGAGGAAGAAAAGGAGGAGTGACAAGATGTGACGGAGGTAAGGAATAGAAGAAAACAAAAAGAGAATATGAGAGTGCAGAGAGAAAGAAAGAGAGAGAGAGAGAGCAGAAAACAAAACGGGTGAATAAAACTGACCAGAAATATAGTGGTCTAATACAGCAAGACGTCTTGGAGTGGGGGGTAGGGAGGGCAAAGGGGGTGAGAAGCTACTGGTGACTGGCTAGTGGTCATATGTGTGTTTGTGCGTGTGTGTGTTTCTGTGTGTATGTAGCCATGTAGTCCAGACCAGATCATGCTGCAGCTTCAGTGAAGTGCGAAGGGGTTTGTGTGTAGGTGGGGGAGGCTGTCTCAAGTGTTTCCAGGTGGCAGACTGAGGCCTTGAACTTGAGACTACTAATAGGAAAGGCTGGCTGGGCTTGGGTTGGCTAGGTTTGTGCCTTGGAGATGCTGGCCTACATACACTGGCTGAGAGGACTGCTAGCCAGACATCCGTTACACATAATGGCCACTCAGAGCACTTGGGAGCAGCTGGTGTGACACCAGTGTGTGGGAGACACTGAAGAGGAGTGTGTTATGAGTGTGTGACTGGTCTGATATCTCCCTGTCTAGTCCAATGCTGTGTGCTCAGTGCATTAATATGGAGGTTTGGATGATGAGCATACAAGTGAGCAGTGCAAGTGTAAAAAGTTCTGTGTGTGTGTGTGTGTGTGTGTGTGAGAGAGAGAGAGAGAGTACCTGGACAGTTACTGCCATATTAGATGAGGCAGAGAGATCAGAGAAAGATCATATCTGCGTGTGTGGGCCTGTGTGTGGGTACCTGGTGAGTTGCTGCCAAAGTAGATGAGCCGTGGTTGTTCAGTGCCCAGCAGGTTCAGGCTGCCCTCCACATTCAGAGGTCGGATCTGGAGAGACAAGCACAGCTGTCAGAACAGACAAACACACACACAGAGACAGAGACCCACTCACCCACCCATCATTCCCTAGGGCTGAAAAAATGTGAGGCAACATAACCACAATATACGGGATTACCAGAGCAAGTGCAAATTACAAAAAGAAGTAGACCTAGTTAGGTTTCACTTTAGAGGTGTTTGACTGCCACTGTTTGACAAGTTTATAGCCACTATACGGTGAGGTAACTGGGCTCCTCATGTGTATACGATGCATACATCATAAGTCATTACTAACAATAATTATAGCTATAGGATATATACATTGTAAATCATAACTATCTTGTTATGACTCTCCAGAATGCTGTGAAATGTTCCATTAACCTTGCGTCGAGTTGGGTCCTTTTTCCCATAATGACTGTTGGAATATACATTACAATATCCCTTGCTTTAAAAAAACATGTGACAAGAGTTGAGCCTGCAGCCCAGGTGTGCTGCATGCCTCACCTTCCTCAGTGAAATGGTCTGGACCCACTCCATGGTGTGCACGTCAAACACGTCCACCCCGTAGTCACTGTAAACAGTCAGGTAAGTGGAGTTGGAGCCTGGAAAACAGCATGTGCAGACGGTTAGAGAACTGGACAAAAACAAGCTCCTCAGGACATGACCTCGAATCATGGGAGCCGTCATCCTACAGGCAAAAACAAACATCTCACATTACTGTATGTGTGCTTCCCATAAATGGACTAAGCCTCAACCTCAACTTAAAGGGAACTTCGCTAAACATTTCCACTGTGAACTTTTAACCTCAGACTTAACATATAACATGTACAGGAGATTGGCTCTTGAGGAAGACTGTCATCCTCTGAACTCTGCCTATTTCATGCCTGTGACCAACTCTCTCTCCATATATATATATATATATATACACACACACACACACACACCATTTGCTCCATTCTACCCTGTCCTTATGTCACTCCCTCTCTTTCTCTACATTTTCTCCTCTCCTTTTCTTGCTCTGCAGCTCGCTCATTCACTCTCTCACCTTCAAGGATCTCTTCACGCTTCACCACCTGAGCAAATCAAACAATGTACATGACCTCCAGACTAAACATAAACATAAACACACACACACACACAAATACATGCAGGATAAATATGTGTTTGAATGTGTATGAGTGTATACTTACTGCAAGCCAGTGGTGTTGCGGGCCACATGAGTTCCTGGGTACGCGAGCGGCGTCCCTGTGCATCCACGTAGACGCCCAGCTGGCCGAAGCAGAGCAGAAGCTCATTGGTGCCCACCTCCATGGCGTGGAGCGCGTCCAGTGGCTGCTGTGCCAGGAACGCCAGCGATGGGTCGCCGGGGCTCACCAGGCTGACGGGCGACGACTCGCCCTGCAGCGCCAGCAGCGCAAAGCCTGATGGGTAGCCTACGCACAGACGCTCCCGTACCATGCCCAGCCACTGCACCGTGCCCGGCGCCTGCACCTCCCACAGCTTGCGGTGGTGCGGCTTGGCCCGCATGATCTCGTAGCACAGCACCTGCCGTGAGGGTAAGAAGGGGGAATCGAGAATCAGGCATCAAATAGAGCCGAGAATCAAATGCTTCAATTCACTGGAGTCGCAGGCCTCATCAATACCATTGTAAGTTTACTATACTTTACTTTACAGAGTCTAGTGCACAACAGTAAACAGCTTGAGTTGTAAAAATCTATATGCAGACTTGAGAGTAAACAATTGTGTTGACAGTGAAAATAAGTGGTGGACTACCAAAAACCAACCCCTATCAATCCCTACCTATGTCCATTCACTTACCTGACGCTTGACGGCAGCCAGGAGGCAGGCGGACCCACCTGGGCGGAGGGTGCCTGTCACCAGTGCCTGGCAACCCTTGGTCTCAGTGAGCTTGATGTCGAAGACGGCCTCGGCGCCCTCAAGCGCCCCCCAGGGGTGAAGGTGCACATGGCGGTTGCGGCCGCACAGGAGTGCCACCATCTTCTCTTTATGAATGAGCTCAATCTGCTGCACCTTCTTGCAGTCGGCAGCGCGCACGATCACTGTGGACGAGGAGATGGAGGAAGAGGAGGAAGAAGAAGAAATGGGAAGATAAAAGAAGGAGGAAGAGACAAAGGAGGAGGAAAAGAGGGACAAATTGAAGGGAGAAGCAGAGGAGCAAAAGGAAGAGAGGAATTGGAAGAAGAGGAGAGGGAGGAGGGAAAGTTACACATTTACACTTCTGTGCATATTATACACTATGCTTGTGTTTATAGCTACCAAGAATATGTGCAATAAATGAGCCACTGAACAACGAACAAAGATAATATACACACCATCTCTGGTGACTTCCACCACCACCAGGCCTTCCTCTGTGCCCAGGGCAATACGCTCTCGATCTGAGGGGGGAATGAGGTGAGGTGAGGTGAGAGACTCTTTCATAGCCACATTCACAAATATAGTATTGCTCTACTACATGCACACTTGCTTTCCACAACACACACTACACCTTCCATCTTCAACTCACAGGCCTCTCAGATTACAACATCCAAACTGACCTAAACAGCTATTTCTAATACTACTAATGCTTATTTGCTGTTCTGATAAGTCGGGTTTAGTTACAGGTCTGTGCAAGACAAACATAACAATAATGTGCTGTGCGGCGCTGCGTACCAACGACAGCGGCGGAGAGCGTGGTCTTGATGGCAGGCAGGCTGCTGTCGTAGGCCTCGTGCAGCTCATGGACCACACGGTTGTGCAGGCGGTTCTTGGCCAGGATGCTCTGCAGCCCCTCCAGGATGCCCACCCACTTCCTCTTCTCCGCCTCACTTTCGGCCAGCACCAGCAGAGACACAGCCCGTGCCCCCGACGATGTCACCTGGGGGAGGGGCACAACAAACATTAGCGAAGGAAATTAAACTAATAAAATGGTGTGAGGAGATGGACAGAGAGGAGAGACGGGGCAGGAGGGAGAGAAGAAAAGGAGGAGAGAGAGAGATAGAGAAGAGGAGAGAGGGAGGGGTTTGAAGAGAGAGGCAGTGCATGTGAGGGAGATAAAAATGAAAGATGGAGTAATAGAGACAGAGAGAGAAGAATAAAAATAACAAAAGGGAGAGATGTGAGGAATGAGAATGTGAGGTAGGGAGCAAGAAGAAAGCAAGAGGGAGGGAGGGAAGGAAAGAGACGTGAAAGAAGCCAGAGTGAGAGAGTGAGTGAACAAGTGGAGAAGGAGAGAGAGAAAAGGTGATGACAGGTATGAGAGAGCTATTGAGAACGAGAGAGGAGTAGGATAAGAGAATGTGAATGGAGGGAAACAGGAAACATAGGAGTGAGAGGGAAGGGAATGAAAGAAAGGGAGGAAGAGGGAGAGACAGGGAGTGATAGAGAGCAGCAGGGAGGGAGGGAGGGAGGGAGAGAGATTGTCAGTTTTAGGCCATGCGAGGCTTCAGGAGGCCTAGATAATGTGTATGTCAGGAGTCGGGACAGGAAATGCTCAGGATGACAGCTTACCCGAAATATGCAGGGGATGTCTTTCCGGGTGGCGTGGATAACATCAGAGGCCAGCACTGAGCTCACAGAAAACTCCTCATCTCTGACAAACACACACAAACAGACACACGCACACACACAAACACAATTAGCGCTAGCCAGACTGGGACCTGCCTCATGCTTTGACTGTTACCTTATTTATTCTTTCAAAGTCACCAAAACACTAGGCCAAAGAACAGCTGCATCTGGATATTGTGTATTGTGTGAGAGTTAATGCATGACAGAAAGAATGTAAGCAAGAGTGTAGCTGCTGTGAGTGTGTGTGTGTGTTCATATGTATGTGGTATTGATTAAAAAGTAACTGTGACTAAGCGCATGTGTGTGTGTGTGTGTGTGTGTGTGTGGAATGTAAGTTAATATGAGTGTGTGTGTGTGGTGTCCTGAGCTGACCTCAAGTCGAGGACCTGACTTGCCACCACTCCAGGCTGGGTGGACTTCCCCTCGGGCACCTCGTACAGGAAGAGCTTGCAGTCACACACCACTGCATAGGCCCGTTGCCAACCTTTCTTCACACCCGTGGGCTTGGGAATCTAGGGAAAACACACACACACACAGATTAAACACAGACACACACACTTGGGGTAGCACTAATCTGGGCTATGGACAATAGTTCAAAGTCTCAAGTCTTAATATCTAAGCAAAATGAATGAGCTAATTTAACATCATGGGTAAGACCTTTAGTGCTAACAGATGATTCAGCTGAACGGGCTTCAATCACCAATAACACTTTAAATAGGGGTACACATATTCACCATTAACTAGCAGCTTATTAACATGTATATTAATAACATACTATCTATTTGTTGGTCATTACAAGTTACTTAATACATTATTCTACATGAGCTTATTTTAACCATAGTAGACCATTAACTAAGAATTTCTCCAATATAAACTCCTAATTACTGCTTATTCATAGTAAGTATTCTAGTTGTTGCATATGAATTATGATCTCAATATGCTTTGCTCTGTGAGGGGCTTATAAGGTGGTAGTAAAACAGGAACAGTTATTCTCAGGAACAATTATTCTCAATCAAAAAGACATAATTAGGATCCTATGAATAGTCAATCTTTTCTAAATATTATTGAAGGAGAATAACTGTTCCTGTTGTACTAGTGCCTTATAAGCCCCATACTAACCAAAGCATAGTAAGATCATAATTCATGCATAACAACTAATTTACTAACTATGAATAAACAGTAATTGGGAGTTTATTTTTGAGAAATTCTTAATTAATGGTCTATTATGGGTAGAATAAGATCATGTAGAATAAGGTATTAATAAGTGACTTATGGTATGGCAATGGCTAACAAATGGCTAGTATGTTACCAATTTACATGTTAATAAGCTGCTAGTTAATGGTGAATGTGTGTACCCTAATCTAAAGTGTTACTGAAATTTCTTAAGGCTGTTCAGAAGGTTACTATGAACACTAGTTGTGGCCACATGTGACCAGTAGCTATGAGAACATCATTTGTTTATAGACTTACAGTATAGATTCAACAGGTTACGAGTACGGGTCCTTTCTGGACCAAGCAGATGAACATTAACATGTAATCGTGTCATTTAACACATCAGTCAAGAAGCATAATTTTACATCCATGTGAATGTTACATCCATGTCTGTTGTAGGTTTATAAGCCTGTTATATGCCTTAAGTCTGTATAACAGCCTGTTTTCCCTTCCTGGTAGCTTCTTATGAATCAAACCAATGGCCCTGTACTCTTCCGGCTGACCTTGGGTCAGTAACCTTTTGCTCACGCGTTGCATATTGAATGGCCTGTTCTGTAACCTAGTGGTGTAATTAGTGTCTTCAGGCTCACTTTGGTGTTCCATGTGACCGGTGACTAATCAATGGCACTTATTTCCTCAGTGAACTGGGCCAGAAGAAAGGAATACAATACGTGTTATAGATCATAGACCCCTCCCCACATTCATTTGTGCAAAACCACGGCAAACCCTTGACTGAATGTGTGTGTACTGTATACACGTTTTTGTATTGTTACACTTTTTAATTGAATTTCTCTTACACTACCTTTGGAGACAACCAAGAGGGGAGAAAAATACTTTTGAAATGAAATGTTACGGTACAGGAACATCACATGCATCATTAAAGAGCATGAAAGAGATAAAGGAAAGACACTATTTCAGGAGTGCAGTGACATTTCATGCTTGCCCACATGTGTCTGTCTGTCTGCCTCTCTCTCTTACCCTGACAAAGCCCTTGTAGGCCGTGCCGATGCCCCTCTGGACATCAATGCCCAGCGGCCTCTTGGCCTGCTCAGGGGGTATGGGGCACACCAGCGGAGCGTTGTCCTTACAAGACACATGGCAGATGAATGAACACACTGCAGGGCAGAGACAGAGGGATGCATTTGATTAAACCCTTTGAAATTTATACTTACACACTTTCATTAAATAATATCCTCATAGAGACAGGGGGATGCACTATCATTAATCATGATTAATCACTTATCATTAATCATTCTGTTCATATAATACAACCTCGGCAACTACCAGCACAATACAAAATGTCATCTATTATATTCTTAGTGAAATTATACATAGATGCCATATGAACATCTATTTTTAATGGCATACATAAATACAGACATACATATCTACACACACACATACACACAAACAGAAGTCAAAGGTGTTGCCAGCATCATCTCACTCCTGGTGCCTTGGACTGTAGAATGGTTTTAGGCCCAGGCCAACATCTACTCTTTAACTTTTCAATCAGACTTGTTCAGTCTATTAGCTTCCTCTCTGTAACCTAAAGCAGCCGACACACACACACACACACACACACACACACACACACAGGCACTTACCCTCACAGGCGTAGCCCTGTCGTATGAGGCCCACCATCAGGGAAGTGCAGTGGGTGCACTGGGTGGGGCTGGAGAAGGTCTTGATGCTCAGCTGGTGAGCCTTGGGCTGAGGAGACCAAGACACCTAGGTTAGTGTTGCACAAATACAGCAAACACAACACGCATCAACAGCAGCAACCTAGGTTAGCGTAGTACAAACAGAGGAAATAGAACACATCAGAAACAGGCAGCTGGGTTATCATATGAGAAAGTACTGGAATCAGAATATCTTATTCTTGTCTTACTATTTTCATAGCAGTTTATGTTGTTTTATTTGAGCAAGGCCTGGCTCAACTATCTTTCCACATTTGACATGACATATGGAATGACTTAATTCTGTTCCTCCTGCTCCCGTCTTTTGAGATTAGGTGGAATCTGATGTTCTTGGGTTGATGCGATGATTGCACTGTCTATGTTTGTCCCATATATCAGTGGCTATCTGCTCTAGTACCACATTGGCACAATATCTGTTCTACTCTGATTCAGTGCAGTCCACGTCAACGTCAACCAACACTATCTTCTGTCACACAGGACCTGTACTTAAAGTCAGGCTATGTCTTTGTCTGGTTAGAGCGGCTGGTGGACCTTTATGTGAAACATGCTCTTTCTCCCTTGATGCGCATCACTGTAAATAAAACACCACTCAGATTTTTTTCTAACTATCATTTGACTTGATCTCCTGTTCTACCGATGTAACCTAAAAACTACTAAAACACACACCAAATAGCAAACCAGACAAATACGTCATAGAATAACATAACATGCAAACAACATGATCACAACACAGTCTAACAATAGAACACATTTGTGTATCATGACACGACAGAATGACAATATAAATCATAACACATTGTAACAGCACATATATCCTGATATAATTTATGTAATGTATTTGTCTGTATTAATGCTGTACTGTATCAGTGCAGCGTATGCATCTACACAGTTAAAAACATATATCATATATCTGCATGGGATAAGACAGATCTTGGAGGTAGAGGGTAGTGTGTGTGGACCAAGAGGGAGGACAAAGTGAGGGCACTGAGAGGAGCTTGTTTGTGTGCGTGTGTGTGTGTAAATGGGTGTGTAAAGAAAGAAGTTGTGTGTATGAATGTGTGTGGTGAGGTTCAAACCTTTGGTGTGGTCAGCAGTGAAGACTGATAAATGGAAGATGGTTTGTGTGTGTGTGTGTGTTAAGGAGGAAGTTGAAGTATAAGTGTGTGTTGTATGTATGAGTCTCATCCCTTTGATGGGGTCAGCAGTGAAGACTGATAAATTCAAGATGGGGTGTGTGTGTGTGAGTCTCATACCTTTGGTGTGGTCAGCAGAGAAGACTGATAAGCGGGAGAAGGGGCAGTAGGGGTGGCGGCTGGGGCCTTAGAAGGCTCCTGAAATGGGCGCATGCACACACACACACAGACACACACACACACAGACAGACAGACAGACTTGATTTTGGCACGAGTCGAAGACACAACACACCCAAACGCAACATCATGTCTGGTGGTCAAAACATCCAAAACATCTAGTTAAGAACATAAAACAATCCTGGATTTGGAGTAGGTTCAGCTCACTGACAGTCATAACTATTGTGAAAGCCTGACCTTGACTGTGACCCCCTAAGAGGGAGGATGTGGTTGTGGCTTGATTCTACGCAATGTCACCCTTTCTACTAAAGTGATGTTGTGCAAGCTTTCATCTTTCCACATTTTTCAGGCCGTACACAACCACAAGTGAGCTCACACTGCCCCCAATCCAAGTGACTCCTTAGAAGCCCAAGGAATATGATGTGGAAACAACAAGGTGGGAGGGTTGGGGGAAAGGACAGAAGCAGGAAGTGCTTAATGGGTGGTGGTGGAGTGTGTGTGTGTGTGTGCTAGGAAGGTCGATGGTGGACACTCACTTCCTGCTCTGAGGCGACCGATGGGGAGGAGGAGGGGACGTCCGATTTCTGGGGTGTGGCGTCCATCTCGCTGACTGAGCTGGTCTGGAGAGGGGGTGGAGGAGGTTGGGGGAGTTAAGGGAAGATTATGAGACAGAACACAGCACAGAAGCACAGTGTGATGGAGCACTGGATGAGTGTATGATGAGTCCAAATGTCCACACTAACCGTAAGCACTGAATCCTCAAAGACTTAACTGGCATAAATCAGCCAATTGTGATGTTCATGCCAGTTAAGTCTTAGAGGGTTCAGGGCTAAGGATGTAAGGGGGATATTGAGATTTAGTCCATGTGTGTGGTGGATGGATGGGCCATCAAGGCTATAACTGGGAACCCTCAAGATATTGACTACATAATGGCTGAATCCAAAATTCTCCCTATGCCCTAAAAGACTTCACTGGCATGATTCATGCCAGTTAAGATTTTAAGGGCCCACAGCTTAGGAATGGGAGAACACATATGGCTTCTGCCAATATAATCTTCAAGGAGTGGTTCATCAAGTGAGGGTACATACCAGGAGATGGCGCTAGATACCATCAAAAACTATATGAGAAATCCTACATGTTCACACACACACACACACACACACACACCTGATGTAAAAAAAGAAACTAAGATCTGTTTCTAATTCTAATTTAAAGATGTCATTTTGCAATACTTAAGTTCCAACCCAGTTCATAGCATCTACAAAATTATTCCTCATAGATATATAGATCAACCCATAAGAGCTGAACACATTTTAGTCACCTTACAAAAAGGACTATTTCTTGTCATCTAACCATTCATTCATTCATTGGAGCTGCAGGCTCAATCTAGAGGCTCTCTGTTAAATTGTCCTCAAGTGATCATAATGGTCATAATCAAATGTGTTTCTGAGATGCTTTTCGGTAGAGGCAAGGCAGTTTCGTCTTCAACCCTACTGAGCGACATGACTCCCAACTAATAAATGGGACACATCCCCTGGGATAGGACCTGCTGACACTTTGCAGCTAGAAAAGGGGGTGAAAAGTATGGCAAGACCAGTGCACAGACAAATTATTTTTTTTTTTTATACAATAAATGCAAAAGGTTCTCTCATGACCAAGGCGTGAAATGTCAAACTATGCTAATGTCTGTTGGGGCGCTCGTTGCATATTCATCGTTCAGGTCTAAACCACTTTCTGGTTTAGCAGTCCGGGTCATCAATATTCGACTCGGTCTGCTTTTCATAATCCTTAATTCATTGACTGACTGCATAGCTCTCTCAATTAATTAGTCATTAGTGACAAGTGCTTTCCAGCTAATCTCTAAAAGCTAGCATGACTTGGTGCGTCGCTGGTCTAGACGATTAAGGCGTGACATGACTGACGTTAGCCCTTTTTTTGCCGTGGGAGGGGTGAGGTTAGAAAGGCAGAGCTGGCAGTTAATTGTATGCTAATCCTGAGAGCACGACTCTACTGGATGGTACTGGGGCCTAACACTAACGCTTGAGCACATAGCCTACCATTAGCGGTGCGGGAGTCAGGAGAGGGTGGGATATATCAAAAAACCAGGAAGGCAGCCAGCAGACAAAAAGGTTCAGGGAGCTCAAGAGAGAACCCTTAAGAGTAGGAGTAAACTGGCAGAAACTGGGAGGAACTGCATCATTGTCAGTGTAAATAGGAAATACACTGTCTATTTCGGTGCACCTACTAAAGCAACTCAGCTCAAAATGGCCAATTTTGAGGCTAAATAAAATCAGACATGGCTGGTCCGTTTATTTGGCCTTTCTGCTACATCTGAATGAAAGCCAAGGCAAAAATGAGGACAAGGATTAATTTTGGGGGAAGGGGGGACGAGGACGGGACTGCGAGGGAGTTGTCTGTATGGCCTTTTTGTCTGCGTAGATCAGCCTCTTTCAGGGAGTTAAAGGGAGAAGGGCAGGGAATGGGACTCTGGAACAGCAAAACTTACTTCTTCCCAAAATGCTAGCAGAGAGGACGCAGATGATGACGAGACTGAATCCTTTTTTTGGATGACAGATGGGAGGACAAAAATAAATAAGCATCATACTTTTTTTTTGCATTTTTTTCTCCACCCTGAAGCGCCCTGATTCCAAGGTTCCTCAAACTTAATTTTCTCTTCCAGTAACACTGACAAGCTATGATGATCAACCTAACTTCTAAGGAAATTTTAAATAGACTGACATTAGCTTTCAGCTCTTTTTCCAGGATGATTTCCACCTGTTCACAGTAGTTCAACAAGAGGTAAACACCTTATTAGGTCACAGTTAAGTGTCACTCCTTTTTTCTTGTTGCCGTAAGGGCTTCGATTCAATCCCAGGTCATTACCCACAGATGACGACTAAGCCTGTGGTATTTTGTTACCAAGAGGCTATGGGTAACATGAGCCAGATTTATTCAGATGGGGGGCAGGAAGCCTCTTGTCACTCCCATCTAGACTGATGGCTTTGAAGTCACGGTGGTAGTAAGGTGACAGAAGGATCAAGCTAGCGCAAGGTCACTGATCCCTCTCTGCCACATCAAGCAAGCATGATCTCAGCTGGTACTATATTGCTCAGCCTGTACAAATAGACGACAGGGACCTTTGGGCTTAAACATCATGTAGTTTGATCCATCTGAGACATTCAACTTGCATTCTTTGAGCAGGTACTTGCTTTTGTCTAAGGCTCTGACTGTAAAGACCTCAGGGTTTTTGTGAGATTAAACTCCTGTATTCTGATCCCTGACACACACACACTCACACAAGTCAGGCTTTGACTGTCCACTTGGCTTTGTATACTGCAATAACAGTAGATGGATCAGTATAGCTAACATACACCCAAAAAATGACAATGAGTATGGATTGTCTGTATTAAACACTGGCTATAGGACTCACAATGATTGTGTAAGATTGCTAATGACTACATATTATTGAGTAGTCTATGTGGATTTAGACTCTCTTTGCCTGTCTAAATATTGGCAGAACGATGAACGATGGATACCCTGCATTAAAAAAGCTGGTTAGCTTGGAACAAATGAAAGGTGCCATGCAAAAGAGAAGAAAGGCAATCTTACCCTGAAGGTCAGGTCATGGGCCAGAGGGGAAGTGTTGAAGTACTCAAAGATGGAGTCCTGGAAGTCAGGCAGCTTTAAGCCTACAGGTCAAGGTACAGTATTACGTATAGATCTTTCCCAAAGCTGTCTGTTCACGTAAAGCTAATGTATTGATAAAGGAGTAGGCATTCTACAAACAACAGGTTAGGGAATCCACACACACACACACAAATAAAAAAACAAGAGGAATTGTAATTCTTCCAGTTGTTGCAGGCCAGCTAAATATCCATTCAAACTCCAGCACATTTCAACCACTAGCATTTTAAACCTATTGGATCTCCCTTCAATTTCTGTTCACTGATTAGTTGTGAGAATTTCTATTTGAGAAAACTAGCTTTTGGAGGGTTCCCTGATGTAGTACTGCAGCGAAATACAATACTGATCTGTACTGTACTACAGCAGCACTAGCCAGGCTACCTGAAAGTCACCCCAAAGAAAGGAGTCACCTTTGTCGGAGCGTGAGCGGCTCTCCTCCAGGTCTTTCTTGAGAGTGTCCATCTGATCTTCCATCTCCTTGATCTTGGCCTCCAGATCCTTCACCTTGCTACGAGACAAAGGTTCAAAGGTCACCACACACCAGAAATCCCCAGGTCACATGTTTAAACAGAATTAAATAGCAGGAATCATACTATTTTCACATATTTGTTCAAGGAACCTCTATACCAATACCAGGGCAACACAGTGCAGTTAGATATTAATTTTTCATTAGCACTCCTGCTCCAGCAGTTTTTTTTCCCTTCAAGATATCTATTTATATATATAATGATATATATATAATGATTATATATATATACTTTTGTAATACAATATATTTTTGCTGGATATATGACCTTGGACCTTCAAAGGTTCACTTCCCCAGCTCTGTGCAAGCATCCAATCTTGTACAATGATAATAGTAATATTCAAATTTCATCTCTGTGTTTGTGGGTTGGCTCCTGACCTCTCGAGGGAGATGTTGGTTGCTTTGACTTTGCGGAGCTCCTCCTGGACCAGCTGCTTGGCCCGGATCTCTGCGTCCAGCGCTGACTGCAGCTCCAGACGGACCGACATGTCCAGCTTCTGGCTGCGACGCACCTTCCACAAGGGGTCCTGCTAGGACAAAAGGACACTGAGTTATAGGGTCAGGCTCTTTGCAGAAAGACAGAATCCACTCTTTGCACCTTAAAAAGCATCTGATCAAGACAACTATTTGTTGAATATAACTATGGACTGGGTGATGATTAGCATCTCAGTTACACCAGCAACCACTATTTAAGATGGACACTTTCAGTCTTCCAACTTCACCTAAGGACAGATGCACCGCCACTTATCAGAGGCACCAATGCACCTATTGCTTTTGTATGTGCAAAAGGCTTGTCAGCATTGCAAGTGAGAGACGCTAAACTTACTACTGGACACAGATCATGTTTACAATAGCACATGTCATCCATGACTGATAGACTTGGAACTATACAAAAACCTGTGCTTTGCATTCAAGGGGTTAGTCTTCAGCAGTGTTTTAGAAGAAGGATAATGCAATTAGGTAATTGCACAGACGTAAGGAGATATTAAAGTAAGTGTGTGTTGGGGGGGGAGAGAAAGAGAGAAAGTAAAAACAGAGGGAGTGAGAATGAGAGAGGACAAAAGAGAGAGAGTGAGTTAGAG
This sequence comes from Tenualosa thibaudeaui, assembly GCA_027481765.1. Taxonomy (NCBI): domain Eukaryota; kingdom Metazoa; phylum Chordata; class Actinopteri; order Clupeiformes; family Clupeidae; genus Tenualosa; species Tenualosa thibaudeaui. The sequence continues at coordinate 19,019,901 of JAIFZK010000001.1, forward strand.
TAAAGACAGAGAGACTGAGCTCAAGAGCGACATTATGCATGCAGGCCATGCCAGATCGCATGACATCACATCCCTGTGGCCAGGAAATGATGAAGCAGTGGTTTCAGCTTGACTGACAGATTTACTCAGCCTCCGATTACAGGAAAGGACTCAGTTCCTATAGGCCTCCTCCGCCCCCATACGAGGATGTGTGCCTTTGGTAATAAAGCTAATTAATCACAGCTAGGTGTAGCGGGGCTGACCAGCAGACACTCCTCCGGATTACTGACAAGCAACATGGGGGCATTTTCAGCATTGTGAATACAGCAGAAAACAAGCAAGCATGGCATCACTGGAATACTTTGAGTATAAAAAAAAAATGTAACTCCCACAACTGAATAGAGCAAGTCTTCAAATTTCAGAGGCCAATCATTTACATCGTAAAAATACGTTAGCATTGTGGATGTGTCAAATGTCCACTTTGCATTGAATTACCCACAGATTGTTTCTTACTTAAATTAGCCTACACTCTCTACAGGTGTCATGCAGTAATCTAAAATGGATAACTGGATAACTTTTGCTTTATGGAATGGATGACACTGCAGTTTAGAGTTGGATGCAGAGGTAGCTGCTGTCTGCACTGTCCTCACCCAACACTGACCCAGGAGCGGTAAGTCAGTAAGTCATGCAAGAGCATCAACTTGGGCCTCTCTTCAACAAGCATCTTGTGATTAACAATGGAACAAATTAGGGCATTCCTTATTGTGAGGCTCATAAATCTTTACCATCTTCCATGAAACTTAGTCACTCGCCACCCAGAATTGTTACAGAGTATTGTGATACATAGTGACACGTGACTAACATTGACAACTTAAGTTTTCCAGACAAGTCGAGTTTCTTTTTTTTTTTTTAACGGAGCTCGTCACCAAGTGAGTCATGTAACACCGATGCCAAATTAATATGGCAATGATTAAGAAGAGCTGGCAAAGATGAATGACAAGCTGATGAGCCAATCGCTATGAGGAACACTTGCACGTCCCACCCATGGCGCAGAGGCGCCTTCCCCTGATTGGAGGTCGCCTGGCAGCACTCACCCGCTTGGTGCCCCTGAGGACGACCAAGGGCTTCTGGGTAGGACTGGGGGTGGGAGCGCTGCTTCCAGACACAGGCTGAGGTAGCAGTGGAAAGAGCAGCAGTTCACACACACATATATGGACACAGACACACACACACACACACACACACACATATATACGGACACACACACACACCATCTTATGTGGGAGTTGGCTATATACCGGTGTTGTCCCTCAAATCCGATGCTGACACACTACCACAGTTCATTTTCAGTATAAAGCCCTTTCACCCTCATGCAAGTGGATTCCTGCTACATCAACACCTTATTAGGAAGTAGTTTGCAGATTACTGCTCTATTGACTCGTTTTCAAAAAAAAAAAACATTACTTTTGAAAACTTTTTCATTGGAGAAGAATGCCATGTTTTCTGTGTCAAGCACCTTACATAAAATTGCTTATTGATAACCACAGCTCTAGAACAAATAAGAATTTTAATTCTTTAACCTTTCCATATTCTGCTTACCACTACACTCATACATGCATGGAGCATAATACATGGAGCACCGCAATCTAATTTACAAGGATTTTTATGTGTGACTATTAATCCTTAAGTCATTTACACAGATTTAGGTAGTACAGCACCCTAGATCCACCTTCTGTACCTTTGCTTTTCTTTCTTTAACAGAGCAGTGAATCTCAACTGTAACTGAGCAGCTCTCTCTCACACTCACTCACTCTCCCTCCCTCTCTCTCTCTCTCTACTGCGCCCTTCAACACTCTCTCTCTCAGTCTCTTTCTGACACACACACACACTCTCTCTCTCTCAATCCCCCCCCACTGGCTGTGTATCTCCTGATGCTGGTCATCATCTGCGGCCTAATCCCCATTTCACAGGCAGGCTATCAAATCAAAAGTGACCTGACTGCTCACCTCCACCGCCACCCATGTCACTCCTCCTCAATCAACTTACATTAGGTCAGCTATTTTAGGGCAGGCGGAGAATACTTAACGTGCTCTTAATTATATCAGTGCCTGTCACTATTAGTGTGCTGAGGCACAGAGGACCATCTGTGACAGATTACAGAAGTAGGCAAGGCCTTGTGTTTGTGAGAGAGTGAGTGATTGAGTGAGTGTGTGTGTGTGTGTCAGTTCAATGCAAGTTCATGCATATGTGTACTTAAGCAAGCGAGATGCAATGTGTGTGTGCAAATGCATGAAAAAGAGTGAGTGAGTTAGTAAGTAAGTGAGAGAGTGAGCGTGTGTGTGCGTGTGTGTATGGAGGAGAGGTCGGGAGGACAATGTCCACCCAAACACACGCACGCACACCACACCCACATATATACAACACAGCACAGACTCAGCAGTCACCCCAAGTGCTGAGGCTTCAGTAGGTGGGAGGACACACTGTCCTTGCTAACAACTGTTCAAATGCTCTATAGAATGCAAACCTTGTGCTTTTTAAATTTAGAACAGAAAAGAATTGTGTGTGTGTGTGTGTGTGTGTGATTGTTGACACTGCTGGTGGCACACCACTAAACCACTTTCGTGGTGCTTACTAGAGAGGACAGAAAGCTGAATTGAGAGAAATAGACCACAAACTGAAGACACAGGTCTCTAGTGAGGGAAAGTTAAGTTGTGTGTGTGTGTGTGTGTGTGTGTGTGTGTGTGTGTTTGTGTGTGGATGGTGTTTGGAGAAAGAGATGTGTGTATGTACTGTATATATATATAGGGAGCTTGGAGAGAAATGTGTGAGTGCATTTGGAGGTGAATGAGAAGTCTGTGTGTGTGTGTGTGTGTGTGTGTGTGTGTGTATTGAGGGGTCTCACCAGAGGTCGGGATCCAAGGCTGGAGCTGCGGAGAGACTCAAGCTCCTCTGTCATCTTAGAGGCCAGAGCCTGCAGGTAGCCACGGGCATCCTTCTCATCACTCACCCTATGGGTACACAGGGACACACACATCAGTCTTTTGTCTTTCAAGCTGAGGACCAAAAACCAACCAATCGCTGCGGTTGTGTTTGGTTTGCTAATGTAATGCGCTGGAATGCACCGTTTGAATTGATTGAATTTGAACATTATCGCTTTCAGTAGTCCCTCTTATCGCTGACTGGCCCGTTCCAGCTGAAAGATGGTGCAAACCGAAGCTTAGGCCGGGCTCCCTGACACAGTGGTGGAGCTAGAAGAAATTGCTAGCCTGGCTACAGCCTAGTAACTGAGGCTCAAAGGTACCCAGCACACAGCAAAAACCCAGTGAATAGTGACAGGTAGTTCCTGTGTGAGTGGAATGTGATAGCCAGCGTGTTTGTGAATGGCCAACTCAGCAATTAAAATGGACACACACATGGACGGACACAAATGTGCACACGAAGGGGGCTGGGGTGTGGTATTTTGGAGTGGGCCATGCGGTATTCAGCATTTAACGTGCCATAGACAATATAAGGGGCGGGGTGGTCAGCCCTTAGTGAAAGCTATGCTGGTGCCAAGAGTACACACACAGAGAGCCACAGGGATCATTACAAGTAGGCTACACACACACACACACACACACTGCTCTGCTATGGGAAGGATGCCACATGTACACACTCCTGGGCAAAAAACAAAGAGGCAAACTTAGGGCATCACAGCTTCTTTTTTTTTCTCTTTTCTTTTTTTTTAAGAAAATCAATGGGAAAACCATCCCCTGGCCATATACTGGCTATAGACAATGCATATTGCACCTGTATTTGTTAAACCAGGGTTTCTGCAGACTTCATCAACACAAATTTAGACATTTTTATGATGATTATGATTGAAATGTAAGATCAACATGACACCCTTTCCGGCCAAAAATTTGCACAGGTTTAAAAGATTTAAAATTTATGGATTCAACATCCGTAGGATATACTTTTTAATCATGCTATCGACTACAACTACTAACTTCACATGAAAAAACGTCTTTTTCCCCAAATAGAAGTAATGCTTCATGTAGGACCAATTTAAGACCTAAGCTTTTGTATTTTAGATCTACTGCACAACATTTTACTGCATTAAAGACTTTTTAAGGCCCGTGAATGTCCTGAAAATAAGAAAAGTATGCATATCATGATGACTTGTTCTTGTGTCATCTTGTTGTCTAGAGTGTGGATGTGTATAAATTCCACTCTTGTCCTTCAGTTATTCATACTCCAAGTTGAGGTCCTCAGAGTTAGCTCTGTGTGTGTGTGTGTGCTGCTCTCACCACTGGATGATCTCAGCGATCTGGGCTTCCCAGTGTGCCACGCTCTCCTTCTTAGAGGCCAGGTCCTGCAGCTCATCCTCCAGCTGATGGTTCTGGGCGGTCAGCTTGTCCACGAACGTGCACAGCTGCAGACAAGAACACACACACACACACACACACTATGTAAAGATACATGAACTCACAAGAAACACACATGCAGACAACACAAACAACATCACACTCACAAGGAAGACACTCAAAACACATACACAAGCAACGCACAGATTATAGAGGCACGCACCCCCCCCCAAACATAGCACCAAAAAGGAAGAGGGCAACACAGGTTAGTCCCCGCTCTGGGGACTCTCACTCACCCTGTCGTTCTCAGTTGTCAGTTTGCGGTTCTCTTCGGTCAGCAGGTTGCGCTCACGCTCGTTCTTCTCCTTCAGCACACCCACTGCCTCGTCCATCTCTGTTTGCCTGATGGCCGGGTAGAAAGAGAGACAGAGAGAAAAAGAACGAGGGAGAGACAGAGAGAGTGGGGAGGGATGTGAGGGAAAGTAGAGAGAGATTTGTTCAACTACGTGTAGGCCAGACGTAGACACAAAACGCCACACTAGCGGGACTACTCCTGTGTTCTGGACCAAAAGGAAATAAAAATGTTTGGATAATCTTGGTGAGTGGACACACAGGCATGTTAAAGTCTCCATCTCTGGTCCTCATTGACTCCTGCCCTTGTCCTATCTCACAAGGAGGAAACACAAGTCTACATGGTTATATGTGCATAGGCATATGCATGTGTGTGTGTGTGCCTGCTCATGCATACATGTGCATGTGTGTGTGTGTGTGTGTGTGTCTGTATGTAGGAATGAATGTGTATGTAGGCGTAGGCGTCTGCATACATGTGTGTGTGTACCTCTCGCGCTTGGCTTTCTCCAGCTTGTCTTTGAGCACGAGCAGCTCTTTGTGCAGGGAGAGCTGCTGTCCCTCAGAGTCGTGCAGCTCCTTGCGCAGGTTCTTCATCTCGCTGGAGTGGGAGGCCTCGCGCCGCACAAGCTCCTCCTCGTAGAACAGCACCTTCTTGTCCAGCTCCGACTTCAGCTTCGACAGCTCTTGCTGCGCGTCCGCGCTCAGGCCAGATGCACGCCCCACGCCCTGCTTCACCTGGGGACCGCAAGCAGTGTGTGTGTGTGTGTGGTTGCTAATGCTAAACCTTTATACAGTACAACTAATCTTGCAGTGCCTTCAATAACAATAGAAATAAATTCAAACCATAGTAGGGTGAGTTCTTACTACTGCTGTTACTGCTACTACTATTACTACTGTCCTTTTACAGTCAATAGTTTTGCAAAAGAGAGTGAGGCATTAGTAATTAACCCTGGGGGAAGGGGAACCACAGAACACATCATGGCAGCAGGTACAGCGGGGTTTTTTTGGGGGGAGGGGGCAGGGGGTCAGAGACGGAGGTCTGTGGGCCAGCTGTCCGCTCTATGTCATGCCAACAGCAAAAACACACATCAAAACAGACAGAGCACAGGAGCTAAAAATACACACAGGATATCCCCCCAGAGTCTGGAGCTGGTGTGTGTGTGTGTATGTCTAAAGGAAGACAGGAGGGAGTGAAGGTGGTCTCTCTCTCTCTCTCTCCCTCTCTCTCTCAAGGAAGACAGGCAGAGAGAAAGACTAAGAGAATAAGTAGTCAAACCAGATGCCAAATAGGGTCAAAGAGAGCAGAGAGGAGAAAGAGGTTTGTTAAGGGGAAGGACTGGGGTGACGTAACTCCTACAGATTTGAGTGCTGCTTTAACTACATGAGAAAAGTCGTATGTGTGTAAAGTATGTATGTACCAATAATTGTAAGTGTAGTTAATTGTATGAAAAAGCATACCTCTATAGGGATGTGTGATCTAAATCCTTTCAATGGTAAAAACCAAAACAAGGGCTAAACATTTCATTTGGTTCCCAAACTACTTCTGCTACGTTCCGCATGGTTAACCCGGAAGTTAAAACAGAAATCCACTGGGAACAGCTATGAGGTCAATAATCCAACTCTTGAAACTGTCTGTAGGCCATGTTAGCCCAGTTTAATCTGGACATGCTGGAGGTGTGGTTCCATCGCTCAACTCTTGAAATGGTCTATAAGACACTGATCGTCTCTGGCTATCATGGAGTGTGGAGAAACATGATTATGACACATCACCATTGGGGTGACCAGATAGGAGAGAGAGCATGACAGGTGACGGGAACTGGCGCGTATGTGTGTGTGTGTGTGTGTGTTGAGGGCAGGAGTGTCCGCTGAGTGAGTGTGACCTCTGACCTTTAGGCTCTGGAGCTCACTCTCCAGCTGCTTTGAGTAGACCTCGCTGTGCTCACGCAGCTTGCGCTCCTTAGAGGCGTCTGCCTTGGCATCCTCCAGCTGACCTTCCAGCTATTGGAACAGAGGACACGCATTAGCACACACAATTACACTGTCTCTCACACACACCCACACCCCATTTGGGCATGGACATGGACACGGACACACAAGCACACACACACCCCTCAATGTGCATGCACACACACATGCACTCCCAGATTCAGACATACACATCATACACACACACTCTCTCTCTCCAACTAACACATGCACCATGCACACACACAAACACACAATGACAATGACACATACAAGCATGCAAAAACACACACACAACCACAGCAGATTTCACACGCACACTTGCAGTCCACACACCAAAACGTAAAAATATGTTTTGTCATGCCTGCATACACACATTTCCTATGACATATGGTCTCTCTCTCTCTCACACACACACACAAAGCTAGTCGGCGTAACAAGGGCGATGGGCCTGGGTGAGGAAACTCGACCCGTCCAAGGGCCTCCTGTCTGCTGGGTATTGATTAATCTGAAGGAGCCAACAGAGCACTTTAGAGAAGAGGGGCTACAAACACACCCATACATGCCCCCCCCCCACACACACACGCCATCCAAGGGGGCCTGCTTGCAGACTAAACACTGAGTAAGCACACCCTGCAATGGCCTCCCTAACAAACACACACAAAGACATGTGTACATACACACAGACCCATATACATGGATACACACATACAACCATTCCATTACACCCACTTAATCCACAGGATTACCTACACTCTGTTAGGTATAAATACCAGGGTAGAGTGCATCTAGAACAGCATGTTTGTCTGCAGGCATGGCTGCTATTGGGGGAAGGCAGGGTGTGTGGGACACAGTGACAAGTGGAGTTGTAACAGAGCAGCCATAGAAAGTTCCAGAAGCAGGTTGGGCTCTGCTGCCCAACAAAAGGTGGAGTGCACTGGTGCGTTCGCCCCATCCTCCAGTCCCCAGGCATGGAGTGTGTGTGTGTGATGTCCATCTGTTTTCTGTTAGCGGATGGTATGGGATGGGATAGTTTAGGGGTCTAGGGAGTGCATTCCTGCTGTCGCCCGTGGAGACACAGACTCAGGCCCCATTCAAACTGTAGCTATTGGCTAAGGTAATACCACGCAAGGCATGTTGGGTAACTCATGTCCCTCTCCTTATCTGATACCTTCTGCTCTCTTAACAGTGACACAGGAAATATTTAGTAGTGTGTGTGTGTCTATGTCGGAAAAACACATGTGAGCATGACTCTCTGTGTCCTCTGCCATTGTGGGTATTGAGCCAGACGGGTGACAGTAATAAAGCCAACACTTGCCAGAGGCAAAGGTTACTACGACAACGTGAGTGTCAGACACAACAACAGGAGGCATCAGCTTCTCTCTCTTAACTCGCAGAACAAGTCTCGTCAACTCTTCACTGGCATCAGCTACATCAGCCAGCTAAACTTCCACAAAATCAAACACACACACACACACAGAGAAACACAATAACACCATCACACCAGTGCAATAACACACGTGTGCACCACTGGGGTGCAAGTGTCACCCTGACAACCTTTTCAAGAATGACTGCATGCACATGCACGCAATTGTAGACACACACAGACATGTACACACACGTACACACACACGCTGTGGTTACGACCCCCCCATTCCTACCTCTTTGCGGGCCTTCTCGGTTTTGCGGATGTCCTGGCGCATGGCGTCGAGCTTCTGCATGACCACGTCCATCTCCTCCTCCTTGTCGCGGAGCTGTCGGGAGAGGCGCTGTTTGTGGGAGCGCAGCTCGGCCATGCGCTCGTTCAGGTCTGAGAACTCCTGCATGGCCAGCTTACGCTGCTGATGTGCCTCCTTCAGCTCCTTGGTCTGGGACTTCAGACGCTCTAGGGACTCCACCAGTTGCTGTAGAGGAGGACAGGAAGAGAGAGAGAGAGAGAGAGAGAGGAATGGAGGGGAGAGATGGAGTGAGAGGGAATACTAAACAAATATAACAAATCAACCAACCAACCATCAAACAAAACCCAGAGGGAGTGACCACATGTAGCAGTCGACATTCCCGTAAAACCAGACAAATAAAGAAATGACAACAAATAACTGCATATTTACCCTGAATAAGAAGAGAGTGAGTAACCTATGTCTACTGCTGCTATGCGGTCAACATTCCGCTCCTGGACCATTATTGCTATGGCCAAACATTCCTTTTCTGGCTGGCTATGCTATGCTATGGCTATGGTTATGGGGTCAACTCTCCTCTTCAGGCCGGCCGTGCTAAGTAAATCCACTGACGGGGACAGAATGCCAGGGGAATCAGATTAGGTAAAAATGCAGTGGAGGGGTTTGACCCAGGCCCTGAGCACCAGAATGATGCCATTCATCAGGAGAGAGCGGGCCTAGTGTTTATAAACTCACCATAATCAAGTACAGCCCACGGAGATTGAGTTAAGGACGGAGGGGAGGGGTGGTAGTTTGTAGTGGCTGGTTACTCAAGACAGTGTGTGTGTGTGTGTGCATCAGAGAGAGGGAGTAAGAGTGTATGTGTGTGTGTGTGTGTGTGTGTGTGTGTGTGTGTGTGTGCACGCGCGCCACAGAAAGAGGGAGGAAGTGCGTCACAGAGAGACAGCGAGAGAGGGTGTGTGGAAGTGTATGTATTAGAGAAAGCATGAATGTGTGTGTAACTGTGTGTGCATGTGTTGAACAGCTGCACAGTGGTGATAAGGCCATTTGCATCAGTGCAGTTCAGCTAATGGCTTATCTATCCACATAATGCCTTTTAATGGCTCCTCAGCAGGCCTCCAACTCACACACGACACACACATAGAGCAATGGATGACCCATCCATCTCAAAACCATATTCCCCATCGACTCTGTGTGTACACTGCTTTGACCCTTACTTACAAACTTCCTGTTGGTGGCCACAATCAGACACTACATCTAATGCATGTTTGCAGGCTGACTACTGAAACTAACAAATGTCACACTGACATAAATGGGGCTACTGTTGTGTTTGTTATATTTAGACTGCTGTTGCTCGAGGACTAATACGCACGTTACCTATTCATGTGAGTCTTCTTTGTGATTATGGTTTCTTTGCCAGGAAAGGAACAAAATCTCTCTCTTTCTCTCTGAGACACACACACGCACACACACACACACACATTCTTTGAATCATACTCATCAGGGTTCTCTGATTCCTTCTTCCTACTCTCATTAACAGGGACTGAATTACTACTAGGGTTGTACTAACGGTATTAGGTAGCACTGAGAAGTATTGGTTCACATAAAACCCTGATTAAATTATGATCCTGCATTTGATCAACCAGAAAAGGTATATGTACAGCTAGTAGGCCTGCTGCATGATGTCAGAGCAGGGTTAATGGGGTCACTGTGACCAGCCCTGGAGCTGATTGGCCGTGACCCCAATCGCCCCCCGCCCAGCAGCGTGCCACTGTTCTGGTCAGTGAGGACCAGTGCTGCCCGGCATTCTGCCTACCTTATGGATGTCCTCCTTCTCCTGGCGGAGGGATTTGACCTGCTTGTCTAGGGCCTTGAGCTTGGTGGAGGAGCTCTCGTAGTCCTGACGCAGCGTTACAGCCTCCTCCAGCTGGTGCTCCAGACGGTCAGAGTCTGACAAGAGACAACCAATGGCACCATGAGTGAGCACATATTCGTTCATTCATTCATTTGTTCATTCATTCATTTAGAGTCTGAGGAAAATGTGCATCCACTCATCCATTTTTTCTTTATTTCCTTCTTTCAATTATTCTTTTTCAATTATTCAATTATTATTCAATTAATCATATTATTATTTCTTTATTCACAGAAGAATTTGGGAAACTCACAGACAATCCTTTTAAACTTTTAAAACCTTTTCAGTTGCCATTTTCACCCCAGTCAAGGTGAACCTGAATTCATTCATTCATTCAACAAAATACCACTGGCTGAGTCGAGATTTCCTTTGCAAGGACCTGGACTTTTCTGGTCTGATTATCATTTTTCGAGTAACTTCTACAACATAATGTAATACTACAACATGATGAGTCTTATAAGACAAACGCATGAAAATGTCCTGTGGCATACAGGTCTTTAGAATACATCCTTCACATGAGAACCACCTTACTTGACCCCATATCTGGGTGCCAGTAACAATAGAACTATTTCACACCTACGCAAACATGATTTGAGTTTAAAAAAAAAGGTGTGTGTGTGTGTGTGTGTGTAGGGGGGGGGAGACTAATTATAGGCCATCTTGGACTTCAGACACTGTCCTCTCCTAGTCAAGGGCAGTGTGTGACTAATGAAAGTTAATAGTTCTATTAAATGAATCATAAACTACATCTGGGGAGTCTGCTGACCGTTGGACTTCACTGACTCAGTGTCCTTAATGGAACCCTGAAGTGCTCAGCGCTGCCACCTCACCAGCTAGTTTCTTCTTCAGGCGGTCGATCTCCTCGTTCAGTTTCTTGATTTCCTTGTCTCGGCCCAAAGTGCCGCGGCCTGACCCGCCGGCCTGTGCAGATTCTGGAAGGGGGAACCAGAAGGAATCAGGAAGTCAGTTAAAATATCCAACCATAAGGTGCGTTGGAACATGTGCCACTGATAACTGGGGTCTAAGAGACCATATAGGAGGCCACCACACTTACTTATACACACAAACACACAAGATAACAGATCAACAGTATTGACTAAGAGCACCACCCATGTGATGATCAATATCTAAAAACGGGACAGCTGAAACTAGGTTGTCTGGACTCCCAGACACTATTCTATGCTTACAGATGTCTACGAGATGTAACCCCCTTTCTCGCTCTGAGAAAGCACCGGAAAGCTAGACAGAATGTCCCACACCAGTGAGTCACTAGTGACTGTGGGGGTTGTGACTGTGTGTGTGTGTGTACACGTGCGTGCATGTGTGTGTGCGTGCATGAGATCTGTCTGTCTGCTGTACGAAATCTACATTAAACGTTAAAGAGGTTGTAGGGGTGTTGTGCCACTAAGAAAAGTAAACTGAGAGTGCAAACAGCTGCTGATACAATTTGTGTACACACACACACACTTTACATCCCTCACATCCACAACACCATGTTGTGTTTTTCTGATGAAGTGAGAATATGTGGCCAGGGACTAGGGGTATTTTCCACAGTAATCAGCATAAAAACTGCAGGCTAAACTGAGAACCTGAAGACTCCATGGTGTACGACTAAATCATATTTTACTTTACTAAGGGCAATTCTGCATTCCCATGCCCCACTACCCTGAAGCTTGAATGTGTGTACATTTAAGTAAATAATTATTTATATCCATACTGTGCAGCATGTGCGTGTATATATTCATGCATGTAGTGTGCAAGCTTGTGTATTCCTGCAAGTGTGTGTTCATGTTCACCCTGTCCCTACCCTGTAGTTTGTGGGTGTCTGTGTGTGTGTGTGTGTGTGTGTGTGTAGCCTTACCCTATGTCTTGTGTGAGTGTCTCGTGCACATTCAAATACATTTGTAAGTGTGTTTGTGTCCTCAACCTTTAGTGTGTGTGTCTTCATACCCTGTAGTTTGCAGTTGAGCTCCCGATTCTCCTTTTCCAGACAGCGGATCCTCCTCTCAAAAGCCTCCACCTGCAGCCCTCCGTCCACCTCTCCCCCTGTCGAACTTGAACCACAGCTGGGCAGCGCAGACAGGCTCACGGAGCCACGGTCGGAGAAACAGCTCTCGGTCGTGTAGGTGAAGCCCACAAAGGGCAGGTGCTGTCCTGTGAAACCTGTATGGGACATGGGAGGTGCAATGTCCTGTTGGACAGGAGAGAGAGAGAAGGAGAGGGAGAAGGAGAAAGAGAGAGAGAGAGAGGTAGGAAGGGGGAGAAAGTGGGGGGGAGAGAGAGAGAGAGAGAGAAAGAGGCATGGAGCTATAAAACGCCAGTCACTGTAGGTATAAAGTACTAAGTAAGTTAAATTACCTCAACGATGCTAAAATGACTGAAAGACTTACAAATACGTTATTAGTTCCTACAGGGCAACTTGTGATCTAAGCAACCAACAACATGGAAAATGCAATGTGTTTGGGTGCAGTAAAGTACCTTGAGACCATTTCAACTGACATAAACTCAGTGGTGGAGGAATATGCTTAACAGTCAAAGAGAGCATAAACAAAACACACACATACTCTCTGCCGTTTTTATGTCGTCTTTAGATAGATAGGTACTTTATTCATGCCGTGGGAAATTAAAGTTCAAATTAGTTTAAGATTTGGTTAAGATTTGTACATTATGATTGATTATCCCTTACTAACCCCCCAAAACGAGCATATGAGAGAACGTGACAGAACTTACCGGGTTTTTCAGGACGTCGTCGTCCACGTCGAAGTTGGAGGTGTCTGAGGGCGAACTGACGTCGGGGATGTAGGGCGCCTCGGTGTTGCGGATGTTCTCCCAGTCGATGCCGGTGAAGAAGGGGTGGCGGCGGAACTCCTCTATGCCATTTTGGCCCAGGCGCCGCTCGCGGCTGCAGATGAGCCGCTGGATCAGGTCCTTGGCATCCTCCGACACGTCTGTGATGTGAGAGGGGAACTGGAAGCGCTCCTGGACAAACACAGAAGATTTCAGAAGAGAGACAGTATCAGAATTTCCATTTTTAATATGCATTAGGATGAATTTTAGTTAATAATAATATTTCATTTTTATTTGTTTTTTTTTTTTAAATAAAGACTTTTTTTAAAATGGTATAGCAAACATGCATGATTGTCTAATTACATCAAACAGAAACTGAAATAAGATCCAGCTTCAATTGCATCTCCTAGAGCTAGATGGTGGGGTGTGTGACAAATCCAATGGCTACTCGTTCTAGTGGCTTTTTCTTTGCCATGACTTTACATTACAGGATTTCCATGGGGTTTTCCTACTCCACCAGTGAAGCTCCAAAGAACCAAGTTCCATCTTGTATCAACCACAAGGCATGGGAGCTGCAGAGCCTCAGCAACATTTCAACACAATCTTAAACAGAACCACTTTTCTCTGGTTTTATTACCATTTTCATTAAAAAAAAAAATTAATCTCTGTTTTCCTACCGCCGAGATGGGTGGCCAACACACACACACACACAGCAAATTGTCTGTGAACAATATAACAACAAAAGCTCCATCCAAGTCATGATCAATATCTGACAAGAACTGTTTGAGCATCTGGCAACAGCAGAGGCCTCCAGATACTGTTGAGTGCCCGGAGAGATCTATTCTGCTTTTCTCGTAAACGCACACCAGCCTTGAAATATCATCTGGGCTGCTCAACCAGGAGGTCTATCTAAGGACAAAACCTGTGTGTATCTGTGTGTGTGTGTGTGTGTGTGTGTGTGTGTGTATAATCAATTGGTCTTGGAATTGTATCCTCACCCCACCCAGACAAAAACACACTCATAAGCATGCACGGGTGTGCACACACACATACACACTCCTCCTAGCCTCAGAGGTGCAGCAGACACCACTGGGATGTCCCTTTGATGTCTTGGTAGTGCTCCACTCAGCTCATGCTAATTCCATACAAATCCCTGAACCCCTGACCCACACATGGTGGGGTGGGGGAGTGTGGAAAAAAAGAAAGAAAGAAAGAAAGAAAGAGGGCTGCGCTCTCACTTCGTGGTTCATGATCTTGCCGTAGGTCTCCACCAGTGACTCTGCGTAGAAGGGCGTCTCCCCGTACAGCATCTCGTACATACAGACACCCAGAGACCACCAGTCACACTCCGGACCATATCGCCCCATGCCATCCTCCATCGCCTGCAGGATCTCTGGCGAAATGTAGTCAGGGGTTCCCACGGCAACTGACGACTGGACCTGGGATGCAGAGGAGGACAGAAGGAGGGGGGGATTCGTTTTTTTTTATCTGTGAATAGCAGCTTTCCCACACAATTTTGGCTTAAATCTGTCCTGAGGAAGCGAGGTTTCTTACAACAGACATCAAATTTACAGCTCACAAAAGCAGGCCATGACGTTTAGTGGGCACAATTCTACACATCAGCTCTGGGATCGCTATCCCAAGACCCTCCTGGCCCAGGTTTGTCCCAGCGTGCACCAATTCCAACACTGACTAGACATAAATCTTGTGGCTCTCCACGTGAGACGACGATTACTTGCAGATGGCAGAAGTGCTTTTCACATGCAGACACACCCATAAATACATAGAAAATCCAAAGCGAAGGATGTGGCATCGTGCTACTGAGAGAATACACTTTTAGCTGCCCCCCAACACGGCTACGAGATCTCTGGGGGATACTAAACACACTCCATCATAAGCTATAAGATAAAAAAAAAGCACAAAGACTTTCATATCACCATCATTATGGCGTTCATAACCTGAGGTTAATAATTCCTCTGTGTGGTGCTGGGGAGGGTGGGAAGGAGACTGGAGACTGAGGAAGGAGCCCTCCTCGTTCCAGAACTCAGGCAATAAAATTAGCATGACAGAACAGAACATTAACCCAGACTCATAAATTAGCTGGAGTGAAGCTTGCCCCTGAGCTAGCCAGCTAACCAGCTCGGTCGGATTTAGACTTCCAGCACAGAGACTGTGTACATGTGTGTGTGTGTGTGTGTGATAGAGAGAGTGCAAGCATGTGAGTGCGAGAGCGAGCATATGAGAGAGAGAGAGAGTGTGTGTGTGTGTCTGAAAGCAGCCATGGGCTCGAGGAGAACAGCTGATTACAGAGCAGTCAGAGCTTAATGGTTTTATACACTGTCTAAATGCAACCACCATGGTTCCAAAGATCATTTACACTCCACATCATTTCATGAGTTCTTGCGAAAGGTCTAAACAGAACCAAAGATTAGTTCTAATCATTATCTATGTAGAACTGTAGCATGGTTCCCTCAAAATCTCTGTTTGCTTCCATAAACCACTGCATAGGCTTATTTATAGACTTTGAGTGCAGAATATGACCACAAAATCTTTATATCTCTTGAGAATGTGTAATGACAGGGTCTACCTCAAGATTACAGCACCACCAGTGGAGCAAGGCCTTCTCTGTCTGTCTGTCTGTCTATGTCTACTGAACTGTCTGCCTACCTGTCCACTTGTCTGTGTGTGTGTGTGTGTTCGCCCATGTGAAGGCCCTGTCAGGTGCCAGTTACTGAGGCTCAACAGAAGACCAGTCAGTTGAGATGAGCTGACCAGAGCAGCACTCAACACACATCAATGCACTGGGTCTTAGCAGTAATGTGAGTTTGGTGTGTGTGTGTGTGTGTGTGTGTGTGTGCATGCGTGTGTGTGTGTGCATGTCATGGGACAGCAATGGAGAGAGTGTGTGTGTACTGTGTGCAGCTTGGCCAGTGAAGTGATCATATCCCATTCCGCTGCCTAGCATTGCTTGAAGACTTGTCACCGGCCCCAGTATTATGTCACAGTCACTCTACTGAGCAGGGCACACACACATGCACACACACGCACACCTCCCTGTTGACCAATGGGCAGGTGGGCAGGCAGGGAGACACACACACATACACGCTTGTACACAACCCTCCCTCCTGTCCAACATGCACACAAGCAAACACACAAACACACACGCCCTCTTGTATCTTGCATATATAAAGCCTCTTCTCTTACAACTAACACACACACACAGACACACACCGACACACACACACAACAACATACAGATCTCTGACACTGACACACACTAGCCCACGCCCTTTCCTTGCGTTAGGTGGCATTGACACACACTCCTGTGCTGTATGTTGTTCAGAGTTAGACCCCATCCACAATGCAGGGATGAGGTAGCTGATACCAGTGACTCATGGGCTGTCTGAGTCAGTGACAGAGATAGGGGAAGAGAGAAAGAGACTGCTCAAATAAATAGCACAGCCTGATAAACATGATCTAATCCAGGCTTGAGACTGCCGACCTGACTCAACCCTGTATGACAAAAGGAGGGGTGTGTGTGTGTATGTTTTTTTTGTGTGTGTGTATGTGTGTCTGTGTGGAGGGGGGTAGATGTGGAGGGAGGAAAGAAGATCAAGGATCTCTGTGTAAACATTATTGTTGACACAACAGACACAACCCCTTCCTTTTGTTAAACTTTTGTTACTTTTTATAGTGTCTTATATATTTCTGTAGCACTTCTGACTACTAGTCATTCTATGGTGGCTATGTGTGTGTGCGCGTGTTCTATGTGTAGCATGACCTTTGCATCAGGCTTCCATGTGAGGAAGCAGGCTGTAACTCATAGGCCCTGTTCATTCCGTGATTCCCACCTTCTTCTCTCGTCATTCCGCCAGGGGATTTCCCAGGACGTCTGCGCTCTTGGTTACCAGACCCACTCTAAACGTCTCACAGAGCCCACCTGTCGCAGGCTTTCCAGTTACCCCATGCCTCGGCGCCATCTCCTCCCTTACAACCCAACCAAAGCAGCTTTCAGAGACCAGTGTGCCCAGCTGGGGGTGCTCTGACCCGTGTTCTAGTTCTGGGGGGGGTGGGGGTGTGTGAACGTGGAGTTTTGCTTCTTGCTGTAGTGTGTGTGTGTGTGTGTGGTCAAAGGGGTGTCACCACAAGAAGAGGTGGAGTTTTGCTATTGTTCGCCATATCTGAGCGGTGGAAGTGGTGATGTCACTGTTCCAGTGTTATCTTAAGAGTGTGAGTGTCACCCTTAGTACATACTTTTTTATTGAAACTGCTGAACAGGGTTCCTGAATACTGTTACTCATTTTTTTCCAGAATAACTTTATCCATCAGTAGCCAAATTTTCATGATCATTCAATGGATCTTACCGTGCCATCGGGCATCATCCTCAGACAAGAGCCAAAGTCAGCCAGACGGATGTGGCCGTTCATGTCCAGTAGAACATTGTCTGGCTTGATGTCCCTGTTGGAGACAAACAGACAGAGAGACAGAGAGAGAGAGAGAGACAGACAGAGAGAGAGACGTGGGTAAGAGTGACTGTGTTGAAAAAAGTCACTGAAAGACCACTGAAATGGAAGACACTTTCAAGCTAAATCACTCAACAGTATGATTCAAACACCTTTTTCACAGATGCTACTCTCCCTCCCCTCTTGCCCTACCCTCTGTTCATCAAGTCCTCCCTCCCTCCATCCTTTTTCAATCTTACATGCACTCTCCCTCTCTCTCTCTATATCCTTTTCCAACACACACACAAACACATACACACACTCTCACTCTCTCATTCTCAAATTAACTCTCTCAGTGACAGATAGCTTATACACTCTTTCCTTTTACCTCTTATTCACACACGCACACACACACACACTCTTTCCTTCTTCCTCCTGTGTCTCAATCAGTGTCGCGAATGAGGGCCCTACCCTGCTCTCCTCTGCCATGCTGACAACACTGACAACACACACACCATCTCTCTCTTTCCGGCTTTCATCTTACTTGCTCACTCTCCCTCTCTCCCATCATCAACATGTGTCTCAGTGTTAGTGGTGTGGTGGAGGGCTCTACTCTGCCAGGCTAATACATACACACACACATTTTCCTTCTTCCATGTAACTTTACCTCTCTCCCCCTCTCCCATGTCAGTGTGAGTGGTGCTGGTATAGCGGGCGAGGGCTCTACTCTACTCTGCCAGGCTGAGGCCGTGGGGGCCACACACAGAGTGCCCTCTGTTTCACAGCACTGGCACCACGCTGGGAACCACAGACACGAAGTAAACACAGCAGGCAGGAGTCATCGCTCCGTCTCTCTCTCTCTCTCTCACACACACACATACACTCACTTATTCACACACACAAAAACAGAAATTCACACACGCAAGCAGGCACACATGCACAATCAGGCCTATTCACACCCTCAAACACACACACACACACACAAACTGGCCTATTAAGTGGCCTCTTGCTCGGTCGATTGCACGCTTAGGCTGCATGCTCTCCAGAATGGGTGGTGGGGATTGTGTGGGGATGGTGTGTGTGTGTGTGTATATGAGAGAGAGCTGTGGATGGACCCAGGCGGTGAGGACTGATGCTCCCAAAGATGAATGAACCAAAATGTTTAATGACAGTTAGTCAGAGAGATCACCCTCTACCATGACTGCACTGACCTCTACTTGATCAGGAGGATGAAACTGTACAGGGAGGGGTGTGTGTGTGTGTGTGTGTGTGTGTGCACGCGTGTGTGTGTGTGGATGTGAATGTGTGAATGATTGTAAATTAACTTGGAATGCGTAAAAGTGCAAGTTAGTGATTTACACGCATCACAAGCATGGTGGTGGGACAAGAGGGTCTTGCCGGGGACCTTCTCTGCATGCTTCATGTCCTGTGTATACATATGTGTGTGTGTGTGTGCATGAGAGAGAGTGAGAGAGTACCTAAGCATATGTACCATGAGTGTGAATGTACCCAGGCATATAATGTGAATGTTCTCAGGCATATAAATGTGTATAGAGGTACAGGAGTGTTTGTGTGAAAGACTAGAGATGGAGAGGGAGGGAGAGACATGGAGACGGGAATAGAGTGTGTGTGTGTGTGTGTGTGTGTGTGTGTAGGTTTTGGCAGCCAAGGGAAGCGGCAGTGAGCAGGCTTCCTGGATGTGTAGCAGGCAGGAAGAGAGGGCCAGCTGTGCCGGATGGCTCCTTAGGACACACGCTCCCTGCTGGGCAGGGGATCCAGGAAGAGGCCCCTTCAGCAGGCAGCCAGTTCCACTGCTGAGACCAGCTTAGTCACATCTCAGGCATCTGTCAACACATCTGACCCGGCTGGACATACTCATGCTGGCGAGACACAGAAACACACCTCCATGTATCCCTTATCTCCCCCTCACCCTCTCTCTCTCTCTCTCTCTCTCACACACACACACCTCTCTGTGGCAGTGCTCCTAAATGTAAACTTTCACACACATCCCTGTAAAGCTCTTCACTAAGGCCAAAGTAACTTCCCATAAGGATAAAGACTGAGATAAGGCTTTCTGACTAGTGCTCTGCTGAATGGTGGTCTTAGCACCTTTAAACCACATAACAAAAGGACTGGACCGGAGGCTAGAGGTTGATTATTATGGGGCAGCTACACTGGGCGTTGTGTCTTAACTAACAGAGGCCTACAAGTGTATTGCATTTTAAAGGAGAAATGCTGCATGAATCAATCAAAGCCTCTGCTGCAGCAGGTTGCTGTCGTTATACAACATAGACCAAATAGTGAACTGGCAGCTGGGGCACAGTAACTTGCTTTCAGTTTCATTTTCCTATGCCCCATTCAGTTAACAATCTGTTATTAGGTCCATGTTGTATCAATTTTTCTGGTTCTTTTTCCTACACACAGCTCAAAAACAAGGGCTAGGAATTGATTCACACTGGATTTCTCCTTTAAGCATAACTAATAATTATGCTTTATTTTTCATATTTATGGCTTTATTTTGAGTCAATTAGCTGTACTCAGTGTAGCTGTGCTCAAAACATCAGGTGATGCCATATTATCAAATCCCAGGCAATAAACACTGCAGCACGACCTTGCAATGTCCTAACTATTTAACCTCTTGGCTAACCTTTGCTATTTAAACGCAAAAGTTAGCTGTGCTTCCTACTCAGGCTCATTACTAGGACTATGGTAACCTGCTGCCATGTGTCTTGCCTGGTGCTGATGGTGCTGGGAGTTTACCTGTGCTTACTGCCCAAACGTATCACTTGGAGTATGATCTCATCTGTGCATATCATCGAAGCGTATCATTAGGCATTTGATATACTGGCACTGTGAACCTCACCTGTGCCTAATGTAGCCTGCTACCTTAATGCTGACAGCCTCACCTGTGTGCTTCCTGCTCCACCACTAAGAGCCACGTTTCTCACCTGTGCACGTAGTGCTGCTGGTGGATGGAGTGGATGGCTAGAACCATCTCAGCCACGTAGAACTTGGACATGTCCTCTGGGAGACGGTCCTCAAACTTACTCAACAGGGTCAGTAGGTCACCGCCAACGTAGTAGTCCATCACCAGGTACTGGAGGAGAAGGGAGACACTTAGACAGGGAAACACTGATAGTACTTAAGTGGAGGCACCAGAGCCAACTACAGCAGTCAGAAGATTAATAAAATAACAAATTTAAAACAAATTTTCAATCTCATTGTTAAGCCATTTGAAGTAGGTTACTTATTTCAGCAGAATAGAGAGAAGCATCCCACTCCTACAGTCTGCTTAAACAGTGTTCAATTACTAGCATCATAGCTGTTTCCACAGGGATTTTAACATTACAACAGGATCCTTCACATTAGTTTATATGGCTATACTATAAATGGTCAGAATGCTTGAAATGTACCAGAATACAAACTTGAATGAGCCTCTCATCCTGGGGTGCTTTTTACCAAAGCCATAGTTGATAACTTAGTTAGCAACTTTGTTGGTTGAATTGCAATTGCCCATTGTCAACTACCTAATCTGCTAACTGGTTAGAAACAATGGTTTTTGGGAAAAACCATAACCAGGGATTTTGGCAACCACGTTAAGTCAGCTGGACCTTGAACCAACAGCTCCTTGGTTGCTCGTAGTTGGCACAACGAAGGTAAAGTCAGCTAATATTTGGCAGTGTAGCACTGTGAAATGCGTCTAGAGCTAGAATTGTGTGTTTGCCTTGAATCGCGTTAACTGGCTACACAAAATTAAATTCCAAATGGGAGCACCGCCTACTCCTGACAGGGAGAGCATGTTCACCAGGGTTTTCTATTAGCATTACATAGTAAGACATTATGGGCCACCATGGATGGGGAAGAGAACAGTAGAGTAGTGGAGCACTCAAAAAGACTGTTGACACACTCTGAAAAAAAATCTCAATTTCACATGCTCATCACGTGGTTATCAAGTTGCACAACAATCCACTGGCTGAATAATAAAGCATGAAACCTCTACAAGCCAAGCCAAGCCAAGCCACTCCTTTTGGTAAAAGATATGAATTTTTATGACAAATCCTAAAGAGGACTGAACACCCACGCGTAGTGGCACGTGCCTTCATCCAGGGCATAGTACAAGATAAGGGGGGAACTAGAAAAGAGTGTTATGGCCTTTGTGTTGAGTGTTATGGCCTTTAATCCTGTTACTTATTTATGTACTTGATAATACAACAACATTATAATTATAATGTCCCCCCTAACACGCCAGTCAGGTCTTTTAGGTCTCAGAATTTAGGGTTAGGGGGACAATAGGATTCAGCCAATGATTCATTTTCAATGGCATAGCTGTCTACTACTGCAAGAGATATGTTCACTAGGGTTTACTATCAGTAGCATTTAGTTGTCCAGACAGTTAATGCAATAAAGAGTTAATACTGTGGAACTGATTTGATTTCTACAAAAGGGAAAGCCAGTGGCCCTATGCATGTTTTGGTGTCCATGCCTATGACAACAGTTGTTTGTTCATGGTTGAGCCTTAAACTGATGTAACCCCGTTTTTACGTCACATATCACATATGTAGCCAAAGATCAGTGATTTATCACTGTATTAATTTCTCAAACCAGACATGTGGGGGCATCTACTGCTCCACCACGCATTGCCAAGAGAAAATCAGGCATGTTGAGGTGACTGAAGTTTGGCTGTGCCTGACCATGTTGTTAGCAGGGTAGGGCTATTATTCTTTAGCAATGATCTTTTCGTGTGTTTGTTTACCAACAAAACTAATCAGTCACACTGGGATGTTTGTAGTAAAGTTTCTTAAAAGTTTTAATTGGTAGTAGCCAAGATCACAGAATACTGACCAAGACAGAACTGTGAACAGTTCTGGTCTGCATAAGTGAGAGTGTCACATAACGTCACAATAATTTCAATGTAGACATTTTTGGGTTGGCTTACCAGGTAGTTGTCATCCTGGAAGGCATAGTGTAGGGTGGTGATCCACTGGCAGTCTCCATGCACCAAGACGTCCCTCTCCTCGCGGAAGCAGGCCGTCTGTGGGGAAACAAGGGGTAGGGGGGAGGAGGAGGATGAACCAGGAAGTGAGTGACACACAGCCTCTCCCCACTCTAGCTGTATCCTGCACTGCAGCTTCCAATTCAACATTGAGTAAAATATGTGTTAGGAGTTGTCAGGCTGCCTGTATCCGCAACAATGAACACATGAAGCACTATATCCAAATTTCATGGACACAAATTTTAATCAGATCAAATATCAGGTTTCTAACAAAACTGCAAGATGTGCACAGTTTCAGGACAATACCCCCAATACCCTTCATTGAAATAGTTTTAAAGCAATGTATTGTAATGTAATGTACAACAATATAAAATGATTTCCCAATAACAACAATATTGTGAGCTGTGCATGGTTTTAATGCACTCCAACTAGATCCCCGCACTTTCTTCTATTTCTCCTACAGCACCATTTTGGATGATCTAGCACGTCTTACAGAGACTCTGAGGAGGATCTGGGGGCCTTGTTATGTTCAAAGTGGCATTGAGGGATTACTGACCAGCCCTGGCTGACAAAAGCTCGCCTGACACAGCACTGAGAAGAGGCCTAGGGGCACTGTCAGAAGTGACTGTACAGAAAGTAGGTCAAGAAGATGGAAGGCGAGTGTAAAGGGTGTGTGTGTGTGTGTGTCAGTTTGTGTGTGTTTGGGGGTGGGGTCATGGCCTCCCCTCTTTACTCTATTTGGGAGTAAAGGAGGGAAGCTAGGGACTCCTGAAAACAGGCTTGGGCAAAAAAAGAGAGGTTCTGGGATGCTGTAGTGCCAAGTTGGGGGAACATGGAGAAGAGGTGTGCCACAAGGTTTGGGGTGGTAGCGTAGTGGTTAAGGAACCTGGCTGGCGTGCAAGTAGCCTGAAAAGTTGTGGGTTCGTATCCCAGCTGCCACCATTGTGCCTTTGAGCAAGGCACTTAACCCCAAGTTGCTCTAGGGGAGACTGGCCCTGAACGATTGATAGTTGACAAAATGTAAGTCACTTTGGATAAAAGCATCTGCTTGCATAAATGTAATGTAAATGTTTAGTGCAAGGCACCTGTTAAATATATGCTTGAGGTGCTAGGACACCAGGTTTACATTCAGTCTGGGCAGAAATTGATTTACAATAGATTAGCTGTTAGATTAGATTAGACAACTTTGTGAGCTATGCGGATACATTTGGCATGAAGCTTGGGCAACCAGGTGAAAGTGGCACCTCAGCTCCAAGACATCTGTCGATAAGAGTTAATTTTTGTGGAAAATCGTCAGGACTGCAAACTGTCCCAAGACACACTACAGGAGTGAGGCAAGGTGAGGCAGACAGGTGCATGCTGGGATATGTTTACCTCAGCTCTTTTCAGCATCTCCCACTTGTTCAGAATTTTCATGGCATAGACCCGTTCTGTGTTTTTCATCTTCACTACGGCAACCTAGAGAGGAGGCAAAAAGATTGACAGAGATGGTGGCAAGAAGGTATGAAGAATGCATTTTAAAACAGACAATTAAAAACACAGCTCAATGAGAGGCTTTTTTAGAAATGCTGCTTCTAGGTTCTTTTTAAGGAATTCATTTAGTCTTTCATTTATTTATTTATCTTGTTTACTCTTGCCCTACTTTGAACCAGTGTGAGAAGTCTCTCACCAATTCATCATTTGATCTTTTATGTCTCCCCCCAAAATCCAAAAGGACAACAGAAACAGTCCAAATTTATACCAAATTCATTAAAAATAATGAACAGTTATCAGTCATTCCCAGAGTGAAGGGGTGATACATTCCAAAGGAAACAGCGAGCTTGAGATGGGTTTTTCCTTGGTGAACACTATAACAAACGAACAGTCCTTGGATTAGTCACAAAATCTCATCAGTCATTCTCTGTGTGTGTGTGTGTGTGTGTGTGTGTGCAAGGGGGATCTGAGGAAGGTATGAGTCAGTAGATAGTGGCGACAAGGGCAAGAATGATGCTGGCTGCTTCGCACGCATGCACACACATACACACATCTATGTAATTGTATAAAGTCAAACCCAGACATAGTATGTGACAAGTATGGGGGGGTGCATGGCTGCATGACCGCATATTCGCTTCCCTAGATGTCTGGTGACTAGGAACTTGATGATCTCTGTGTTAATTGTAGCAGTAATAATGTGAGAGAAAAAAGGAAGTCACTTAAATTCTCTAACAAAGAGGAGGTTTATGGTTTACTGTCTACCGTCCTACCCTTTATCACTAGAATGGAGGATTATTCAGTTCTGCTGATGATGAGTACAACTCTTATGGTTATTCGGGGCACAAATGCAGAATAGGTGTCATATGTAAATGATCTAACAGTCATCTGAACTGCTGAATATGCAAGATCACAGGTGTCCCCACAAGTAAATCTAAGTTCCTTTTCCATGTTTGAAACTCACACAAATACTGTGTATACCAAAGGCATACAAGATGGTGCTGAATAAAAGATCAAATGAGAATTGAAAACAAAGCAATGCCACATCAACTATTAAATCTGACTAAGACCAAGGCTGAATTTCTCCAATTCAAACATCTGGCATTATAGCAGTGGAAGCGTCTGGGACGTTCAGCTATTCAAACTATTTCATTAACATTTCCGAAACACAATAGCTTAGCCAGGACGCGGCAGTCTGGAATGCTTTTTGCAATTGGAATAGTCTCATAATCTCGTCGTCTGGGCTAGTTGTGCTGCTTATTGACTTGAGCGTCTCTCTTGTGTTGGCTGGACTCTCGCGCTACAGCAATTTGGGCAGTCTGCTCTTTGTTCTGTGCACCAGACATCACATAATGTGCGTTTACCCAAAGCAACCAGCAGCGCACAGGCCCACATGTCCTACTCTCCCTTACCCAAACACACACACTAGCATAATCAAACAACCACACATACACAAACACATATACCCTCACATGCGCACGTGCACACACAGACAGAAGGACACACAGACACATCCACATCCACACCTGGCTGGTGCCTTGGGTGCAGTCTCAGCAAACAACATTACACTGGTCATGGGCATGGCTTGCTTGCCTCATAAGTAAAAATAAAGCCTAAAAACACCCTTCTCTTTATGTGCAGACACACAACCACACGCACACACACAAACAAGTGCAAAAGGGTGCCACTAAAAGAAAAGCCTGTCTTTAATACACATTTTAGAACAAGTTGAAACAGGGCTCACACACACATTACACACATTCCCTTATCAGACGTTTTTTTATCCACACCAGATGACTGACCTCATTACAAAAACAAACCAAGCCCTCTCTGCTCAGAATCTTCTGAATTCTCCCTGACTCTGTGTGTGTGTGTGTCGTCCTCTTTTCCTCCTCTCCTTTTTTAGACACGGATTTCGGCAGCCACTGTCAGCCTGACCTGATTCTGAGGCGGTAGGGTATACACACACATACACACACACACACACTAAAATCAACAGACAGATACACGCACACAAACACAGACAGAAGAGCGTGCGCACACACACACACACAGTAGAATAACACACATAGCCTACATACCCCCAATTACACACACACACACCCAACATCACACACTCACTGCTTGCACACTGTCTGGACCGTGAGCAAAGTGCATCAGCTCCCCTGCTCCCTGTCCACTGAAAAGCCAGTCACTCAGAATCAAGCAGAAATCACTCCAGTGGTCAAAGGTCACCAAGCAACTACACAGTAGCCTAACTGTGGGTAGCACATACAGCATTGATACTTGAGCCCATTGGCATTCAATGCCATTTATTGTTACAACTGTCTCCAGTTAGTCAAAAAACAGCTAAAAGGCCATGATCCTACTTGGTCAACAACAAAGAGGCTTTCTGGCAATAACCATTATAACCATCAGTCAGAGGAGCCAGTTAAATGGGACTACACCTACCAGGTCATGACTGGCTTTTGGGGTAACTGACATCAACATAATTTAATCCTTCAGCAAGAACTGGGGTCAGACACAAAGGAGTGACAAGAATGTTGGGAAAAAATCATTCAAAAGAATCCTAGGTTTATTAAATTCAATGTGAAATTCTAGAATCTTTAACTATAGAACAAAATAATATTTTGTTAGAATGTTCAAAACTCTCTTCCCATGTTCAAAACTCCCCTCCCCTTCAGGGTGATTCACATGTGGATCCCTCATGGTTAACGGCGGTAAACTACCAGATCAGGCCAATTACTGGCGCTCCTGCTCCCTCACAGCTCACCATGGCAAGACATCTGCACTGCCAGAGACAGAGATCAGACCTCTTTCTCTCTCCCTTTATCTCCCTGCCACATCACAGCTACAGCTGGAGCTAATGTGCAGCATGTCCCCTCTGACACTCTAACACACACGCGCACACACACACATCCCAAACAATGTTATATTGCTTTATCTACTGCTGGACTATGATGGATTTAGTAAGCCTGGTTGCAGGTGAGGCACAGTACACCCCACAGACTGAGGAGAGGCCCTCCCCACACAAACAAACAAACACATACATACACACACACATACATACATACATACACACACACACACACACACACACATACGCATGTCTTTCTCCATCTGTCTGCTGCCAGACTACCCCCACCCTACACTTTATCTCTGCTATCCCAGGGCAGGCAGTGCTAGGCGTCAGGACATGGTCGTGACAGAGGGTGTGCTGGGATTTTTTTTTTTTGGACGGTGGGTGGGGGGTTCAGTGGCAGGTGAGGCTTTCACTCATCCATTTTTCAGCCTCCCATCCTTTCCCCTTCCCTCACATTTCTCTGTCTTTCTCTCTCTCTCTCTCTCTCTGTATCCATCACCAGCATATCACTCATTCCCAGTTATTCTGCACTATTGACTGTATCTGGTTGCATAAAACCTTAACTTTCCACCTTTAATTCTTGATTCTTGCTGCTTTGTGGTAGCCTGACAAGCCAGACTACAACATCAATATGTATAGTCTGGCCGATCGACCAGGCTCAATCCTCAGGGCAAAATCATTCAAACTACCATTGCACGTTATAGGATAGCAATATAACCAATCACACCCATCTTAGTTGGGTTTTTTGCCCAGTCACAGACCTGCTGTCATCAAGCTAAGCCCTCCCAACAGCTCTCTACAAAGATAGAACAATGTGATTGGTTTGACAAAGCCTTGGTAGAGGACCTACTGAGGTACCACCTAAGGTGCGATGTACCGGCTAAGCAAAACTTTTTGCTACCGCTAGGGTACGTCAAGATTTCTAGGCTGGCTTTGTGGCACTTCACTTCAGACTCCCTGGTTTGAGTTGCCAAGAAGGCATCTTTTGCATTCAGACAACAGTTGGTTCTTCACATTCTGTTGCTGTTTCTAGGTCATTTTGGGGCAGATATTAAATAATGAAAAAAAAAAAACACATTAAGAACTAATGGACGATTCTTCTTAGCAAAGGCAATAGAGAACAACTCAGCTAAGTTGTTCTATGCAGTACACACATGCACAAATGCACCACTTAATAAAACACAATAGAGTCCAAAGCCTTAGCCTATTCCTGCTGTTTCAGCACTCGGACAATAAACACATCCTTGAATTGGTAGCCTTAAGAAACAATAACACTGCGTGGATGTAGCACTTTGACAACTCCGCCTATGGAAGTACCCGTTCCAAAAAAGTCAGTCCTCTGCCAAAATCCCCCTCCTTCCCACCTCCTTTTACCCCATTAGGTCAACAACATTGCGGCTGCCATCAATCATAAACAGGAAATGCAGGGTGCACACTTATCTGGAAATGCATCCTGTAACCTTAGAAGCACAGGAAAAGACTGGGAGACGCAGGAGGAGGATGAGGAGGAGACCAGACCTTGCACCGGCCCAGAGAGCCGCAACAGGACAAAGAACAAGTTGCAAGTATGCACGTCTAGACACGCACACACGTGTACACACACACACACACAAAGACAGACATGCGCAGACGCACACAGTCTCACACAGTCTCACACACATATGCACACATACATAAGCACACATGGTTTTGTTGCACAACACTCACAAAGGAAGTCTTCACACAACCCAAACCCATGGACCCTGGATGCATTCATGGGAGAGAAGGAGGGGTGTATGAAGACTCCCAGTGTGGAAGTTGTGCTACATAACCACAAGTCAATACCCTTTTGGCAGCAACAGCAGCAGCAGCAGTTCTGTGTGTAAGAGTCAACAGTGTTCTCCCCTCCATCTGCCCCTCCGCCTCCCCTCAGCCATACTGGAGACACAGTAGAAAAGCACACTCTCTATGGTGCAATGAATGGGTTTTCAGTTTTGGTGCATTACTCTATACATATTATAGAGGTGAGTGAGGACTTGTCTGAAGTGTCTTTAGATAGTGTGTATGTGTATGGGTGTGTGTGTCTGTGTGTAAGCGAAGAAAGGAGAGAGGGGTTGTGTCTTTGAGAGTGTGTGTGTGTGTGTGTGTGTGTATGAGAAGGAGGGAGGATGATGGGACACTATTTTCGTCACGGCTGCTCCTCAGAGATGCGGCTCATTTCCTGAGCGCTTTCCTGAAAGCTGCTCTGTCTGTCCTGGCCTCTTTCCTGTACGAGCAGGCAGGCACAGGAACAGCCACAACTACAAGCCACACACACACAGGCCTCACCACTATGGATTTTTACCAGTTGACCAATTTTAGATAATAGCCTACAACTATCTGACAAAGAACATCTATCAGACACTGGTTTCAGCGCAACGATTTTCACTAGCTCTAGCACACTCGCACACACACAGTGACAGATGTACACACAGCACCGTCCATGACAGGCCTGTGGATTATGCAAGATCAGCACTCAACAAAAAGGGTTTCTTTTTAAGACAGACATCTTGGACAAGAGTTTTCTTTTAGGCCTGTGTCATTATATTTTCTATTATTCACTGTTCTTTGCCTTTATCTTTGTAAAGCCCATTGAACTGCCTCTGTGTATGAAATGTAATGTAAATGAACTACTATGCCACCAAGGGTCTGAACTTCAATATCTGTAATCAGCTAGTCAAGCAAATACCAAGCAGGGTGATATTCCTCTTGCTCGTTTTTGGAGTTTGTCCAGAATTTGATGAAAAAAAAAAACACAGAGGTTCAATGGGGTTCATTAAGTTCAAGATCACTGAAATTCGTTGCAGGCTGCAAGCTCTCAATTTCTTATTAACTAATGTTTCTGAGCACAAAACAATAATGAAGAACTCTAACAATAATAAGAGATATAGTGTCTTTAAACAAACAACCACACAAACACAAGAGAAAATGGAGAAACGAGTGTAAACATCTCCCGAGTTCTTGATTTTGGAAAGTCACTTTGACTATCAGACATGTGTGGTGAACAGACTCCTGCCAGATAAAAGGATCTGGGTTTCCAATACCACTGACTGGACTGCACACACTGCTGGAGAGGGTTCAGCTCTCACGGACATGACCCCTCTCTCTTACAAACACACACACACTGCATGGCACAGCAGCACTGCAGAACAATCTGGAGTGTTGCTCTAACCTTGCAATTGGGATTATCAGACATTTGATAATCTGACCCTCACAACATGCTTGCACTCTGCTAACATCTGGAGTTTAAAGAGGGATCAGACTGAAAGCATATAAAAGCCCAAGGAGGGGGAACACATACTAGGTTTTTCTAGGAAAGACTCATAACAAAGGACAAAATGCATGTGTGCAGTGTGTGTGTGCGTGTGTATGTGCATGTATCTCTGTCTGTGTGTTTTTCTCTTGGGTTAGTTTGCCAAAGCAAACCCAGAGCTTAATTGGAAAAAGACATCCTAGAGGGAGTGTGGCATAGAAAATATTTCTAATTGCAGTGGGAACTTCTCACTGTGGGGGTGTGAGCGAGTTCAAGGTAAACCTGATAATGTGAGTGTGGTGGGAGCTCAGGAAAAGACAAAGAAGGAAGAGAATGTGTGTGTGTGTGTGTGTGTATGTGTGTGTGTGTGTGTGTGTTGATTAGGTCCTAAGTAAGAGGGACTGGGGCAGCAGCACATTCCTGAGTTTAACTAATGATTCATCTTAGCAGTCTAGAGCAGCCCCTCCACACCACCTCCATGTCAGCTGGGGGAGATTAAACCCTAGGGCAACTGCCACAGAGAGAGAAAGAGAAGGAGAGAGAAGAAAGAGAAAGGGAGAATGAACAAGAAAGAAAAATAAAGAAACCCTAAAGAAACTCTAACCTACCCTACATATGGAGAGAGAAAGACACAGAAAAGCAAGAGAATGCTGGGTCACAGAGAGAGAAAGTGGCATGATGAAAAAGCAACAACCACAGTAAAATGTACAGAGAGAGAGAGAAAGAGAGAGATAAAGAGAGAGAGTGAGAGAGAGAGATAAAGAGAGAGAGAGAAAGACTGGAGGGGTTAAGAGACAGAGTGTGTGTGTGTGTGTGTGTGAGTAAGGAAAGGAAAACTAAACTGAATTGTGGTGGTGAAGAAGGCTCTTGGTGGTGGTGGGGGTCTGGAGAGGGGGATGATGGGAGCCGGTTCCTCTCCAAAGTTTTCCTTGGGTTTCCTTGCGTTCCTCGGCACACACTCAAAGCGCCAGATAATTTTCCCAGTGATAATCAAGACTAGGAGTTTCCCCAAAACCGCTGGGTGCTTTTGAATAAAGATGAAGCAGCAGACAGAAGTTGCACTGTTGTTTGTGGGTGTGTGTGTGTGTGTTTGTCTATCTGTCTTACCTCTCCGAAGGCTCCGCGTCCGATAACCTTCAGCATCTCGAAGTCGTCTCTGTGGAGACGCATCTCCTTCACTGTGGTGGTAAACGGCTTCACTGGAAGGCGAAAAGAACAGAGGGAGAGAGAGAGAGTCATCATGGTTAATCAGTAAACAAATGTCATATGCTTGAGTGTTTATTTTTCCAAGGCCTAAGTCATGAAAGACACTTGTTCTCTTCCTGATGGCCTGCATGGAGAAGGCATTACACCTACAGGGGCACAGATCCACCAAAGAACTATTTAAGAACATAACCAAACTTTTAAAGGTTCTTACAGGATAATCCAACAGAAACAATAAGTCAAACTAGATAACAGCCTCTTAGCAGCCTTTGTATTTTTGCATGGCCAAACATCTCCAGCTGAACGAATGGGTGAAAGTCCTGCTCTGCTCAAAGATTAGCCTAGCTACTAATACAAAACAGTGGCTCATATCAGTCGAAATGAGTCAGCTGAGTAGCCGCTGTGAGGACTGCAAGCTGCAGCAGCCCCAAAGACCAAGCCAAGGCCAAGCAGCACGAGCCGCGCCGCCGTCCCAACAAAAGCAACTGCCAAATCCCCCTTTACAGGGCACAGCAGGGGGCCCTGGCCTGGCCTGGCCCCAAACTGTAGCTTCATGCCTGTGCGCACAACACCATATGAGGGCATACTGCTGGGTCTCAGGGGGGCCAGTGTGTCAACACACACACACATACACAAAGAAAGAACGAGGGCGTTTTCACTTGAGGGTGTCCTGCTCTTTAAACACAAATGGCCAACCTGCTCCACCGACGTGGGGAGTATGATAACGAGAGAAGGGGAAGAGAAAGAGAGAGATTTATGAGTGGCGAGTTAAACTGCGTAGAGAGATGTGATGCAGAGGTAGAGATGAAGAAACAAGCTCAACTAGGAATGTGTGTGTATGCGCAAATGTGAGTGATGTGGGTGAGTTGGAACATCAAAACCAGTGTCAAGTAGACACTTCCAAGAAGCATGCACGCACACACACACACACACTCATGAGCAAAGCATCACCATCTCTCCTGACAGGTTTACGGCTGCTTTGCTGGGAGCCACACTAGGGGGTCCTGGTGAGGGGCCCTGTGACGCTCACATGACAGCCATGACACTGCACAGGCCCCAAGGGCTATTGAGCATTAACGCGAACCGCTAACGCTAACAAGAGTATTTACAGTTTAACCTCTAACGCTTGCAAGAGTAAAACAATTAAGCGCCAACATTAACCACTCAGGCTTGCAAAAGTATTTGCAGTTCAGCCACTAACATTAGCAATGGTATTTACAGTTTAGTGTTAACATTTGTTATGACTTTCCCCGTCCCCTCTTTTGTTGTCTGCTTCACTCCGAGGTCATTACACGTTAACCACTAACATTTCAGTATTCAGTTTGGTGCTAATGTTAATCACTGACATTAGCAAGAGTATAGTTTAGTGCTAACATTAACTGCTATTGCAAGAGTATAGTTTAGTTAACATTAGGGAGAGTGTTGACAGTTTCCGGTGGTTTATAGTCAGGACCACCAGGAGGGGTCAGCAGGTGGAATGGGTTACAGGTTGTGTATGGTGTGGTTTATGAGTGGTCTGCGTGTGTGCGTGTGTGTTTTTGTGTGTATGTGTGCACAGGAGCACGGGGTGGTTTATGGGTGGGGTGTGCAGTACTTTACGGGTGATGTACAACTAGAGTTTTCTGCTAGATGGACTAGTGGTGTGTGTGTTTACTGGAGTAGCCAGGAGAGGATGATGGAGCTCATGGCGTGCGAAGGAGCTACCACCCAAGGAGAGGACTCACTATAGGCTTCTCACTCACTCAGGTCCTGCAGTGAAGTACTCACACATCTCACAGACTCACACACCACAAACAGACACACACACACAAAAATCCTGGATCATCCTGATCATCTCCTCTCCGGACAGAGTTTCCAAGGAGAGGAATGCACCAATCTCTCTATCTCTCTCGTTCTGCCTCTGGTTGACAGACCGCCCAATGACTCAATGGTCCCAATGGTCCAGCCCAATGACTGTCATTGGTCCAGCCAGTGCCTTCAAGTTCTTCATGTTATCCCTAGACTCAGGCTGACATAATTCTAATTTAAATCTCCCTCAAGACAAAGGCAAGATCTATTCCCCAGTGATGCATTGTGTGTGTGTGTGTGTGTGTGTGTGTGTGTGTGTGTGTGTTGAGGGGGGGAGGTTTAAATGCATGTAATCTGGTAATCCTCTCAGGCCTGTTTTACATGAACATTTTCTCTGATTCATATGTGGCCTTGTCTTCCCAATTATCAGCAACACTAACCAAAGGGGCTAAACTCATTTGCCTGATTTTAGAGCGTGTGTGTACGTGTATACATGTGTGTCTGGACCTGTGTGTGTGTGTGTTTTGAGGGGGGCTGAAATTAGAACACCAGCTGTGTCTGCTTTGTCTGGAAAATGATCAACCATCTTTTCTATTAACACAAGGGCTGGAACAAAGGTCCAACATGGAGCCAACTAATGCTCATAAAAAAGAGTGAGTGAGTGAGTGAGTGAGTGAGAGAGAGAGAGAGAGAGAGAGAGAGAGAGAAATGGCCAACTTAAAATAGCTAGGCCTACATTTCACCCTATCAGAAAAGGGACCTGAAGTACAGCAATAGACTATGAGTCTATGCATGTGTGCCAAAAATACATACCCTAGACTAAAATCATTACACTTACAACACATGGAAACCTCAATGAATCAAATGCAAATGCTTATGATGCAATAACTAGCCTACAAATAAGCAGATGGCGTTCATGTGATCTGTGATTTCTGAATGGAACCAATCCTCATGATTGAGTCCCTTCAACACCTCACGCTAACATCCTATAAGTACAAACTCCAACCCTACATCATATTTGCATTAACTGCAGTTGATAATACAGAAACATTACTGTCCAGTAACATGCATCTAATCAACTCTTTTTTTAGGTTGTCAAGCATTATTCTAAACGCTTTTGTGCTGCTGGTCGACAGCCCAGATTAAAAGTTGGTCCCCTGGCTTTATTACTTCCACCAAGAAGGTTATCCGGCATTTGTCTGTTTGTCTCTCTGTGAGCAAGTTAACTCCAAAAGCACCGCACAGATACATTTTCAGACAACATGGGTATTAGGACAATGAACAGATGATTACATTTTGGTGGTGATCCATAACACCATCTGGAATTTATCTTGGGGCAGTGACCCTATATTGCCTTTGCTGAGGTCTGCACTCTCCGAGTGCTTTTCTAGTTTTTATTTGAAAAGTCACAAAGTACTCTAGGCTACCTAATCCACCACCCATATCATATATAACTAGACCTATTGTCATATCACAGCCCATATCACATAACTAGGTGCTTTATAGGTGCTTTTTTTAAGTCCATTATCAAGTGGCCTCTCTGACATGGGTGCATATCATGCAATTAGACAGCCAATTCATGCTTGCACATGGGTCTGTGAGACAGGAGTTGGATAACCATTGAAAACTCGCCCTCACAAGCGACACGTCCAATGACCCAAGGTGGGCACTGACCGAATGCCCACTCAGCGCTCCGACAGATGGTTCGTTCCAGGCATCACCTCGTAAAGGAGGCCTGGGTCCACCCATGCCGGTGCCCATTTGGCGCAACCGCAGCATGCCAACTGGACCATGGAGATCCTAGTGACAGAGGTAATCAGCTGCTCCTTCACAGGGGAAAAGGCCCTTTTGGTCTCGCACGTCTTCTCATTCAACTCCACGTTGTGCTTGTGAGTAACTTGGCAAAGTAATGCCTTGTTTTCTACACATAGGGATGATTTTAAGCATGATCTACCATAGGTTTATAGAAAGCATCAACTGTTCATTATGTGGCATGCTGGAATGCACTTAGTTACACTGTAACAAAGAACAGGCCTATGAATAAGAATGTGACTAAGTACAGAATATTTCATCACTTCACCAGATTTGTGGAAGAACAGCTTATTTAGAAAGCACTTACAACACTATAAAAGATACAAAAATCTTTTGGCTACAGCACAAATCACTAATGATTTTTCTGGCACTGAAGAGTGATCGGAGCTGGAAGCTCTAAACTTGCACCACTTGCACCAAACAGATGATGATATCAGTCCAGTGATGAGCAAGCTGAACACAATCTAACCACCTAAGGCAAGCAGTCAAATTCCTCTTCCATCATCCTACATGAACAGCTACTACATATACAGCTAAATATTTTCATACAATGGCTTCTGTCACAGGTTATTTTAATGTGTGAGATTGCCTCATTGGAACCACATGGTACTAACCGAATGTTTGGAGGTGAAAGGTACGTGTTAATGACATTTGTGGTGGACCAGATGTCATTGAGGACCATCTCCAAATCAATATTTAGGCATTCTACTGAAATATTTAACATGCAGAGTGAGGGGCATGGTTAGAGAGTGTTCTTAGTTGATCTTCTGAGACAATTTAACAATGACTGCGCCAAGTCTGCCCTTTAGAATCAATAATGAAACTTCTCAATATTCCAAATGAGCCTTTATTTACAAATTTACTATATTGTATATTTTAAAGTACAAAAAATATTTTTTGATATGTAGTTCTACTTCACTTTACTAAACAAAATTACTGATCAAATGACAAATGTCACAATGGCTACTATAAAGAAGAAGTAGCCTTCAAATAATATATGCATCCCTTGGCAAATACTCATTTGTCGTTGCTAATCCATCATCTTTAAGAAGAAGCGAGTAGGGGTTGGCCTCCACACATCGGCTCCGACAGCACTGAAGAACACTATCAAATTCGACTATTTCATTTGCTTCCGCACACCAGCACCGCACTGCAGGCAGTGAACATATCATAGTAGCCTTGTGGAATCACCAACAGTTTTTATCAAACGGTTCCCATAAAATACACTTGAATGGTAATCAACAGGCACTCGAGGCAGAGTTCGTTGCTGGTGTGCAGTGAAAACAATGGAATCGAATGTTGGAAGCACAGTGCTCCGCACTTTGATGGAGTCTGTGTATGGAGGCCTAAAGCCAGCACAGGCTTAGAGATGGAGAGACGCAGAGGACTAGGGTCCTCTTGGGGGCAAAGCCATGCTGTTTCGCAGATGCCATTTGAAGACGAAAAAAAGCAAAGGAACACAAATTCCCCCAACAGTGCAGTTTAAAAACAACCAAGTCTGAACAGTGGGAAAAAAACACATTCACTAGTGGACGAATATCTTTCGCAATGAACCACACAATAAAAAAAGAAGGCTTTTGTTTCTACCTCCCCACTGGTTAGAAGGCTGCCAGTTGTTCATGCACTGGCCAACACTGTCTGTACTGTTCCAATGGCCCCATTAGGTCACTGCTACAGGCAAGTAGGACACAATCCAAGGCCAAGTGGCCAGAACAGTATTTTTAACCTGCTAAACTGCTGACTGTCTGCACAAAGCCACGGTAGCTGAATAAAAGACAAATGTGTAAATATAGAACGGGGAAAATATCAACATAACATTAATGAATGAGGAATGAACAGAAAGAAGATTTTGATGTCACGTCCCAAGTAACATGGCAGGTATTTGTGTGATGTCATGATTATGAAATTTGAGGATTTGCTGTATTCAGCTGTAGACTTTAGTCTAAACAAAAAAAATATCTAAATACAATAATACTCTGCTTGCTCGTGTTTTGTCTTATCCATAATGCTAGAATTGCACTGTAATGAAGGAGTATTATTTGGTATATCGTCATCAATTGGTGTCTCTCAAGAGGGAACTGTTGAAACATGGAAAAGCAAAATGCCTGAAATAGCCCAAAACCCACAGTTTATGTGGGGATAACCCATCCCTACAGAGCGCCGCTGACATATCAGCCAGAAATCACTGCACAACGGTGGTCGCCACTCGAGACAAAACGAGACTAAACAAGACTGCCGAGAGGCTTTCCTAGCCACAACCCTCTGACATTTAACGCCTTTCATTTCATCGTCACTGAACAGCGGACAGCTGCCGCAAAAGGAAAAGTCTTGCTTTTAACTGAATGGAAACTTACTAGGAGTGCAACACCCTTTTAAACGTCTAGCTTTCATTCATTCTTTTTTATTTTCCTTCTTTATTTCTTCCTTTACTACTTTCCTTCACACAAGGATCAAGTGGCACCAAAAAATGAGTGTGGATAACATTAAAAAAAACAGAGAGGAAACAAGACTGCAGAAAGCAGGCTGCTCCAGCCTGATTCTCCCCAGTGACAAGCCTGCTTGTGACTAATCTTTTATTTATTAGTTAGCTTGGCAGGAGGCATTACGAGGGCCATTTGCAGTGCAGTGCATTTCACACAGCATGACTTCATATATATATATAAGCAATGTCCCTTATATGCCGAGATGCAATGTACATCAAAGCCAAGTAGGCATAATGCCCAAACCAAGCAGTGAACTACCCAGAAACTATATATTTTTTTTAGTATTTTCTGATTGTCGGCCTAAAAGTAAAGGCACTTTACATAAAAGTCAAGGCCCTTCATTCCACATTGATGGACTACAATGTTCTAATATGAAGCAAAAGACATTTTACATCTCAGACCACAATTTAAGCATCCAAGGGTGCAATAACATTGCTTACATTTCATTTGTACTTATGTCAATCGATTGATAGATAGATAGATAGTTAGATCAATCAATTGATTGATAGAATGTTAGAAACATCGCTAGAAAGATCGCTAGAAAGATCGATAGAACGATCGACAGAACGATAAAGGTCCTATGTTTATAAGCCATTGCCAGTTTTACAATAACTGCGGTTCCACTCACTTAAAGAAAAGGAATTTTTTAATCAGTGGAAAAAAGAGATGTCAAAACAGTTCCAACACACCTTTCCCCTAAAACTATACAAACCATAAAGTTACAGTTGTTGTCCCCTCCCTCAAACATAAGGAACTTTTCAATTGCTTGCAATAATAAAAAACATACTGGATATCTAAAGAGTTAACCATGGTTAAAATACATCCTCCTAAAACAGTACTGGCCTTAACGGGCGAGACCCATGGAAAAGTCCTGCAGGAGGCTATCCGTAAACAAACAGCTGACAACATAAACAAATTAACGGCTGAGGGTTGTGAATGTCATCAGCCTCCGTTCTTGGGCTTGGAATGGGAATCCTTGGGGTGAGTGGGTGACTGGCAGCGCGTCCAGTTTCTTGCGGATTGCAGGGGCAGAATGCCAGAACCGTGAGTGATGGTGCAAGGGAAGGAGAGAGAGAGCAAAAGACAAAGTAAGGACCAAACTGTTGGGTATGAGAGATATGGGGGGGGGGGCAAGTGAGAGAGGTTAGACAAGGTTAGACAAGAGAGAGAGGGAGAAAAAGAGTGAAAAAACAAAAGCTGCAAGAAGTCTGCTCTTGAAAATCAACACATGCCTTCTTTAGGATATAGGCCTGTGCACTCCCCCTACACTTTCTTTTCCATCATTCCAATGGTTACTCTGAAGAAGAATACAGTGCCCTTCAAAGAGTATTTGGGGTGACACTGGGCTTAATTATTAAGGATACCTAAACAGCAACAGCAAACAACAACAGTTTCTGTCCTTTTTTTCATGTCATTTGTTTTCATGACAGCTGAAAGGGAAATGAGAGAGGCAGAGATTGTCTGAATTCAAGGGAAGCTTGATTCCGTGCTTCAACCCACACTCCCATTAAGGGTTCTGATCCAAAGCGGTACCTGAGGCCAATATCAACTGGAATCTCCCACTCTGTGTGGGCAAGTAGGTATTTGGCTGTTCACCTTCCGCCAAAAACTACGCTCAAGCAACAGCAGTTTAAGATTGCTCACTGAAATGTAGGCGTACATTTTTTTTTATCCTGGAAGCTATACTGCCATGAAATACTCAGAATAAGAAACTGCTCTTTTGATTTTACCACTTGACTGTCATTCCAGTCAATGAAATTTTTTACAGATCAGTGGTCAGCTTGCCTTAGAATGAGGAGGAACTATAAACAGGTCCATGTCACATTCATCAACACTACTACAACACTACTGAGGGAAGACTTTGAGATTTAGCCAATGCTTGAATTTTACATTCAAACACGCATGTTCTACCAATACAATAGAGAAGACACAAAGACACAGCTCTCCAGTCTTTAGAGGTCTTTTAAGGTCTTCTCAAAGGAAGAACACCCAGAGCAGCAGTTGGCACTGTGCCCCTTTCCTCCAACACTGCTTCCTGTGCCAGGGAAACTGCCAGCTTGAGGTGAAGTCGGCAGATAATGCTAAGCTGAGCAAAGGGCGAGTTAAGTGGATAAAGGACAACGTGCAACAACCCTTCCACTGCCCATTTTTAAAATCTTTAATTCAAAATACCCCTCAGATTTAGCTACATTACTTGTTTCACAGATTTACAAAAGTGATTTCCAATACAGATGTAGCTTAGGTACAAAGAGAGAGAGATGTTTAAATAAAGAATCTCCAAAAAAATCAAAGTACCCAAACCACACTGGAATAATTTAGTCTACTGATTGTTTAATTAAACGCGTTATTATCAGTTTCTTCAGATCCGCTCTCCAACATGGCATTTCTGGTTTTAAGTTCATATCTTCAACAGACTTGTCTGTGTTAGCTATCACCACGAGACTGGCTGTCTATAAAGTTGTCTGTCAGTTAAAACAAATAATTAAATTTTTTCACTCGTCACAATTTTGCATGCTACAACCACAGAAGCCTATGGAACTCAAGGAACAATCAAACTAATTTGATTCCAATGTAGAAGTAGAACTGCCAATGTCACTCAACAGACTGCCATTAGTGCCACTGCACAAAAAAAATAAATCTAAAGGGAAGTGGAATATATTGAGCGAGAAATGAAATAACCCAATAACAACACAACCATAAATAAAACACAAATTGGCAGAAGAATAAAGACCTAGAAAAATCAGGTGGTGTCAGATTCAAGCGTGATATCAAACAGTCACTTTCTATCCCTGAGATTACTGTGAGGCTGTGACTGCAACCTTGACCAATGACTTCCATCTCCTCCCTCCCAAATAGGCCTGACGGGCACAAAGTGGCCTATTAAACATTGATGAGGGAGAGCACTGGATGAGGAGGAATGGGCTGGGACTGGCAAACAGCTGAGGCTTGAGTGTGCTGTGTGCGTCAATAGAGGAGGTGGTGGTGGAGGGTTGTGTGTGTGTGTGTGGTGTGGTGTGTGTGTGTGAGAGAGAGAGAGAGAGAGAGAGAGAGAGAGAGAGAGAGAGAGATGGGCAGAGAAAGAGAGAGTGGAAAATGGTAAGGGGGATGGGTGGTGTGTGGTAACTAGCAGGCTGGTAGCAGGATGTAAAAGCATCTTGAGCCCCGCCCCGACCAGGCTTAATCTATTATCCTATCCCCAGCTGCCACGCATCTCTCTGTCCATCTCTCTCTCTCTCTGTCCATCTCTTTTCCCCCTCTCCCACTCTCCATCTTGACCTCTCCCCATCTCTGTCTGCCAGTCTCATCAGCATTTCCCATCACCCTGCTCCAGCCCAAGATTGGTTGCATGAGGATGGACATACACTAGACATACGTTGCAAACCCGACTGGGCACCGTTAGGAACCTATACAAAACCTTGTCTTCTTCACTCTTAAAATCTGGAGCCTGTGCAAGTCATTTGGAACAAGAGCACTACAAGTTGCACCACACAATTACTCTGTGCTGAACTTATCAATGCTCGACCTCTGTGTGGCATTTGCAAGTGATTTGGCATATGTACCCGGGATAGGACATGTTGGCATCTCTGCTGGCATATCTACGTTTGGGAATAGACACCCCAGTACTCCCCTCAAACTCTCAGCCTCCTCTCAGGTAATTTATGGAGTATAAGGAGGTAATGTTGTGTAATGGAGTGTAATGTTCCAGGTGCGTGCCATCCCAGTGCCTGCCAAGTTGACACACAGCCAGGTAAGAGACCCCTGAGCCCTGAGTCACAACCTCCTCTCCCAGGTAATGTTGCAGTATAAGACCATTGCTCAACTCTGGACAAGTAACTGAAACCTTCTGTTCACGTGTCACCTTCAGTTTCTGCTACCCCTTTGGTGAAGTGAAAAAGAAAATAATTTAAATTACAAGAGTACAAGCATCACCATCATATGTTTCTGGACATATAAACCATTTTGGTTCACGCACTCACCAGAATGCCACACGGTGGGGAACAGTGTTGAGAGAAAATAGTTACTAACATAAAAATAGTAAGTAGTAAGGCTGGTCTCAAGTATTAAGACTGGTCTTTCTTTTGCAGTACCCTCTCATGTGGCAAAACCATTTTCAGTGATTATTAGTAGAAGCTAACTACTGATGCACATCGCAACCAGATGCTTGTAATGCATGACTCATCCAAGGAAGGTTAGCTTTCGACCATCGTATAGTCTAGGGCCATGACTCCACACCCCACCATACTGAATTTGAAAATCTTATGACCCCAGAGGATGCCCTGTACCAAGTGGCTGCCCAGCTTGACTTTAAAGCATTTCAGAAGCAAGATCACAAACTGAAAGTTCAATTTAATGTAATAAACTACTGAGGGCTACTGAAAATAACACAACTACCAACACATTTTTAAAAACTGGCAACCTTTTAATCATAGATGATGCTGCTGGTCAGATGTAGGCTATGCCTACCACTCACAGCTTAAAAGCTTAAACTCCTTGACACAGTCCCCATAGACCCCCATTTACTGCCTAATTATGCAATGATGGTTAATTAATGGGGCGATTAACTGCTTAATCAGTGACACCACTGCTATTTAATAATTAATGTAATAAGCTATTGGCTTAGGTGAACCATGACCTGACCACATTTATACTGACTGACAGCACTTCTTAAAGCCAGAGACTGTCACTGTTTCTGAGATTCGGACAGCAGAGATTACAGTCTATGATAATAACAATAATAATAATAATAATAAGATGAATAGTATCATCTATGTGATGTGTACGTTTAGGCCAACAACAAAAATGGCAATGTATAAACTGTAGGCCTAGTATTACTTGCACTCTTGGACATCATGATCTAGTTTCCTTTGTCTGCGCAGCTACTTATATGTAGGCTATATGTGTACCAGTGTAACAATAGACTTGCTTATTCTATGCAGCTCTTGCTAAGCAAGCCAGACTTCAGCAGCATTGTTATCAAGGTGAAGTAAATGTCAAAGGCATTAAGAATTTCAAATCTCTAGGAGTGCAGCCTCTAACAGAAGTGTGTGCGTGTGTGTGAGAGACTCCTGGGTGTTTTAATCAACACAGACAGACTCTTAGCAAATCCTCTTTTGTAGAAGAAGAAAAAAAACACCTTAACTTCATTCTGAATAACTTCCTTAAACCGCCAGTTTGTGAGTTTCAATTTCCTACTTTGTGTGCAAAGTGTGGTTTGTGGTTTAGCGCAAACTGAAAGTTCTCACCCTTGCATGCATCTGAGCATGACCGCAAGACTGTTCCCTA
This sequence comes from Tenualosa thibaudeaui, assembly GCA_027481765.1. Taxonomy (NCBI): domain Eukaryota; kingdom Metazoa; phylum Chordata; class Actinopteri; order Clupeiformes; family Clupeidae; genus Tenualosa; species Tenualosa thibaudeaui. The sequence continues at coordinate 19,062,525 of JAIFZK010000001.1, forward strand.
ATACTAACACATCTAATCAATCACAAACACAACACATTCTTTTTTTGGTTATCATTACATTTATGAAAATAAGCAAGGTTGTAATGGTTGTAAATGCCCTTATATGGTCTTATATGGTCTTGGGTAGCTGGTCTTCTTCAGTTAAATATGAGAAATTCTAATGAGTGTTTTGATGTTTGAGTTTAATGCCTAGCCAAGCTCAGAAAAATATTTCTTCATTGCACAACCAATGCCATGGTGTTAGGCTATCACTTCTTTTTTGCATATTCCCACAGTGACTCACGGTTAACTTGACATCATAATCCCAGTTATCTGCTCATACTCAACCAGAACCCTTTTGATTTCAAAGATCACTTCCCTTTGTGTCTTTTTATCTAACTCTAAGCAGTAACACACAGACCCAAACCTAATGGAATCGCTGTGCTGTGTTGAGATTCTTCTCAGACCTAATTGACCTGTGTTCAACAGGCCTTGTCAAGGTCACATTCCCAGCAGTCCAACATTCCACCACATATCACCAGCAATAGATGGCCAAAGTCATCCTGGTTGCTCAATTTAAAAGGACTTCACAGAGAAGAGAAAACAGAAAGGGGTGTGGCCGGCTCATAACGATACTAGAGAACCACCTCAAGCTTGCATGGACTTGAGATTGATGAGAGTGAAGAGGATAGGTGTATTTGCCATTACCTGACTATCAAGCCAGCTGAAGTAGACTGCAGCCAGAGATGAATTCTGGACTGAAAGCCCTTTCATATTCACATCTCATTGGTTACCCTATTTTTGGCACTTGACTACACCTAATACCTCAAACAAGGCTGCAAACCATGTGTCTGAAACAGCCTACTAAACCTAAGAAACATTTTCGTTAAGTGAAACCTGTAGCCGGGGGAGCATTTGTTATTATTTGTTAACTATTCGTGCTCCCGAAAAATCCTGCTCATCAACTCAGGTTCATTTAGCACCACTTCTTCTATGCTACAGATCTCACAGGAATGAAAGGAAATCATCTCTGCCACAGGAACACACCCGTAATATGCCAAGGGGCACAAAGTAACATTGAGGCCCACTTGGGCCAAAAAGCTTGTGCCATGCTCTGAGCCTCACAGGTGCCAGAGAGATGAAGGAGGAGGATGACTGTGGGATCCCACGACTGTGGGATGTTGGTGGCACTTCTGAAGAAAGCCCTAAGGGAATACGCCAGAAGCCCAATCAGATAATCTGCGTCATGCCTGTGGCCTAGCGCCTACTAGCAGAGGAGGGGGAGGATGGGGGGCCCTAGGGAGTGGAGTGGACCGCCCACACATGCCTGCTGTCAGGGGGGGGGGGTGAACAGGGAATGGGGTGGGGTTTTGGAAGAGACAGACGTGGAGGAGAAGGAGGATATTAGCAGGAATGACTGGAATTTTTACTGGCTGTGCAAGTCAAGTGAATCCAATCCTCAGGGAGGGACTTTACAACACAATGCCTAATCCCTTCACCATCAAAAAAAAACATAACAATATTAAAAAAATTGTCCATATCCAAGATGGATCAACATTAAACAACACTTTCAGAATTAAAGCCTGTGACATCAATCTAAATGGCTGGAGGGGACGGGAGGGAGAATTATTATTAACTATTAGTTGCTGTAGCTCTATTTGTGTGTGTGTGTGTCTGAAAACTACCCATGACCCAGGAAAAATACATTCCAGAGAAATGATCAGGGGCCGTGCATTAGTAGACACACCCATGCGTGTGTCACTGTGGGTCCTGACTCCTGAGGTATGGCCTTGAGAGACAGACAGGACTTGCTGTTGCTGGTCCATTGCTGTCATTCTTCTCTCCTGCCTGTGTAACAAAGCTGATGACTCTCCCGCCTGTGTAACAGAGCTGATGACTTTTCAGACCGCACCGCTTGTTTACACCAAACATATGAAAACAGCGCCCGTTGAACCTGTATGCCATGTACTTTTCCTCTGGACCATGGCCAAAGTGCTCACGCCAAACAAATAAAAACCTTCCAACATGACATTTCTGCATATGGCCTGACACGAATACATTGTTGGCCAACCAACCACTCTGAGATATAGAGATCTGAGACTTCAGCATGATAACACCACAAACATATTTATTTATTTGTTACTTATATATTTATCTGTCTTACTGTCAAGTGCTTTGACATATTTGACTGCATCATGTAGATTTAAGTCAGCAATGGATGAGAAGAGGCAGCTGATTTTTGGGCCTCAATTTGCACTGACGCTGCGCTTAGGCTATATGTCAGATTAGGGAAAGAAAACTTGTTTGTCAAGCACACACACGTAAACGTACAGACACATAGACACAGCTTCTGCAATTATCTACTTATGAAGTCATTTACTTTGAGGAAACAGTTATTCATTTCCTTTAGTGTACACAGACAAGAAAACCAAGGCAAGCTAAAATACATGATTAGCTTTGCAGACAATATACAAAACAAGGCAGCTACTTCTGATCAGGCCTATTCATAACTAAATGATACCAGAAACTGAAAAAGATGAGATGGAATAATTGTACAGGCCTACTGTCCTGGTTGACAGAGACCAGAAATAACTCCATCTATGTGAACAAAATGTAGGCCATCAACTTCTTTCCTCCTCTGAGTCCTGATGTTTAAGATCTACAACAGCCACAACATCTAATCAGCTAAATCATTCTCCACTGCAGTGTAACATCTGTTTGGGTGTATGTGGTGCTGTGGGATTTAAAAGGCTGAGAATGCCCTTACAGCCTAATTGGCATTGCTTATCCCAATGGAGCAATCAGTACACCACAATCTATGCTACATTACACCATGCTGCGCTGAACACACTGTGCAATATTATGCAAACCGATGCTAAGCAAGACTACTGTATGCCACTATGCAATGCCCCTGCCATCCTACTCCCTGCAATGATGGTCCAGGGAACACAGCAGCTGCACAGAAAACACTGGGGCAAGGTTCAAATTGAACCTTCTGCTAATGTACTAATGTAGCTAATGACAGTACCACTAACAACTGTTTGTTCAAATGGTAAAATCCTTATTTTGTGTCTGAAATCTGGCTGGTGCCAATTTTGGTTTCAAACTTCAGGGTTTTCCTTCACAAAACTATATTGCTACCTTGTTGGAGGAGACTGTTTTGCTTCGCAAAGAGCAACCTTTTTTGTCTTGTGTGCCCCCTGAGCCTTTTTGTCATACACACTCATATGTGTTGATGATTCTCCAAAAGTAGAATGTAACACAACTGATTATCATATGAAAATCATTGTGTCACAGGTTATTCTCTACCCGTGCACATGTACTATTTTATTGACGGGCGTAATATGAAATGAATATGAATATGACAGAGTATTTATTTATAATCTTGGAAATAAATTATTATTAAATATTTCCACGTAACCCCTGCAGTGTGCTCACGTACCCCTGGTACCCCTGTCCTATCATATCGCCTCTGAGAGCTAGGTGTGGTATTGTCAGAATTATGGTCTAGTGACAACATAACAGATGCACTGTGCTCCATCATTTCCTCAGGCTTTTCTGCTCCTCTGCAGATGTGGTGCTGAAGACTTTTCCTTCACACAGCACAACTGGTTGTGTTCTGAAGAGTAAGCAAAAATGTGAGGAGATTTCAACACATAGGCTAAACTAAGGGGACATAAAGGAGGAATTGTGAATCAGTTAATGACTCTGCATATCAAATGTAAACACACCAATAAAAACTCATGTAAGCTTGACCCAGATTATAATGTGCCCACATGGGCAAGGGGATTTTTTTTTTTTCATTAAAACCTGCAGAGAAATCGCTAGAGTTTCCTCTTTACAATGGTGAACGTGCTAAGGCTGTGGAGACCCTGTGTAGACTGCGAGTTGGTCCAGCTGTTTGAAAGGAATAAATTCTGAGAGTACACCAGCTTGCTTGCTTCAGGTTATGCCACGTGTGTTTAGGATACGTAAACAACGTGTTTTTCTTCTACTCTACAAAGCACTATGAAGAACATGAAGGAGCAATGAACCCTTTATTAAGTCTGTGCGTGCACACACGTGAGAGCGTGTGTCTGTGTGTGTGTATCCATTTTCATGAATAGGTCCAGAGGAGATTGTGTTTTATTTTTTTTTCCTTGCCATTACCAAAATGATAAGAATGAACTATTTAGCAAGGACGGTAGAACAGCAGAAGCCTGGGGAAATCTCTATGCTTCTGATAGCAAATTGTACAGTTTATTGGTTTTATACATGCACGACTGATTACAACAATTAGCCTAGCTAAATTATGACTACGCAGATTTGAGTAAAATTAGCTAGTTTATAGCTGGAGCACATGTGATTGAATTATTACACTCTAATGTGTGGGGTCAGGTGGGTGGCGGGTCGTGGGTGTGGAGGGAGGGTTTGGTGGGGTTGGGGGCTAGAATTTGGCGATGAATGAAGCTGAATGCTCTGGCTTGCTTCCAGTGAGACCAAGCAGAGCAGTTCAGCAGTGGCTTGTTTGCGGGTGTAGAGATGGGGCTTTGATGTGGGTGAGACTGGCACAGATAAACAAGCGTTGATCCCGAGGGCGCTAGGCGCGACGGAGGAGAGCAGAGAAGAGTGCTGCTGCTCCACTTACGAAAGTCACCATCACCACCACCACCACACCAAAGAGACAACTATGCCATAGCACCACCGCTCTCTCACCATGTCTCTTCCTTTACAACATTCAGATTTACTTACATCACTACCCTTCCCCCCTTTATGCCGACTTCCATCCCTCCCCTCTTTGCTCCCGATTTCACTGTATGCACACGCAGCAACACACACACACACACACTCCCTAACAACATCTCTCTCCCATTCCCTTTTCCGACAGGTCAGGGTGGAGTAATAAGGGGAGTAACATTTCCTGCTCTAACTCGTCCCCCCCCCAAAAAACAAAACAAAACCATATTTCTATCTCTTCCTCCCTCCTTCCCTCTCTCCCCTGCTATCTCTCATTTTTTACATTCCCTGTTTTTACCCCCCCCTCGCGCAGGCCATGTTAGGTCCTGTTTAAGGGTAAACACACATGACCCAGACCCTGTTTTAAACAGGTGTAGCAGCAGGTTCTCTCCATCAGGGTTCCTCTGCGTGCGCACACACACACTCACACACACAGCAACGGGAGCACGACACTAAGCTGCTTACCTTTGTTGTGAACTGTACAAACACAGTCAGCACAATGCAGTGTGACTGGTAGGGACAAGGAAATGGGACCCTGGCAACTAGGCTAATTGGGTTGGGCTGGGCTGGGCTGAATGGTTAACCTAGCTAGCTAGTGGCTGACACATCATGTACAACACACTATATTAGTCTATATTACACTACAGTACAGCACACAGCACCGTATTACACAGCAGAGAGCCTAGCAGAACTCTCTGAGAGAGAGAGAGAGAGAGAGTGAGAGAGAGAGAGAGAGAGAGCGCGCTAATGCTCTGTGTAGCCAGTGAATTAATCTACTCGAGCATACACAACGTGACCTACCACAGCAGCTTACACACCACAGTGGCCAAGCTCCGGCCAATGCCATCTGAACAGGAGGATGGTGGTAGAGAGCAGAGAGGAGAGAGTGATTTGCTGGTGGTGTGTTGACATGGAGGATAGATGGAGCGAGTCAGTTGGTCACTCCCTCTCTCTCTCACTCACACACACACACACCTTTGCTCAATGGGGGGCAATGATGAGTTGGTGACATAAAAGGGTGGCACTCATTCAAATGTTAAATCAACCAGTCGTCTGTTTGTGTGTGTACCTTCCCTAATCCCTTCATGAGGTCTATTGTCACACCCTTCTGTCGAGAGGGTATAAACACACATACACACGCATCCACATTCGTCTACTAAGGCTCCGGCAGCCAACATGCCCTTGGGCCAAATTTCCCTGCTTGAGGCCTGTAGGAATCTGCTCCTCCTCAGCTGAATCCTGCACAAATATGGGCCAAATGAGAAAGGGATCCATTGCAGATCCTATGAGGTTGTCCATGCAGATCCAGGTGCAATACTGCCTAAAATATGTCCCAGATTAGGAAAGCACTGCCTCATCACATTAAGACCCCCCAACACTTTTTATTTCCTGATGATTTAAAAAAAATAGAGGTAACACCAGTTTGATCTGCACACTACATGTTTTACACACACACACACATGCACGCAGAGGTAGGCTAAGCATGTAATCTCAATGCCGCCCATTTTATCTATTCATTTTATAGTGTTCCAAACAGTGGGAAAACACAGGCCTAGGCTAGTGTCTTGGGCAAACTGCCCCATGTCTGGGCTAACCCGTGTAATTAGAGTACAAAGAGACACGCAAGCACAGAGTGATTGACTGTGAACTAGCTGCACTATTCAATGCCGGAGGGCAAGGTTCTGTCAATATGTCTGTCAAAGATAATGAGGAGAGATTCACTACTGGGGATTTTTCCTCATAGAGGAACACACACACGCGCACGCACACACACACACACAGAGTTCAGATACTGTAAACTGACATTTACTGCCTCTGATAGCTTTACCTTATATGGGTGGTGCGCCATTTACCATTTCATGACGTAGTGGTGAGAAAAGGATTGATATCTTCTCTTTACACTGTGATGGAGGAGCTGTGACAAGACGTCCCTATGGACTACATTACTCTGATCTATACGCCATTAGGAAAAAACTCATCCCATCACACCTCATTTTATACTGCACTATTTGGGTGGTGAGTTTTGCTTTTCATCCTGCTACATATCCTCTTTCACCATACAGGATGCCATGTACAATTTTATATCAAACCACTGTTGCAAATTGTAGTGATGCATTGCTGTTCAGTGGAAACAGCAATGATCACAACCACAAATGTAAGGATTATCACAGTCGCATAATGAAAGGGAACAGATGGATGATGGATGGAGTCTACCCACATTACCAATTAATCTTTATCCAAGAGGAACAATCCTCGTTGTTAGATAGCCACTAAGTTGTAAGGTCTGATAGGACATCTTGTTGGAAGGCTAGCAACACTAGCATTCAGAGATGGAAAGGGTGTGCGTGTGTGAAGGGAAAGCATGTGTGTAGGTAGAGGAGGTAATATGTAGTCCTTTGGTAAGAAATGAAGATGCAGATTATAAGTGAGTCTGATTGGCAAGAGGGCACCTGCTTGTGTTGGGTCTCTTGAGGATAGCGACGCTCTTTTCGGTGCAGACACACAGGACTATAATCTCATTACTGACGTCAAAGAAACAGCCAGACTGGAGAATCCTCTCTCATTATGTTTAGAGAGTGAGACCAAAAAAAACGTAAGGCGGAGGGTAGCTGTCAGTCCCTCTCTTCAAGAACAGGGATGTGGTTGTTGGGACATTCCATTCCATGCGTCCTGCCCACGTTCCACCGTATTGACAGAATGGCAAGGAGTGCCTCCGGGAAAAGGAAGGACCTGAGCAGTTTTTATTTCTCTCTTTTTTTGTAATCAATGCGTTTCACAAGCCAACCTTTCCAACGTACGCCCAGTACTAAAGATTTGTGCTCTGTGGAAATAGGTCCATGTTAATCATTCACCAATTGAGCAAAGACCAATCTATTTATTATGTGTTCGGACGTGGTCTTATTCAAACAGGGCCACTTCCCCGATCTCACCTACTGAAGATAGAGGGAACATTTAAGCTTCTAGGACACATTAATCTAGGTCTGTTGGCTGAGTGTGGTGCGAAGGCGTTCTCACTGAAATCACCCCCAAATGACCATGAAGGTCCACATTCCTGCAACTTATCTGACTCCCTCATGTGAAACACCCTCAAAGTAGTGACGTTAATGTCTGCTTAAACTGAGAATTGAACGTTGACCTAACAAACAGACCTTGTTCATGATAGGGTCTCGCTGCACTGACGACACCACACAGCCGTAACGTTATCAGGATATTTGGCCGCATCTTGTATTCTACAGAAACCATTTGAGGGACAGCAATGAACACAGTTGGGAAATCTCCACGTCAATTTCACTTATTCCACGGCAATTGGTTCTGAAGAAATCAATTATGTTATATGAATTAAAGAAATTCCACTGAATTTCTTGAAGTTAAATGGTTAATGTGTGGTAACACATTGTGTGAAGTGAACCACCTAACTTGATTCCTGGCTCGATTGTTATCCCAGCTCTATAGAACGCACGCAAGCGCGAGTTAGCTACCTTCCATTAGCTCGCTGGCTATGCTAGATTTCCCTGGATAAGAGGATAACTGGCTAGCACAGGGAATGAAAATGACTTGCGAATAAAGTGTCATGAGGGGATAGTGTTTACAAATAAAAGTGGAATTGTTAAGAAACTTACCCCACTCCAAGAATTCCGTCACATGTTTTTCCCGTTTCAAAGGCGAATTGCTGCATTCGTTGTACAAACATATTAAAATATCCAGAAGGGTTTCGACGCTGAGGGAACTTGCATTCTTTTGGTGACCATCCAAGAGCAACTGCTCCAACTTCTTCAGGCGCACCTTCGCAGACATTTTCTAACAATTAGCAAGCACACAGGCTACCACTCTCTATAGCCGAAAAATGTTCCCGTATGGATAACGGAGATTAGCAGTGCCCTGCACCCTTTCAGCGGAGCCAGAAAATACAGATTAATTTGGCAGATGTGGAGCACTGAAGTCCCAGACTCCAAGTTGCTAGCTAGCCCAAAGCTAGCTAGCTAGCAAAATAACCCTAACATTATATTTCTTTAACGTTAATTGCCTATTTAATCTCGACCCGTAGTTGTTGCCGTCGCCACAATGCTCCAGTCTCTCAGACTCGAGGCCCAGTCGGTCCCATTTGCTTTAATCCCGACAAATCTGTACTTTCCACTACACGTTAGAAAATGGGATGTCGTTTTCCCCCGTCGAATCTCAGGTTGACCGGCCGCCCATTTCCTCATCTGTTAGAACGTCAACCTCCTTGCATGCCGGAGATAAGTGAATAAACAGTCTAAAACTAAGGAGATGAGTCTACAAAAAATTGGGAGTGGCAGTTTTGTCGTAGGTGAATCCCTCTGTGCTAGTTTGAACTAGCCGGCGTGGTTCTGTCTAAAGCCGAATATGGCTGAAATCGTGTCCAGCCTTGTCTCGTTCACTGCAAAGAATCCCAGACCTGGAATGACGGAGAACCGCCCACCAACACCGGAAACGCCATGGATTGGTGACGCCACCACTTGATTGACAGACACAGGGAGCAAGCTGGCACTGACCTCACCAGTAGACTGACACACTCATCGTCACTCGCCACATTCTCGGTCCTGCACTGGGAATGTAATTGTTTACATTCCTGATTTCGTTTAAATTTGAAAAGCCAGTCTTAAAAGCCAGCTCTAACAGCTACTTTTTGTTATAGGACGAGCAGTGCTTTCTTTTGTGTAAAGTCTCGTCGATTGCCAAAATGAGTGTTTGGTTTTCTGGTAGGTGTAAACAAAATGTCCAGCATCATGCTTACAACTGTCCTGTAGCGTTTGATTTTAAAAACTGTCAACAATTCCAGTTTTCACAAACTGACCAACTGCATGGTGTCCTTCCACCCAGCTCATGTAAGATGAATAGTATCATTAAAACAAGAGGAAGTTATAGCCTATTACCAAAGAAGTGGATTAAAACTTTTAATGCAACACTGTAACTTTTCACCACTATTTGAGATATCACTTTTATCAAGCAATATGTTTTAGTATCATCTCCAAATGAATTTCATATGAAGTCATATGAGGGGTGGATAAGCACAAGTGTTATTCCCATCAGCTATCGAGTTCTGGGTGGAGGGTATAGGAAACCACCACAAAGTAAAAGAAAACCTACTTAGGCTACAGCGTGGCACTGCTGACTCCTGCCATCAGAAACATCAATATCTTGTAACAGTGCAAATAGGAATTTGGAAAATGTTTGGAAGGTTTTATGTGCCTTTTAGGTTCACCACTTCACAAACTCCTAGTGTTGCTTTAAAAGCTTTTTTTTTCACAAATTGTGACATTTCAGTGTCATTTGCAGGTGCTAGAGGAAAAGACATAACTGCTACTCTACCATAACTGGTAGATCCTGCATGATCAAACCTGCCAAAGAAATGCAGAACAGTATTCCCCTTTTGCCAATAGAAATGCCAAAGCAGTGAACTGTGTTGAAGGGTGCCAAATGTTTGAAAACAGCGACCTCTGTTGGTGAATTTGAAACATGTTTTATTTACTTATTTCTTTTACTTTAGGCTGTGGTAGAGGGATGGGGGAGGGCACCCCACCCAACCACGTTCTCTGCAGGTTGCAGATGGTTAGCAGACAGCTGGTTTGAGGCGGAAGTGTGTCAGTAGCTCCTTAATTCTTCATGAGACTGGCTTCCCTTAGTCTCCACGGAGGAGTCTGTCTGTGTGTCTGACCTTAAGCAGTGGAGGAGGGCTCACAAGGACCGTTTCTAAATCATTCCATTATATTTATGATCCCCTGCATATATTAATCATTTATTTATTGACTAATAGCTCTATTTATCTATATCATTTACATGTTTTGAGCTACGTGACAATAAAAAAGAGGACACCTGGTATGAACCTCCTAAGCATAAATAAATGAATGACAGGTTCAAGAGAAGAGTGGAAGGGGGTTGGGGTGTGTGTGTGAGTGGGTGGGGTGCTGTGGGGTGGTGGCTAGGGAGGGTTGTGCCATTTTTTGCTGGATCCTGGCATGAGGCTTGTCTCTTCCACCCTCCTCTCAACCAATGAGGTACAGACATTCCCTCTGTTGCCAAGTGATAAGAAACCAGGTTGTGCTGTTTAAAATGTATAAGCAAGGAAGCTCTGGTTTGCACTTGAGAAGACATCCTCCATCCAGGATTTAAATGTTAGCCTATAAGTTGTTTATCAAAAATGAAAGCAAATTCAACATGATTAATAGATGAAATGACTAATTTGTGTGAGTTACTTGTGTAAAAATTATGTTTTCAGTAGATATGTAATATATCATCAGAGCCTACAACCCAAAGTAACATACTTGCAGCAGAAAGGTTGAGCAATTGAAGGTGTACTGCAGCATGCTACCTGCTTTGAACACTAGAGGGAGCCCTAGAACTTTAGTTTTATCTCCAGTGCTGTGAAAACCAATGGCAATGAAATGTGAGTCAGGGTGCATGTGTTTGCATTTCATCTTCTAAGGTGCTTACTCATTCAGTCACGCTGGTGAAGGCATCTGAGCATTTAGCCATAATACCTTAAATCAGGCCAGTGGGGCTGTGTTTCACCCAAAACACAGCACACCCTGCCACCCCCTACACACACATACACACACAAGTTTAGTTAGAATGACCAGTCTCATTACTGTAAAAGCAGGACTAGGGATTGCTGGTACACTTGGATGTGGTTGGTAAGACGATGATACAATAGTAGCACAAAACTATTAGATATGGAAAATGTCAATAGAACAGTAATTTATGTTGAAACTATTATACATACATTATACATAAACATTCCTATTAACTTTCATCTACCACTTCTGTTATATGATTGTTAACCAACTTTCCAAAACTTGGTGCTGTGTAGGTCATAGACTTCAGGCTTACTTTTGACCAATTACCTTCATAGTAAACACAAGGTCCCTTTGTGATATCACTGGACCACATACACAAATGAGTGAGACATTTGTTTCAGTTACAGTTTAAATGTCTCTTGAATGCAACAAACAGTCTGAACTTCTTTGTTTGACCAATTTAACCATGCCGAGTCTGGCATTTGTTTGTCGTTTGAGTCAGAACAGAGCTTGGTGACACTCCCAGGGAACAGAGCTTGGTGACAAGGCCAGGGAATCTTGGGCTTAGAGGGGTTTATTATCTGATGATCATAAAAGCCTTTTTGAATGACCTGTCCCTGTCCTTCTCAATCCATGTAATCTGCTTATACGCTACATAATGCTCCAGAAAGGTTAACAGCCAACATAATCTCTCTCACTCACACACACACACACACACACATACACACACACACACACACACTTCCCACTGGAATTTGATAACTTGCTGTAAGATGAAGCTACAAGATAGTTATGGCAGTCAGCACGTTTAATGCCATGCTGATATAATTTAAATAATGCTAAGAAGTAAACACAGTTTTCACAGAGAACATTGAGAGATCAAATCACTCATTATGAATGTTTGTATACAAAATGCATATACTAGAACATGGCAAATAAAGTAATTAGACAGAGGAACAACAGAATGACAAAAAGTTCAAAGTACTACTTTGTTACAGTTTGTTATCCCCTATATATGTCCAGTGTTAAAGACAGCATACTGATTTTTTTAAAAAGTGCATACATGTAAATGTAAATGTAACTGTATGCTAGCCAAAACTACGGTGCAAAAGGTCATCTGTTTCCCTGTTCATGATGAGTGTCATCAATACACAGGTGTAAGGGATACAGTAGATCTGTGTTCAATGATTTACAGACCTGCATGTCAAAAAGGACACCATTAGAAGCTATTGAGACATTGGAAAAAATCCACCTGCCAAGAACAGGAGTCGAGTCTTTTTATGGAACCATGGAAAGTGGATCCATCACCTGGAGTGTCCTTATGAATGGATCCATCTCCTCTCTCTTGTTACCCTCTGTGACATCAACAAGCTGCCTTAGCCAATGAGAGCAGGAGTTAAGAGGTATGTGCTAGGGGCAAGGCCAGAGGTAGCTTTGAAACTGCTGACCTTGACATCTGACCTAATGGCCCTGGTTTTTCCCCTCCATGGCAAGAGATGACAAGATGCAACGTAAACCATGTCTGCCTAAAGTCAGCCCATTCGAGCATGAGCTGAGTACGATGTATCCAGCAGTGTTTTAGATTGCTCATTTACAATGAACAAGGCAGAGGAGCTGCTTTGACAGTCACTGTGAAAAATTACCTTGCAAAAGACAAAGAAAAGCTTTTCGCGAGAGAACTGCACAACTGACTTGTTATTTGTAGTCTCTTTCATAATAGTGAGCATGAGCTGTTAAAAGACTTACTATACTGGAGTGTGGCAAAATCACAAATCTAAAGCCAAAAAGTCATGAATTTGTGCTTATATGTAGCTTAGCATTTACATTTATGCATTTAGCAGATGCTTTTATTGAAAGCGACTTGCAATTTTGTCAGCTATCAATTGTTCAGGGCCAGACCAGTGTTTGCCTGCATAATGTGAACATGTTAAATCATCACATCTCATCCACCTGCTTCTCTGTTCGGCCCATGTGATGTGCTCAGATGGAGTAAAAGATGTGTGTCTGATGACATATCTAGGAAGAGAGACCCGTGCCAAACCATGACAGACCAAAGTCCATAGTCCAAATGGCAGGGAAGGAAAAACTCATTGCATCAAACAATCATTTGGCTCTGGCTTACAGAATGTTTACTGTATAGCTGAGTCCCAATGGCCTGCCAAGTCCTCAAATACTTAACTGGCACAAACTGTCCTCATGATTGTATAGTTCAGATCAGACAAGTCCTGGAAGTTTCAGGGTTTAGTGGATATAGTGGATAATCAGTGGATATTGGGATTCAGCCTCTTACTTCAAATACAAATGTTAAAGCAAACCATGTCACTGGCTTTGATTTGGTCTTGGCTGAACCAATGTAAGCACAGGCCACAGACTACGACAAGGCAGACCTCACAGAGCAGAGCTTGACAATGGTGAGTGATATAGCCGTGAGTGTGTCATGGTATGCCGGCACACAGTTAACAGGTGGTGAACTGAAATCGGCTGCACATGCACTCAGACAATAAGGCTACCTCCTAAGTCCCCTCTGTCACTGTAATGTGATCGACGTGTGTCCATTAAAAATGCAGGCTTTCTCTCATCAATAATGTACAGGCAAGGAATAAATCAGAGACTTTCCTTGGCCCGAAAACCTCTGGAAGGGTGCGTGTAATGGTGCTTATTAGGTGAAAATGTTCCACTTGGCAACCGACTCTGTCACTCTGAGATGCAGAGCCACACTAAACATAGATCTGATGTCACCTAAAAGCACTAAGGACGTCTATGTTTAAGCTATGGCCTGCTGTCTTGTTTCAGCATTTTGTAGTTAGTGGCACTTAATAAATAGCATTTGAATACATTTGAATGAATGTCAGACTTGAGCAAGCTCTGTGGAGACAGAGAGTAGACTGCCTATTCCTATGAGGATGATGAGAGGATGATGATGGTGGTGGCAGTATTGTTGGTAATTATGATTATCATTTGTTTTGTGTCATAGAAAGAAAGAATGAAAGAAAGAAAGATTCATAATGTCACATAGCTGGTCCCCAATATTTCTCATCAGCTTCTTAGACTCAACCCAAGATCATAAATGGTCACAATTAACAGCCACAGGCTAACAGTCACCCCAATTTAAAATTAAATTGACTTCTGGACCACTGTCAAATAAGATATTCTAGGATACTCTCTCTCTCACACACACACTCTCTCTCTCTCTCTCTCTCTCTCACACACACACACACACACGCACATACAGGCTCTCAGCCTCTCACCACACACACATCATTGTCTGCTCGAGCCACACAGAAACAGAGGCTCGTGCTGATCCTGGCACTTCAGCGAGAGAGCGAGACTGCACAACAGCCGCACCAACTTTACCAAGCGCACGAACACCGGGAAAGGGACACGTTTCCAGTTTGAAAACACCCTCAAGCTTTTGTTGCAGGACTACCTGTGGCACGACAAAAACGCAGCTGATAGCTGTCGAAATTTAGGTAAGTCTTATTTGGATGGTTTTTCAGTTATGCAGGGTCGCACACACTTACCCAGACGCAGGGTGCCAACAGTGTAGAACCATTGCAAAACAATTTAGCCTTGATTTTGTACCTCTCACAGCAACGTTTGGCACAATTTCAGACATCAGTAGAGAGCAATTCCATTCACTGTTTAACATCATCGTAACATTCAAAAGAACAGCTTAACATTAAATGGTAGGGATGTGTAGAGTTTTAACGAACTTTCATCAGACAGAGGTAGCCTGATTGATGCCCGCACTCTGGTTTGGTTAGTCCGCATATCAATTTTTTTTTGCTTTGTTTTGTTGCGCGGGATGAATGACATTTAGTGACCAATGATGTCCATGTATAAATGCTTTATCACTGCCATATCGGTTCACTCAACAGTTGACCCATGTACTGTGCATCAACTTGAAGAGCAACAGATTGTACGAATTAGACTAGACCATCAATTGTCTGATACTGTGTCGTTTCCATTTACAGTAGCTCCGACATTTATCAGCAAATGAATTAGATTTCTGTCATTAACATTACAGTAGGATTGGCAAGCTTTGCAGTACTTTAGTGGACGCCCGTTAATTAAAGTTTCCTGTTTCTGATTTCTTTCATTTATGAGTTGTATAGAATAATTTCATCAGGAAGCTTAGCTGAGGAAATTGTTATGTTCTTTTTTAGAAGTGAATTCAAACTTACTGCATTGCATGGTACCTTTAATACATTTGACTGTAGGTACTCATTCAATCCACTACTAGCCTACACTTCACCACACCAGTGCACACACCTGTGAGTGGTGGTTTGTACTCGCAGAATAGTATCAGCCTGCTGTGGCAACACACGCTTACAGGCTTGGCAGGCGACATGACGGCATTTTCCGTCATTTTCCTGGATTTGAATATTAGTTTCCATACTGGAAAACAGTCTCTTTCCACGACACCCCACATTTCCATATCAAAAAATGTGTAATAGCCTACATTATTTTTGTATACTCGTTGTAGTGTGCTGGCTCTTGTGAGCTTTTAAATTCTGCTATTCATGTTTCTAGGTTTATTTCATTCAGTCTTTCGCAGCAGTCCATTCCCTTTGCTGATGGAAATCAGCCGCAGGCTTCGCTCTCCACCTGTTCTCTGGATTTGCATAGCCCAGTAAATTCATGAAAGCCAACAGAGCCGGTGCACCGACTCGCGCGCGTCCGCCTCTTCACAGTAAAGATAGTCTGAGAGTGTATGAGAGAGATGTGTCCTTCTGGAAATATTTTCATGAGCAAATGAAGCCTTTAATTGGCAGCCCACTGAGCAAATTATGCGCCGCGCGCTTGTTTGTCCAACAGACACCAGGCGCGGCCTTTTCATCACGCGCTTGTCTTTTGTCAAGGCGAGGTTCTTGTTAGCATATGCTCCCTTAGCACTGAAAGGGCTCGCGTGCTAACGAGGACTGCAGCGTATTTGTTTTGGTCGCGACCATCACAATAACCTTTATGCATAATTAGTGGTATTTGCTGCGGACTTAAAGCAGAGAGCGCGAACATAATACAAAAAGCCCTTGTTTACACCATAGAGATCAGAGCTGCTTGGCTTTGACAGCCCAAAATGAATGCTTCTTTTTGACTGCGTTGACTTAGTAGACCTAGGTTTTTCATTCTAGTATCAAGTTTGTATTTGCACTGCAGCTCAGTTGCAACTGAGACAAGGAGTCGTCGTCCCCAAAGCTACCTCAATGATTGCCTGTTCTGGATTAATCGACACCCTACTCTTGTGATAATAGAGCCGTCTCAAAGTGCCTTCCGTTGTTTCATCCACTCTCAAGGTCTTGAACCAGTCGCCTGCGATCCTGCAAAATGCATCAAACACACTCAACAAACACACACACACTCAAAGAGCAGATTGTGCTAAATGTTGGGGGTGTTGGATGGTCTGAAGATAAGTGAAGTTTTTAATTATTTTCCCCCGAGGCACGTGCCCTGTATTCACCACAATAAAATGTAGAGACAGAGACAGGCCACAGGCCATGAGTAGAGAGATGGGTTTGAGGAAATCCCAATTGTCTAAAGAAATATGGGGAGAGAAGTGGGACCCAGACTTTTATCATCACCCAATGATAGTAGCAGTAGCCTTCGGTCTCCGTTTCTGGACTTGCGATCTATGCAGCAAACTGTTTGGAGGCAGAGTAGGTAGCTTGTGCATTTTACAAGTGTATATGTGGGACAAATGCACAGGTATGGGGATCAGGGTTACTGGGGTGCCCAGTATTGTATGTTTTCATTTGTCCCCTATAATGTCCTGATTATGTGTGATTGCTGGCGAGTGGAAAAACTACAGCTTACTGTGCAGTGTCCTTTTGGAGGATAAATACCTGTCCACCCTATGTTGATAACTTATGACTCAGTGAATTACACTATCTTCACAACCTTTTCACAATCCCTAGGACATACAAACAGGGAAAATCATTCTTCAGCAACTGAACTCGAACTAGTAGAAGTTCTGATATATATCTTTACATTCTGATTTCAATTTAAGTTTTGCAGGCTGTGGGTGTTCATTTTGTTTGTATGACGCACACACAAAATGCTAAAGATGTAAAAGGTAAATTCAAGTTTAAATGCAACCAGGTTCACCACTGCTTCATCAGGATTTCCCTGGACAGCCTGCATGCCTTTGACAGCCTCTGGTTCACTCTGGTCTCCAAACCGCCTTTAGAGGATAGCACCTACATCTTTAAATGCGGCCTAATTTCCAACCTCCCACCATGGCTTTTGTAGGGGTTCAGCATGAGCCCTCATTTGCAGAGCAAAGTCAGTCAGTGAAAGTCAATAAGGCAGTCAGCACAGGTCTAATTGAGTAGCACACAGGCAGGGGTGCAGGTAGACATTTTGGGCCTATGACAGAACATAATTTTGGATGACCCAAACATTGATTATAATATCAAAATCTTCTCTTGGGCCCCTGGTCAGTGCCAGACCCTTAAAATCATCCTAACTTCACCCCTGTGGACAGGCAGTCAGCACATCTTATTGTGTAGCACACAAGCAGTCAGCTAAGGTGTTATTGTGTAGTACACAGGTAGGGAGGAGGTATATGCAGAAAGAGCTTATCCTCTTGACAGTGGCCATATCTCAATATCCCTTCTAACCTCTTAGTCTGAACCCTCAAAGACTCATCTGGTGTAAATCAGCCATTTATACCAGTTTTGGCTCTGGGCTTATAGGATTTAGGGCTTAGGAGGGGCATTGGGATCCAGTTAATACTTCCAGCAGCTGCTAAGTGTCACATTTAAATATATAGGAGGAGACCAGCAGCTAGACGGCAGAACAGGACAAAGCACTGGAGCACATGGATAATTTAGCAATGAGGCTAATGCCTGATAAAAATCTGCAGGAACTTGTAGTTTGTTAATAAAAAGCAAGTTGGAGGTTGTCATTGGGTGGGGGTAAGGGGGTTTTGAATGTTCACAATGTGTAGCTAAAGTCATTAGACCAGTAACTACACTTCAGATATACAGTACATTAAACCTACATGTAATCATTATTAGTTCTCCCATAGGATTGCTTGACTTTGAGTTGCTGAGGATGAGCGTGTTTGATTTGGCCGCTGGCCGTGGTCCTGGAATGCCCAACTCACAGATCTCAAGTGGTGTTGATGTTGACATTTGTCACACCCCCTGTTGATTAGAGGTAATGTGAGCTTAGAGTTCCCATTGAAATAGATGACAGTATGGTGGAGGTAGGAGACTTTGAAATGACAGAGCATGTGACGTAATTAAAGTTTTAATCTTTCTGAAGCAGATGTT
This sequence comes from Tenualosa thibaudeaui, assembly GCA_027481765.1. Taxonomy (NCBI): domain Eukaryota; kingdom Metazoa; phylum Chordata; class Actinopteri; order Clupeiformes; family Clupeidae; genus Tenualosa; species Tenualosa thibaudeaui. Next base: position 19,081,030 of record JAIFZK010000001.1, read on the forward strand.
AGTGATGATTACATCTTAGGTCTAACCCTTAACTTTGTTCAGGGAAAAAAATAATAAATTGTCTTATCTACCTTAACAATATGATCCTCTTTTCTGAGTGGCTGATGAGGTGGGATTTAACTTTTTTTAACCAGCTACCTTTGAAGTAGATCCGAAAAATTTGAATCACCATTCCATATCAAAGTGCTTATGAATGATAACTAAACCAACCATGGTAAAGTATTTCACACTGTACTTTTCCCCCTTAATGGTAGCTATAATTGGTTATTTTCTGTAGTTCATGCACATAATTCCTAAATATAAAGAAAGATATAGATAACATTTTATCCTAAATACAAACAGGAGACCAAGTTCAAGGTGACCAGTTCGATGGAAACAATGACTCAGCGGTGACAACCTTCGCCTCCACCTCACCATTATTTCCACTGAACTGGTCCACTTGTCAACCCTTACTCCTCACGTTAAGAGCAGTAACAAAGTTAGACAATGGGACAGTTGAAAGAGGGTTTCTGTGGGTGCATGGAACTTGGGACAGCCAACTTGGTAAAGCCACTATGATAATAATGGCAAAGAAAAGAAAGAAAAGCGATTCAAAATTGTGTTTACAAAAAAAACTTGTGTACACTAACCTCTAAAATGTATTTTGATGTAATGATTAGCCTATTAAATGAAAGCAGGAGAAGAGATACTTCAACTTTTTGTTGACATTTTCGATGAGAACGGATTGAGCTCCAAAGACATGGCCTTAGAAAATCATCAGACGTGTTAAAAAAAGACACTGTCAAAAGAAAGTGTGGGAAGAAGTAATTTCTGTACATTTTCAAAGACTAGTGAAAAGTGGAACAAACTCAAGGTGGAAAGGGAGGAAAGAAAGGCAGAACTGGCTTGTAGTCATTTCTGGAGTAGGTTTCCTTGTATCCTTGTATCCTTTTATAGACGTTGTATATCTAGAGATGAAATGGGAAGTGTTTTGGGATGTAACTATGTGTCACCAAACAAAACAAAAAAACGATTTCACATACAGCAAATACATTTTGTGAATAATTACTGTCAATTACTGTGAATTTTGTCAAAGCATCTTTTTATCAAAGTGTGTGTCTAATGGAGCCGTGGAGTTGCCAGTAGTGGTGTTTTTCAGTTGTTTTTCATCTCCTTGTCTTGTTTTTTTTTTTTTTTTTTTTTTTTTTTAGAGGCGACACATCATGACTGAGGTGATGAACACCTGTGATTCCACGGTGGGGGACTTTGGAGTGGCGGGCACACCGGGAGACCAGAGCATCTCATTCCAGGTGAGATTATTATGGGCTGTTGGGCTGTAGGCAGAACTGGGAGAGTGCATTGTATGCCATTGCCATTTATATTGTCCTGTGTGTTTTCATATAATATCTCTGTATTTTGCACAAACCCTCTGATGCATGCTTTTCTGATATCCTGATATTTTGATAACCCTGTGATGCAAGCTGATATATTCATAATTTTGGGGCAGCCATGGCTTACTGGTTGGGTCTTTGAGCTTGTAACTGAAGGGTTCCCAGTTTAATAGTAGACCATGGCTGAAGTGTCCTTTAGCAAGGCACTTAAACCCTCACTGCTGCTTGGGTGTCGCTATAGCAGGCAGCTAACTGCTCTGGGTTAGTGTGTACTTCACTTTACTGTATGTGTTTCACTAATTTATGACCAAATTTCCCTCACTGGATTAAAAGAGTATTGACTATTATTATTATATCCAGTACTCTCTGCACTTTTGCACTAGTACTCTCTCTCTCTCTCTCTCTCTCTCTCTCTCTCTCACACACACACACACACACACACACACACACACACACAATTACACTCTCATACATATAGACCTCTTTTATTGTTCCTCATTCTTCATCTTGAACTCTTGAACATCATTGATCTCCCTTTCTCTTGCTGTCTCTGTTTTCTCTCCCTCTGTTTTTTCACTTTGCAGTTTCTTGCTCATCCCCTCACCTCTCCCCTCCAAAAGCCAATCCCATGATGTCACTTTTGGTTAGATAGAGAGAAATGGAAGCAGAAGTCTTCTTTTTTCAGGAAATGATGGTCATTACTTGTGTGTACCAAAAGATGAGTTCTGCCATTATGGGGCGACTGAATGAAGTCCTAGAGGATTATGGGATTTCTGCCTTCATTCACACCTGATAGACAGAGAGACAGTCAGCAAAACAGACCCACTGCCTCTCTCGTGCAGAACACATACACCCATAACACTCAGATTTCTTATTTCTTATACGTAAATAAATACAGGTGTGTGTACCAACATACACACACATACTGTATGTGCTATACATTATATGTATCATGCACACACACACACACACAACACACACGACACATTTCAGAAACAATTGGACTGACTGTGATTTCAAAGACAGGGCCCTGGAATTGACTGCAGTCTCCAGAGCAGTGGGAGCCAAATTCATAATTTAGTTTGCAGCTGGCAGCTCAATTTCTCTCAGGGGACAGAGTGGCTTTCTGATCATAATAACAGCTATTTGCACAGCCTTATATCATGTATGGAATATGCAGCACTACCTATAACAGTAGCCATCACAATCACACAGGGCAAAACTGTCAAGGTTAAGGAGACGTTTGATAAATGTTGACTTAACATTAACATTAACATTAACATAAGTTTTTTTTTTTGTCATTTCATAAATTGGCAGTAAAATAGGCACATCCTGCCATCCATTTTTCCCGCATAAATTTTAATCAGAATTAACGGTTTGGTTTGATTCACCTTACTCAAGTACATGAGGGTCACTCTGGCCAAAATTTTTTGTTTTGTTTTTTTGTTTTTTGTTTTTTTTGGGGGTGGGGGGTAATGTTGAGACAATAACTGTGATAATAATGTAGATTTTCATTTTCCCATCTTTTCTTTTTCTCAATCCAGCATAACTGAATTTTACTCCAAGTATAGAAATAGAAGTAGACAGAAATCTACAATGTTGCATGAAATAAAAAAAACATTACTGTGAAACTGTGGCTGCAGGGTCTGCACTACTTCCAATGCCCATGGGAACCTTCATGGGACTGGAGCATGTTTTGTGCAGCGGTTTAAGAAATTTCTTAAGTATATGACCAAGACAAGGACAAACTTCAAGAAGGGACATTCTTAAGGAACCTCAAGAATACTTAGTAAGAAAGTTTGCAACTGAGTTTAATTTAAAGGAGAAATCTGGTGTGAATCAATCCATAGCCCTGTTGTTTAAAGTCACAAATTGTTGTCTGTAGGAAGAAGAACCAGAAAATGTGAACAAAATATAGACTGAATAATGAACCAGCATGTTAACTGAATGGGGCATAAAAATAAAACAGAAAGTAAGTTACTGTGCCCCATTCAATTAGTGTTAGCTTCTGGTTCACCATGCCTCTTGTTCTTATTCAAGTTTCAGGATTCTTTATAGTTCTCTATTCACTGATCACTTATTTGGTTTTTTGTTCTGTTTCCTACCAATACTCAGTGACCTCAGTGACTTTGTGTTCCAGATCTTTCCAGAATCCCATGAGCGTTTCCCCAAGCTGTCCAAGCGGCTGCCATCCATTGTGGTGGAACCCACTGAGAGTGGGGAGGTGGAGAGCGGGGAGCTCCGCTGGCCCCCAGATGAGATGAGCTCCAGGGATGATGACCCCCAGGACCCTGCGGGCCATGCCCCAGGTCAGTCCTCAGAGCTCCAGCTGTCCACTCGTACGTGTTATTTATGACAGCCTACGTGCTTATCACTGTTTAGTATTTCTCAACAAACGGTGACTCAAAACGAGCTGAGCCTCTGGGAGTGAGAACGATTCAAGGATTCAAGGAGCTTTATTGTTTACAAATACATAGAAATGCTACGTGTAAGACATGTAGTGAAATAGCCTTCAGTCAGCCAATGGGGGTGGGTGGTGGTGGGGGGTGGGGAGGAGTGAGGAGTGTGTAAAGTCAGAATCTATATTTATTTACATTAAATGTAAATCAGGTCAGGTCCTCTGACTAGAAGGCTATAGCTGCCTTTAAACTGAATGAGGATGAGACATGAGAGATGAGAGAGCCTATTAGATGCTATTGGATGCTAGTATGTCTAAAGTCTGAATAATCATTTGTTGCCGCTGTTATGTTTGCCTATGCGCCGGTGGTAGCCAGAATTTGATATCTCTCCAGAATGCTTTGAGGCACACTTCAGTTTGGTACACATCTTGGTAGAATTTGATATGAACTGATTTGATTTGAACAATAAAGGTAAAAGTTTTTCTGGTTTTCTGAATTCTTGTGAAAGCAATATGTCAAAAATGCCTTGAGACACATGCTTGGAAGTTAGCTTGAAAGTTTATTTATTTAAAGGTTATTTTGCGGTCTTTTCCATCTTAAATCAGATAGAATAATAGACAGCAAAAGCAAATGAATGAGAGAGAGATGGGGAATGGCTGGAAAAGACCTTGGGTCAGAGTGAGACCCGGGTCACTGGGATTATGGTACAAACAGCCAACTGCTCTACAGCACAACTGTTTTGATTCATTTCCCTGCAACACGTTAACTCAAGTGTTATGTTATAAATACCTTTATATACATGTTGTAGCAGTAAATGAATGCTCTTGAGAAATTAATTCTGTCTGATTCTTACAGGCGAGGAGCAGCCAGGTGGCACAGAGGAGGAGGAAGAGGAGGATGGAGAGATGGGTGGGGCTTCAAACTGACAGACAGAAGTTGGCACCAATTAGGCACCAGCATTTCACTGTGAATGTCTCTGGGAGACAGGCGGTGTGGTGGAGGCGGGACTTGTATTAAGGCCTGCCCAGCACTGGCACAAGGGCTGCCTACTTGAAAGAGAACCTCCACCTCATTGGATGGGACTACTGACTGGCAAACTGACTGTACTGAATTAGCTCACCTGTGCCAAACACTAGAAGTAGCCTGCTACTGTGACCAAGTCATCAGTTTTGGATTGTTTCCTCATTTATTTGTTTAATATCAGGAGTCTTCTAGTGTGCATTTCAAATATTCTTGTAAAGTTGTACTGGCATGTACTGTGTTTACAAAACTGATCATGTGTAGTCTCTTTTGACCAAAGCCTACACCTCAGAAACAATTAGTGTTTTTTGGAAATATAGCGGGTGAAATTTATTAAATATAGGCTATGTCAGATTATTGCAGATAGTATAAGCTTTTTCTTTGATGTAGGGGCTCTATAGATATCTGTATTAATATCTCTCTCTCTCTCTATCTATCTCTATATAATAACTTTTGTTGAGTCAAATTTAATTTAATTCAAAACAAGGAATGATTTCAATTCTGTAAATATTTGTGATAATGTCACTGTGGATTAGCTCCTAAAGACACTTACAGAATGTCCAGACTAAAGATTCTAGAACACTCTGCTGTAGACTCTTTGAAGGCCTCCACGCACTGGCGCCGACATCATGCAACATCAGAGTGAATTGAATCGGTCAGTATTTAAAGATCTTTGATGGCACTCTCTGCTTGTGAAGCTCTAATAGATTCCCTTGTTTTCAATAGAAGCCTGCACACACGTTTGAACTCTGCTACTGCCTCCCCCTCAATTACAAATGGGTTCTATTTGTGCTGGCGCAGTCTGGGACGATCCTATGTTTATAGAATGCTTTTCAATCAATTTCCAGTTAAAAATGTGTTGCAGGTGGATATGGACAAGTGAGAGAAAGTGAGGTGCACTCATGTTGATGCCAGTGCACAGAATGGCTGTCAAAATCAACGAAGGATGCCTAATCAGGCAACGCTGCCAAGCACTGTTCCAAAATCAGAGATCCTCCAAAATTGCAAATGCAGAGTGCTCCTGCCTTAGAATTTTCGAGGATGCATTGGTTTATCCTCGATGTTAAAGAAGTACCCACAATTCTTGCCATACATCCACAGCAGAACACATTTATCTCAAATGCTAGAAAGGTACTCAGCCTTTCCTCTGTAGCAACCGGCTGGCAAGTAAGTGAGGGCTGGGCGATATGGCAAAAAAAAATCTTTAGCACAATTAGGGCAGGGCGATAAAACCTCAAATCAAAATCAACATTTAATTGGCTAGATGGGGTAGAATCATGTGACAACACATACAGTAGTATACCTTCAACAGTACATGAACACACACAGTGGAATGTACAGAACCTAAAGAAAAAGTTCACAGAACAAATAATTATAACAATAATAATAAATGATTAATTGTCATGTGGTTGACCATCACTCATTAATGAATTGTCTGGTTACGAATGTCAGTTCAATTATATTTTGATTAATTTCCCAGCCCTACAGTGTTTAGAATATTCTGAAAACCAGTTACCAGATCCACACTACCCAAACTAACATTTGGGCACGTTGAACTCAAACAGCTCATCAACACCAATACACATATACTGAGAATGTACACTTGACACGCCAGTGTGTGTTCACTGTGTGTGATTTCTGGATTTGGTGGGAATTTGTCTGAGTGAACAGTGTGCAAGCAAGCACTTAGACTCAAAGATCTGCTGATTGTGGCTTATCAGATGCTATATCAAGGATGTCTCCATTGCAATATGCTTTAATCAGTACATCAGCCTGACTCTCCTGTGTGTAATGATTGTTTCTTGTCTAATTCTGTGTTATGTTAAACCACTCATACTGCAGTACAACATTTCTTTGCGTTGGTCCTAGCCTGTCAAGTATCTTCAGATTTGTATAAATTCCTGTTTCTTCGTCAGAGTGTGTGTTGTGTTTGTCTCAACATGTTAATGGATGTGTCTCTTAAAAATGTGCTGCGTAAACAGTGTTTTACTGTCAGCCAAGCTAAGCCAAGCCAAGTATTTCTTTCTTAATCTCTAAGATTATGCTGGTTTATTGGGATTTATTTTAATAACAGCCATAAGGCATGAATCAAAAGAGAGATTCAATAATGCACATCAGAGACTGAATGATCATAATAGCCTGTTTACTGTTCTTCAGATTAATACTTAAATGATAATAGTCACTTACAATGAATGTTTCGAAACTGTCGAAATCTGTTCTCAAACTCCACTTGTACAGTTTTCATGAACATACTGGTACTCACCAATGTTTTCTTATCTGGTATTTGTTCTAAGAATTAAGTCTACACACACTCACAAGAACATTTAATCAGTTACTTGTTGGAGCAGAATAACTAATAAATTTCCTCAGGTCTGCAATTGTAAAGTATGGGTAAGTATGCATAGGGATATAAGATTGAATACTATTGATCTGCGAGCTCGATTCATTTCAGTCTGCAGATCAGTTTGGCTACAAGGCCTATTTACACTTTGGTTTGTTTGCCTGAGATATGAGTCCAATGAAAAATTGGCTTTTACCCTGACGCAATTGAGGTAGACTTAACGTCTGTTCTGTTTCAAATCATCACCGTCTGCAGACATCATTGTAATTATTAGCCTGAGTGGTTGTAGGTCTGTCCTGTAACACAGTGAGGCATGTGATCTACGTCTGACTGACTCCTCCTCAGGGAAATAGGAGATGCATGGCAGAAATCACAAACAGGTGGGCCAGGAAAAAATCATGTGGGCCAAGCTAAAAATGCATTGAGCTCTTTGTTTCACACATTCAATCAACACTATGTTCATAATGAGACCGAAGGTTGAATTTGATCAGAGGGCATTTCTTGAGCTACAACCCCATCTCCCTCTGTCCCACTCATTCCCTGTATGACCACTGCCACACTACTAATGGCACCCAAATAGAGGTGTACAGTTCCATGGCTTAGCACTGATAAGTGATGCAGCCACGGCCAATGGGAAAATTAAGCACTTGGTCTCTCTCCTCTCTCCCTGTAGTTTAGAGGCGATGAGATGAGCATACAATTACTGACTAAAGTTAATCCATTTGAAATCACTATTTGACTAATCTGTGTATTGTTGTCTCTGGTATGCTTTGTAAACAACATGCAGCATTATGTTCTTAGAATTATGTTATTTTCTATACATCAGTTGTATAATAATAGTCATACAGTGGCACCACTGACACATTATTCCCTGGCCATTCCAACCTTTTTTTTTTTTGGATGAGGAACTTATGTGGATGCTTCACCGGAGATTCATAGCCAAGCCATTTCTCTGATGTTGGGTGTTGTGTTGTAGGTTTTCCCTTGACAAAATGTAAAGAGCACACATATGACTTTTTCAGAGTTTTTTTTTCAGAACTCTGATGATACCACACGTGAATTTCGCGATGATATTAATGAGTAAACAAACATTGCGTCCCCCTTGTAATCACAGAGTATAAGGTAAAGGTAGTTGGTTATATGTAATGCTTACAGTTGTGATAAACTTTGATTGCTTCATTCATTTGGCTCTGAAGCAGACAGATTACTGGAGCCTATATCCTTACCAATTCCAACATGATTTCATTTCAAGACTTACTCTGTACAACTGAATATACAAATTCAATTCAGACAGTAAAGAAAGCAGCTGTGCCAGGAAACTGCAGGAACTTTTGGAATATTCTAAAAGTTGGCTTGAGGAGCACGTACAGCAGAACATTTATAGCTGTGAAAGCACATGAGCCTGGGGCATGTGGGCTCTGTGTGTGTGTATGCGTGTGTGTGTGTGTGTGTGTGTGTGTGTGTGTGTGTGTGTCTGTGTGTATTGTTCTGGTATTAACACATTGTATCTGACACGGTCTCTTGGCACCCAGACGTCTGCCAGCCCAGTAGTCTGAAGCCTGGCGCCTCCTTGGTAATCTTCCTCCTCCTCCACCTCATCTTCCTCCTTCACTTCACAATGTCATGCTCACAGTGGCAGAATGTGTGTGTGTGTGTGTGTGCGTGTTGCTGGGGGTTTGTGTGTCTTTGGAGAGAGAGGGGGAGGAAGAGTGTGTTGGCAGGCTGGCAATAGTTGTGGTGTGTGTAGGGGGATTGAGGACAAGGGTGTGTGTTTCTGAGTGCTGAAGCACATACCCCTGTTGAATGTCTATGTGTGTGTGTGTGTGTGTGTGTGTGTGTGTGTGCTGGAGCATGTTGGGACAGTGAGCAGCTGGGCTTTTGCAGGCGAGTGAGTGCATCTGTTCATGTTAGTTCCCTTGGAGGGGCACTGTCCATCCACCTCCCACCGTCCCACCACCCCCTAGCAGCATGACCCACTGAAAACCCATTAAGGACAGGAACAAGGCCCTCCTGAGACTGATGAAGGAGTCATGCCCGGTTGAGGAGGACAGTAGCATGAGCAAGAAGAAGAGAGGGATGATGGGTGAATGAATGTGTGTGTGTGTGTGTGTTGAGGGGGTAGTTGGTAACAAGAATAGCCACAGGTGAATGTTCTTGTCACAGTTGTTGTTTACTTTCAAAGGGGAGACAGCAGCCATTGGGGCTATTGGAGGCAATGTTTTCATGTCTGTGAAGAAAAACAAGGTCTTGGTTGCCTAGTATGGAGAAGAACAGGAGCTGAAGAAGGGCTATGTACATACCAAGGGGGGTGTCAGAGAGGGGTGGTACGGATTCACACACACACACACACACACACACACACACACACACACCACATCCATGCACACATACACACACACAAGAGTGGCTGCAAACATGTACAGTATACAAACACACACATACAGAAGTGCACATATGTTGAAATAAATAGTATACTGTCCATGAGCACACACACGCATGCATGCCCACACACACACACACATGTACGCATGCACGCACACACACATACACACACACATGTACTGTTCACTTACTAAAACAGGCAAGCATATAGTCAAACAAAGAAAACACAAATAAGCATGAATAAAAAACACACATTTAAGTACACATAAACACATACACAAACACATACGGTACACAGCTGCACACGATACTGTCTTGAGTTTTATATTTAGGACCTGGACAGCACAAATCTTTTCATAGCCACATACAGCGGGTGAACACTCAAACCCACGCAGCTCTTGAGCCGCGGCACGGTTAAACGCCCACCTTCAGACCCGGCTGGAGCTCAGGAAGACAGGAAGAAGGCTCTTTGGATTGGTCTTTTTTTCAAGATTCCAGCCTTGTTGATTCAGTCTGAAGAATTAGCGCTTGCTTGCCCACGCTTGTTCCCTGCGTGCCCGACATGGCATGGCTTGAATGTTGTGTGACTACCGGCCTACATAGGCAAAGACAAAGCCGGGCCTAAACAAAATCCCTAAGCCTTTACATTTATGTGTGTTTTTTTTATTGTTTGTCTGTTATTGTTTTTATTTCCAGTGTGTGTGTGTGAGTATGTGTCTGTCTGTCTTTCTCCATCTCTTTCCTTGGTTTGTGTTCATGTGTTCTGAAATATGTGTGTCTCTCTCTTTATCCATTTCTCTGTACACATCTCTCCCTTCTCTCTCTTTTTTGCATCTCTATTTTTCAGTTTTTTATCTCTTCTCTTTCCCTCTTTGAGTGGTGTTTCTAAAGGCCTATATTTTTCAACATTTACTCTTTCTGTCTCTCTCTCTCTCTCTCTCTCTCTCTTCCTGTCACACTATCTCTCTTCCTCGGTTATTTTCTGGAGAGCCCTTCTGATGATGCAGCGTCCTTCTTTCTCTATGAAACCACTTTGCCTCCAGCTCTGTTGCCACAGCAACTGCCTTGTCAGACAGGCATCACGCACGCATGCACGCACACACACACACACACACACACACACACACACACACACACTCTCCTCCTCCTCTCCTGGGCCTGTGCTTCACTTCAGCACACCTCCTTTGCATTGTCATATTAAAATAGCGTCAGCCAATCCCGTGGCAGCAGGGGCAGTTGTTATTCAGCAGGACACACAAGAGCCGGTCGGCACTCATTGCAGAGTCGTGAGTGGCTGTGAGTCCTTTTTCTGTGTCTTCTCTCAGCTCAATCAAAACCCTAATTGCAAGGCAAGAGCCTTGTTGTTAGCATTGTGTGTTTACTTGACAGTGACTCAGTGAGGACCGATTGCAGTGGAGGCGTTAGAAAGGAACCACATATAGCGGTTCTCAATGGCAGCAAAGAATGGGTGACTTGGGATTATTGTGTTTGAAAAACATAATGTATGTCATTTCCGTTGCCTTCAGCACTGACCACTCACATGTATGCTAAGGGGTCTCACATGCCAGCAGGCAGGGGAAGTGATGGACTAGACCCCTCTTCCTACTTCCTACTTATGCCCACACCTGATTGGTATAGAGTTTGATGCTTCAGCAGAATGACCCAAGATGAGTCAGCCATTTTGGCAGAAGTGGAGCCAAGTTGCCACTGACATTTAGAGGAAGTGAGATCAATACAAGAAACGCTATACCAGGGGAAGAATTCAATTTAGGACCTTGATCTTGCCTAAATATGGATATGGATAGTTTGAAGCAGTATTGCAACGTTATTATATGTAATTAAGCCACTATGTGGATCATTAATCCAGTCAAGTGTGGCAAATGTGACTACTATACCATGCACAAATGTCAGCCCTGCTGATTCTAGTGGAGTTTTTTTTGCCATTTTGTGCTCAGTGACATGAGCAGACTAAACCAGCATGAATCGACTTCATGATTAATTGCCTCATGATAAGGGAAAGTCAGGAGCATTTCAACTCTAAGTCCTTTTGTTTACGGTCACCAAGCACCAGCAACTAATGTTATCTGAATGGACTCAGTTTCTTAGCATTTTCCTTGTCCCATTTCATTAGCATTAGTTGGTAGTTTGTTATTCGATCTATGTTGCTCATGGCCTAGGGGATACACCTTATTCTCCACAATAAGGACACCATCTTTACTTACTTTGTGTTTGAACTTCCAGTAACTCAGCATTTATTAATTCAATATCAATTTATTAATGCTCATGAATGTCAAATTTAAATGTGGTGTCATGAGTAGTACCATATGTACTGGGGGCACTAAATAAAAAAAAAATCCTCTAAAAAAGCCTCTTTTCATTTTGTCAAGGGGAAACCTACAACATAACACCAGCTTCCAGAAAAGTGGCTTGACTGAGTTGTTCCAAGGAAGCTTCACACCAGTAGCCTTTAGGCTAATTAAATGGGATGCACCCTTTCAGTCAGTAAGCAAATTGGCTAAAAGTAAAGCTAAATTCAGAATCTGGCTCATTACATCCATCCACAAAGGAAAAACAAAACAGAAAGAGAGAGAGAGAGAAAGAGAGAAAAAAATTCAACCTGCAGGGTGCCTGCGGTGCTGAAAAGCAGTTCTGACATCTCCACACAGTAACAGTCAATTTGCTTAAAGAAAAAGAGAAAGACAGGAAATAAAAGGAATAAAGAAATGAAAAGTCTCTCAGTGTCAAACAGGGATCCCCACTCCCTGCTCCCTCAGAGACGATTTCACAGCAATTTGAGAGAGACTGATGACAAGGTTCATCGAGCACCCAGTGCCAAGCGCACCTCCCAGGGTGCATTGTAGTGTGAGTGAGTAATCATGCCTCTGCTCTGACAAGCCCACACTCACTTATTTATCAATGTGGGGAAGGAATGAGAGAAATGTGAGATGTCTCAGTGCTTAGTGCCGTCACTGCTGTAATAACAGTCGCTCAAGCAAACCTTCACACTGCGTCTCTGGTGAGAAACATGAAAATCAACACAAATGAATGAGATGCCAGAGCACAGTGATGGCGTGATGTTGGTGCTGGAGGTGGTGGTGGTGGAAGCTCAGTGGCATTGAATACTCTTCTGGCAAAAACAAGATGAAAATGCATTGATTCATGTATGTACTAACTATGTACTTGAGCTAACGTAAATCTGTGTATTTCATCCTACTTCTGTCATTTTTCTTCTCTCCTTTCCTTTTTTCTCCTTCGCTCATTTCTTTCTTCTATTCTTCTTTAACCCCCCCCCCCCCCCCCCCTCTCTTTTCCCATTCTCTCCCAACCTTCCCTCTAGTGGGCATGGGTAAGATCAGGTTAAGATCTCTCCTTTCCTCTCCATTCCTCTCCTTTCCACTCCCCCCCCCCCCTCTCTTCTTTTTCCTCTCCTGTCCCCCTAGTGCTGTAGTGGTCTTTGTGGGTCAGCAGGCATCCTGTTGTAATCAGACTGCCTATAGATTTAGCTAGAGTTCAGCTCCATGCATCACCTATCAGACCTTCACTCTTCTGCTGTTTTCTCTTCTCCTCCCCCACAACTTTTTTACGTACTCAACTCACCTCCTGTCCACTCCTCCTCAACTCATATTATTTCCTCTTCTCCCCTTCTTTCCTTTCCTCTCCTCCCCACCCCTTCCCTCTCATCTCCTCACCTCACCTCTCCCCTCCTCTCCACTTCCCACCTCTCCTCCCTTGCCCTCTCCTCCCCTCCCCGTCTTCTCTCCTCTCCTCTCCTCCTGCTCTCTCCTCTCCTCTCCTCTCCTCCTCTTCCCTCTGCTCTCCTCTCCTCTCCTGCTGGTGTGGTATTCCCTATGGGGCTGGCATCCAGCTGTGTTCAGAGTGCCTCCATGCTAAGCCAAAGTTCAACCCCCCTGCCCGACCGCCAGCTGCCACATGGGCCAACACCCTGAAATACCGGCTGATATTTATTGGGGAAATGTCACCGCCAGTAACGCCCCCTCCTTCCCTGCCTGGACTAAATACACCATCAGAAAAATCATTGGATAGAATGTGCCCGACATACATACACACAGATGCATGCTTGTGTGTGGCATATCACACAAAAAGATACACTTAAGTACATACAATCAGTCATACGCTCACACATTCATAAGTACAAACTACAAACTAATACCAAACTCAGACCTCAGGCTGCATGCTTACAACATAGCCTATGTTTCACTAGCTTGTTTCCCTACTGCATTTTCCATCACATGGAAATGAAAACACTAGATGGTTCTAGATGGTTTGTGCATCTAGAATTTTCCAAGTGAAGTCAACCTAGCTTGCTTAAAGCCTCTAGCATTTAGAGTTTGTTTATGTAAATGTCAAAGAACAGAGTCAGACCCAAAAGCGTCACGTAAGAACAGTTTATTTAGGGTAAAGGGTAAAGGGAGTGTGTGGATGCTCTTCGAATACAGAGTCGGGTAACCGGGACTGGGGAGCAGAGCGTAGGTCGTAGACAGGCAGCGGGTCAGGAGCCGGGGCGGAAGAGCTGAGCGTAGGTCTGGCAGGCCAGACGGGACTCATGTCCCCACTGGAGAACCTGAGAGCGCAGCTGGTCTGGGACGAACAGACGTCCCGCAGGGCAGCCACTGGGGCTGGGCTGATTTTGGATCGCCTTGAGAACAAGGTCCTCGACTCCCCAGGTCAGAGCTGCTACAACGCGGGAGCCGGGCAGAATGGGCAGAGGTTCCAGTGTGGCGTCCTCCTTTTGAAACTGGCGAGACAGGGCATCAGGTTTTACGTTGTAGGAGAGGGTAAAATTAAACCTGGTGAAGAACAGGGACCACTGGGACTGTCTGGAATTCAGGCGCTTCGCCGATCAGATATACTCCAGGTTTTTATGGTCCGTCCACACCAGAAATGGAACAGCAGCCCCCTCCAACCAATAATGCCACTCCTCCAATGGAAGTTTTCGGCCGGTGAAAGTCTCCGGGAGAAGAACGCGCATGGGTGTAATTTGCACAGCGCCCACGCCCACATCAGATGCGTCGACTTCCACAACCAGTTGTCGACCAACGTCTGGCATCTGGAGGACGGGGGCCGAAGTGAAATGATCCTTTAGGGTGGCAAAGGCATCATTGGCTGCCGGAGACCACTGGAACTTTCTTTTGCTGCTGATTAGGGCAGTCAGAGGAGCAGCGACGGAACTATAATTCCTAATAAATCGTCTATAAAAGTTTGCAAAGCCCAGAAACTGTTGCAACTTCTTCTTGTTTTTGGGAACGGGCCAGGAGGTGACCGCCGACACCTTAGCAGGATCCATCTGAACACTCCCCTCTGCTACGATGTACCCCAGGAAGGACACGGTTTTAGCATGAAACTCATATTTCTCCGCCTTGACATAAAGCGAGTTTTCCAGGAGGCGACGAAGGACCAGTTGGACGTGCTGCATGTGCTCAGTCAGAGTCCGGGAGAAGATGAGGATGTCATCCAGGTAAACGAACACAAACCAGTTCAGCACATCGCGCAGCACATCATTAACTAGGGCTTGAAAAACCCCGGGGGCATTAGTTAGCCCGAACGGCATTACCAGGTATTCATAATGTCCAGTAGGTGTGTTAAATGCCGTCTTCCATTCGTCGCCCTCCCGGATCCGCACCAGATCATAGGCATTGCGGAGATCGAGTTTCGTAAAAACTGTGGCCCCCTGGAGCAGTTCAAAAGCAGAGGCAATCAGAGGCAGAGGGTACCGGTTCTTTATCGTTATTTCATTCACTCCACGGTAGTCAAAGCAAGGGCGTAAGGATCCGTCCTTCTTACCCACGAAGAAGAAGCCGGCCCCAGCAGGAGAAGAGGATGGCCTTGCTGCTGTATGCAGTTTGTTGGATTATCTTGCCCAGTAACACTATAAAAACTTCATTCATTTTAAAGATTTGTTAATGTACTAATGCTGTACAACTCATTATTTATTTACGAGGGAATATGTTCAAAGAATCCCTGAAAACACAGCATGCTGTGAACATTAGCAAACACATATTGTACATTGTATATTTTCATAATATTTGTATATTTTGGAATTGTGATTGTTACGAAGTCAGTCATGGCTGAAATATGCACTGATTGGGGAGGCCATGAGAGGCCGTGCCCTTATTGTGATTGTTGATACACTTGTGAGGAATTGTCTTCAGGTGCGACCGGATGAGCGTGTTTTGTCCTGTCCAGATGCGACAAATGGGTTTGATTTCATGATGCCCCAAAGACATTTTCTGTATTCATTTACCTTTGTGGATTATTCCTTTTTATGATGAGTGGTACTGTTTCAAATGACCAAAAACCCTAAACTACTATCGAGGAGCTGGAGCAGGCCGCTCAATGGGTCATCGACTGAGTTGGCCCTATACACTAGTGACGTTTTTCTGCTATACTGTTCTAGCACTACTCTACTTGACTTGACTCAACCTTACTTACTTATTTTGCTTTTCCATCTGGAGTTGTAACTGGTGCCCCTTTCGATTTTTCCGTACCTGCTTTGGCCAGGTTCTGTCCACGCTGAGCCGATACTAAAACATATCAGGAACATACTGCTGGCCACTGATTGGTCAGAGGAAGTGTTGTCGCATGTGCAATTAGGCTTGAGTGTCAACAAAAATAATCAACCACCATTTTTAAAACACACTGGCGAGAGCGACAGCAGAGAGGAAGAAACTTTTATGTCACCTAAAAAGCAGTTTCGACTCTTCGATCACCCTACAGGTGCACTCACAGTGACTGAATGTGGAACAGACCATTCCATTGGTGGTGTTCTTTTTCTTGTCCTTGTGTGTTTCCTTTTGGATCATTATACATCTACCTTTCTATCTTTTGTTAGCCAAGCTAATATCTTATATATCGATAAAGCATCCCTGAAAGCCTCGTCCCGTTGAAAGGTCTTAGAGGTGAGTATGGCCCGGTCTCTTTACATAAAGTGTTTTTAAGATCTAACCTTGTCACTGGATATGTCACTGCATAGTACAGTCTCAACCCATAGATGGTGTTTGTTTCCTTCTTGGCAATGACTTGGCAGGTGAGAGTCAGAGGGCTGGCATTGTGTCCTTAATTGAAGAATTTCCTGATTTGTTTTGTGATTATTTGTGATACTCCAGGTCACTTGGGGCAGGTCAGGCAGGTCAAGATCCAGGCTATTTTGGATCTTCCTGTTCCAAGAACCAGCAGAGAGCTTATGAGGGTGCTTGGGATGTGTTGTTGTCCAGAATTTTGTTGCTGGAACTAAGCCTTGGACCAATTTGCTACGCAAAGAGGTGAAATTTAAGTGGTCTGAGAGATGCCAGGATGCTTTTAAGAAGTTGAAAGCTGTCTTGTCCTGTGAGCCAGTACATGTAACTGCAGACACGCAGGGTTAAATTATGCCAAAGGCTAATTTGTAATCCCTAGACTAGTTTAACGAGTAACATATTTGCTTTAATTTAGCCTTAACCTTAACTCTTTTATTTTGGCAATGCATGAGTGAGTACGAGTGAACCTTCTGGTGTAACGTGATTAAGTAATAATTTGTTCATGACTACTACTGGTTTGGTAATGGATTATGGTTAGCTCTTGCCCTTTGACCAAAGAGCACCACCTTGGCTTTTATCAGCATCCTCTCCAACTTTTGTCTTCCATGTGATTTGATAAAGAGCTGTGTCATCTTTCATTTTCCATTTTTACCTGCTCACTCATTTATAGAATCCCTTCATCAAAACATCAGGATGACACTCCGAGACGACTGATGATAGACAGCCATTAATGATACATAGACTAACAGATAGATAGATATTTTATTGATGCCAAAGGCAACACTGAGTCTATCGTCAGCACTGGAAAGAGAAAGTATAAACAGTCAGACTGATTCATTTGTAATTGGTAATTACAAATGAAATTGGTTCCACGTGGGCAAACTTGTGATTTTAATCACATTAGCATTCAATCTCATTATGTGCTTACATGGAGCGGGACTGATGTGTTTGTGGGAGATAAAAGATCTGGATGTGCAGGTAGGAGACAGGGGACTGAATGTGAATAAACTCCACTTCATGACATTAGTGTCTGTCTTTGCTTTCTTCTAGCTTTACTCTGCCTTCCTCTCTTCTCTTTTTTAAGCTTTACTCTGTCTCCCTCTTTTTTCAAACTTCACCATGCCTGCCTTTCTTTCTTCATTGATTTTTCATTCCCTACTTCTTTCCTTCTCCACTCTTCTCTTATTCTCACTTTCCCTCTGTCCTTCACCATTTTTCTCTTTCTCTCCCCTTTTCCCTCTTCTTCCTCTCTCTCTGTCTCCCACTCAATTCTTCTCCTATTCTTTCTCTCTATTTCCGTTCTCCTCTCTTCTTCCCTGTCCCTCCTCTCTTCTCCCCTCCCTCTCATTTTCTCTGCATCACTCTCTCTATCTCCTTTTCACAAATTCTTCTCTTCCTTCCATCATTTGCACCCACCATAAGTTTGCTTCCACACAACAGCAACAGAACTAGACATGAATAATCAAATAGTTGTGCCTGTGCTGTTGTAGAGAAACCCAAGCAAAATGTTGCATTTCCTGTTTGTTCGGTAAACCCACATGGAGTGCAAACCTGGATTGTTTGATAGAGACAAACTAATATAGTCAAGTCAAGTGGGTTATATTGTAATTTCATCCATATACACTATATACAGTGAGACTTTCACCACAGATTCAAGTGGTGCTGCATTTAAAGGAATAATCCAAAGTAAAATGCTTTCTAGGGCAATTTTTGGATGAGTTTAGGAGTTTATACATTGACTTGGTAGTGCAATCATGTCAATCGGATATGTTTTGAGAAAGTTTGTTTTTGGTGATTTCAACCAAAAGCGCTAACATGGCAGTGTGTAGGGCATGTCATCACGCCGATACAAAAGGTTATTTTTAAACCCATTGTACAGCTATTGTTGTAAGTTTGGTTCACAGTGGGGTGGAGGTAGAATATATAGCATTTAGCAGCATAGAAAATAATAATTGAAAATATAACTGCTGATGATGAGCTCTCATCAGTAAAAAATATTTTGGTGGTCATGGTTGAATTTGTATTGTTTGGTTGAATTTGCATGCATCATGGTTCTAAAGCATAAGGAAGAGCTAGTCAGGCTACCGCCACCATAAGAACTCACCACCATAAGTATTTCGCTACAGTATTATGTCAGGGAACTCTCCTAAGGCTTCGATTTCCCTGGCAATTTTTAAATCATCCAGTCAGCAAACAGAGATTTAAAGCAGAATCAATAGTCTTCAAGTTCTCAGAAAGTATCTACCCATCAGGAAGTAAATGTATGGATGTTGAGAGTAGCCAGACTCAAAGTGAAGTGAAGTGAAGTGAGAGTCCAGTCCACCAGGCTACAGACAAGCAGCGTTAGATAACAATTATTTAGCTGCTGCAGTTGAATGACTGTGTGAAATCCTCCTTTGCTGTATGTGTATGTATGTGTGTGTGTGTGTTTGTAGTTTGTATCCCGTTTATGTGAGTGTGCATGTGCACACCAGTTTGTGTCTGTGTGATCCCTCTTTTCTGTGTGTGTGCAAGAAAGAAAGAAACGTCTGTTCCAGATCCTCCTCCATGCCACAGCTGGGAGTTATATATAGGGAGAGCAGCAGGGCATGCCTCTCTCTCCCTCTCTCTGTTCATCTCTTCTCTCTCCCTCTTTCTCTCTCTCTCTTTCTCTCTCTGTCTGGGGACTCTGTCATCCCACCTTCCTCAGCCTCTGCAATCAGCACAACCAAAAGCCATTGTGTCTACAGCAACACATCATATCAGGGCTTTTGGTAGTCCCTGTGAATTGGGGGCCTCATGTTTGCATCATCGCTGCCCTGACAATGTGCATTTGTTCATTTTACTCCTGAAAGTGAGTTGTATTGCTTGCTTGCATGCTTTCTCTCAAATGTCTGTGCTTGTGCTTTACTTATGAGTTACAGTAAATATGCATGTGGTATCTCACTAACAGGAGACCCCATGAGAAGGCATAATTACTGTGTCATAGTTACTTTTTTTGTCAGGCACAAAGACAGAAGCCAGAAGAAGACAAATAACTAACTCAATAAGTGGCATCAGTCATGCAACAGAAAGTTTCACACTTGGCTTTCAGGCAGTCTGCAGGGAATCTGCCTGAAAGCGGAGAAATAGATAGTCTGGCCTCAATTGACACCTGTCTCTTGCTATTGCCTACGATGGGCCACACACTCACTTAAACAGCTTGCTGATATTGTGGGATGAGTCACAGAGAGAGAGGACGAGGGAGAGAAAGGGAGAGAGAGATTGTAGGAGAGAGAGAGAAAGTGTGGAAGAGTATGAGAGAGAGAGATGTGTGTTAGACAGACTGAAAGAGTATGTGAGAAACAGAGAAAGAGAGAGCAGGAAAAAGACGGTGGAAGAGTGTGTGTGTGTGTGAGAGAGAGAGAGGGGGGGGGGTTTGATTGGCAGCAAAGGTTTAAAGCAGAGGAACAATAGCAGGTTCACATGTGTCTCCAGAATAAGCCTGAGCCTGGGCCAGGTTACCAAGTTAGCTGAGGAGGCAGGTGATCTCAAACCTCCACATTGCACAATTATGCTGGTGCAGGTCAGCTCATTTAAATGCATTTCAATATGACCAATGACCAATTAAAAAAATAGAATTTCTGCACTAGGACAAGGACAAGGGGAAATAGTTTTCAAAGTGAAGGAGAGGTATTTTTATGATTTTTATGATTATGAGATTATTGAGATATGTGCTTGCTTGCGGTGTGATTTAAATGGCGTCCTCTGAATCCCCATTACAGAAGCTCCTGCTCCTTTCTCTCTCTCTCTCTCTCTTTCTCTCTCTCTCTTTCCGCTGTACTGTTCTGCCATAAACCAGACCTGGGGCTCTTTCTAGCCTCTCCACTCTCAGTCGGCTCATTACTGATAGTAACATGGAAGTGAACTTGTTTTCTCCTGTGTGGAAATCCTGAAAGCTGCACACAATTTTTATTTTCTTTATCTCTCTCACTCTGTCTAACTCACTCAGCATCTTTCCATATCTCTCTCATTCTCTCACTCAGAAGGTTCTTCTCTCCCTCTCGCTCTCTGACTCCACCTCTCATCTTTCCCTCGTCTCTCCCACGCTTCTCCTCATTCCATCATTCATTCTCTCTTTTCTTTCTCCCTCCTTTCCACTCTTCCGACTGCTAAGCTATCTTCACTACCATCACATCTCCCTAACACATCTCTTCCTAATAAACAAACTTCACTCGTCTCCCACTCTTTTCACCCCTCTCTGTTCCTTCTTTCTCTCTCTCTCAGACTATCTCTCTCTGACTTTCTCTCTCTCTTTCTGTCTCCCTTTCTCTTTCGCTGACCCTCCCTCGCTCACTTCGTCTCTCTCCGTCTCTCTGCTCTCACTGTCTTATTAATAAGTTGCATAACAATGAACACCTTGATGAGTTCCCTTATGGCATTAAGGTTTGCCTTCTACCAAAGGAAGCTCCAGCATAAATCTTACAAGTGACACACACACACACACAGACACACACACACTTACATCCTAAACCTGTTAACAGGGAGGGGATGAGTGATGAATTTTCCTTGGCTTCACACATTGGGGAGGGGGGGGGGGGGGGGGGTTAGGGGTTGGGAGGTGAGGAGGCCTCCAGTCAATGAATATGCATTGAGAAGCCCTGAATATGCATTGAGAAGCTATTACAATCTCATCAAGAGGGACAAGAGGGACAAGAGCATGAGCAAATGCACGACTGCCACCCTCAAACTGAAACCCATTTAAATGATCTGGTCCGGCTGGGCTCCCTTATCGTTAGAGCCCCAGGCACATAGGCAGGTACAGACTGGCTGCAGTTGAGGAAGGAGGGAGGGAAGAAGAGAGGGATATAGACAGAGTAGAGAGAAAGGTGCAAAGGAATAAACATTGTCATAAAAACAGCATAATTATTAAGCCTTAGATTATACAACATAGTCAGTATATCTGTTTCTCAGTTTAAAAAGTGTGTGTGTGAGTGTGTATCTGTCTCTGTTATGTTTAAATCACATGGTGATTCTCTTTATATTTTTATATCGTATAATGAATGCATTGTTTCTGTACTTTGTCGACATTGTTACTGTTTGAATTTATAGACTATTGAATTGAAGCAATTGAATTGAAATTAGTGCTAAAAAAATCTGTTCAAATTTTATCTACAAGCTACATGCCCAACCTCCCCAACTGCTCCACACACACAAACACAGACACACACTGACAGAGAGAGAGGTATAGAGAGAAAGTGAGGGGAGATATAGTGAGAATGGACAGAGATTAAGGAAGAGAAGAGACGGGAAAAGGGAAGAGCTCAGTATGAGACAGAGGATAGAGAGAGAGAGAAGTGTGAGGAGAAAAAGTGTTAAGTTATAGATGGAGGAGTGCAGAAGTGACAGACACAAAGTCAGACAGGAAGAGGCTGAGCATACGCCACTGTATAAGGAGTATTCCATCTTTCATCAGAGCCAGATTAACACTCATACATTCTGAACTACTGCTAAATTTAACCTGCTTGTGCGCACCCACTTTTTCATATACACAGAGACAGTGAGACAGACATGACACATACACACACATGCACACACACACACACACGCACACACACACACACACACGCACACACACAAAATGCATACTCTGTACTCACACACACACACCCACACACCACAGATACACACACACACACACACACAGAAACATTCAGCTATGCCTACTCTGCTAGTGCAGCTAAACCCTCTTGACAGTGTGCCAGAGGCTCAACACTAAATCCCCTGGAGGTGAGAAGTTGTTATTTTTTAAAGATACACGACTCCCTCCTCCACCATCTCCTCTACAAAGAGTTTCCAAAAGAGGAGGAAGCTTCTCACCAATGCAGTTAATTTAGTGTGAACATTATGCGCCTTACACAAATATCACATTAATTTACCAGAATAAGCATGGTGGATCAGTAAGTTTGCACACATGGCTTAATCATCATTCAGTCTTTCCATATATATAATTTTGGACGTTTATTTTTATAGAATTGGCTTTTGAAGAAATTGAGAATTGACAGTTTTAATGGTAATACTTCATATTTGCCATCAATCAGCTGCTTATTAACATTGATATTATTACAGTAACAAACTAGCCATTTGTCAGCTCTTACAAATCACTTATTAATACCTTATTCTACTAAAGGAACACTTAATTTCAGGAATTCTCTAGTAAAAAGACGTAACTAGGAGTTTATTTTTGGGCACTATTGGCTCTTGTACAGTACAGTGGCTTGATTGTTTTTAAATCTCTTTTGTAAATGTAAATGTAAATTACAATAAGATGTGATGCAATGTTTTAACAGAGATGTATGAATTGTCCACATTTGAGTGCTGAAAACATAGTTACATTTTTCATAAAGATGTTTCACAATCCTCCATGACAATTAGCATTTTTCCCAGACCTTCTGTACATGCAAATTTGCCAAGTGTGACGTGAAATGTCAGTCATGACTTTCTGTTTGCTTATCATTCGCTTATTCATACCCAGGGTTGTACACTGCAACAAGGACACGTAATGTGACATGATATTACTTGTAAATCTATGGCACATGTTTAAGATGCTGCCTATAGAGTTAGTTCCAATTGGCTCTGGTCTATCATGGAACAACAATCAGTACATTGCGGTTGATGAGAGGCTTTTGATGGATGGACAACCTATAGGTGACAATTACAGAAATATCCATCATCAGCCATAGTCAAACATAAAGCCATTACTGTAAGAGTTCAACTTCTATGCACTTAACACACACTAAAGTGTATTTAAGACACTTAAATACAAGCATGCACTCACACACACACACACACACTCACACACACACACACTCCATCTCAATGAAATGCACACACACACACACACACACACACACACACACATAAACTTTCTATGTGACAGCTTAAAGCTGTTGTGCCTTGTCCACAGGCTGAGAGCTAGGCCCTCAGATGGGGGTGGATAATGAGCGCATTTACATTTGGCCACAGCAGGCTCGCAGATGAGCCCAGCAGAGGCTGATTAGCCAACTCGCCCTCCGGTTACCACAACGATTATCATCTACACAGCAGACACACACACAGGCCGTGCAGGAGAGGGACCTTCTAAATCCTGCCTTGTGGGTACTGGAACCTAACGCAGGCAGAACTGGCCAGCCCAGGCAGAGCAGCAGCATCTGTGGGGCAAGAATTGCTAACAAGGTGGGCAGTGGCCTGGTGCGGTGCGGCATGGCACAGTTTCCACGGACAGCTCCTCATCTGGGGGGGGCCAACTTGGATTTTCATAAATCTTCCCAATTAGATATGTATCAGTGTGTGTGTGTGCGCCTCTGGGGTCTCTTGGGCTCACAGCGAAAGGTGTCAAAGCAGAATTATTCTGTTCACCAACAAACTTTCTCAAATACACACACAAATACAAACACTCTCTCTCTTTCTGTAACCCTGGCAGTGTTGCTGTAGCCTCACCCTTGAGACCCAGGTCTGTTTCCATCCTTGACATTTCACACAAATAGCCAGTGTTAATTTTACGAGTAAGAGCTGGGTGTTATACTCAGTCAGGCTAGATGTTTGTCTAGAGCCACTCAGGTGCCCCAGTGGACCACTTCCTCTCTTCCAACTGAAAGACAACCTGGGAGAGGACTACAGTCACTCAAACTTGCTTGACAAGGTGACTTTTTATGTAATGGAATGGCAACACGTGGAATGGCATCAGACAGCAAACAGTTAAAGATCACCCTCAGTGACACCCTTGTATTTATCTTTAGACATCGACTGAAGTCAAGAGAGTATGAGTGTGAAAATAAGAGTTTCAGAAAAAGAAAATGTTTTTGGAAGAAGGCAGTAAACAGGCTAGAAAGAGAGGGAAGACGAGTGGGAGACGGAGAGACAGAGGTAGAGAGAGAGAGAGGAGAGAGAGAGAGACAGAGACTACTAATGGACAGAAAGAGAGCAATAGGAAGGAAATAAATGAGAGAAGAGGAAGAGAGATAGTGATTGAGTGAGAGAGAGGGAGAAAGACAGTGAGTGAGAGAGAGAGAGAGAGAGAAAGACAATGTATGTGGAGTAATAATGACCAGAAATAGAGAGCGATATAAAGGAAAGAAATGGGAAAGAAGGAAAGAAATGAGAGAAAGAGAGTGAAGAGTGAGAAGGGAAAAACTAAAAGAAACAGAGACAGCGACAAGGTTGATATAAAGTGTATGAGACAGCTGAGATAGACGGTGAGAAGAAGCATTGGAGAGTGAAGGCGAGATATGAGAGAGAAAAAAAATGAGGTGAAGGATCCCGCTCAACGCTATTCTTTACATCCTTAAAAGCTGCATGACCCAGAAGCATTTATAAAAAGCCCTCTCCATTGTTCACAGTCATGCATCATCTCTGAATGGCGGTGATCAATCTACCAGAGAGGGCACTAACAAGTCTTTAGGATTATTTAAAGTCCAAAGTTAACGAGCTTCATAGAACTTTGCCTGTTCAGTGAAGAGTAAGAAGAGGTATTTATAGAAACACAAGGGCAGCTGCTTTGTTGAATGATGACTAGCAGGAAAGCTCGCACGTAGATGATTGACAGCCCAGCTCAATGAAGGTCTTGTTTTGTCATGGATTCAAAACTTTGTAACAAACTTACTTTGTAGTAAATCTTGTTAAGCTGTGAGGTACATGAGCTGAACATGTCCTTCTCGAGTATGACTGTATACTTACTCAGTAGGAGCCAAAGCACAAGACTTTTACTCATACTAGTACGATGAGATGTAATAAAAATTTACATGAATACATTCCCCGCCTTTAAGACTGGATGTGGACCATCATCTATTATTAATACCTTATAGCAGTACATCATATCAGTTGCAGTTGGTATTACCCATGCTACATGTGGGCCTGATCCATACTAGATTTGGGCCTGATCTATACTAGATGCCAACTGATCCATACTAAATTTGACCCTAATTCATACTAAATGCTAATGGATCCATACAAGGTTTGGGTCTGATCTATACTAGACATCAACTGTTCCATTCTACAAGCATGTCTGATTATACTAGATTTGGACCTGATCTATACTACTACATGTGGACCTAATCCATACTAGATTTGGGCCTCCTCTATTCTAGATGCCAACTGATCTCGGACTACATGTGGGTCTGATCCATACTACACGTACACCTGGTCCATACTATGCATGGGCTAGTGCCGGCGAGCATTTGAATCATCAATATGACAAGCGTGTCTCGTGCTCCCATGATGCAGCCATGAGCTGGGTCTGGTGTCGGCTGGCAGACAGGAAGGTTCTGGTTGGGGGCCAATCAGCATTTGCTCATCCGGATCAGAATCAGTGGGGGAGATGCAATGAGGGGCATCGCTGAGCCTAGAGCAATCCGCAGCAGGAGAGACACACAGGGGAGAGAGCTGGCCCAGACAGACAAACAGCTCAAGGAGCCAGTGATTACTGCATAATATCAAACACTTACAAAGAAATCTTAAGGAACAAAACATATCACAAAAATAGAATGTCATTGAAAGAAAGCCTACAGTCTATTAATACATGACAAAAATTACCACAACACAAGATAATGAATGAGTTATTCCATTCTAACTATTATTACTGAATAAAGAGAGGAGACATTGAGGGAGAGGGAGTTGAATCAGACACATGTTGGCCATGAAGCAAGGTTCTGAATCAGAGAGATGCAGCATCCTGATGGGCACGTGTTGGCATGGTCACCTGCCCCTGGTTTTGAGTGGGGCATTATGTGTGTTTGTTTAGGTTTTTTTTCCTCTCAGGACTGGTCAACACAGCAACATCTTGTCATGAATATGAATATGTAGCTCATAGCTCAGTGTCTGGCTTTATGTTGAAAATAACAAGTTGCACGAGCGTGGATATGTCTGTGCCCGTGTGTGCATCTGTACTGAAATCACAATGAATTATGAGATGGATTTGATTTAGATAATTATACAATAGCCAGGATGTGTGCACATGTAAAAAGTCAGCCAATAAGTCTTGTTATTCTCCATGTTAATGGAGCCATGCGGACTTCTAGAGCTAGCCCAATGCTAGCTGATTTACACAAACTTTAATGGACATTAGGGCAACACAGAACACAATTACAACCAGATGCAATTTGGATCTGATGATAGATGTTTGGGGCCTAAGGTATATTTTAATTCTAGTGACCTGCTATCTAGTAGTTGACTGACTCGGCTTATGTCTTATGATCCAGACAAACAAATGAAAACACTGTTATTGTGGCACCAAGGCCTTGTATTTAATACATTAATAGGTTTGGTTAATCATGAGGCCCACAGAGGAAAGTTGACTGATTGAATCTAGATTGATATTAGGCATATATGTATATATGTGTATGTGTAATAAAAGTATTAGTTGTATAGTGCAGTTATACCAATTTACTATCCAAAGTGATCCTAACTAATGAACTAATTGTTCCACGGCAATTAAGTTAGCTCATAGCTTTAGCCTCATTACACAACTGTTTACCAATGTAAAAGCTAATTACTGCACAAGAGTGACCATCCTGAACAAGGGTCCCTGTAGGACTTTACGTCTGCCGTGCATAGAGGCCACTGTAACATGCAAAGTCACAGTTGAGTGACATAGTGCCACTGGGATCCTGGCATTACATTACAGGCCTTTTTTCCTAGGCATGTTTGCCTACTAGTGTACTTGCATAATATTGAGCTTCCAAAAGGCTGGGGATTAATCAGCATGGTTGCACGTTTATCTACTATTTAAACCTCTCAAAATAAGCTCCTCTTATCATTAAAAGTACCTCACAGTTCTCCGTGAGACACATTTGTATCCCCTCTGCTATTCCCTACCAATATGTACAGATTAGACATGTTTTACAATTAGAACTGGCCACTAATGTAAGAGAGGACTAAATGATCTGAAAAACATGCTAGTTGTTTGAAATGTAGGTCTCAGTTAAACTAACGCAATGGAATAGTTAATGTGCATGTTCACTGTACTGAAATTTCAGGTCAGGTCCTCTTTAAACCTGTCTACTAAAATTAAACCAAAATCACATCTGTGTGGTGTCTGTGTGTCACACATGCTGCATGGGCTTATTGCATGGGCGATATAAGCCTTTTTTGGCACCCGATTGCTTGAACTGACACCAAAAGCACTCCCACCAACCTACTGCCACCTGTCCCAAGAGAAGGACAGCGATATACTCACATAATATGCATACAGTGGTGGCATTCAACCTAGGTGAGGGCTATTTTTTGTCAGATGTGCTAAACAATAACAGCATTGTGAATTACAAATACACACAAAAAGCCTTGCATGTACAGTTTAAAAAATATATATTTGGATAAAGATAGTCATAGTTTGCCCCTAATGCAGATGACCTGAGGCACCAGGTCTTTGATAAAGATAAAGATGTGTATTGTAGGTGTTGTGGGTATATTGTGTCATTTCCATATAGTGTAGCCACTTATACTCTGTCTTTGATACATTAACTGCATTGGCAATGTACTTGCACTGACACTTTCTTGTTCTGTGGTTACCATAGCATCCTTCTAAACATTTACATACCACCACTTCCACACTTGACAACGGATGCTACTAAATGCCATTTATCTATCTGTCTATCTGTTGCTCTATTGATCTGTCTGCCTGTATCGGACCTAGAGTGCTTTCATGTCAGACCTGCAATCATTTTCTCTCTCTCTCTCTCTGTCTCTCTCACTCTCTCTCTCTCTGTCTCTCTCACTCTCTCTCTCTCTCTCGTCCACTTCCTGTCTATCTCTACTGTCCTACCTGAAGGCAAAAGCCAAAGAAGAATATGGTAATGACGGGTATAGATATAGATATGTGCGCTGCTGAGTCATATTGTAATTGAAAAAGCGTGCTAATACCTCCGCTACACAAGCCTTAGTGAGCAGGCCATGGCACAACTCATTATAATTGAATTACGTCACAGAGTCTTACATGTACCCACCATACCAACCGTATACCGTTTAAATGCCCCTCTTCGCCTCCTCCACCAACCCACATCTGAATTCTACCAACTAGCACTGACTGGCAGGATTATGGTATTTTTAATTGTGTGTGGGCAGTGCATTTATAAAAAGGTCGTGGCACCTTTTTAAGGCAATGACATGGTTTAGTGGCTTTAAAGGAGTGATTTCCTGTTTTTTTTTCCTGTTTTTCTACAGGTGATGCTACTGAGTGAGCCTGATGATCAGACCTGTATTCCTTCTATGTGTGCAATATGTGTTCTCTTTTCCAGTTCTTTTCAGTCAACATTGTCTGACAAGTTAGAATAGAAATAGAATAGAAGACAAATTCTATGCAAACAGGAGTGAACTTGAGGCAACAAATATACTTTAGAACCTAACCATCTCTGACAGTAATAAAATGTCCTGTGCTTTATGTAAAGGATTAGCTTCCATGAAATGTGAGGTCTTTCCTGTGTTACATGAAAAGTTATACCAAATAATCCCAGTCTTATTCTTAAAAATATAGCTGAACTTAGTGCAACTTCAGTGTGCCAACACAGCCACTGCTTTGTTGCCCTCTAGTGGCTATAGGAATCCATTGCAATGGTAAATCCTACACAAACTCGAGCAGTTACAGTGGCTCATATCTAGTGCATGAATAAGCTAAATAAGAAAGGGACAGTGATGGTGGAATGTCTTAAATGTGGCTGGCCTGGCAAACACAATAAATATGGCATTTGTCTCAGAACACACAAACATACGACTAGGATATGTCTCTAGAACATCTTGTTAGCAAACCTCAGTTGCAATCTTCCTGCAAGTCATGTACTTGGTGTTTCTAGAAAGAGTAGTGAGCACTCAAAGTTTGGTGGTTAAAGCAACAGCTTGAGAGGACAATATTTAGAAGCGTCATTGATGAATAGCCTATTTGCTATGATCAACCTTTTAATTACATTATTTAACTTGAATGGCCTTTATATGCCTACCAGAACACCTTCCAGCTGAGTATTTCACTATAATTGCATTGGGCAATGGCAATGGGCAATTGCAATGGGCATCCATTCATTTCCAGCACAACAGATAAAAACAGGGGTTATTGGACTTAAGCTAGTTGAATTTGATTCAATCATTTGAATAGGTATGTTAATAAATGTGTTCAATTAATCTTTACTCTCAGTATTTGAACAACAAAACTTGGTATTTTCAACTAAACAATGATTTCACAGGCATGACGCTTGCATGAACAGTAAGTCATTCTTTGAGTAAAAGTTATGTAGAATTACCATGGTTCAGCAACAACAAAGCTGTTTATATGTAGAAATGCCTCCCAGAGTGGTGCTTTCATGTACATTTGACACATGCTTTCATCCAACATGTTTTAAAGGGGTTTAAAAAACATTTTTAGGTAAAACTTAACTACTACTACTTAACGGTTTCTACAGAAGAGTGACAAGATATATCATGAACATTCAAGATGTTTATGACTATTAAGTCTCATTCGGTTTTTGTAATGTCTCCATCCCAAACAGTATCAACGTTACCATAACAAAAACTAAATCACATTCAATGACAAGTCATAAACATAAAAAAGTGTCATTAATGATCATGATATCTGTGATGTCATGTTTATAACAGGCTCATGTCACTCTAATGTAAACACCTTCAAGTAAAGTGTTACCCATTTTTACCTTAGGTTTTGTTGAATTAGGAGTGGTTGTGCATGACCACAGAGCTGACTCAAAGGTGAAACATGGTTGTGCCCTCCTTCGTAAGATTACATAAAGAAGATATGTTACATAAAGAAGATATGTTTTATAATATACTTTAGTTGATGTAGACCCAGAAACCTTGATTTGGTCCAATAAAATTTTGGTCGACAGGTTAAACAAGATACACGCTGAAAACCTTCAACAGTGCTTAATAACATGAAATAACCATAGATTTATCATTAACTGTTTTTTGCTCTTAATACAATGCCTTGTGTGGCTTTGTGATTTTGCAGGCAGATTTTGCTATTATTTGTTGTTTTGTTTTTTGGAAAACAGCTGATATGATGCACTTTGATTTGCCCAATGACAGTCCAACATGCACCCAATGACCTGCAGGTGTCTCCCTGCTCCTATTCTTGAGTTTATGGCCATTACAAAGTTGCATACCGAGTAGGCTAGGCTATTTCATTTAATTTATAAAATAGCTATGTGCCCTCTAAACACATTAACCTATTATTTTTCAACAAACAATTAAACAAAAATATGGCCTATCACTTAGAGTATTGACAGAGAAATGTTATTGTTTTAAGATCTTCAGGCTGAATCTAGGCTGAAGTTCAATAAATTGTGCAAAGTCTTGGCTCTTTAAAATGGCTCTCTTCCAGACACTTGACTCATTGCTTTGCGGGAAAGGGCTGTATTTGGTTGTCAAACTCAAAACTCAATAACCTTTTTGTCACAACACTGTACTCCATTTCACAGTCATATCAACCAGACTACGGACAGATTCATCCCCATGGACACAAAGGGCTCCTTTGTCCCTGATGAGGAGAAAATCTTTCATCACATGCCCTGCCCCCCTTGAAAAAATACCTGGCCTATGACCCATCCAATGAAAACTAATGTTGAAAAAACAGCTATCGCTATTTCTAAGCAAAACTGTTGTCTCTCTTTGAAACAGATACTGAAGTTTAATCTTCAGTAAAATTAAATATTTGTCTAGGCTACCATTCTCCAGCTCCAGCTCTTCAACCCTATCCACTTTTGCAATAGTTGAAATTATTCAAGATTTGGATTAGCTGGTTTACAACTATCATACAGGTATACGGGAATCTTCTTTTGAATTATCATTAATGCTATTTTATTTTATTGTCCTGTATTTTTCTCTCATGCTAAGATGAGTTGATATATGTAGTCAATGTGTAGTTGATATAGGCAGCTGCATTCAGTGCACTGTTGAATCTGTATATTATAATATAGTATTGTATCAACTAAGCTATACTGACTACTTGCCTGTTAGTTAACATGCAGCTGTCATCTATGGAAAAAGCACACACTCACGCAAATACACAAAACAGACAAAAAAAATTTAAAAATTATGGAATCATCAGCGCAGTTAGGTTGAAGTAAGGGTAGTGTTTTCTCTAGTACACTAGAGGGATGATGCCAAAAAACGGTTGTATGTTCTTGCTTGCGGACATTCCCAGCTGTCTCACTTTCTCTTCCCCTCTCTCTCTTCCTCTCTCCTTGTACCTTTCACTCTCTTTTTCTCTTCCCAGCTCTCTCTTTCTCTTCCTCTCTCTCTCCCACACATGCGCACTAAACCAACAGCGATGATGAGTTGATGTGAGGCTTTTTTTGCAGAGCCGAGAAGTCACATGGTTTCAGGAAAGTGGTGCAGTATAGCTTCCTGGCCACTTGGTTGCTTGGCACTGAACCCTGTTTCAGTACAGCTGACTGAGTGGAAAGAGGGAGGGCAAAAAGAAAGTATGGAAGTGAGAGGAGAAGGGAGGATTTTGTGCTACAACTTCCTTTTATTCCCCTCCCTGTTCAGTAATTGGCCATGGACCAATTGGCCATGGATTGTTGACTTTCGGATTAGAAAAATAAATTTTAGAGTGTCTGTTAAGGAGGGTATTTCCAGACAAAACAGGGAAATGACCTTGCCATTGGGCCAAATGAAAAATAAGTCAACTACTCTGATGGACTTGCATGCAATCTCTCAAGAACCTGCAAATTAGAATTAGAATGACATGAAATAAATCAATAATCTGGCCCATATAAAATAGCCTAATACATGAGGCCATTGATACCTGCCACACAATTATAAAAGCCAAATCAAAACACATCTTGGTCGATATACCCACCACAAAATACCCACCTACTATCTGAATACCAATGGGAGAAGTACTAAGTAATTTAGGATGTCTCTCAACATGAACCAAGGAATGTACAAGTGAATATGAAACATGAAACTGTGCATCAGTTATGCACACAAGCAATGCAGGAGGCAGGTCCAGACTTAGTCCTGCCTGTGGTGGTGGGCAGTAAACAAAAGTGTTGTTTTCTGTGCTCCCTTGAAAAAGAATATGTTTTTGTCAGACTTCATAATTAAAGGGCTTGGTTATAGAAATGTTGTTTTGGCTGCAATTATGTTTTTTTGGTCATTGTATCAAGGTCTAAAACAGAGTTCCAAGTCATGAGTGTTTTGAAAAACATTTTTTATTCTTTCTGCAACATTGTGCTCACAGCTTTTGTTATTCTGTCTATAAAAAGCTCTTACAACTCTCAGCTGTATATTTCCTGAAGGACCATGTCAGAGACTTGGACCTTGGTGAAAACACCTTTTGCTTTACTTTATATTACACATTAGTTTTGTTTGATGATGTAGACCTACGATTGTGACTGCACAATCAACTGGGTGGTTTCCTTGTGAGGGCAGTCATGTGAATTTGAAAAGCGTGTTGTGTAAAGAGATTTTTCTACATTGCCTAAGATCCTCATCATTAATGCTGAGAAACTTCCATAGTAGTCTGCGAGTCAGGGTTGGAATTTTTGCAGTAGCTATGTATTTTTTCAAAATGATGTTTGTCATGGCTCGATCAGGCTGAACTTCATTTATCAAACTGAAACCGTCAGTTCTACAGTCAAGTAACTTCACATTATGTTGGAAACATAGATAGATAGATAGATAGATAGATAGATAGATAGATAGATAGATAGATAGATAGATAGATAGATAGATAGATAGATAGGATCATTTGTCAGAGTGTTTTGTTCTCCCAAAGCACTCAAGAGACATTGACCTCACTGGTTTACTGTAGATGAATTTTAAACAGTATGCATGCATAGCTTTTGAATTTCTTAAGCAATTTGCACATATGAATTAGCCATTTATGACTATGTGACAGCTGTAGTCTAAATAGTTCCAATTTTAGTCATATTTTTCCAATTTTAGTTTCCATTTAATTGACTCATAGTTGCCAGGGTAATGGTGGTCTCTGTGATAGTAATCTTTCTTGGGAGCTGGAGTGAGTGTCAAGATAAACTTTGTCTTCAGAGGAAAGGGGTGTGGAATCTAAAGAGACTGGGTCAAGTTTTTCCAGTGCTGTATTGCTGAAAAATAGGTCATTCATTTTATTATTAAAGCTAATTGAAAAACCACCTAATTCCAAACTTATCTTCGGATAGCTGATGGTTCTGTCCAAAAGAGATTCTGTTGAACCAGATGAACCTTTATCTGTAGCACTGCATCTGTGGGGTTATCATAACGCTATGTGTTAGTTTTATTCTCATTCATGCAATGCTTTTCGGAGATGTGACATGTGTGCCTATGCATGATGGCAGTGATATGACTCCGTCCAACTAAATTGACTACGTTTAAGGGATTTGCCTGGAGCAGATAGAACCCATATAGGATACTTGGAGAGGCTACAAATCAGTGTCACACAGCTATTCTCCCACGGCGTTATCTCTTGGCCGTGCAAAGGAACCATGCAAAAATGGATCACTTGAATAACAACTGACTGAGACAAGGAATGTCTTTTGTTTTTCAAGTTAGACCTATGTAGCCCACTTATCACACTTTTTCCTTTATAGGCAACATAACATGAGTTGCTTATAGTTATTCGTTTGCATTCATATTTCTCTCTGTAGCTAAGAGGTTAGGTATATCAACATGTCCGCTTAAACAAAATCATATTGTGCGGGATGAGGTTCAACACTTTCAGATTTTATTGTGTATTTGACGTACAACTTCGATAAGATCGAGATTTAGCCTAGCGTTTGGGGCACAGTCACTAGACTAAACTAGAATGGAATTAAAAATAAGAATGGAATTACATCAACATTGAAATTGAAAGTATTAAGTATTACGCATACACCAACTGCAGTGGTCCACCATGACAGCACCCACCCCAATGCGCTTGGCGCCTATAAAGTGAGGGAGTGACAAAGCAGAAACCTAGAATAGAGCATATACGTTACTCAGAGAGGAACATCATATTACAGGACAATATGGTTAAACTACCAGCTATTACTCGCCGGAGGGCAACTATAGGTAAACATGCACGTATTTTTTCATTAGCCTATAAAAACATCTGCTGTGACATTTAGGCTATCGCTTTATGGAATTGACTTTGTAGGCTATTATGTTATTTGACACGATGGCTGTTTGTCATCTTAGAATGTCTGGGTGCATGGTTAATGTATTTGATGACAATGCGGCAAGTGACAAGTCTATGATGACGATGCGTTCTGCTTTTGGGGTGATTTTAAATGAACTTGGCAATCATTTCTGAATTCCATTAAGTAGTTGCGATAGTGTAGAGTGTCTGTTGTGTATGACTGACTATGACTATTTTTGCTTTGCGGAGCCCAGTCTGCCTTAACAGTGTTATAGGAATTGACAAAAATGGAATTGCTATCACGGAATGCATTCAATGATTTCAGATGTGCATCTAGCCTATGTTTTAATGGCAGGCAGAAGTTAGATGAATGTGAAAAGGCGCATTCATTAGTAATTTAATACTTTTATCTCAGTTAATTATTTTACTTATATTTGAAAACACACAGTAAGCTACCAGGCAAGCTTTTAAGTAAGGTTGATAACCAAAGCAGTTTTGAACTAGGCTATTGTTGTCCTTGGAGCCTATACGTGGAGATGGCAAAATGCGAGGCAGCCAAAATTCTCACCAAGAGCGCAGGTTTTGTCATCTGATCATTACTGGCTAGTCTTCTGTTTGTTGAGTCCAAATGACAGTAGATGACGGTAGATGCATAGATGCATTTTTTTGCGTTTGTTGTCATGTGAATGAGGACCAGACTGTAGCCTACACCAGACGCTCAGCTCCGACAAATGAAAGGCTGTATGTGTCTACCTTATAGCCTATGTAAGACCTATCTTATTACGGACAGCCCAATAGCCAGTCCTTGGCAACTACGAATAGCTAGGTAGCTGAGCTCCCCTAGCCTACGACCGTTTGTCGCGTAAGTTACTGGTGCAGAATATACAGAAATTGCACTTCCACAGTTGATAACAGACTACATGTCGCTTGCAGACGCACCCGAAAATGTAGAAGTTGTTTGCAGTGAAGTGCCTAAACAAGCTGCGAAAAATGCTAAGAAACTCAGACCAAAGATCAGAAATCCATTCAAAAACCGATCCAAAGGTGGAGCGGGTATCGACGCGATTCCAGAAACAGGTGCGTCATCAGTTCATTACTTTATGTGCTAAAATACAATTTTAATAGCTGTTCATGAAATTCGGAAAAATACAATCTGTTGTTCCGTGCACAGATCAAGGGGTCATCTTGAGCTTTGAGGAGAACTTGCATCAGAACCGCCTGGCCGAAGCCAGTAGGCAGCTTATAACGCGGGAGGATGCCATCTTCAGTCAAAGCACTGGTGAAGACTCTGACGATGGCGATGGAAGAGCTAAAGAGAGCGACCAACTTCAAATGGATTATGAGATGTTCCAGGTGCGTCTGTGGATGGTCATACACGAAACGTTCCAGGACGAGTGCGGTGAGGGAGATCTAACGACATTACGCAGTGCGGTGGTCTCTATAATGCAGGAAGAGGAACAGGACAAGCGCTGGCTGGAATCAGTTGAAGGGCAAGATGTACCGGACTGGCGGCCGAGGCAGTGTCTAATGAAGCACGACGACCTCCTCCAGAAGATCGTGGAGGCGCGGATCAATAAAGCGGAGGAGGAAGAGAGTGGTGTGGACAAACTGTCCACCGCCCTGAAGGAACAGGTGTGCAAGATTGGAAAGAGGGTACAGGCGGACCTACTAAAAGTTGTAAAAGACATAAAGGAGTGCTACCCCACGGAGTTAAACATCTGCCACATCTACACACGCTTGTATCACCAAGCCGTCTCCAGACATCTGCAGGAGCTTGCTCAGACTAGTTTGGATGTGGAGGACTGCAGGTATCTCTTGCTGTGGGTCAACAGTTACTATCCAATGTGAGTGGGAGCAAGCATATGTCTTTCTCGCTCTCTCTTTCTCTCTCTCTTCACGCGCACACACGAAGAAAGAGAGAGAGATAAGCTGACAGCAACAGCAATTAAAATGTTTCCAAAATAGAGAATAGAGGTGTGTTAGTGTAGAGTCACTGTAGAAAGGATTTTCCTGGCTCAAGTTAATCTTGTGAAGACATTTTTTACTCATATTGACACAACTCATTCTCAG
Organism: Tenualosa thibaudeaui; assembly: GCA_027481765.1. Classification (NCBI taxonomy): domain Eukaryota; kingdom Metazoa; phylum Chordata; class Actinopteri; order Clupeiformes; family Clupeidae; genus Tenualosa; species Tenualosa thibaudeaui. The sequence goes on from JAIFZK010000001.1 coordinate 19,117,719, forward strand.
ATGACTTGGTTGTTTATGTGTAATTACCAGTGTACCTGAACTGCAGACTACAACTATCATTTTTTTGGTTTTCAGGGATGTGTTGAAACACAAAGAACTAAAGGAACACACAGAGAGTGACTCTCTGGGGCCATTGCTTTCTGAGGCTCACATCAGGCCATTAGAGGAGCAGTATCTATCACACAAAGAGGTAAATACATCTCTGAAAGCAATCCCAGAAATAACTCTAAACAGACCGACGTAGCATTTGGGTCTGGCATCAACCCCGACCCCCATCTGCCACTGACTGGAATCAATTCTAGAATAATCTGCTTTGGGTTAGTGTGTTCTTTCTCTTAGCACAGCTGCCTGCAGCAGTCACACAATAGCATCTACTGGGGAGTTTGGAACATGGGAAAATTCCACTTTAGATACACAGAGAGAGAGAGAGCATGAGTTAATAACTGTTTTAACACGAAATCATAGTTTTAAGGAGTACTTCCTGGTGGAAACTGGACCCCGTGACTATTTCCTCAATCACCGTTCACATAGACCACCTGCAACCCATTGGCTTTTGATTATCAAACATATCAAGGAAACATTTGCATATGCACACATTTTCAAAGATATTAAGGTTCACAGGAATTGTATTTCATGTAGTGTGGTGAAAAAAGTAATGCAAAACTCTGTCTAAATGTAACCAGCAATCAGTGCCAAGTGACCGTGTTGTTGTCCCAGCTTAGCAGTTCTGTAATACAGTAATAGAACCTGTTTAAATTTGTGTTTCTTTCAGACCAAAGTCAGAGACTGGCTTGCCAAAGCCCTGAAGACTGAGGAGGAGAAGTGGTTGCGAGGGGACTGGCCAGAACTCATGGACGAATACTACATAAGCCACATAGCTGTGGACGTCATTGGGGTCAGTCTTAGCCCTCATCCCTGCTGGACTCAGATCAGTATTTGATTGAAGATGTCACTGCACATACTGTGCATAGATCAGTGTTTTATAAAACATGTTTCTATTTACTCAGATTAGTACGGATCAGGAATGTTTTTATGTTGCTAGGAGACAAACAATAATCTTTTAAAGAGAGTCCATTGCAGTGCCTGATATAAGTTTTGAGCCTCTGTGTGTGTGTGTGTGTGTGTGTGTGTGTGTGAGAGAGAGAGACTCGACTAGTACAGTGTGCTATGGTATGTTACACAGCTGTGCATTTACATTTAAGCATGCAGCAGATGCTTTTATCCAACATTCAAGTTACAACACAATTAAAACCTACTAAGACTTGAAGTACAGTAGAAAGATAGTTGGGTGGAGAGGGGAAGCATTAAGTGCACAGACCACCTGTACAAGTTGAAGCTGTTGTTACCATGTAATGATGGTATACTTCTTATGTACCCCCACCCCCACGGCAGTTGGTTACTCCGCATGCTTCCGAGGCCCAGACTGTTTTGGGTGACAAAGTGAAAGCTCAGAGACTGCAGTTCCAACTGGAAATCTTCCTGGCGAGGTGCAGTATAGAACATGAAACTGGATTCCTATCCCTGATGCAGTCTCTAAACTTCATAACATTGTCCTGACTATATAAACTATAGACTATATGTCAACCCAATTTACCTTCAAATGTATCAAATGTAATTTGTAATGGCCAGGTATGTTGTAAAGGTCAAGAAATATTTAAATGTTTCTTTTCTTCAGCTACAAGAAGGCTTTAGAGGATTTTTCTAAAGGACATCACGAGACTACAAAAGCTGTTTTGAAGGCTAACCTTGTCAGTATTGAGCAGTTCAGGTGAGAATGAGGAAGACTTGATACATTTGATACAAGTACAGCTAATAGGCAATGAATGCGACTATTAAAATTCCAACATTGGCATAATATTTACTTCAAGTGGTATTTTAACATCCATATTGTGATGATCAGACAGCACACTATCACACAAACATGATACACACACACAAACAAACAAACATTGCTGTAATGAATTCTTAGTTCCGGAATTTCTCTCTATGATTAGTAGTAATTAATGTAATCTGTTGTGTCCCCTTCATGTCAGGGAGTTTATAGAGAAAAGCGAGACTATTTTAAAAGAAGAGACCAGGAGAAGTTGCTTGTCTATTGTGGGAAACCTCAGGGACTTCTGTCACTCTTACTTCCTGTGTCCAGTACACAAGGAGCTAAAGGTTGGTATCAGTGTCTGTGGCATAATATTTGATCTTGGCCCCACTTAACTGTTGGATACTTTTCCTACCAGTGACCTTGAACAGCAAAAATATGGGTTGCTTAAGAATCTTACTGAAAGTTCATTTAAAAAGGCCCAGAGTCAGGGTTGTTGTGGCACAGGTGGCCGCAGCACTTGCCTAACAGGGACCAGGTCTGAGTATAATCTGTGGGCATTTTCCGATCCCATGCCATCTCTCACACATTTGCTTCCTGTTTCTTTTCACTGTCTTGTCATAATTAAAGCCAAGAAATACATTTAAAAAGTCCCCAAGTAATGTTGCAGTGTCATCACAGCAGTTGTGGCTATTATTTCTTTGCTCAGGTGCATTACTGTAAGCTGTGGACGACAACTTGGTTTTCGGCAAAGCAAGGGGTTCCAGTGGAGCTGCTGGGGGTGTTGGAAGGACAAATGTATGAGTTCAGGGACCTGAAGCCTCTCTGCAGAGAGGTGTGTGTTCCACTGATGTGACTGTATTGATTTGCTTACACACATTCAATGGACATTTCAGAGGCAGCCACAAGTCTGTTGGGAGAAAAGACAGAGAGAATGAGAGAAAGCGAGAAAGAGAGAGAAAGACTTTGGCAAGCCTTTTGTTGCCTTTTGTCAACCACATCATAAAAAGCTACCATGTATCTTAATTGCCTCCAACTACCACTACAAGTCCACAGTACAAAAAAACCCAAAAACCCAAAACAGAGGGCATGGGGGAGAGAAAGAGGGGAGAAGGAGAAAAGAGCGATAGACAGCTTATTTCCTTACTGTAAAGCACACATCCAAAAGTAAACAAAGAAAGAGAAACAAAGAGTCTGTTCAAGCTGTCAAAAGTCTTATCAAGCTCTGTTACGCTTCCCATGCTGTGAAAGTTCACCACATACATTTATCACTGTGTTAGCCTGCTTGCTGTAAATTCCAGTTCTGTGCAATGCTGTTCTCAGGTAAACTTCTGTCTACCATCACAGAGAGCCATATCTGAAAGGAATGATTGTCCTACCTTGTGTTTTATAAACAGACACAGTGAATGTGGTACTCAAAGCCTGAGTCTGTCCACTGACTGGATGTGTGTGCATATCATGTCTGTGTGTGTGTGTGTGTATATGTGTGTGTACAGGAGTTACTGGGACAGCTGCATTTTGAGGTGATAGTGAACTATGTGAAGAGGCTCCTTAAGAAAAAGATAAAGTTGAGCACTCGAGAGCAGCAGGAAGCTGCAGCCAGTCTGTTGTGTGAGGACAGCAAGAAGATCAACACACTCTTCATTGAGATGGTAAAACAAACACACACACACACACACGCACATATGTACACACACAGTCTATTATAGTGTCTGTTGTTGCACAAAGATTTGATTTTGTACAAAAGCCTCATGTAAATGTCTGTCCATTATGTCAAAAATAATGAAGGAAACAACAACAAAAAAATGAAACCAGCATAAGATGGCCACTCTTTAAAAGTTGGCTGACATTTGGGCAAAATGAAAAAAATATTTAAAGTGGTGTCAATGTTCATTACACAGGGCTCCAAGAACAAGTGGCTGGGAAATGTCATAGATGAGTTGGCAGAGGTGATCAGACTGCAGGACCCAGTAGCCATCCAGCTGGAAATGGTCACTCTTGCCAGAGGACACCCAGACCTCAGGTACTCCCCTCTGTCTGCTCTCCATGTAGGCACTGTGGCCTCAGTAGCCCTGTAGTAAGTAGTAAGGCTAGTCTGCTATGTCCCTGTGATTGAGGAATAGCATATTATACTGTATTCACAATATGTATACATACACATGAAATCTGATTGTTCATCCTGCAATATTGTTATTACCAACTATATTTATGTTCCCAACCCTCAACTTTGAAAATCTCCAGTTTATTTCCATTAATTCCTGTTAATTCCCATGAAGACTTTTTGAGAGTTTACGAATTGTGCAACCCTAATACATACATTCATACATACATACATACATACATACATACATACACAGGCCTACATATATACATACATAAAAAGTCTGAGTTTTGGCATCCTAAAATGGAAAATTATTTTCACTTTCACGCCTCACTTTACTAATGCCTCATTTATTTTAGCGGTGGCACTCATGATCTAGCATGAGCAGTGAATGCATATTGGGGTGAATTCAATTACCTCATTTAATTTAGCTATCTGCTTTCATATTCATAGTTTGTGCTCAGTGCTATTCTGGGTCATTTCTTTTGTTAAAAACAGGAAATGGCCTCTCGCTATCTTTCAGCTGTCTGGTTCAGGGTGGAAGCAAAAATAACTCTGGAAGAAATAGACAAATTGTCTATGTAAAATTTCAACCAATCAACTATAGTTTCAGGAATATTGAGGGAGGTAGGTGATTTGACTGGCTCTTTAGATTAAATATGACTTTCATCATGATCACACACAGTAATGCATAGTGAGTTCAAAATAATGTGTCAAGACTTAATATTCATTTGATAGCAAGGTCTTGTAGTGTCTTGTGTAAACAAATCATGGCTGGGCCGCCTATTTGCTTACCCAAAAGTGGATACCACTATTTGCCTTAATGTTAATAATCGTGTTTTTCAAATACCCCCAAATTAAAGGGAGTATTTTATATTTTAACAATACTATCTTTGGTTCTGTGGACCTTGCCAGGATTTTTTTGAGACTTTTCAAATCACTTCATGCCAGTGGAAAATCCCAGACCTTTATGGGTTCCTGGCATGTCACAGGAACTGGTATCAGAGATGGGAGGGTTTTCCTTCCATTGTTAATGCTTTTGGTGAAAATGCTTTCTGGTGGGTACAATCTTGTGGCATTGTATGGCTATCAATCATCCTGTAACTCTGAAATGAAACCACAGACAATAACAAATAATGTTCTTACTTTATGGAAGGCTGATGATAAGATTAAGACAAAATATTGAATGATTTTCTTACAGATCTTAAAACGGTATGCTTTCTATGGCTTGGTGTAGATTGATTGTGGTGTTCCTGGGATGGCTGACTAAGTGGGGTTGTTTGATCTTGTTGACCATTTTGGGGTCCTGAGATGATAAAAGTAAAGAAAACTAGACTGAAGTCTCCTGGGCACTGGGGCTGTGCAATTACAGACATGATTACACATGACTCCCATTCATTTATAAAAAACATAATCGGGCACAATCAATTTTGTCATGTTTCATTTTGCAAGTAGGCCTAGAGTATTCTAGGTTGGTCTAAAGACATTCTCAGTTTAAAATGTTTTCATTTTATTGGGCAAAATAACTACATGTTCACAAAGTTAATGAATAATCATGTTTAAGAATAGTTATTCAACATTGTTTAAAATGATCGTGATAATCATATTTTCCATAATCGAGCAGCCCTACTGGGCATCATCTGGGTTAATGTCCATGGACAATAGCTTGGTTGATTTTTTATCTCCTTGGAGAGTCATGCAGCTTGACCTTTGACCTTATCTCTTATATTGAATGAATAGATTAGTTACAGAAGCACACATACAAGTAGACACTAGTCACCTCTCATATACCGTTCAAATACAGAGTAACAAAATGTCTCCCTCTCTTCTCTTGTGATGGAAAGGGCACGCTCTGTAAGGTTAAGCACTAATTTGATAATCTTACCTTGGTTACCTAACAGGGTATTTTTATATCAATAGACAGATAGCCTGGGATAACAGGCACTGAAAGAAAAACACACTGATTCCGGTATTTTACCCAAGAGAGTTGACTGGAAGTGTTTGTCCTCCTTCTATTGTTTTCCTCAGATTGTACAAGAGGAAGGAAAATGCAGTGTGAGTAAAGCTACTGAGCAACATGTGTCTAACGTGTATCTAACTTGTGTCTATTTATTTCCTCCTGACTGCGGATGCCTGGAGTGATTAATACGGTGCCCTCCCGAATTATTGGCACCTACATTTAATGAGAGTGGGAAATACCGCTTAATCTTCCTCGAACTACTCAGGAAATACTGTGAAGGAAATATGTCATATTCATGAACCCACTGCCAGTAGAAGACTAAGTGATTGTGGATCACTGGGTTGGATTTTTTTGTTTTAAAACTAAGCATTTTTTAAACAATCAAGATCTTGTAGTCTACAGTCTGATCGTTTTGAGCTCAGCCCCATGCAGAATTATTTTTAGTGGCTGAATATGATAGTTAACAGCCTTCCAAATAAAAGATGTGTTTTATGAGTGACTTGGTAAATCTATTCATGCACAGGACAATCAAAAATATTTTAAGCATTTGCAGCTTTTAATGGTTAACATGATACAAGTGACATTAGATTACTGCCATTCAGAAAACACTGTCTTCCTTACCAAATCACTGATTTCTGGCAATTAATTATGAATTATTATGCAAACTGAATGCATATCTAGATCTTAATCTCCACATCAATTACATTAGTAACTCTTCCTCTCCCTCTTTCTTTCCATCTCTCAGTGAGAAGCACATCAGCGCCTTGCTGCATTTGAAAGCACACCTCTCAGCCAGGGACGTCCGGCGGATCCGGGAGACCCTGATGGAGAACCGCGCAACATTGAGCGAGCTGGCCTCACCCGTCTTCTTTGCCAAGGTTCCTGTCAAGTAGTCGAACAACAGCTGAACAACAGTGACTCCCTTCAAAAAGGCTAATCATGAGTTTGACTAATCAAAATAAACACAAGCAGCAAATAATCAGTTAGTTGCTTGAGTTGAGAAGTTGTGACCACTCTGTTGTAGACATATAATGACAAAGGAGGTGTGGCATTCAAACGTGCCATTTCAAAACAGCTTAGCAAGCAAGCACTTTGACACAGTATTTAATTATGAACCATTTCAAAACAGCTTAGCAAGCAAGCACTTTGTCTATTGATGACTTGACTATAAGCAAAAAACAGAGCTAACTACATTTCCAACATCAGCTTTAGGGATGGCAGCACACAGACTGACGTAGAACAGTCTAACATTTGGCATTGCAATGACTCAAGAATTTCTATAAGCAAGTTTTTGTAGAACAAAAGTTTTGTAGAACACACGTTTTTGTGTCATTAGTGATAATGAGGAACATGCCTAACAATTTCTGCACATGAATACTTTACCACTATAAGTCTGACAAAAGACCATGTAAATAATTTAACTTTGTTCTGACAGAGTGTGTCCAGACATGATATGGTTTATATCCACCAAAATCAGTGAATAAATTGACCAGGCACAAAGAAATAGTGTGTAGCAATGCAAAAAATTCAATATTTGTTTGAATTAGGCATTGTTGTTTGGTGTGGCCTTGAAGGTTTCTGCACCAGTCCCCTGATTGTACTGTAGTCTAAGGCCCAGGACTAGTCACACAACTTCAGTCTGAAAGTCTCTGAAAGGGATCCTCTCAAGGGAGTTTGGCTCTACAACAGCAGGGAGGACTGGTGTGATTTCTCTTTCCAACACCTCCTAAAGCTGGTGTGTGGGCCAAGGGGGCTGCAGCCAGAGATAGTAGAGGTGCAGAGGAGTTAAAGGTTTTGAATGAACGGCCAAGGATCTCCCTAACCTGTCTCCCCAGTGGTCAGGGGATTATCTATGCAGGAAAGAAGCCACTCCTGGTTCTCTTGTTTCAGTTCAATTGGTTCTGGCCAGTTAGTAGGTTCTACACCATTAACTATTGCTTTCTCTATTGAATGGCTATTCAGTGAGGCATAGCCTATAGTCTCCCCCAGTCAACTCAGACTTACAGAAGAATATTTTTTTTATGAAGTGCTTTTGGAAGTTTGTGTATCTGGCTGTTTTCTTTTTCTTTTTTTTCTTAAAGGAGTAATTGTTTACAACACCAGTTTCTTTTTCTGTGTAGCTGGCATTCAGTTGGTGCAGCATGCATGATCATGTCACATCCAAAATTCACCGCCGGTGCAATTAAAATGGTCTGTCTTGGTTGTTATGACGACAGGCGCATGTGCCGGACGGCTTGCCCAGTCGATGGGGTAGACAGGTTCGCGAACGTCTATCGCTGGCGGAGAGAGTCGTGGTCCCGAAAAACTGCACATCTCCAACTCTCTGCTGTCTCAGCTGCTTTCAACTCCCATGTTCTCTTGTAAAATGTCTGAGATAAGCTTCTTTCGAATAGTTCAAGCAAATTGTAAAAAGGGATATATAATTTAAACTTATTATAGCTCTTTACAGCATGTTCAGATAATGTCATATATCTCTAAAGTATAATGTGCATGCTGTAGTTTTAGAGTTAAATAAAATGTCTTTCAGCCTTACAGACCCAGTGGATTCTCTTTTACCTAGTGTTATGTGAAACTTTTCTGTATTCCTTTGAATGGTGAAGTTCTTCAGACAAGTTACTGCCTCTGTATACATACTCAGTAAGATTCACTAATTTCAGCTTATGTTTATCAGACAAAACAAAGTTTTATGATATAGTGTACTGCACAATATAGGTTGAGAGTGTGTGACTCACTGTTGACTCTTATCATGTGCTGGGTGCTCACACACTGGTCTTCGTTGACGTCCTTGTGGGGATCCACTCTTGAGAGGGCACATTGTCATCACCCCCCACCCCACTGGCATAGAAGAGGGAGAATGGATCTCTTCTTCTTGCCAAACAAACACACACACTTCATTATGCACATGAGAATAAAAGGCTCCAGTCGTGTCATGAACATGCGTCGTCACGCATCATGTATACAGTCAGCGTGTTATGACATCATAATGGACAGTAGAGGGATCACAGGGGACAGGATTCTGGGTCTGACTCTGTCACTGTACTCTTAGCACCCACTTCATGATAGAGCTGTATGATATGAGTGTGAGTCATTAGGTTACATTCTTTGGTTCTATTTTTGACTCATGGGAATTCAGAATCTGTGCAAATTCTTTTATGAGATGTTATTCACTTACTAAGTTACATTATAGCAGAACTTAGTGCTTTTAGCACTGCACTGTATTAAAGCTCCCTATCAAAAGCCTTAATGGTTGTGTATCCTGAGATGTGTGTATGTGACTGTAAACTTGAATTTATTCTATTCTTTTGATGAAACATAAATATAGAGATGAACTAATATTGGCTCTTGCAGTTTGTAACTAAACCAACTCCCACTCAGTTTACTCAACAGTGTTGAAAGGACATTCCACTTGGACACTTGTGTAATTTTCAGAAATTCAAGAATCAGTGGTAGGATCACAGCTCACTGTTGCACTACTGAGTAGGTGTATATTGCCTTATCACTAGATTTTTTTTTCAAATAGCAAAGAAAAAATCCCAGTGGATTTGGAATTTTCTGTTCCAGGCTCACACAGCACAAGTCAGACTGATTCAATCTGTTTTAATGCACTGTGTGTGTGTGTGTGTGTGTGTGTGTGTGTGTGTGTGTGTGTATTTCTATGGAATCTTTCCCACACAGATGAATGTGTGAGCAGGTGTGGTATGTGATGCAGTTAAACATGTTAGTACGGACTGTTATAAACTTTATTCTTTGCCGTTAAAAGTTGAAAAGATGTTAAAAATATGACATGAAAATACCAGATTTACAAAACCTACTTGAACACCTGTAGCTTGAGTAACTGTAGCTTATATCTCCAGGGTATCAAAGTTCTATTGAATACTTATGGCCTATACCTATAGTACATCAAATTCCCAAGAGATCCAAAAGCTCTTAGTTTTTAGTCAAGGCTCCTCGTCCTCTGTACTCCAGAGACTGGTCCTCTCAGTTCAATGTTAAAACTCTCCTCTCAAGCCCACTGTAAGCCACTTACATTCCCTGCTGTCAAAATCTGCCACAGAAGCATTTCCCACTCCGCCACAGCACCCCAGATTAACAGCCACGTGGGTCTTAGCTGTAACTGAGAGTAAGTGAAGCCATGTGTTGGTTTGGCCTGGAGAGGGTGGAGATAGGGTGGAGCTGGTGGGGGTAATGATCAGAGAAAACGAGTCTGAGTTATTGCACCAATCACTGCCCAGAAAGCTACATGTAGCCTATACATGGGTACATGAATTGCCCTCACAGAAAGTGTTTTGTTATTTTAGACTGAGGAATGCAAACAAATCAAAGGCAAACATAGAACATTGAAAAGAAAAGATTTGAAAACCTGTCTATAAAAATGCTGTATCATTTAGGCTTCAGAATCACATCATGGTTTTGTGATATATAGTGCTTTTTGTATGCCTTTCCTATTAGGCTGTGGATAGAGAGAACGGTTTGCATGGTGAAGTGGCTCACAATGCCTGGTCCTACTAGACTATTCAAAGCCATATCTAATAAACTACACTGACTCATTCCCATTGGCAGAAAGGCATTTTTACATCTTCCCTTCATTTCATTCTAAATCACTTTGCTTCCCTCAGTGTCTCACAGTGTTTGTGTTGCCAAGGTCTTACTTTCTGTGATGTCGTTGGTTTGTTTTATAGAGACAATATGTGGGTAACCCGAACACACAGACACACAAAAGCACGTACCGAATCAGAAGTGCAAGTGCAGGTAGTGTAAACAGCTACAAATGACAAATGGTGAGATGCATGTTCACAGCTCTTACATTAGACTTTAAATGTTTAATGTGTTGGCAGAGGTGAAGGCTGCAATCCAGAGGTGGTCCATAAACATCTATGGAAGAACAAAATGTTTCTCATTATTTGTTGATTTGCTGTAGTAAACACATTACAAGGTAATTTATAACAAAAATAAAACAGGGTTATATGCACTGCTAAGAAATAACTGACAATAAATGTGTTTTAGACATGAAACATGACTGAGTTCACAGTAAGTCTGAATATGTGGCAGATTAGCATAATATAATAATTCCTGCTGTGTACAATGAAAGAAGAGTCTGGTAAACCATCCATCTCTTTCTCGTCATCCACATCACCAAAGTGCACAGCAGGATGATGATCATTGCAAAAGTGTCCTCAGCTACTGACAGTGAACTGTGCTGTGCTGCCCTCTGGAGGACATGTGGAGCATGTTTGCAGCGATGAAGTGATGCCTTTCTCTATTGACGATAAAGACTGACAAACACACTCATGACACTGACACACCAGAAACTGCATTAATTAAAAATGAAAACACTCTGATCGGATCCAGGGGAGTGGGAAGAAAATGTAACAAAATATGTGTGTGAAAATATGCAATCATAATGATTTGATGTCATTTTGTAAGGTCGACAGGTGGGGCTTGCCCCTCTAAAGTGGGGAATGTCAGAAAAACCTCTGAATCACTAGTCTAAATTGCTCTTTGAATGCCATGTTGGGTCTCCTTCTGACACCAGTGATTTCTTATTACCCATCTGAGTCTTTACAGCAATAATTAAAAAGCAGCAAGAATACCGTCACCAATAGTGTTGCTGTAAGGCTAATACATTGAGTGATCCTCACTGTAGTAGTGGAGGTGTGGTAACTATAAGCAGTACAGGGTGTGGCCACTCTGGGGCTACACTGGAGGGGCCCATGTAGCAGGAGTGGACTGACTGTTGCAACTGATATCAACTGAGTGTTATCTGTGCCTTTTCCCATAACTACATCCTTAACAAAAGGAAAAGTGTTTGTGCAAAAAAGAGGGATTAGTTCTATTCGATACAATACAGTACAGAACAGTTGATGCTCCTACTGGAGGAAATATTAATTACAATATTTTGAATAGCTCGTAGGTTAGAAGACTGACTTAGATGTAGTTTGCTTCTGCTGACTTTATTTATCTGCCAAAAGGAACAGCATTAATGAGATGACTGTCATTTGGTCGGCATATTTAAGAAATGGTAATGTAGTTTTTAAACCAGGACATTTTCTATCTGGACATTTTACACATCCTTCATCCAATTCTAGGCACATCCTTCATCCAATTCAGGCTAGTCTTATTGACTTTCATGAGTAATTATATGTTCATCTCACTTTACCTAGGGTATCAGTGATGGGAATAATGTGTTAAAAATAAACAGTGTTATTTTTCCATTAACAAATTGTCTAATTAATTACTTTAATTACATTAATTACAATTACTGCCAATTAAAGCAGCGCATTACTATAATTAACCTGTAGGCCCGACATAAGCGTGCATGTCACCACATTATTTTCTGTAAGGCTTCATTACACACGTAGTTCTTGTCTCACAGATATGTCATGGACATGAAGTGAAACTGCATAATCTAAGCTTTCCAACAATGCTACTCACTTGTACCAATGTACCAATGTTTATACAGAGTAGCACTCACAACGGTGTGTTGACTTTACATCAAAATTAGCCCAATAATAGGCTTAAGTCAAAATTGCCCCTTGTGCATTTCAGCACTGTATGGCCAGCCAGACTTTAGCCCTGACTATTTCCCACCCAATAAACAATGCACAAAATATGAAAGTGAATAAGATATTTTATGTCAGTAGGCCTACATATTTCTTCAAATTGCTAAGCCATTGCAGTATCCCACCATCATGACTCTTATTCCAGATTCCAGACAATTCCACCCTACCCGAATGTGAAAAGATACTTATACTGGCACACTTCCTAAGGTGAGATGTCTGCAAAAACAAAAAAAAATATGCTAAATATTTCTCAATTGTTTGAATTGGCTTTGACATTGACTTTTCGCTTGTCTGTAAGAATAGTTCAGTAAGTAACTGTACCTAATTACTTTTTAAAAGTAATGAGCGCTTCTAACTCTTCATTATATGGTATGAGGAATTGGACATATAAAAGGACAATTAACAAATTGAAGCTATACAATACTTGGTGACACTATAACTTGTAAAGGCTTATATGATAACATTACCTTACGACTACAGTCATTAGAATGTACAGTTTGACACTATTGTCATAATAAGGCTATTGTCATAATGCATTATAGCCCTTTATGAATGTGTTTATAATGCTTTATGAATACTGGGTTCATAGGAAGTGTTACAATAGTTTCATCACAAACAAACATCACTTTTTACTTTTATGGACAGACAAAAACTGTTTTGTTAGTTTACATACTATCAAGCCAAGCACCAAGCAACATTCTTCTGCAGCTTGTGAAATGTTTGAGTGATCTATTCTGACTATGGGTTCAAAGGTTGAATGCCATGAATAAGGGACAAGGCTGAGTGATTGAATGCCATGGGTAGGGACAAGGTGAAGTGATCAAGAACAGATGTAAACGCTTCAAGCAAATCTGAATCTGTGTGTTATAACTGATTTGTGGTATAAGACATTGGAGGCCTTTTTCACTCTGTCTCTCTTAATTTCACACTTGTCACAAACGTGACTTATTTGCTTCTTGTAACGCACGAGATACCTAGCACATTGACTAAAGGGATGTTAATGTTAAAGAGCCAACAGTTCCCTAAGGATAAAAACAGTTCTCTGCTGGGTCAGTTATGTCAAAAGAGATTTATCTGCAACTGTGTCAGCTGGCCCTGAAATGTTTGTGAGTAGTCATGACAAGGACAGCACAGTCCCTGTAGATTGAATGCAGTGAAAATCGGGAATGTTCACTCTCAACATCTGATACCAAATGTAATTTTACAGGCTTAAGAAAAACATATAGCCCACAGCATTATCAATAATGAGAGCTGACATTGTAAAATTTTGGCCAATGGAGTGGCTCCATAATGGGACGTCACCTGTGACTGAACCACACAAGAACATGCCTTAGTCTCGGTCAACAGTCACCCAGCCACCACCCTCCGTAATCCCCAAGGTAATCCAGAGAGACCACAGCCACTGTTCGGTCCAGCATTCCTACCAAACAGGCCACCCTGTGTGCTGTCAACTATGCCAGAAAACCCCATTGTTTCCAGCGAGGGATGAAAACATGTCTAGATCTTTCGGTCTGGATGTCATCCTGTGGCATTGGGTCTGCAGAGTATTTATGGTGCCACAAAATGTGGAATGTAGGCCTACTCTGAGAAGGGTGCAGTGTGCCAATCAAAACCTAACGGTATTCAGTCACTGGGAGCTGAGCCACTATTGACTAGTGTGGTCACCTGTTCATTTAGCATACTACAGTAAGTACTTTGTGAGGCAAATCCTTTGAAAATGTTTTGTACACTGTGGCCTTGTAGTGGTGGAATCTTTTGCCATGGAAGATAATCACATGCAACATGTAAAATGTTATTGTGCTCAGACTATTCTGAGCATTTCAGAGTAAAAAATCTAGCTAATCATAAGCTATATTGAAGTTAAAGAGTAGGCTAGCCTACTATGGATATTTAGATTAGGGGTTAAAAATAGTTTTGTGTTAATTTTAGTACTATTTGGTTTATTTTAAGGCCAAGCACCTATGCCAACAAACAATCTGGACTTCAGAACCAAACACTGCAAACAATCATCGTTTATCATGCTCATATGCCACCTCATTTTTTAACACCCAAATGGCCTATTGTTACAACTTTTGAGAGGTAATTGATTACCCCTTTGGTCCTATTCTAATATTTGAGATCGACAAGGTAAAGCACAAATGAAATAGTAGTCACACTGTCATTTACACAAAATGGGCGGAGTGAGTTGAAGAGCAAGTTAAGATTCACCGTCACGTTGCCGTAGCTCATTGTGGCATAGCATACACGTTGCCTGAAGAGGTAGCTAGCTTGCTGCTGGAGAGGTGAGTTCGCTGTTAGGAATTAAAGTGGAATTATTGCTTGGGGTTTATTGAAAAGCAGATTGTACGAAATTAAGGACAGAGTCGATAGCTGTTTTGGCCATTCGTTTGGCATAAAACACAGGAAGAATGTAACATGTTAACGTTAGCTAACCTAGCATAGTTGTTTAATATAGCGTTGGCTAGTTAGCCAATCACACTTCTCACACGTCGAGGCTGATTTTGTTGCCTGGTAACAACAATACAGATTTTGATGTTATTTGTTTTGTTTGTCTTCTTCTAGATTCTTCACGTCGAAGGTGCCCAGGCATTCTTTTCGGATTTTATTGCTAACCACTGCCAGGTCTAGCCCAGCAATCTTGGCTTAACGTTAGCTACGCGGTCCTGTATCTCGTTACAACTGCGTCCAAAACTGTTCAGAATCCTAAAAACTACTTCATTGCGTCTCTGGGCGACCAGCAGTGTGTTTATGTCTTTGTTTTACGAAAACGGTGAGTACCCGGACGACAGGAGCCACGGATGGGAAAGGTACATATCCCCAACGTTATTTATAGGCACACATTTCTTTCCAGTATCCATGCATGTCTGATGTAATGGTAGCCAGCTAGCTAGCGGAATTTTCCTTGAATGCTAGCTAGCCAGCTAATGGATAGCCAATGAAACTAGCTAACGTTAGCAAAGTGATTGAGCTCCCTGGAATCAAAATGGCGTCCCGTTCTCGATTCGCAACGAGTTTGTAGCTTTACTAGCTAGCCTTGTCTGATTAGTGTGACGCACTCTGCAGCACTTTGCTCCATCTGGTTCTGGCAACGTGTTCCTCATAATACACTACTACTTGCAATAACTCCTCATTAGTGATTATTGATTTCAGGTGTTAATTTGAGTACATCAAGCTTGCAAAGTCTCAAAACGCGTTTGACTCTGTTAACATTATCGATACCTGTCGTGGTATAATTTCCACCATGCTGCCGTGATAAGGTAACGTTAGCATTAATGTTAGCTGGAGTTGATAGTCAGTAGCCAACATAGCGAAACACCAGTTGGAAAATGTTGTAGACGACGACAATATTTGATTAAACCTCTCTTGCTGTTTTATATGACACAACGTTGACGGTAGCAGACCGTTTGAATGCCGTTCGAGTGTTGATGCCAAATACCAAGTGAGCTGTCAATGTATTTATCGGGTGGAGTCTTGCGGTTTTTTGGTCTCGAGAATGGACCAATATTAACTTCTGGAGGCAAACGTTGCAGTACTTCACTTCCTAAGCAGCCTGCCATGTCTGTGTTAATATAGATTTGGCACAGTAGTTGGCTGGTAATTGGTTGAAATAACGATGAAACATGGGGAGATCACAAAATTTTAAGTACAATAATGCTCACTTAATGTTTTTTGATATGGTATCTGTTGGTCATTGGTAAGAGCTCACACTCACACACAGACCAGGTGTTGCAATGAGATAAGTGGGCATGGACATTGGCGTATTGAGGATTGACTGCCCTTGAGTATGTTGTCTGTTTACCAACTGAAACTTATCTGTCCAAAACCAAACATTAACTTATTCTCCCCCTTGCCCTCACTTTTCAAACCCCTTTTTTCCTAACAGAGCTGTTGTGCAGCTGTCGGAACCTGTGTGGAGGGAACTTAGTCCACAAGCAACGAGCCTGGAGCCTCAGTGGCGACACCTTTTTCATGTCAGAGAACGAGTCCTCTTGCAGTCGTTTATGTCATCCCCCCCTCTCCAGGCAGACAATACCAAGAATTGCCAATTCAAGATCTTTTCATCTTGCTGATAGTACCAATACGAGGCCAAGATGTCTGTCAACGTCAACCGCAGCGTGTCAGACCAGTTCTACCGCTACAAGATGCCCCGTCTGATTGCAAAGGTGGGCAAATGTTATTTTTTTTATTTTTTTTTTTTTTACTGGTGACCACTTGGGTATTGGTAAGCCCTTGAGGCCATGACACATTGTGGGTGACATTTTGAAAAGCAGGAACAAAAACTATTCTCATGTGTTCTCACTGGATAATACCAATTAATTGCTTATTGATGTATTAGGCACTAATAACACTAGTGTTAAAGGGATTTTACCAGAACAGCAGTATTCAGGAACATTGTCTTTGTGTATCAACAACAATTTTGGGTTGATTGATTACTAATGCTACAGGACCCTTCATTTGCTGTTCACACCAGGTGCCAATTCTATGAACTCTTGAGTGTGTTTTTCAGCTGTAACATGTTTTTCTGTTGTCAGGTGGAAGGCAAAGGTAACGGAATAAAGACTGTCATAGTCAACATGGTTGATGTCGCCAAGGCTCTGAATAGGCCACCAACGTGTAAGTTTGTCACGTTAGTCACAGGTTTCAGTATCAGAAGTGATTCAGATTTTAATCTTCCTGTTCAAATTTTAGAAGCCACAGAATTATTTATGAAAACCCACTGTCATGGGTTCTATTGTCCAGCCCTATTTACTGGACAAAATGGACATTGGCCACATTTTATGTTTTCAGTATTTACTTGAAATTTACTTTTCCAAAATGTAACAATTTAAACAGCAGAATAAAGTAGTTTGCGCAGTATGCTTGATTACATTGTTGGCAGAAAAGGTTTAGTATTAGTTTTATGAACCATCTAAAACCCTCTTTTTGTACAGTCTTACAGCCCTTTTTCCGCCTTTTCTCCTTGTAGATCCCACCAAATTTTTTGGTTGTGAGTTGGGTGCCCAGACCCAGTTTGATTCCAAGAATGATCGTTACATTGTCAACGGATCCCACGAGGCGAACAAGCTGCAAGACATGTTGGATGGATTTATCCGGAAATTTGTGTTGTGCCCTGAGTGTGATAATCCTGAAACAGACCTGGTACTATAGTCTTTCTCTCTCTCTCTCTCTCTCTCTCTCTCTCTCTGAATGCCCTGTTCTAAGCTTTGATTATTTGACCACCAGTAACAAATTGCCTACATGGGTAGAATCTGTCCTTTATTCCAGTGCAATTGTACATACTACACTGAAAGGACAATAGTATGTGGAAGCCTTCGCAGCAACAAGCAGCTTAACTCAATGGCACCTCTGTGTGTGTGACATTTTGTGCTGACTGAGGTGGTTCCACTGAGGTCAGCTTTGTTGCCAGAGATGTTAGGATTGAGACTCGCCAAATAAAGGGCACCATTATGAGATGCCACTTGTTTGGTATTTCCAACATATATGATTTTTGTGTGTGTGTGTGTGGCAGACGGTGGTAATAATGTTTTTGACTGAATTTGTGTGTTCCTTGTTAAAAACCTAAAAAAGTCTGCTGCCTGTCTCGAGGTCTTGCCAGGTATGTTTTCTAACTTGGTTTGGTTCCATGTGCGTGTTGTATTCATTGGTAGGTTTGATAGGATTTTGTACTTCAGTAGGAGCAGGGATGTCTGCTGTCTGGAACCCCACCTCTTCGGCTTTCTCCATCACTCATTGAAAGAAAGAAAATGAGCGTAATGTTAATCATCATGTGTACTGCGGGTTAGGTGTTTGTCTGAAATTTGTTGGTCCTGCTTGAAGTCTTTAATGTGGTGGATCTGAGCTCAATGTGCTTCACAGCTCTTATTTCCCCGTGCTGTCTTTGCTGTGGTGCAAAGTTGCATCTCCACTCCTCTGTGCAGCACTCAAGTTACTGTGGGGCCTCTGCAGTGCAGATGGGTTGTTTTTTCATTTTTCTCCTCAACCACCCACAACCCTCCCCCCAAGCTGTGGCCTCTTATTTTTTCATTATGGACCTCCTTCATCTATAGTGTTTTCCCCATTTGCTCCTGCTGTGGAGAATCCCTGTGTGATTACTCGTAACACATATTTCACACCAGCACACACACACACACCCACATACCCCCGTCTGCAGGAATATTTGTGCATCGTCTCACTCCCACCTCTTAAGCCCGAGTGTGCTGGTGTGTGAGGACAGCCAGTATGTGAGACGTGCTGATCCAGGAGATCCTAGTCATGTATTATTCACTGTGCTGAGTGGCAGTTATGTATCCTCCTAGTATTTCCACCTCCATCAATCCCACCCCCAAGTTTTTTGGTGACTGGATCTGTTGATTAAGTGTCTGGCATGTACTGTATTTGAAAGGATGCCTTTCAGGGTTAAGTGGAATCAAAACGATCCGAAAACCAAGTATTGGATGTGGACTGACTACCAAGTTGTGTTTTATAAATTTATGCAGACTGAATGAGCTTTAGTAGTGATCTGCTTTCTTACAGTGGCTGTCATCACACCGCTGATATGTAGTCAGTGTCATGTGTCTTGTAAGCAATACGCTTGTAAGCCTGAATGTGGCTGTCTTGTTGTTTTCAGCACATCAATCCTAAGAAGCAAACCATTGGGAACTCCTGCAAGGCCTGTGGCTACAGAGGCATGCTGGACACACGACACAAGCTCTGCACCTTCATTCTGAAGAATCCGCCAGGTGGGCCCCCCACACTTCCCATAACGCAATAGGGTATCTCCCTACCATTGCCAAAAGGAAATTCACACCATAATCAGTGTTCTTGAAAAAGTGAAAGGGAAGTGAATTCGGAAGATAACGCCTCTTAAGAATGCAGTTTATGGCATATTGAGAAACTTTGGTCAAAGGTGTCGGGATGACCGTAGAGTTTAGAATTGTGTTTTTTTTTCTCTCCCAGCTTCATGTGATGTTTTTTTCAAAGCTCTCTGATTAGCTCTTAAAGCTATGTAGTAGACTACGTTTGCTAACTGATGTGAAGCAACTGTAACGGAGAACTATAGACTGCGTCGAAAATGGACTGTTTTTCATTTTGGTTCTTCTTGTGCTTCCTGGTGCAGAGAATGACAGTGGGTCTGTGAAGAAAGATAAGGAAAAGAAGAACCGCAAGAAGGACAAAGAGAATGGTTCCGGTGGCGGGGAAGCAGGGAATCGTGACGACATTGATGCGCCCGAGGCAGTGGTGAGTAGAACTGTTTTTCTATGTATTTAGCGTGTGTGTGTGTGTGTTTAGGCTTCACACATGAGGAGTTATTCAAAGCTCTCTGATTAGCTTCCCAAGCTATGCAGTAGACTACGTTTAAAAACTGATGTGGAGCAACTTGTCACACACCCCTTCACGATGATATACTGACAAGCTTTATATGAGATTATGTACAGTTTTATACTGAAATGTAATTTCTGACCGCAGTTTATAGTTGAGACCGTAACTGGTTTCTGGTAGACAGTAATGGTTTCTGTGATGGTACGGTTCTTTAGTGTGTAGCTCACAGACCACCTCTTTTGCTCTCTCTTTCTGGCGTGCTCCCCACCATTTCTCTCTAGGATGGGGATGATGATGATGAGGACTGGGCGGAGGAGACCACTGAGGAGGCTCAGCGCAGGCGAATGGAGGAGATTAGTGACCATGCCAAGAACCTCACCCTCAGCGAGGACCTGGAGAAGACCCTGGAGGAAAGGGTCAACATGTTCTACAACTTCGTCAAGGTGAGAACTGATTTTTAGGGAACATTTAGCACACAGTCAGAACCAGTGTGAAATTTGAGCATGCGGCGATGATATTCTGTCTTATGTCGACATGGTCACATGGCAGTGATGACTTTTTATCATGGGTCAAAAACCCTTACCTTGAAGGGGACATTGAATGGATGTCTTAAGTTCTGTACCTTGTTTTCTGATGTTAAAATAGAATATATTCATCTTTGCCAAAAGTAAGCTTCAGTGCAATTTTACAAGCCCAGTTACAACCTTATACTTAGGCTAGGTATTGAAATGGTTTGTTTTTGCTAAATGGCGCCCTCTTTGGCAAGTGCAATAGAATTACAGTTGATTTGTGATATTTGACTTCACATGCAGGCTTTGTTCTAATTCACAGTAGTTACAGTAAATAGCAGTGGTTTATAAAATATATCCTGTGGATGTACAATACATAAATTTCATTTTCCAAATCCCACAAATCTGTGCAATTTTTTTGCCAGAAAGTGTCACATTGGTCTCGTCATAATGGTCATACAAAAGTTTTAAAAAGTCATTTCATTTGTTGAAACATGCAGAGATCCTGAGTTGGTGTTAGTGGTTGGCTGTTGGCTATAGTGTACCAAATTTTATCATTGACCTGGAACAGGGCCGTGGCTATGTAATTAAATGTTTTTTTTTCTTCATCTGTGACCACAGCAAAAGAAGGAAGAGGGAGAGGTGGACTCTGCTGACAAAGAGATCCTGGCCGAGGCGGAACGTCTGGACGTGAAGGCCATGGGCCCCCTCATCCTCAGCGAGCTACTCTTTGACGAGAACATCCGCGAGCAGATCAAGAAGTACAAGCGCCACTTCCTCCGTGTAAGTCGAAACACACATATACACACACACAGGCATACGTGCCAATATCAATGTTTGACGTACCAGTCATTGTTTGAGACGTTAGGTCGGCAACATGAAGCACTAATCGATAGCCATAGTCATTTGAGATGCCAATATAAGAGTCAATGATACAAGTACCCAGTATACACAGAGTTGCACATCAATTACAAATTATCATAGCTGGTTTGGGTATAGGTTGGGGTGCTGGGCCGGATTTTGACCATATCAAGAGCCATGCTAGACATGCACTCAACTTCTGTTTTTCTAGTACCCAGTGTCTATCTAAACAGCTCTCTGCTGGAACCACCTAAAAGGCTATGCTAGTGACACTCAGATGTGACTCATTCTCCCCTCCTCTTCCATCATCTATGCGCTGTTCTCCTGCAGTTCTGCCACAACAATAAGAAGGCCCAGAAGTACCTGCTGGGTGGCTTTGAATGCCTGGTGAAGCTCCATCAGAGCCAGCTGCTCCCCCGTGTCCCCATCATCCTCAAGGATTTGTATGACGCAGACTTGGTTGAGGAGGATGTCATCCTTGCCTGGGCTGAGAAGGTGTGTGTGTGTGTTTGTGTGTGTGTGTGTGTATTTGAACATGAAGTATTTGTGAAGGAGGTGCTCCATACGCAAGTAGTTATTCAAAGCTCTTTTTTTAAGGCCATGCAGTAAAATGTGTTAAAATAAACAAAAATAAAAGTGGAGCAACTATGGCATGAAACTTTCTGGTCTATTTTTTGTCAGGCAAATCTTCAAGTCTTGGTTGCTCAAATCCCCTTCATATGAATACTTCCTTGTCCTTCAGGTCTCTAAGAAGTACGTCTCCAAGGAGCTGGCCAAGGAGATCCACGCCAAGGCCGAGCCCTTCATCAGGTGGCTGAAGGAGGCTGAAGAGGAGAGTGAGGGTAGTGAGGAGGAGGAGGAGGAAGATGAGGACAATGTGGAGGCAAGTAGAACCTTGGGTTTTCCTCAAGGTGTCGTCTTGTGGACCGGTGTCAGTGTTGAAGGAAAAGTGAGGCGTAAATCACCCCATAACCCCAAATGAGTTTGCCAAGTGCTGCTGGTAGAATGAGGAATGAGAGAAAATCAGTTCAGCATCTATATCTAGTTTTGGCCTTTATACCTATACATTTGGGCACATGATGGTTCAAAAAGTTCAAACCCTTTCACATTGTTGACTCATCAGATGCAGGCCATCATTTTGCTGTGCCCGCAAAGGCTGAGAGATGTTTGCTAGGTTATTCATCTTTTGTTTTAGGTCAAAACTTGCAAAGTGATGCTTTAAATAGGCCTTTGACATTTCCTCCTTTCTCCTTAGTCCTAACCCCAGCCTCCCACACTTGAGCAGTCAGTACGTTTACATGCACATCTAAATCCATCTATTGGCAATAATCGAGCTAATGCTTAACCGGAGTATCCAGTATACATGCATGGGGAAAAAATCGAATTGTTGACCAAAGTGCGATATACTCCATTTGTGTTTCTGCTAGCCTAGCGCCACGGGCGAAGAACAAAAAATTATTTTGTGGCTAAACCACAGACTGTATGGGAAAACTGGGGATATTTGATGGGAATAATAGTGGAGATGGCCAGCGCTGCAGCACTGTAGGTACATTTCGTACATACTTTACTTTTGATTGTTTTGCATGCGAGACATGCTGCACAAGCCAGCAGGTGTTGCTGTTACCAGAGCCTGTTTACTGACCACTGTGTCTTCGTCATATATCCGAGGGGCGTGTCAGTCCGATCTTAGCTGAAAGGAATGCATCTCCAATCACATTATCTGGTTGTCTGATTATGAGTAGTCGGGTTCGGTTCGATTTTAGTCAGACTAAGATGTACATGTGCATTTTGAAAGTTGATTTTAGCCAGACTAAGGTAATAATTTGATTTTCTCTTAGCACATGTAAACATGCAGACTGATAAGCCTGTTGGCCTGGTCTGTTTAAATTTCGTACTGTAGGCTTGAGTATTTTCTAAATTTGTGTTGTGTTGAAAGAACACAAACGTGATGACATTGGATAGCTGGAAAGCAAAATCAGCTCAAAAGGACCTATGTGTAAGACTTCTAGGTTAAAATGTCCAAAACGTCCTAGAAATGGCAAGTTTGGATTAAATCACCAAAGCACCACGTTGTTCAGATATCCACTGAAGTTAACATGCCAACTAGCTTCAGCCCAGCTTTCCCATAAGTAGAAAGCAATGGAAGGTAAAGCTGCCTTCAAGACGACTTGAAAATATACGACTTGCACATCTTTAACTGTAGTGTCGGCACAAATGTATGTGTGGGCACAAATGTACTTGGCCAGGTGACCCAAAGAATTACGTATGTATGGAATGGCTAATGGTATTGCGTGAGTGAGTGGAAGACCTTGAGGTCATTTTGATGGTAAACAAACCAACTCATTCAGTCTGTTGAGATTATCCTTTCAGGCGCCCATCCTTTGACCTGAATTGAATGTACAATGATTGTGTAATAGTTGTGTATAGGGCCTCTAACTGTATTGTATATCAATGCATCATCTCAGCTGTAAAGTAGTAATTGTTCAATTGTCTGGCTTCTACAGGTTGTGTACTCTTCCTCTGCTCGTGAACTAAAAATGGAGACTGTGACACCTGCCAAGGTCGAGAAGGAGGAGGATGACATTGATATTGATGCCATATAAGAACACACACACACAAAGAGAAACAGGAAATAAAGATGCCTCTAAATGCTTTCTGAAGCTTCCGACAGTCACAGAGAAGTCAGACGCATGCCTTTGATTCGTCTCTGCTCGATCGAACGCTGCTCCTTGTTGCAATCATGATGTAGCGCTTTGCAAAAAGGCTTCTTAATTTTTATCACCTCCTCTTGCCCACCCTTTTCACCCTTATCCCATCCCCTCCCCTCCTTGGTCCTACTGATTGACTTGAGCTGATCTGCTGTTTCAATTTGTAGGTGTGAAAAATGCTAGAAACTAGAGCACTAAATGCACATGTGTTATTATTTTTCTTTCCTTTCTGCTCTTGTTACTTTTGAACTATTAAAGAATGTTTGACATTAAGTGTAAAATGTGTGATTTTTTTTTTTTTTTTCAGAGTGAATTCATCTTTTGAAAACAAGACACAATCCCATCGTCAAATTGCATTTTTTGCTTGCTGGAACATTACTAATGTTTCACAAAGATTGTATTTACCGCCACTTGGATCTTGAATGTAGACATGTAGGCCACAAAGCCCAATTATAGTAGATGACGACATGCTCACACATAATGGTCTCAGTGTACCTAGTGCACTCGCAGTTCAGACTTGCTGAATAAACAGGATGCTGGCCAAGAGGGTAATTGATGGAAAAACAACTGAAATGCTTGTTCACAGCTTTGGGGTGTGCATGGATGATGAAATGCCAGGATAATCATCACTGTCCTGAACACTTCTATGTAGTTTTTGTGCATGCAAGTAATTAAGTAGTTAGAATGTCAAAATGTGGGCTATTTAAACAAATATCAACTTTAAAATGTTTAAGTTTTGGAGAATGTTTATACACAATGTTTGTATGCCTTTAGTAGAAGATAACCATTCACCTAAGATGGGATACAGCAGTTTTTATTGCTTGCCTAATCAATTTCTTTCAGTTTTGTACAGTTTGACACTTACCTTTACAAATCAGCTGCAAGATCTCTGATGAGAAATTGTTGAATATGGGCAGTGTATAAGCAAGTCATTTATTTCCAACACCAATGTTTTAGATTGTAACTTCACTATTTGACATCACACACAAGAAATACGTTTTTGTTAACAGGTCGATGTTGTCACTACCCCTTTTAATCGAAATCAGCAATTTGAACATATAACACTTAGGATTTTGTTAAAACCATAAGTAAAAACAAAGCACATTCTAGAAGCCACTGAAATGACAGAAGAAATGTCACCACCATTACTTTAGAAATCCAGTTTTCTTTTTTTCCCACTAAACAAGAGTAAAGTCAAAGAACATAAACTTTTCTTTTCTCTTAAGGCCCAAGGAGACCCGGAAGGCAATACCTACATCAAAGAACACAAATAACACTTGTTAAAAGTTCCATACCTGGAGAATGTAGTTCACAGTGTTAACGTCCCATGAATGACCATATTTGCACAAAATGACATGCTCTACAGTAACCTTAATGATTTGACACTAAACGGGAGCAAAATTTTCTACTTGCGGTGCAATATTCTTAGCTGTTAGCTTAGCAGACATCCTTTCCCTTCACAAAGTTTGGCATCAAGAAATTCCCTTTTAAAAGAACTAAATAAATTGTGCAAAAATGTTTATCAATAAAGCCACCTATCCTCTATCCTATCGATCCTATCCTTTTAAATAGGCTATTTTTTATATATATATTTCAGCTTGCTCTTAATAAAGAGCGCAACATACTATAAGCTCTTCAACTACCAACCTTAGTAGTCCAGCCAAAACTAAGACAGATTCATCTCTACTTGAATTTCAAACACAACATAGAAAACTGTTAAAAATAATTGCACTTAACTTTGATACAATTATGAATTAAGATGGGAGAAAAAGAAGTACTGATACACAAGACATACATCTGTAATAAACCTTGCAGAACTATTAAAAATGCAAACAAAGCAATCACTAAAAAAACTACACTGGCAGGTCGACCAGAACTGACGAAAAAGAAAACGTTCTCTTAAAATTCATTGTCAACTGCATCAGACACTTGTGTGTTATTCATCACATCCTGCCGTTTGACCTATTACAGAACACCTCAAGTTATATTTTTTTTTTTAAGAGGAGAAATGTTTTTCCCTCCCAATATGCTTTGCATTTCATTTCAATGCAATACACTGAAAATATGTTTGCGCTCACCCAAAACTATTTTGAATTTATGAAAGAACACAAACGTGTGATGAAACACTGGATAGCTGGAAAGCAAAATCAGATCAAAATAATCTCACAATAATCTTACGGGGAGCTCTGTAACCTGTGTCCATATTTTGATTGATCAATGCAGTGCCTGAGAGCATTCAAACCCAATTAACAGTGGGAGAAGACCTGGCTGCCAAACAGAATTCAGCAAGTTATTTTGCTAACTCTAGATGGAACCAAAAGAGTAATTTGATGAAAATTAAACTAGAAGTGGTTTGTCCTGGAGCCTGATGGCTAGTTTTCGTAGTCATTCATAGCGCAGTTCGAATGGGAAGTGTTAGGTGACTGCTACTTTAATGTTTACCACCTCTTTGGTTGCTTGTGTGTTAGAGTGGACATGCCACCACAGGTGAACTTACAAGGATAAACCATCAATAAAAACTTCTATTATGGTCACAGCAGGATCTCTGAGCACCTGAGGACGTTGTTCAATGCTTAAAGGTGCGCTAAGTAGTTGCTGGTCAAAAAAGGGAAAAATGTCTAGACTTACAATAATATAAACAGGACTGAGTTGTTGATAATATTGCTGAGCATTTCATATTTCATTCACCTGTTTGCCTCATTCAGTAGATTTGTTAACTTATCAGAGGCCTCTAAATTGTTTCAGATTTATTCAGTAGACTTGTTAACTTATTGACTTGAATAGAGGCCTCTATACTGTTAACAAAAACATAAAAAGTCTCCAAGAAGACAGGAATATTGATCAGTAATAACTCGGTATTGTAAGTCTAGAAGCTTTTCTGTGTTTTTTTCTCACAAATAAACTTAAACTGCAGTTTAATGTCTAAAGTGTTTCACAAACAAAAGAAGATAAAACAACTTTGCTGTGGGGATATCTACATGCTGTTCCCTTGATCAAAAGAAACAACATGTTCATATAAATATGTGTTATAAGTACAAAGTTGCTACAGACGTGTCTTAAAGTCGCAGTTCTTCATAGAGCAAGGGTTGCGAAATCTCCCGGTTGCTGAGTGGGAGGGTGGGCAGCTGCTTCAGCGTCACCTGCTTGACGAATACGAATAGGAAGAAGACCACCAGAGTGGTGCCCAGTAGGAGGCCTACGACCCAGGCATATGCTGGCTCCGTGGGCATGTAAGGCACTGTGGGGTTAGGAAGCGGTGCTGGAGGTGGCTCTTTCAGGAGATCCTGGACATTGGCCAGGGAACCATTGTTGGGCATAGGAGGAACCCCCAGGATGTGACACATGAGGGGATAAAGGTCGACGGAGTGCATGGTGTCCTTGACGTAGTTGCTTCGGAAGGCGGGTCCACGGGCCACAAACACGGGGTGCATGCTTGACAACGAGTTATTGTAACCATGGTTTCCCACTAAACACAAAAAATAACACATTAGTCATAGTATGCTACTTGTGGTGTTTGTATTTGAGCTTAGGAATATCACATTAAAGGAATAGTATGCTACTTCTAGTGTTTGTATTTGAGCTCATCGCAGTAAAGGTTTTTGAGCACAGAAGCATCATAATAAAGGCACACTATGCTGCTTGTATTTAAGCTCAGCAATGCAGCTTTGCAATCACTTGCATGGCATTTAATACATATGTAGTAGAATGTGACATTACAGAAAAGCCACCATGACCTTGATTTGCATGCTAACTTCAGTGGATATCTGGTCAATGATAAGGTGTTTTTGATATTACAACTTAACTTCTATTCCTGAATATACATCAATGTCAGTTTTTGGGTCAGCTTTAAACCCTATTAACCCCAAGAACAGCACACAAAACAGCATTAAAAACACAGCCTATGATTCTGATGAAAGACTATTTATGTTTGAGCACTGTGCTACACACCCAACCCACACACAAAATTGTGTTAGAACTCCACTGTGACTGTTTACTGTCATAAAACCCCAATACTTTTTTTGGCACAAATACGAAACTGGCAGCACACACAATTAACATTCACAAATTAGAGATGGAATTAAAAACAAAATGCTGTTTGTTACTCAACTTGTGTGAAATAGTAGAAGACACTTACACATGAATTTTGGAGTCCTGTTCTGCACAATTGTCCATCCCTCTCGGGCCTCCAGAAGAATGGGCATTATCCTGTCATTGTGTCGGTAATGGTAGTGATCAGGAATGTCTTCTCTCTTGTATACGTACAGGTTTGGATTGGCATTCAGGAGGGAAGTGTAGACTTCATCAAAATATCCTTCAAGGGCAAAGTAACAGATTAGTGCACTTCCACAGACATTAGACATTGTATTACCCATAACACACACCAGTTATTCACAGACCAATTACACATTAGACAACACCTAAACCCCATTTGTGTTCCTCAAAAGTAGCCCACATCTTTGTGTGTAATGTTTCATAATATTTCATGCTGTGTTATTTAATTTACATGTGATACTATTTCCTGCCTGTGATAGCTGGTGTATTGTTATCCTACCACTTTGCTTTGTTCAGTATTTCCCAAAGTTTATTAGTCCTGCCTATGACTAAACAGACACACTCCAAACCCATCACACATGAACACTCTGAGTGTCCGACAAGATGACAGGATTGGGTCCAGGATTGGGTTAGTGACATACGAAAGCCGGGCTGTATTCATGAGGCTGTCTTTGGGCCAATGTTCAGCCATTTGGGAGCACACCACACAGAAAAGCTACATACATCCCAGTTTATCCTGTGCATCCTCAAGTGTAGTTACCAGGAGGGTGTCTATAACCATTGCTACATATTTCTGAGAATTCTTAACAGAATTTAGCCTAGATGCGTCATGCTTTGAATGTTAAGAAAAACTAGAAATAAATTACACCCAAACCACTTGAACGTAGAGCTAAAAGTAGTGAAGTGGATTCAAATAAGACCAAATAACAGCAAAGGTGAAAGATTCTTGAAAGCATGTTTTGACAAGCAGTGATGATAGGTTGCAATACTGTTGCTATAAGTTGTTCAAAGACTGACTGTCACAGCTTCAAACTGGGATGTCTTCTGTCTCTAATCCCTGACACGAACATCTTAAAGATGGGTGGAATGCTAGGCTGTGCCACCTCAGCTCAGTGGGTATTTAGGGTATACAGTGATTTCTGTCACCCCAGAACAGTGGCTTGCCATGACTGCTGTAGGTTGCCTAAGGCTATGAGCCTCACCTTCCTTGGGTATAATGCCAATCACTGGGCTCTTATCGACCCATGTGTACAGGTCGCGACCCACATAGCTGTCTAGCTCGATGATCTTCTCTGATGACAACTGGGTCATGCCGTGGTCGCTGGTCACGATTAGGTTAACGTCGTCGTACAGCCCGGCTCGCTTGAGTTCCTTGAGCAGGAAGCCCAATTTGTCATCAATGCCAGCAATGACAACGTCCAGGAGCGGGCTCTCGGGTCCCAGGTTGTGTCCACTCTGGTCCGGCTCTTCCCAGTAGAGCACACCAAAGTCAATGGGCTCAGGTCCGGCGAACCAA
Source organism: Tenualosa thibaudeaui (assembly GCA_027481765.1). Classification (NCBI taxonomy): domain Eukaryota; kingdom Metazoa; phylum Chordata; class Actinopteri; order Clupeiformes; family Clupeidae; genus Tenualosa; species Tenualosa thibaudeaui. The sequence continues at coordinate 19,147,099 of JAIFZK010000001.1, forward strand.
CTTAGCAGCTTCTCCACGCGGCTCTGGAAGGGCACAGATGCATTGTAGGGCACGTAGTGTGTTGGGTAGGTGCCCCTGATCTCCACGTCAGATCCAGGCCACATGGCCGCCCCACTACGCCCGCCAGCCTTCTGATTGGTTATCCACAGCGGTACAGCCTCCTTCCACCAGAGCGGATCGTAGGCGTTCTGCCCGTCCATGGAGAAAGAACGGTTCAGGTGTGGATCGAACATCTCGTTGGCAACTATGCCGTGGCTCTCAGCATTCAGGCCTGTCACCAGGGTGTGGTGGTTCGGCAATGTCTTGGTGATGAAGGCGTTCACCACTCTGTCAACAAGGACACCCTCCTTCATTACAGTTTTGAAACTGGGTGTGGGCACGCGGTGGATATAGTCCCAGCGGAACCCGTCAAACGAGACCAACAACAGCTTGCCATGCTCCTTTTGGCAGGTGATAGTAGGCAGCGTCAGGACTAGGAGGCAGCCAAGCATGCTCCAACTTCTTAACAGGATGGTCAACATCATGCTTGACTGGGTCACACCTTCAAGAGGCAGGAAAACAAAGCAAGATAGTAGGCATCTTATGGAAGAATATCAAGTCTTCATATCTAGGCCATTGGAGTAGAATATAGAGTAACTGGATAGAGTAACTCTGCTGCAATATATACGCCTTTTTTGTGGCACATCAGTTTACCCAAGTTGCAACGGCATATCGGGGGAAAAAACAGACAGTGGACTAGATATTTCTCCATCAGTTATCCCGATTGCACATATTATGGTGTGAGAAAACTAGACTAGTACCAGCTACAGTTTACAGGTATGGCATTTAAAAGGCATTCGAGAAATTACTGTGAAGTAGGTCAGAGGCCTTATAGTTTTGCTTTTTGCATCGAACATGCACTCCCACTTCTCAGATCTTGCTCTGTCTGACTCGCATGCTAATAGTTATGCAGGCCCACTAACCCTGTAATTGACATTACGGAAGGTTAATAAAATCTGAAATGTATTTGTGTAATACACATTGTATATACAACAGAAATGTCTCAAAACAGATCGGTAAACTATTGCATACTAAGGATTATAAAATGCAAAATACAAGCAAAGCGGTAGGCTTATGCTAGTCCTTCATTAGCCTACTATGACAACGCTTGCAAACGCTCTGCAACACAATGTTGCACACAAACTGTCTCCATTCTTGCTATTGAATTTTCTTGCAACAAAGCAGCGATGATTATGTAATTAAAATCGGTTCCATGAAAAGATTACATCATTGCCTATTTGAGAGGCTCCCGTCAATTAGACCACAAAGCCTTGCAGGTTTGATCCTTGAACAATACACACAGGCTAGAAATATACAGAGGAGAAATACGCATGCATAAATATATAATTTGCTAAATATTTCGGCCCACTCCACCTTAATTGACCCCTCGAGCAGTACGCAGCGATCTGAAACCACTATAGCAGTGGCAGTGGATTAGGCTACTTAATGTCTAGTACAGAGAAACCGCGAAACATAGGCTTCCTTTGAATGACCCATTTACGACACAAATCCACATCATGCAACATTTCATGCAACAGTATCTTGATCAAAACAATTAGAACAGATCAACACCCTTACCTTACAAAAGCTCGTCTGGGGGAAATAAACAACAGCCAAAGGCTGTGGTAGTAAGTCGGTCCCTCCTTTCGAAACGGTATCACAGTTTAAGATCTTGCAACTTTTTTACGAGAAAAAAGGTAGGTATTTACATATCCGCGCAAAAGCATAGAAATCGCCCATTGGAAAGCAAAAAGCGGCTTGTGTAGCGAGCTGTTGTCGGAAGCGTAAGCTGTGAAGTTATGGTCTTAAGGACTACTCGGCTAGATAATGCGCCAGTGGTGCACTTGACTCGATGACGTAATACACAAGGCTATTTTATTGATAGCCTATTTTGCAGTGAGACAAACTATATAAGGCTATAGGCCTGTTGCCTACCTCATCCAAATGCAGCAAGGCAAGATCGAAAGCTGGATGTGCTTTACTTATATGAGTTAGAGTTGTATGGATTTTAAAAGCACAAATGGCCTGCGTTTGCCCTACATGTGCGCAATCATTGAATCACAACTTGTGGAGGATACTCTAAGTATCAAAATATTGTTATTATTATTTAATTGTGAGTACAATCATTGAAGACAATGTGAAAATTAAAGGAATTGTTCCAAATTAACTGCACAAAACCTTATTAACGCATTATTGCCAGAGGAGGCCACGTTTGTACACCACAAGAGGGCAGCCGCGTATCATATGCTGTAGGCCTAGAGCCCTCACCAAATTTGAAGGAGGCGTGATGGACCACAGAAAAATGTTGGAAAGAGAAAAATGAGACATATTCAGTAAAACATATTCAGTACAGAGAATGATAAGGAAATGGTTTATACAATGTAAGATAGGTGAAAGGCTGAGCAGCAATCGCACTATACTTGACAGTGCTATCTAAACTTTTAATGTATACAGCTTACTGTTAGGTAAGAAAAAAGCCCTCCCTGTCAACAAGAGGAGAGACGTCCTACCGCATCCTATAGCCTGAGCTGTTTGACACGTAGTCTACAAGATAACGTCAGCCAGATACATTTGCATAGCCTATATATTTGGTGACTGGCAGGATCTTTGATTTTTCTGAAAACGACTTCAATGGATTTTTAATATTTTAAGCAAATGCGCCTTTCTATAGGATAAGCGACGTACAGGTACAGACTAGCTAATATCACTGTGCAGTAAACACTGCGGCAAAAACAGCACGTTCAGGTTGCATTGCCAGGGCGCACGTCTGCCCGGGAGCATGCGAAGAAGCCTGGCCAGCGACGCGCGCAGTTTTCACGAGGATCCTTAAACTGTCTCCAGGCAACCAAAACCTGACGAAACTCATCTCGCCCCTCCTTTAGTGATGACAGGGTCACTCGGAGCTTTGCCGTGATGTAGTAGACCGGCGGTGGTAAGTGAGAGATCTCATAAAAATGCGTCGCCCCAGCCACGTTAACTTTTTGAGGAGCGAAACAACCTACCCAACATATTGTTGACTGTGCGCATCGAGGTCGTACCAGGTGAGCGATTTAGTTTTCAGTTCTAAGGAGTTCAGAGCCTTCATGACTACTGCAGGTAAACTTCTTGTTAACACGTGAATTGCATAGCTCTTCTTTCATCTGGGCTATCATCCTTAACCCAGATAAAATATTTATCTTGCTTTCTCGTGGTTCTTGTTTTATGGACTGACGATATATTTACATTTCCTTTGCATTAGGATACAGCTTGCTTATGTATCTTTGGAAAGTCTTCAGATAGGCTATAGAAAAAATCCTACAAGGTTATTCCCTAGAGGACAGAGCCGCTGCGGGACCCTGCAAAGCCTGTTGTACTTATTTATCGCTTGCATCAAACTGTGACGACGGAGCTTGTGAATAAACAGTAGCGTCTCTGATGTTTTTATTTTTTTTAACTAAAAGTAGATATCCCCAAAAGTCAAGTATTAGTAATTAACCGTACTAAGAATTTGGCAAAAACTATATTAAACTATAACTAGCCTAACAATATTAGTTTTATGTAATTCTTCAATAGGGCTTACTTACATTTACATTACATTACACTTACTTACATTTTTACTGCCAGTAAAAATTAAGTGTGGCGAGGCCAGTAGATAAAGTAATGATGTGTTGATCCTACTGTTGGTTGTAGGGGGGGGCATATTTCTTTTGTGTACAGATGGTAGAGTCAATGCACTCTGCAGATGACAAGTAACATCCTCAGATTATGTTAATAACAATATAGCCTATCAAAGGCATAATTAATCATCAAGCATGCTTATATCGGAATAACAACACAGTCAGACATTTGGCCACCTCCCTGAATTTTTTGTGGTGCCAGCATAAGTCGGCTCTGTCGCTGAGCGCAAGGCTGAGTGAGCGGCAAGAAGACAGAAAGGAGAGAGCGTGAGATCGGTTGCCAGATCACATTTCGATGTTTCCTCTGTACCCACAGCCAGTCTGTACTTAATAAGTGTAGCCCACCCTAGGCATGGGGCAGACATTGGCAGACGATGTAGTCGTTAAAGTTGTAACCACTGAATTTCTGGACGTGGTATCAGAGGTTCAGGCTAGTGGTATCGTTTTTCATGCCCAATTGTAAATCCATGTGTGTGCCGATTTGACACATTCTGGTCTTCAGATAGAGTTACACACAGTCAGGTCCCGGTCTTACTTGTGTCCTGTTGTGCTTGGCTTAAGGGTAGAAGCCATTTTATGAGCTTTCTCCCTATTTGTTAGTAATATTATATTCCTCATGACCTTGTTAAAAAGCCCTCTGAAATAATGGCCACAATGACCTATGAAATGATTTATTTTGTATGTCGCCTTTAGAACCAGTCTTTTGATTAATTTTAGAAGTTCTGTGAAAGTAATTGCCCAGTCATCAGCTCAAAGTACGGCTATATGGAACATTAACCGGATTAACTGCCTAGCCTTGATGTATGGCATTAGGTGGAATTGCTCTGTGAATTTCACAGTGCAGTATGAGGTTTAATTTTAGAAGCTGCCTGTGTCCTCTTGTAACTAAGTAACCAAAATCTTCTTACCAGTCTCTTATAGCTGTCTGTCCTTTCTTCACCCGTGGCCAAACAGCATTTTTCACCTAAGGAGAGTAATAGTCAACTCTCAGAGTTTCTTGAAAAATTGATAAGTTCTCTAATCTAAGGCTCCAGTGCATTAGTGCCCAACTCTTTCCATCAGGCACTTGTTTATTGATTAAACTATCAACTACTTGAGTAGGATTGTTAGCTCTGGGTTTTCCCCATAGCACCACAAGGACTCTGTGTGTGAATTAGTGGTTACTTTAAGTGTAGGTATGGATGGGATATCTGTTTTTTTTTTAAAACCCAACATCAGCAGTAATTGCTTTCCAGTCAGAGCATATGCTTGTTATGAGGAAGTATGTAATATTTCATCCCTGGTGAGACGCCAACCACCACAAGCCTTAGTGTGATTGGCTGAGGGAGTGGACGTGGTTCCTCAGAAGTTAGTCATGAAGTTTGGCACCTCTCTGGGAGTTAGAGCAGCAGGCCAGGGCATGAGTGCACTCTCTACTGTCTGAAATGGCAGCTCAACTCAAGAGAGTCACAGAAACAGGAAACGTTTAATCATTTTCATACTCATCACCTCACCTTGTCTGAAGAAGGCATTGGCCAGACTGGAGATAGATGACCAATAAAAGTAGCTGCCAGTGACTGAATGCAGAAACAAATACAAGATATTGATAAGCAGTTTGATAAAGCAATTATCTGAATTCAGTTGTGGACTGGAAGAACTGTCCAGTTCCCAAAGAGACAGCACCATCCCCATAAGATGAAGTCATGACAGACAAAATAGAAGTGCAGAGTCATTTGCTGTGTTCTGTTGCCATGGCAACTACCAAATAAGGATCCGATCCCTGACATGATAGGATAGGATAGGCAAAGGGGGGTGGGTAGGGTGGGGGGTGCATTTCATTCAAGCAGTCAGTGCTCTAAGATTTTCCCTTGTTCTGATGAGAATACATCTCATCTACCTTGTTTGGTTTCTCTGTCTTTCTCGGTTCAAGTTGACTTATTCTGAAAAAGGTCACAGGGCTACAGTGTGTTTTTATAGAGCATAGAGAGTACATTCTTTGATCAAGAGGAGAGAGAGGAACAAAACATGATTTAACCTACCTTAAAGAGCAAATTGTGACCTCACCTTGATTGTAGTGATTCAATTGTGATGGCTTTGAAGAGATGGTACCAGGCTGTGAATACCTGCTCTTGCATGTAACTTTGCTCAGTACAAACATCAGACTAATAGTAAGATGAGACTCACATGACTGGAGTTTCCCAGTCTCAATCTCTATCAATCTCTGCTTGTCTGTTCAGCGTACTTGCTTGTCTCTCTACTCTGGGGAACCAATATGGACCTCAAGCCACCTCAGATGCCCACGATTGAAGTCGAGGATGTGGACTCTCTGGACGACCTGGACCCATCCTCAGACGACCACCTGCGGACGCTGAAAGCCCTGGCTGAGAAGTTAAGGTTGGAGACACGGCGGCCATCTTACCAGGAGTGGAGGGCACAGGTGGAGGCCCAGAGCTCTGGCCGTGGCGGGGTCATGGACGCAGGGGCAAGGACGCAAGGCTCCGGGCAGGGCAGCAGCAACAGCAGCAGGGGAGGGTCTTCAGCGGCAGTAGGACCCCAGGGAGAAAGCACTCAGAGCAGGGAGGTCTCAGGAGACACTGGCCCTGCCTCAGGGACCCTGAAGGGCTTTGGGAATATTGACGAGGCACTCATTTGGCTCAGGAAAGAACTGGTAAGAAAAATCCAGTCACCAAATGCACCAAAACAGAAATGTGTCATGATAGCCTACAAGTAAAAGTGATAGGATTACATATGTTACTTTCAAAAAGGTGTTTTTAATGAAGTTTTAGTTAAAGCCATGTTCTCAGTTATTAAAGAAGAATTAGCTTTGTCTTGTGTTACTTACATTATGTGTATGTTTTTGCCATAGTATCATCTCAATATGATACTGTGCAGTACTGTATCAAAGATATAATTTTAATATAATCACATTAGCACTCATGGCATGGCCAATGCTGCGTCTGTTAGTGCCTCTTCTCCCTTCCCTGCCTGCCTCCTGTTTGGCCTCCTCCCCCCTCCCTTTTCCTGTCTTTTAACGGGCTGCTGCTTAAAGCAGACGCGTCCCTCCTTTTTGGGTTCTGCTGAAAGTTCTTCAGTCAGTTTGGAGGTAAATTGTCCTCGTCACCATCTGCTGTTTACACCAATTTTGTCACAGATGTCGAGAGACTGAAAGAGAGAGAGAGAGAGATGTTCAAGAGACATTACATTTACATTACATTTAGGCATTTAGCAGACGCTTTTATCCAAAGCGACTTACAAAAGAGGATAACATTCAAGCTACGACACAATGAAAGAACAAACAAGGGGAGTATATTGCTAACATAGAAACTGCACCATTTTAAGTTGAAAGTGCAATAGTGCAGAGAAATTAAATTGTTAAGTGCATTCTCAAAGTTTACGGCAGGAGATATTCTTGGAAGAGCTGGGTCTTCACGAGTTTCTTGAACGTGGAGAGGGTATCAGTTGATCTGGTAGCATTTGGGAGATCATTCCACCAGCGCGGAACCAGATATGAGAAGAGTCTGGATTGACCTGCACGAGGTGTTGGCCGTGCTAGAAAACGTTCCTTAGAGGAGCGAAGCGGTCGTCGGGTGACATAGGGCTTCAGGAGAGAATTCAGGTAGATGGGAGCAGAGCCAGGTATCATTCACCCTGAAGGCCATCATAAGTGCCTTGAATTTAATGCGAGCAGCCAAGGGTAACCAGTGAAGTTCAATGAGCAGAGGTGTGACGTGTGCTCTTTTTGGCTGGTTAAAGACTAGATGTGCAGCTGCATTCTGGATCATCAGTAGCGGTCTCACTGCACAGGCTGGTAGGCCTGATAGGAAGACATTGCAGTAGTCAAGCCGAGAGATAACCAGGGTCTGTACCAGAAGCTGGGTTGCATGTTGGGTTAGGTATGGCCTGATCATCCTTATGTTGAATAGGGAAAAGCGGCACGACCGAGCCACAGAGGCAACGTGATCTGCAAAGGTCAGTTGGTCATCAATCATGACACCTAGGTTTCTTGCCACTTTGGTGGGAGAAACAGACAGGGAGTCGGTCTTGATGCTGATATCGTGATGTATGGCTTGTTTGGCTGGGAGGACCAGCAGTTCAGTTTTTGAGAGATTTAGTTGGAGGTGGTGGCCTTTCATCCATGCAGATATATCAGAGAGACAGTCTGAGATCCGTGTTGACACCGTGGAGTCATCAGGCGGAAAGGACAGATAGAGCTGGGTATCATCAGCGTAGCAGTGGTACGAGAAGCCATGGGAGTGAATAACTGAGCCCAGCGAGGTGATGTACAGGGCGAAGAGAAGGGGCCCCAGCACAGATCCTTGGGGTACTCCTGTGGTGAGTTGGTGAAGTGCCGATGTCTGTCCTAGCCATGAGACACTGAACGACCGTCCAGTAAGATAGGACTTGAACCAGGAGTGCGCTGTGCGATCAATACCTATGTTGGTCAGCTTGGTCTTCTAATTTCTCATTTTGTTGTCTACTAATTTCAGAGGTGATATATGGTGTCTAGTGTCAGAAAGTAGGTACAGAAACAGATAGTTTATTAATAATATTAACGTTAATAATACTTATTGTGCTATGGGACCAGCACTGTCTACCAGAAACCAAATGAGGTTTCTTATGGAGAGTTGATATCGGACCTCTCCTTCCCTCCTGTGGAATATTTTACCACCTCCCAGAAGCCCTGGGGACTTGATTTGCCACCAGTTGGCTAATTACAAATGAACAATGGTGCCAATATCTGCACTTCCAGTCCCACATCATGGTGCTGTGCAGGCATTCAAGTTAAAGTGTGTGGAAGCGATGGCAAGGGCAGAACGCAAGCAACGACCAAGACCCCCACCCCACCTGACTCCACCCACACCCACAGACACACATACACAAACTCTCTCAAATCAGCTTCACTCAGCTGATTTCCCAAAAGAGTTTGTTTTTGTTTTTCTTTCCTTTTTTTCCTTCAGCTTAATTGTGTGACCTGTGGCACATACACATGCATGGGCTGCAATAACCAGGCACGCAAAGAGGCACCTCTAGCCAGGGAGAGGATAAGGGACAGAGACACACACACAGACACACACCCCTCTGTGTGTGTCTCTGTCCCTTATCCTCTCCCTGGAGGGCTGCCCAGTATGTGTCCACAAACATTTGTCCAAAGAAAATGTAGACATTGGAAGAATGGGGGATTGGTGTTAGCATTGAAATGGGAAAGGAAAGGATTGTGTTACTTTTGTATCCTCCACAAACTAGTAGCAAGTTCTCTCTCTGTGTGTGTGTGTGTGTGTGTGTGTGTGTGTAAGAGACAGAGAGGGAGAGAAAGAGTGTGTGTGTGTCTATTTGGCTGTTGTTAAAATTAACTAGCATTTTTCCATAAGAATGGAAGTATCCAGGATACATTTTTTAAAGGTAGAGTCATTTCTTAACAGGCAGCTATGAGTCTGTGAAAGGCCTGTAAAGCATTTGTCAAAATGCTTTACATTGTTAGTTCTTTGAGGAATCTTAATTCTGTCATCATGACAACAGACTTACCAAAAATGTCAGAAGTGAAAAAATGTCAGTTTAGGGATTTTAGTAAGAGTGAATTTTACAGTTTGCGGCTTTAACATTTCTTTCATGCATTGGAAATATTTTGCTGTCGTCCCATTGGACACCTGTTCATCCTTTCCCCTCTAGAAGGACATGCGTCTGCAGGACCAGCAGTTGGCACGGCAGCTCATGCGTCTCCGCGGCGACATAAACAAGTTGAAGATTGAGCAAACGTGTCACCTGCACCGACGCATGCTCAACGATGCCACCTATGGGCTAGAGGAGCGCGATGAGCTGTCCGACCTGTTGTGCGACAGTCCCGTCACGCCAGGCTTCGGGCTGTCCACACCACTGCGCCTCATTGGCGTCACCAAGATGAACATCAACTCACGCCGCTTCTCACTCTGCTAGTGGCAAACTAAGATGGTGGGGGGGTCTTGTGCTTACTCCAACAACAACAACAACAGCAACACATTGAATGTTTATAGCGTGTTATCATCTTACCACTGTGTGTAGCATCCACGTGCAATCTTCCTTCAGTGGCTGTCTTCTATCTATACCTGGTCCAAAATAGACCTGGTCCAAATGCACCTACCTGGTCCAGATACACCTGGTTTGAAAACTGTTTTCTGTCTACAGTATAACTGGTCCTTGTACATCTGTTGTGAAGACTGAAATGTATACAGAGCTGAAATGTCTTTCCCTTGTGTGCATATGTGATGGTTCTTATCACTGAAACGCTATATTAATTGTGCTCATGACTCAGCTCAGCGCAGTGATTTCAAGCAGGCCTGAAAGCAGAACGCATTGCTGGAACTGGGCAAGTTGGACTGAAAAAGGCCCAGATAAGGAAAGTCTGCATATGGGACAGAGGCCTGATTCACACAGAGAGAAGTCTCTTCCTTATTTGTATTGATGATGCACTACTAAACCAGCGTTTGTTAGGACCCAGAGGACACACTGGTAAATTTGGGCCTTCCCTGCATTGCATGTGCCTCTGCAGATTCAGTTGATTCAGATCAAAGTAGATTCTACTGTCATTTAGACCTTCATTTAGGTACTCAGTGCTTTCCCTCTTTCTCATGTAGAAGCTCCCCTTCAAACAGATCTTGCCCTGATCCAAGGGAGGGATCCACTGGGTCTGTGATCCAGGACTGATCTGGATACTAGTTCCCCTAATGTCTCATACTGGTGCTCACTCACAGTAGCTAGGGCTTCCATCCCACATCCCACATCCCACTGTTTCTCTCATCCTTTCTTTCTCTCTCTCCTTTTCCATCTGTCTGCTTTTTTCTGTCTCCTTCTCTCTCGACCTCTCTCTGTCCCTCTCTCTTTCCTCCTCTCTCTCTCTCTCTTCGAGTACAAACTTGTGGGTAGGGGATCTTTATGGATGATTGCTTCATTAGCAGTGGCCCCTCATGTAAAGCCAAGTTTGTGTAGCTTGTTTGCCTCTCCTAAGTCTGCTCTTGCCTTTCTGCTGACTAAAGCCTTAATGGGACATAGAGAGAAGCTGTCAAAGCTAGGCACATTTTTGTAATGCACATCCTCAAAAGAATAGAAATGCACAACTTGTGTTTATTATTACTTTCAAGAATATAAAGTAACTGTTTATTTTTATTCTGTACAATATTAATTAAAAAACAACTTCTTAAGACATGTTTTGTCAGTGATATTTGTAACCATTTTGTAAATATTTTGTTTTTCTCCCTGCTGTGCAAAGCCATGCACTAACGCCTACCAACAAGACAGAACTTGTATAGAAATCTGCTGATACAGTGTTCATAGTCAGTGAACCCACACTAACTCAGTGTATGTTGTGTAGCAGGTGCTTGCAGTTTGGAGGTGAAGCATAGCACTGTTAATCCATTCAATCCATCCATTCCATGCAGACAGTAGCTGTTCATATTTTTTTCATGAATGCAAGACAAGAGACAGCCTAATTGCATGTTGAAGTTAACCTGTCATGCACTCATTTCATTATTTTCCACATACCACCACATACGCACACGTGCACGAGCAGAGACAAGATTCTTTCCACAAGCATTCAGTGATATGCTTTCCCTCACTCAATCAAGCCCTCAGCCATTCACTGATATGCATACTCCACTCAGTCAATACCACAGATATTCACTGATATGCATACTCCACTCAGTCAAGCCCTCAGTCATTCACTGATATGCATACTCCACTCAGTCAATACCACAGATATTCACTGATATGCATACCTCACACAGTCAATACCACAGATATTCACTGATATGTATACTCCACTCAGTCAATACCACAGATATTCACTGATATGCATACCTCACACAGTCAATACCACAGATATTCACTGATATGCATACTTCACTCAGTCAAGCCCTCAGCCAGTCACCACAGATATTGGAGTATGTGGAGTAGGTTGAGGTCTGAAGCTGAAGTCGCCTGCAAATATTCTAGTTGTTAATTAAATGCATTTTTCACATACATGGACTGTTTGCAGTGTGAAGTTATGCTGTCATGTTTACTGCATGCACTGCAAGCACACATACACACACACACACGAATGAATGAATCTCTTGAACAAGGGTGTGTTGTTCTGATCAATAATGTGGGCAAAAAGACATTTTGATGGATGCTGTGAGTGACATGAGTCATTGTATATGGGTGAGGCCTCTACTGTAAAACTATGTGCATGCATGCAAGTGCACACACACACACATATACAATACACACATGGCCGGACAGGATTAAGTGCTCCAATTAGCCACCCAGACTACATTGCTCGGGTTTTCACTAAAACATCTAATTTAATTCCACAACAATGTAAAGACAGGATTTCCTGATTGCCTTCATGAATGGTGTCGTGTAAAGCATGATCTCTGATATGTCCTGCAACACAATAAACAACAGTTAATGTTGCAGAGACAAATCCAAGGAAACACAACCTTCCCTTTGTTCTCAGCTAAAGTAACAATGAGCTAAGCTCAGAGAGAAGGGATGTGCTTTATTTTAGCAGTGATAATTCTCAGCAGTGTGAGTTATATTTCATTCATGTCCCTGCAATGGCACACCTTCACTTGTAACAGGTGACTCAAGGGACCTCTGGTGCACATCCACGACTTCTGAGAGTCAGTGCAACTATTTTCCTCAAGTAAATATGATCTGCCATCTTGGTTACAACATTTTTTTCTGTGTACAATTTCCTGGCTACCTTCCTTCAAACAGTAGGTTGGAAATTCTCATCACAGTATTTGTAGTAAGGTCTGCATATTGTAGTGTATTCGTAAGTGCCCTTACAACCTCCAAGTAAACCATGAAAGACTTATTCTTTCTTTCTTTCTTTCTCTCCTTCCTTCTTCATGGAATTGAGAGGGAAGTTGAAGAATAAATGCCTTTGCTGAGGCTGCATTTTCATGCTTGAGTTGCAGCTTGCTGCAGTTATTAGCACACAAAATGGCCTCCCTGCTTGGAGGGACACTGTGAGGAGAGCAAAGGTGTGAAGGTGTGCTTATCGCCTCACGCTGGAGCAGGAGAACTTCTCTGCAGTGTCTATAGACAAAGCTTTGTTCAGGTTGGTCAGGTTTGTTCCTACTTTTGTCTTTTTTTGCACAGATGAATAGAAGAAGTGTGTGTTTCACTGGTAATAGAATTGCTGAACATGTTGGCCACAGTGAATGTATTATATGAATGGCATAACATGTAACAGGAAGCCCATCCAATACCAAAACATGTAAAAGATTCAAAATCAGTTGTGGTGTAAGATAATACCTAGGAGAGTGCAATGGCAAGGATCATGAATAAGCGTTCACATGAAATTAAATGCTACTGAGGACAAAGACCTGGCTCTCTCTCTATAAAGGAAAGCTATTTCTTTTGTGAGTGCCACGTTTTTAGTGTGAACCTTACAAGGACTCACCACCGAAATCAAGGAATCTAGACAAACTTCATAAAGTGGAGAGGTTTGAATTTTAATCACTGGCTGAGGAGCATCGATGGATCCCTGAAGTACATTTTATGAGAGATCAAGATCTGAATGGGAATTTTCTAGTTAACTCTGCTCAGACGCAATGAGGTCAGCCAGGAGCCCAATGTCAGCTGTTTTGATTGCCCGTAACAGTGAATCATTACACCCATTTAGTCAATTCGTGCAAGGACATCCACTGCAATCTAATGTCATTTCGTTATTTATGTTTGTGCAGACCGTGCTGGGAATGAATGGGACCACTGGCTCACTCCCAAAAAGGGGATGCAGTCATACAATGAACGCTCTAGCAGAGCTGGGTAACAATGTCTCGAAGAGGCTGCTATGAGGATGAGGCTGATAGGAAAATGAAGGGAAAAGTATGATGCCTCATTCAAAGTCTGCCAAATCAGACAGAACAGCTTTTGGTTAGATATATTTCCTTCAGCCTTAGTAGTTGCAACAAAGCCTGAAGGCTGTACATCATTGAGATGTTTTGGTCAGTTTTGAATGACAATGAGAGTGTCACATGATCCCAAAACAGCAAAAAAGGAAATCAATGGAAATGAGATAACATTAAAAGTCACAAGGTGACCCAATAAATACACAGTTTCTTAAACAAATATCTTGGCTTCAGCTTCACATTTTACAGAATTATGTGAAAGACTGCACTGTGCAGAATATAAATATGCACTGTGCTCTCCAACCCACAAGTCAAACAGGTTTAGACCTGGCTTTTTCTAACCTATGTCTGCACAAGGAGTAAAATCCAGTTGAACAAGAGTTTTAACTGCTAATTTCAGTAATAACACAAGCTAGGAATCCATGGCTAATTGACAGACAAGGAAATGTCATTTGCCTGAGACCTCATATTCTGGCAAGCTACAAGTTGCTGGAAAAGAGATGGCATTCTAGAAATTAGCTTAGAAAGAATGCAGGCAGGTGGAAATTAAGCAGATGGCCATCTGCCCACCCACAGACACACACACAGTGTGGCAAGCCATCGTATTTAATCCTATGTAAACCTGTATAGTTATAAAACATGGGAGTCATTGAGGGAGGTTATCAAATCTGAGAACCTAGAAATTATGGTGCCGAAAGGCGGCCACAAACACTCTTAGGCAGATCACCAAGCCAAATTGCAATCAAGGGTTATGTTTTTCTTTTGTTTTGTTTTTTAAATGTAGGCTATCTTGTTGGTCCTTAGAGTTCAACAACAGTGTGCAAAAAGACTTGAATGATCTTTTTGGCTTATTATTAACTCTTTATTTATCTTGTTGTCTCACCAGCATATTATCTACTATTTGCCTTACTGGTATTTTTTTGTAGTATTTCACTACTTTGTGTACGTTTGTGGAACAACAGTGAAGATTAACCTAATCCTAATTCAGTCATATGCAGAGATGTGTAGTAGCTAAGTAAAATACTTTACTACAGTCCTTTACTACAGTATATTTCAGGAGTATCTACACTTTACTTGAGTTGTCAAAAATCTGCCAATTTTTACTTCACTACATTCCCTGAGTTAATTACATAATTTTACTCCACTACATTTTCAATTTCAATTTCGACTTGTCATTAAATAAGTGCAAACAAGTTCTCCATTAAATCTGTAGATGTGATGTAGGCACCATTTTTTCATTCTGTGTGTGATATTTGTTCAGGATTTTTGACATAGTTTGACCTTTTTTAGCCTACTTGTACTTTTACTTTCATTCCCTAAGTAAATTTAATTATAGATTAATTCTCATACTTAAGTACAGTAAATATGACATACTTTTAGACTTCTACTTAAGTAACATGCTAGTGGGTGACTTGAACTTCTACCAAAGTAATTTTTTGGTAGGGTATCTGTACTTTTACTCAAGTGGGACTTTCAGGTACTTTATACAACTGGTCATATGAGTATTCATAAATGAAGTAAAGTTGAGGGCAGAGGACTTTGACTGAACCCACTGTGCTGAATTGTACAGATGATTAGAGCATAATTAATTCCCAGCTTCCCTTAATCAAGCAAGAGAGTGCAACACATCCATTTGTGTTTTTTAACCTGCCATCTGGCTCAGGTATTGGAAAGACTTCAGACACACATTGTATCCTCACGCCAGGACACCAGCGGAATAGAATGCCAGTGAAATAAAAAAAAAGTTTAATACAAAAAGCTAATATTTTTTTATTGGTGTTAGTGTCTCTTCAGTGGCATCTAAAGGCTATTTAGGGAGCTCTCTGCAAGATCAGAGGAAAGACCCGAAAAACAGCAACAGGACCAACTCTGCCCAGGAAACAGACAAAGGCAGAGGAGAAAATGGAAAACTGTTCCCACAGGATCAGTGACTTTGTCTACTAAAGGCACAGCTGGTGATTCTGGTAAAAAAAGCAAGTTGTTAGCCAAGTTCGACACCCAATCAGATTAACCCTTCACTCCTGTGTCCCAGAAGAAACATGCTGATTGGCTGAATTTAACTGTATATTGTAGTAGAATCACAGATTATGCCTTGAAGACTTCTTGCTTCAACACCAGAGAGATAGAGACTTAATTACTTCAAGTGATATTTATTAGTCACGTACGTTCTGTACAGATTACAGAGTGATTTTCACATCCAAATGATGCAATCCTGGGGTTACTACAAAAAGGCACAAAGTCAAGTAATCAAAGAAGTCCTTGAATGCACAACGTGATAGCTGAATATTGCTGATACTAGAAGACCATTTTAGAAAAACTAAACGAAACAAACAAAAAAAAGTAAAAATGAACGTTGTCATTTCGGCCAAAGAATGACCTTGTCGCTCACCTCAAATGTTCTTGGTATTCTGTCAATGTGACTAGGCTACCTCAGTATTTCGAACGTAACAACTACACAACACTTACACGCTGCTCCGACCTTTAACATGGTGTTTTTACAGAAAATAATCAAAATAAAAGCAACATACATACTTATGGTTAGGATACAAAATAAAATGAGATAAAAATAAACCTTTTAACTCCTCACTGACACACTTACACTGTGAAATGAACCATAAAATAATCACATTACAACTTCAGTCATAACAAAGTGTTACATGGCTACAGAGAAGGTTTTCAACTTCTTGAGGGTAAAAATGCTCAGGAAAGCAAGGTCCAGGCCCAACACTAGCAGATACTGCCAATAATCAAGTGAGGGGTTGTTAAGGGCCTTCCTCACTAAAAACACGATTCTTCAACAAACATGATGGTCATCCAATTTGAATGACAGCGAATTTGGTAGAGACACTGTTGTGTGTGTTGGTCAGAGAAACCCAACACTGACCAGCCACAGGACAGTGTCTCCACAACACAGTACGACTTCCAGCATGGTTGCGAATGAACAGGGGTTGGAGGGGGTGGATCACATGACCACTGGTCAGTACAGCTTGAAGGGCTGATGTATATGTCTGACTGTGTGAGCGTGTATGTTTGTGTGAGTAAGCGAGAATGTGAGTGTGTGTTCGTGCATGCGTTAACATCCCCCTATCCCCCAAGTTCTTTCAATTCCTTTTCCGGAATGTTCCTTCAGGGCCCCATCCCGTCCTGGTCCATGTGACAGCCGAGTGCCTCGATGTCATTGCTGATGTCTGAGATCATGCGATCCCACTCGTCGCCCTCAGAGGGCGCTGGGCCCTCATCTGAACCCCCTGCTGCCCCATTGCCGTTGGTGGTGGAGTCGGATGCGGAACTGGTCGTGCGGCGGTATCGGCCGAAGCTGTCGGTGATGATGCCACGGCCATCCTTCACACCGATGGTCTCCAGGAAGTTCTCAAAGTGCTGGCTGTCCTTCTCTGGGATGAACGGACGCAGACCTGTGATGAAAAAAAGAGAAAGACAGAGAGAGACAGAGAAAGAAAGAGAGAGAGAGATGGAGAGAAAAAAGAGACAGAGAAAGAGTCAATGACAACAAGTGGGAGATGTGGAAGTGTGGGAGAGACAGAGAGGAAGAACGGAAGGTGGAGAGAGAGAATAACAGACCGGGAAAGAAACTTTCTTTAGTACTACTCACTTAAACTGGGATAGTGTTATCTTTCTAAGACTGTCTTCTATGACTCATGTCTACTTTGATAGAAATATGCCTGGTTCACTCCACTGTATAGCTGCCTTTATATCACACTGGTAACGTCATATCTCCACCATAGCAGCACCCATTTTATTCACTGTTGAGATACTGGCAGTAATCAAAGTCCTCTCACGGTAGAATACGGGTTTAGATTTGCCAGAGTTCCTCTTCAATCAAAGATCAGGACTCAGCATGTTCAGTGGCTTTCTAGTGCACTTTAACAAAGATGAGGACTCAGCATGTTCAGTGGGCTTCTAGTACACTTCATCAAAGTTGCTGAGTCAGCTGTTGAGGCTAACCAGTGTACATGAGTACTGGGTAGAATGAGTGGTGTTTCCAGTGGTCAGAGGCTTAGCCAATCACCTCCAGTGAACTCTCTAAAATCCTGGGACATGTCTAAGGTCACTAATTCCCAAAAAACTTGACTGGAGGGCATCCAGACCATAATGAAAACAGTAAAGCGTTCTGTCACTAAAGCTACATCATCGGCCGTAACCTCACTATCTACACAAATATACAGGCATACCAAACACCAGAGAAAGAAAATGGTACAGACTTATTAGCTCTGGGAAAAATAACATTCTGAAGGACTGTATACTGGGCAGAGCAAACATGCAGGTTTGTAACTAATTGTACAAGTTGGTCATTTTGTGGTTTAAATCTCTACAATCAACACAGGGGGGCGCTGTTTGGTAACAATGGGCCTCATTCATCAATATTTTCCTAAGAATTTTCTAAAATTTGCCTAAAAAATATGTTAATAAATTACAGTTACAAAACTGATGAAAATGCAATGACCGGTTATTTTTCAAATAAGCCAATGGTCTAAGGTTCAAGTACTCTTGAGTATGCATAGGTTTTGTTTTTACAGATGAATACATCTCAAATAAGAAACCGTTGGCGAATGCAAACAAACTGCATAAATGGAGTATAAGAAATTTTTTTATATATATATATATAATATGGTTGGTGAAGGAGGCCCAATCATTTGAAATGCCCAAACCTATTGCTGACGAGGTCTTCAACTGTACGTAGTGGATGCATAATTCTGCCCAGACCTCTGGCTGTTGTATTGATGGCGGAGAGTTGGTTTAGTTGGCAGGGGGCACCTAAATTTGACCCAAACCTTCAAAGGTTTTTAACTTTAAACAGCTAAGCATCTGAGAGAGGGCAGAAAAAGGAAAGGGGAAAAAAATCATACCATGTGGTAATCATCCCATGTGGTCAGGAAAAGGCGGTCATCTATTAAATCGGTGTGGTTAAAAATAAGAACTCTAAAACAGTTGGAGCAATGGAAGAGCCCGCCTCAGGGTCTGGGAATGCACAGAGATGCTAGTGCCCAAAGGCAGGCTATGCCTGACCATGCTCCAGTGGTTAAAGGCTCGGCTTATCATTAGCCTCTAATGACTGTTCCAAAACCAGTGTCTCCAATAAACAGCCTAGGAAATCTATAAGACAGGCTCACAAAAACTGATCTGTGGGCACTGTTGTTACGCTTGTGTTGTATTCTATGCCAATAACTGTATCTACAATTGTTATATAGCCACATATAACAATGTCTGACAACACTTCTGAATGGTGGCTGACCCAGATTTGTGGTATATTTAAAGGAGAAGTCATGGGTAAATTAATCCATGTCTTTGTGCCAAATTTTGTCTTTCTTCTGCCTATGTGCAGCCCTTACTTACCTTGAACATGGGGTCTATGGGTTAATTTACCCACAGATATAATTCTTTAAATCACAATGAAATGAAAAAACAAAACAAAACTTAAAAAAAAAAACAAAAAAAAAAAACAAAAAACAAAACACAACTTCCTTAACAGATTATTGACTTAAAACAAAACAAAATATGTACTTCCTGTGTGGACAGGAAGTTGTCCATACCGAGCAGGAGGAACTTCCTGCTGTCTCCGTACAGCTGCCTGAGGTTGATGCAGAACTCATGGATTGAGGCGCCATTGCGGTACTCATGCAGTAAGGTGGCAAACTGCTGGATCTCCTGTGAGGAGAGTTTTGTCCTCAACTGCAGGACAGGAAAGGAACAGAGGGCGGAGGTTAGGGTGAGACTGAAACATCAGAAGAGGGCAAGCATTTATGGGGTTGTCTGGCAATGTCTTTCATGACGTTCTTACAACCTCCAAACCCAACCAATCCCGTGACCCCATCCCAGCACTTTGTACTCTGCGGCAATACTGAGGCAAAGTATTGAGTACTATTTGAGTCTAATAATGTCTATGAGGAGATCATTAGGAATATGGCATTCAATTTGATTTATGATTGTCATTCTTCTCCAGAACCAAAAAAATAACTTTCACATGTACTTGGATTTGTTTGTGGATGAGCAGGCAACTATTCCACAGCCAACCAGCTGTGCAACAGTCTGCAACTATGGTGGCTCGTTCATCAAAGCCCATAATTACATTTGTATTTGCATGCACGCACACACACACACACACACACACACACACACACACACACACACAAACACATACCGTAGTCATGTAGTCTTGCAGGAGCTCTGTTGCAGTGGTGCTCAGCTCACTCTCACTGGCTGTTTTGGTTTGTGGCGACGCCGGTGTGGAGGTAGGGGAGGGACATGGCGAGTGTCCACCTGCCTCCAGAGAACTCTGAAATGAGCTGTGATTGGACAAAGGACATGTAGATCAGTTGAGGAAACCTAAGCCTACCAATCATTAAGCAGTCCTTTGCTAAACAGGAAGAAAAACAAAATCAAACTTACAAGGTACTGGCCTCTGCCTCAAAGGCCTCTTTGACATCCACTTTACTTGAGGAGTCATCTATAGAAAACAAGGACACAGTATGGCTACTTCTCTCATTATAATCCACTAAACACAAAAACCACTACAACAGACACACTAATACCAATTCTGCTACTGCTACTGCTACTACTACTACTACTACTACTACCGCATTTACTACATTACAACACCAACCAACTATTACTACTTTAACAGCAAGTCTCTTTCTTTTTGTCCCTTCGGTAAGTGTGTGAGCCCACCACTGTAGATGGATGTAGATGGAGTGCGGCCCTTACCACTGTAGAGGGAGTGATGGCGCGTGGGGGTGGTGGCTCCATCAAAGATGGCTCTGTCCAGGAAGTCGATGGTGGACTCAGTGTAGACGATCTGGAAGACCTGACTAAGCAGCAGACACAGCTCTTCGGCAGCGGCCTATAACAGGAGCACCACCAGATGTGAGTATTTCAGTTCCGTTAAAAAAGAGAAACACTAGATGCTTTTCTGAAGCCATGCCTGCCAAATGACTGAATCTTTATACCTTGACCACAGTCAATTCAAATTTATGAAGTTTCAGTCCATCTACAAATAATCCCCCCCCTGAGCCAAAGCCCCTCTGAGCTTTGAATCAGTCTAGTCAGTCTTTGTGTCGTCAGTTTTCTAATTACAGGCAGCATTCTGCTAAAGATTCAGTCATGTCATCATTAGTTTAGGACATGAAGCACCAAGAGTCACTGTCCACTTGCTTTGTGCTGTCTATCAGTGCACACACACTGGGCTGACTTTAGAGAACGGACTACAATACCGACTAACTGCTGCCACTGCTGGTGGGTCTGTTGCCAGGTCAACAAACGTGACGCAGAGGTGCTGCTGGATTGCATTTCTAACAGTGTGTCTGCTTTAAAGGAAAGTTAATGCGTGTGTCAGGCTGTGTTTTGTGTGTGTGTGTATATATATATGTGTGTGTGTGTGTTTTGTGCATTGCTAACCTTGCTGTCCACAGCAAGTACAAGCAGAGAGCAGGCCTCCACCAGCACGGCCCCGCTCTCCGACAGCGAGCTCATGGTGGGGGACTTGGACAGCTCTGGACACGTGCTCGGACATGGGGAGCCTCCAGCATCCTGGGCTACAACACATACACAAACATGCACACGCACATGCACACACAGAGCATACAGAGACACAAACATTCACACAGAACACATGCTTGTTTACAAAAAGCACAAAAAAGGGAAGGATAAAAAGAGAGAGGGAGACTGTACCGGTTTTGAGCACCACAAGATGCAGAGAGTCGTCTCTGATGTAGGAGACAGCGGCAATGTCATGGATGGGCACCCGCAGAATAATGTCCTCTCCATCACGCCTCACCAGCTTCACGTTGTACGCAGACAGGCTCACCACCGCATCCTGCTCTGACGTCAGCTGCCCTGCCAACTGGTGCGACTTCTGGATGAAGAACAGAAGGGAGAGAGAGGGAAAGAGAGAGAATATCATCATAATCAGATTACAGCAATTTGATTAAGGTGTTTATAGGACTCATAAACAAATGGAAGTGTTATTATTTGGTTTAAGTGAAAGATAACGGACAACTGAGTTTAAGTTAGCACACTGGAGGTGTTGAGGCCACAAGGTGGAGAATAGCCCATGGCTTTATTCATGCCTGTAGCTTGGATTCAATGACTTCAGATAATCCAGCAAAGCACTGTTTAATTTGATTTGATTACCAATTAAAAAGGGAGAAAAGGAGAAAAGTACTGTGTAAAGATCTGCGAGTAACACTCTTGAGATCATTGTCATCATCATCATCATCATCTACAGACTTCCTCACCATCTTCCTGTACGAATGGCTTCCAGTAATGGCTTTGATGTTGTGTTTGGTGATTAATGCATAATCAGCCATCTGCTTGCACTGTACCTCCCAGTGCAGTCTCTGGGGATGAAAGCCTGTGTGTGTGTTTATGTGTGTGTATTTGTGAGTATGTGTGTGTGTGTGTGTGCACATGTGTGTGTTTAAGTTACTCACCCTTGCATTGTCTATGAGCTGCAGGACGTCTGTGCGACTGGAAGGGTTCAGATACCCAGGGACTGATGTCAGCTGCCCCAGATACTATGGCAAAAAAATCCCAAACAAAACAAAATACTTGAAGTGTGGACATCTTACACACCTGACCATGGTGCACAAAGACATTTAGGAAAAAAATGAAAGAAAAATAATTGTATAATATAATATAATATGGTTATGAAAATGTTACATTCCTGTGGGTACAGTGGTAACTCATCACGGACACGAACAGGAACACACTTTTTACCACTCCATGACCTGGACACTAGAATCATCGACCTTCAATTATTGAATTCTTTTAGGCTGGCTAAAAAGCTTCCTTTTTTAAAAAAAAGGTTTGAGGTTATAGCTGAATTTTTAATTTGCTTTGGAGAGCATCCAGCTGTGTCAATTTTTGTTTTTGGACACAAACAAAGGGTGTATGAGAAAGCAAGGTCTGAGGTTCTGAAAGCTATTTGGAGCACTTCAAATGTCTTTAGATAGGACACTCACCTTGACTTCTTTCTCAATGTAATCATTGAGCAGGATGTCAGGGTCAATGCGGTTGTCCGGGAGAGACAGTGGGAAGGTGTGCAGGGCCCGCCGCTCCGAGGATTTCTCCTGGGCCTTCTTGTCCCTCCCTTTCTCCCCCTTCAAGAAGACGCGCTTGAACGGTGACACAAGACCAGGCTAAGGAGGGATAGAGAGATAGACAGAGACAGAGAGAGAGACAGAAAGGAAGAAGAGAGAAAGAGAGACCAAGAGAAAGAGAGAGAAAGAAGAAAGAGAAGGAGAGAGAGGGAGGGAGAGAGAGAAAGAGAGAGAGGAAGGCATGGAGGAAGAGCAAGAGACAGAGAGAGAAAGAAGGATGAGCAGATAAACAGAACTGTTTTACTTGGGGGTAGTTTTGGTTGCACTGTTCCATCACTATGGCTACGGCAGCATAAAGTGCAAAGGAAATGAAGATGAGATCAAAAGGCTGAAGAGAATGCGGGTGCTGGGGAGCTTCGATCAGCCGTATCTGTTTGGGTGTATGGAGAGGGTGAGGCCCTCATGATGACTTTTTTTTTGACCAGGTTTTGTGGTCATGAATCTTCACCATCATGAGTTTGGAAAAACTAACAACAAAACCAAAACCTATACAAATAATAAAACAAACAAACATAAAAACTGTTATGTGTTTTTATAAACAACACCATCTTCAATCACACTACAGCTGCTGGAGTCATAAAAACTGCAACCGTGGTAACCTGACCCACCACCACCACAGTCATGGCCATGAGGCAGACTAACTCTTCCCAAGTCAGTGTGTTGAGAAAGGGCTTGTTCGACTTGGCTGGCTGGCATTATGTGAGCCGATGCTGTAAGCAACATAGCCTTTTGCACATAGCCTTTTGTAAAAAGCCTCACTGCTACCCAGAAAGCATTGCTTTAAGCTACCCGGCCAGCCAGCCAGCCATCTCAAATGAGCCCACAGTGATGTGTGCACCACAACAAAGTTGTGACACATCTTGCTTATGTCCCTCACTGCTTAATGCATTCGCGGCACAAACACTGACACGCAGACTGCAAATCGCCTGTGCATGCAAGCACACCATACTTATCCTAATCTCAAACATTCAGCCCTCCAGAACAGTCCAGCACAGGCAGCATGTCACCACTGACACCGCTGTTACCCAAAACCCAACTCTTGGGATAAGAAAACACCATACGGTCCAAAAGCTGCATTAACTGCAGGGTACTTTTTTGGTGTTTTTAAATGGGAGCCATGAATGTTAAACCAAGGTAATGACAAACACCCACGGAAAAAATGGGCTATTTCGTCTGTGGCTTTGCGCTGACCACTAACCTTGGCCCCAAATCAAGGGGGGGGGGGGGGGAGAGAGAGAGAAAAAAAAAAAAACACTGCATTTCTCTTCCTCTTTTTTAAGCCAAACTAGAAGTAAATACACAAACCTCTAAAGGTCTGCATCATGTTTGCTTTCTGAGCCTTTCAATTTCCTATTTGTGCCACCACTGTAGGCCCATATATTCTCTAGGACCCAACAACAACCCATTGTCCTAATGCCTTCAGTGCCAGATAGTGCTCGTTTGGAAACGACAAAGCTAATTATTTTACACAAATAGCCTAGCTAAAACGGGAAACAGCTGGGTGTCTGGTTTGTCCTACGTACCTCGTAATCCATGGAAAGGTCTGCCTCTCAGACACACGACAGCAGCAACAAAGACAACTAGGTTACATCCGCACATCCGTCTTCAGTGAGTCCGCCCTCTCTCTCTCAGTCTGTCTTGCTCTTTTTGGTAACCTGAGGCCTGATTAGCTCTGATATGGGTACCCTCCCACTAAAACAAGCCAGTGCACCCCCCCAAAAAAGGCTGACTGACACACACACACACACATGCTCCCACCCCGTAACTAGGCTAGCACTGTGACAGTCAGTCAGGAAGGACACAAACCATAGCTTCCTGTGATGAAACTACGTGACTACTTAGAATAACTCGTGACTTGTTATTCTCTGGTGCATTCTAGCTGAGGAGAATACTAAAACCATCTTACAATGTAACTTTCGTTCAGTTGATCTCCATTAAATGGCATGACCTTTGAAACTGTAGGCTGATTGACCAGGAGCCCATTGTCTGTATCAGGAAGTAAAAAGTTATTGCCTAATGTAAACACTGACTAAGTCTGACAGTTAAACTGTCACCAGTACAGGTTTAATGCTATAATGGATTTGAAACTGAGATTCTCTAATTGGATGCAGTGAGACCTAACCAGCTTGGGTGGATATGTGCTCCCAAAAAGAATGTGCACAGCAAAAGAATTGTTATGGTGGGAATAACTGTAGGGAGAATCACTCAGCTTAGGCAAACAGCCTATAGGCTATTGGCTCACACAGTTTGGATTACCTGAGCGGGCAACACATGTTTACAATACGCCCCACCACCACACACACAAAGCACACTCTCTCACACACACACACACACAGCTGAATGGTTCTCGCTGCATTCAATTGAATTATTTAGGAGCTCTGCTGTGCTCTGAGTAGCTATGGATACAGCAACATGACACACATGTGGGTAACATAAGACTAAGAGCCTACAGATGGCCTCTGCCTCTCTGCTACTTTCTCCCAATTGGAGGTTTTAGACCAAGTCGGCCTTATATGAGTTAGAGTAGGCCTAGCCTATCTTCTTCGGGCAGTCACGTCTATTACTAGTCTTTACTATTTGTTTAAGATCTCCTTTGCAATGGAGCTTGAATGTTTGTCCTCATGTGATAAGCATCTAAACACATAGTCCTAACTGTAAATGTGGGCTAACTTCATTTTAGTTCCCCATCAGCATCATAAAAGTGATGTCGATGCATTCAGATTCAGATGTTTAAGCATGTTTAAAGGTTTAAGCCATAGTTTAACACAGTCCAAAGAGAGGTTAAAATCACCTTTGCCCTCCGTTAGGCCTGCATTAGGCTAAATCAATACAACTAGCAGACATCAACACAATTCAAAAAGTAAAAGGATAATAAAATCATCACGATCAACAGCATCAAGCATCTGTTCACACAGTGAACATCTACAACCTTTTTGGACCAGGGTATGTCATTCTGATGGCACCTGACAGTGGGTTTGGTACCTGGCCTAGACGCTGCAGTGTATTTGATTGTCTACACAGCAATAGCTCCGCCTAGTGGACAGTTAGAGTGTGTCACTAAACTGTTGGACATGACCCTACTGATCCAAACACAAATGTTTGAGTTTGCCTTCCAGACGTTCAGGTTGTTTATTATAAGGGACAGGGACAGGGAACAGACACAATCCTTATAAAAACACCTGCTTATACACAAGGAATCACACCTTCAAAAAAGACCAGAACTGAGGAAGGGCAGCTCCCTCATCATGACATCATCAAAGAACCATCTGGTGGGCAAACACAAACCAAAACCTAGGGCAAGTTTAAAATGAGAGCAATCCTCAAAATGCTACAGAGTAGGCCTAGGCCTATTTTTTATAATAACTTGTCTAGCCTATTTTATTATATCTAGTCTAACCTATAAGGCTATTTTCTTATAAGTGTATGTCTTTGGCAAAACCATTAAAACCCAGGCAGTCCTCATGTTGGGTTAAATGCCTGTCCTTGAATAGTTCTCAGCTGTCCAAAGGCCATGACTGTTGTTGAGCCTGCCCTCTCAGTATTTTCCCAGAACACTTTTGTCAGATCCCTACAAGCCTGGTCTGTGTAGGTAGACGGAGACCCGTCACATCCTGCCAGTCAGCCCAGTGCAGGGAAAGCCCTGCCTTCTATTCTCTCATCTCTCTGAGCTTGCCCAGGAAACAAGCTGGGCAACAAATGTGGAGCTACGTGATTTGAGTTTATCAGGAGGTGGAAAACGTCTGGCTGCTGATGAGTGAACGACGTTTTTTGTGAAAAAAATGACAAATGTACAGATACAGAGAGTGCAAGGCTGACATCCGTATTTTAAACAATAAGAGCCATTTCAGGAAGGAGAGATCCACAACGGTGCAATTATTCCAATGAGCGAGCACCTCCCTTCCTCAGGAACCTTACATCACATTTATCTAGAAACAGACACTCCGATTGAAACTTTGCTACTTGATGTCACACTGTTAAAAAACTTCACCGATATGATAACATTATCATTAAAATCATAATTATATGTTGTTGTACGATATAATGCAAAACAATATAAGTGAAATTAAGTAATCACAATTTTACAGCAAAGGCGAATGTTGTGGTAAATGGATCTAGGTAAATGACATATGCGCGAGACTGGAGATAGGCTATCCAGCTGTTCGTGACCTGTGACAGTTATCCTGATGCGCTAATTTATTAGCCGAGCTAAATATGATATACACTGCACTGATTGGGTATATCTGGACACCTACGTGAGGTGAAGTTGATGATCTCCAATATAGTTTACGGGGGTAAATGTATATATGCCGAAAGATTCCAGTTTACCACAAAACCTTTAAATCAAGCTGTGATGTGGGTTTTTATGCTTTCGTGGAAGGTACGCTTGCTATCCTAGCTAGCATTGCAAAAGCAGCTGTTCAGAGCCTGGTCATAGAAGCAGGCTTCGGAGCAACGCGAGTGTTTCACTGAGGTTGCACTTACCTTTTTTACTTTCTTAACATCATCCTCCATGTCTATAGGCGACTGCTCTTCATTTTCACAGCGTTGAGAAATCGGACGGAGTCTCTGGGCTAAATGACATCTGTTTGCCTGCTTCAGCGATATTAATGGTGGCACTTTCCCAATGTAAACTCCAGCTTGGGCATCCCTCCGGTTGAAAATGGTTTGATTTTGTATTCCAGGCTCGTCAGAAAAAATCTTCTCTATACCACTGCAGAAACTAATTCAATCAGATCGTGAATTCAAGTCCAGTTTTGTTTAGAAATGACTCCAGTCATCTTAAAACTGGATTACAAACTGGGACAAAAACAACATAAAACTTTTCAATACTGCCGCCATTTTGGGCGTAGAACTCTTGCCCAGCATGCATTGCACAGCAGGGGAAAAGGCTACATTAGGCTGTAACGTTATAATCAGTTTAGCTCCTGAATCTCTGTAGCTTACTGAGATGAAAAAAGTCAGTTGTTCAGGTAAAACGTGTTAATTAAATCTCAAATAGCTGATGAAATCGTTTGCTCTGTTTCTCTCTGAGGCCTAATATAACCGAACTGTTCTCAAGAAATAAGAGGCTACACCTGTTGCTGCAGGCTGTTGGTCAAATTCTTAAGTTTCTATTTGCCAAGTTAGCCCAGACATTTGATGGCAATTTGGAAAGATTATACCCAAGCTTCAAAAATGGATAATAATGATAATAATAATAGCTCTTTATTAAACAACGATTTATTACTCTGGGAAATCTCTATCTCTATTGTATCATCATACATTCACAAACACATCTGTATATACATCATATCCTCTGTTTCGTTGTGGGGAGAACTGGGCCTGTAAGTTGGCCACAGCATACAATTTGTAGTACATTTCAACTAACTTTGAAATACTATATTTATTTCCTTTTCTTAAGGGATGAACAGTCTGAAATATTGATCTACAATAAGGCTTGACATTATATATATATATATATTTTTTTCAGCATCAATACTCTGTTAATCTAAAAACCACCAACGTAGAAAAAGAAAGAAATAAAATAACAAATATTAGCACCATGTTGTTAACATTTTCAATGTTAATCAAAAAATAAATGTTTATACAATACTGGACATCAGGTATCTAAATAATAGTTTTAATGACCTTTGTTTATATTAGATACCACAAATAAAAAATCATTTTAATATAATTTATGAGCTTATTCCAATGTAATACTCAATGTTCTAGTTTTCAATAATTCAGACTGTGGAACCAATACTTTGACCCAACTTAGTGAAATAGGCTATCCCATGAGCCGAGCTGAATAGCAAGCTGGCAAGTTTTCAAACCAGCTGAATTAATAAAAAAAAAGTCAGCAGCAATAATTTTGACAACCATAGTCATTTGACTTTAAATATAATATCCATTATATCTTTTCCTCTTTTTCCAAAAGAAAAAATACAGCCCATTTTACAGTTACAATAACAAAAATACTACACACAGATTTTGGACGAAGAGATGACAGTAATATACAACATCGCAATCACCTGTTACACATTGTTTGAGAATTTTTGAAACAAACAAATATATAAAAACAAATGTGTCTGAACAAAGTCTGACTATGCATTGTTTCGCCTTACGAGAGAAATATGCAGTTTGAATATGAAAAAATAAAACAGAACGAAAAAAAAACATTTGCTGAACACATTGAAATCAAAGGTGGCACCATATTTGATAGAACAGAGTTTTGCTGTAAACAGTACTGAGGTGCTTGTTCTTCCGGGGGAGGAAGTGCCTGTTAGTTTCACAGGGCAGGTCAGAGAGATGTTATGTGGGCTGCAAGAAGCCACAACATGGGTCCTGCGATTCCACATCTTGTGTGGTAGCACCTTTTTGTATATCTTTGTATGAGCACCAGGTTAAAGAAAAAAAGACCAAAAAGAAAATGCCAAAAACAAAACAAAAAATAACAAAACGCACCTTTTCTTTTGCTTTTTTGTTTGAAACTGAATTGTTTGGCTCCAGATCAGTGCTGTTGCTGTGGCACAGATGTATACTCCCCATCCCCCCACCCCACCCCAAAAGAAAGAAAGAAAAGTATAAGAAAAAATGAGAGAGAAAACAACCAGACAAACACCTTGAGTGAGTTGCTTCACGGTGATGCGTGTCAGGGGAATGGGTGAGACAGCATAGCCTACGCAAGAAAGCTAACATGCAAACGTGTTGGGGAGTAGGCTAGTCACGATAGGGTACTCTCTCTGGGCATGCTAGGACTGGGGTCAGGAAATAGATGCTGTTTGAAGAAGTCACTGAATGACTGGTGAAAACTGGTGGATGTATTCAATACAATAAGCACCTTGTCTACACCTACCATTCCCCCATGTCTTGTTTGTATTCCATCCTTTTTTTTTCATTTTTCCCCCCTCTTTTTTTGCAGGCATAATTCCATTTGGCTAGACGTTTTTGTTCACAAGACAAACGACAGACAGTAAAAGGTTAACGTGTTGGCACTACAGTTCATTCATCTTGCAAGACAGAGGAAGGCATAGACAGAAGTACATTAACAATCATCATAGAAATCTCAGAAACATCATCTCTGCTGCTAACTACTATTCAAACAAACCCAGGTAAGAGGGTGAACATCCTTATTTATTTCCAGATCCAGTTACAAATCAGACTGACCATTTTTGTGACAGTCTTTCCTTTGAACAGGAGAGGGTGAATGGAACCCAACATTCAAATTTGTAGTATTGCCTTGCTTGGTTGACACATGTAATTGGCTTCTTCTGCTTACAATTATAAGCTTAGCTTTTGCACAGCAATGTTATTTGTTTATTTATTTATTTATTTTACAAAGAAAACATTTCCTGTGCATGGTTGGGTAAGTCATTTTAATTACAGTACTGGTAAATGTGTGTAGGTTTATATAAGATGGAGACAGATCATAAGAAACACTGGCACAGCTGTTGTTTGCTATACTGTTCCTCATGGCTAAACTGGAGCACCCAAAAGTAACAAGGCACCACAGGAAATGTAAGTTGGGCATGATCAGATCAGCTTTGTCCCCCCCACTAGTGCTGTATCTGTGTATCATGGCCATGGATGTTTGGGTCTGACTGTCCGCTGTTGTACAGTCATGAAATACTGTGGAAGGACTGGTGAGTTAGCAAGAACACCAATTAGCACAACACTTGAATGTGCCACCTAGTGGCCATTCATAGTGACAGTGGCTACTGTGCTACATGAAACAGAATAAATAATAGAAAAAATACAGTGTACCATAGCCTATACATGATGCTAGTGAGGACCCGTGTGTATGAAAGGGAGAAATCACAGTGTATTTTGCACCTGTTAGGATGTCTGTCTGCCTCTCTTGTTCTCTCTTTCTCTAGCGCTCTCTCTCCCTCTCTTCTCTCTCCCCCCAGCTCTCCTCAGTCATCATGGATGCACTGAAGTGTGGATGCACCATGCTGAGTTGCCTGACTGCCAGCTCACCCACCCAGCCTCCCTGAAACATGAATGAAGGAAACGGAAACAAGCCGTGATTAACACAGAAGTGGTCAAGCTAGACAGTATGTCAGCAAACAACAGCGATACAGCGAGTCCCACTCACACACACACACCCACCCACACATACACACACACACACACAAAAAAACTCAGGAGAGCTGGAGATCCAGTGGTGGTAAGAGAACTAGGATGGAATAATGATGTTACCATTAGAAACACACTGACCACTCTGTCTTTCATTACTGAAACACCTTATGATCCATACTGCTGCTCTGGATCAACGTGCTCAGATCGTGTGTGGAGTACTTGAGATTGAGAAACCTGCATAATCAGTCTGAGAACTATGACCCAAGGGGGGATCAGGGAGACTCAATGTATAGCCGGCATTCATTACGCTAGGATCAGTCAGATCTGGGATTTGGGCATTGGAATGCTTACATGTGGCATTTTAAAAGATCATAATATTTTCACCTGAGGATTTCCAGGTTTCCCAGCTTGAATGAACCCCTTTGAAACCCTTGAGTAGTAGTAGTAGTAGTAGTAGTTGTTGTTGTTGCTGTTGTTGTAGCAGTAGTAGATAGATAAACAGATAGATGTCCTCAAAATGTCATCTTTGCATCCGAGTATACCTGATCTCACACACCAGTGGCAAGGTGGGGTTGAGGGGCCAGAGCAGCAACCAGGGTTGGAGCCAAACTGATCTGAGGACAGATCTGAGCACTGATAAATACCCTTCTTTATACTACGCGCCCACGTGCACTCACTCACACACACACACACACACACACACACACACACACACACACACAGCACATCACATCACATCACTATACCCTCTCTACAAACTAGCCCACACACACACACGCAAGCATGTAAACACACATACAGAGCAAATATTAAGTCACACGAACAGCCATGTTGTTATTTTACCCCCCTAATTTGTCCTCATTTTCCTACCCATCCCTGGCAAAAGCCCCTCAGTATCCCCATACTCAAAACTGTCCCAAGTCGTTCACTCAGGCACAGAAGGGTCTTTAATAGCCCATGCTCTTTCGCAGTGCACCTTGATAATCAGTAATGTTGTCTGCCTCCATTAATAAACAAATATAAATAAACAACAACAAAAAGTATCAGACACGAATGCCTTTGCATGCTAATGTCTGGTTTATATTGTAGAGTTTTTGAATTGATTGCTTTGGCTTAAACCTTATCATGAAATCCCTCCACAAGGTTCAGATTGTAAAAAAAAAGAAAGAAAATGGCTAACTAAAGATCAAAGTAAACACAAGGCTGTCTAGGGAGCTGTAGCTGAGTAGCCTCTCTAAGCTCAGGTATTTTTGTTGATAGAGGATAGAGGATCTTATGCATGTCATTTTCATTGACACTAGATGCACCAGAAATAGAAAGCAGAGGATGGGGGCTTTAAGCCTAATAGCACGGCACAGCACCGAGTTTTCTGAAGAAGTGCAATGCAACGGTGGACTGCACCAATGATTCTTGTGTACAAATTCAGGTATATTCAGGCAAAGATGTTTAAAGCCTGTGTTTTTTGCTTCTCAGACAAGTTAATAGGTGCTTGACATGTTTGACAGTGTCTGCTCCAGGCATCTCACAAACAAAATAAATAAAATACACAAATATAAATAAATAAACAAATAAATTGATAGATAGATTGTAAGACATGGGAACAAAAGCATAATCTAAGCAAGATGAAAACAGTGTGACCTTTGGACAATGAATTGTATCATTCTATTAAGTCAGGAATGATGGAGGACCTGGATAGGGCAGTTTTAGCACCACACTTGTGCAACTTTGTGTATGTGTGTATGTGTTTGTGTGTCCTTTTTATGATAAAAGTCAAAACCCATCTCTTAAATTTTTCATTTAACGTGCTCCTCTTTTAGAAATCAACACCTGTGCTTTTACATCATTGTGTAGCAGTAGCCCAAGTAGCCTAGCATAAGTGCTTTTTTCTCTTCACATGAGCTGGATGGGATTTCTGTCTGGAAATGTAGGCCTTCTTGTATGTGGCTACGATGCTGTTAACATCTCACTATAAATCCTATGTGCTTTGAAGAAATGCTGTGGCTAATTACTTCAAAACTAATTCTTGATCTACTCCTGCAGTTAAAAAGACAAGTGTTTGCACTTCTGTTAAGGTACTATAATTATCTCAACAGGACCTGTACTGAACCAAACCACATCTTCTCAACGCAATTCTATTGTACATGATTGTTATTATTTTAAGGTCTGGTATGTACACCATGAATGTAGTTTCATCATTTGGAAAGGACATGGTTGTGCTGCATATGAATAACATTGTTGAGGTCTGAAAAAAATGGCTTAATGACCATTTTAACGTCTGACTACAATCCTCGTCTTCAAATCATTTTAGTTAGAAAATAAAATCCTATTAGTTATCCTAACTGATCCAATCAACTGTTTTTTGTTTTTATGTAATAATTAAATAGTTCCACTAGGGGTCAGAGAGAAGCAAAAAATTATCTACTGAACTGACAAAGATCAGATAAAGGCTATTTGAGGAATTTGAGGCCTCAGGGTAAAATGTGCTTTTAATAATCTGCCAAAACCAATGTGATCCTAACAATAAAAAAACAACTTGGACCTAATCTGGTGTGAAACAATCCATAGCCCTGTTGTTTGAGGTAACCGAGCACTGTCTGTGGGAAAGAGAACCAGAAAATTTGATACAACATAGACCGAATAGCAAATCAGCAGCTTAAGTTAACTGAATGGAGCATAGGAGAATTAAACTGAAAATGAGTTTCTGTGCCCCATTTGGTTAGCATTAGTTGCCAATTAATTATTTGGTCTATATTGTATCAAAATTTCCTCATCCTTTTTCCACCAACAATACTCGATGACCTCGAACAACAGGGTTATGGATTGATTCATACTGGGTTTCTCCTCTAATCTACCAGCTATAACCCTTCTTTATGTACCTTTTTCACCCAATCATACCCATTTTATTTGTTATGTTGTACTATTTCCTTATGTGATGGCAAGTAATTTGAAAGTCCACCCAAGATTAGATGAGGCACAAAATGGTTAAATTGGCGAGAGGATGCTGAGAACTCCATTCCTCCATCATTCCTATCTTGCTTTGCGCCTTCGAATGATTTGACCACTCGTGTCAGAAAAATAGTTAGCACATACAGTAAACTCAAAAACCTGTATCTATACACTTCCCTATTTACACACACATACACACACACACACACACACACACAATCAGCCCAAGCTAAGGAATTCTGAGTAGTTAGTTACCACTCATTTCTTATATTCTCTTTTTGACATTATTATTTTTTTTTTACAAAATAAATGTTCTGTCTTTCAAATGGACTCTAGAAATCATTTACAACTCTTTCAGGTGTTGGAATAACAAAAACAACAACAAAGAAATCAAAACAGAAAAGGTAGAAAGCACCAAAATGAACAAAGTAGATCCCATAGGAAATTAGGGGAGAAGAGAGGATGGTAAGAGATGGAGAAATGCAGACAGACAGACAGACAGATAGAGAGAGAGAGAGTCTGAATCCCAATGTCCCTCCTGGTCTGAAGCCCTGAACCCTCAAAGATCTAAAGGAAAAGTCTGGCATAAAACAACCTAACCTGCTTTAGCTCACCGAATGCTGTCAGTAGGAAGAAGAACATGAATATTCTCTACAATGTAGACGGAATTAGCAAAAACCAGTAGCTAGTGCTAACTAAAAGGGGCACAGGAAAATTAAACTGAAACTTGAGTTTCCTTGCCATCATTAGTTAGCGTTAAGTACCGTTTGGCTATCTGGCCATGTTCTGCCAAATTTTCACATTCCTCTTCCTACCAACACTTGGCAAGCTTGAGCAACTGGAATATGAGTAGATTTACACTGGACCTTTCCTTTCACTTCCATGAATTAACTAATTTCTGTCAGTTTGAGGATTCAGGATTTAGGATTAAAGGGGATATTGTGACAGATTAAGACAGAGGGAACTAGCAATTGAGACAGAGTGAGTAAAAGAGTGTGGAAACAGGGTGTAGCCGGGGGTGGAGAGGATGGGAGGCCTTCAGAGCGAGGACTCGTACTGGAGGAGCTCGTAGAGTAGTGGACCGTCCCTGTACCTGATTCCCACGGCGTTGGGGCTGATGTACTGCAGGATGTTTATGGTCCTTCGCAGGCGGCGGTCCACAAAGTGTGCGTCCCAGGCCGGGTAGCGCTTCCGTGGCATGTCAATCTTGATGAGTGGGCCCTCGGAGCGCAGTGGCCTGCCTGCCGTGTCCACAGGTTCTGTGGAACGCACCTGGAACACAGGCAGGCAGGTGTCCGTGGCGGCCTCCTCCGCCTCACCGTAGTAGTCCCCTCCACTTGCCGAGGCCATGCCGCGGGTCGGCGTGGCCTGGGAGCCGCGGGGTCCTGGTGTGGGTGCCATGGGCTCAGCCTCAGGGGGCAGGGGGAGGCCCCAGAGCAGCTCGGCACAACAGGAACTAGCCAGCAGCCGCAGCCGGGGGCCCATAGGGTGCAGGACTCCGTAATAGAGGACCATGAAGGCCATGCCAGAGGCAAAGCAGAAGAAGACGCCGCAGAGGGCTGACACCGCGTAGCTGTCGGTGGTGGCTGGGTCTCGGTATGCATACCAAAGCAGCACCAGGAGGGTGTTTTCTGCCAGCACCAGGGAATAATAAGTAGCCATTCTGTATCGGGTCCTGCCCTCTTTGACGTTGAACCAGCAGAAGACGTACACGACGCCCACCACCATGTTGAAGAGCACCTCCTCCCACTTGGACATGCAGAAGTCGGTGCCACCGTGCACTACCCAGAAGGCCATGGCACTCCAGTGCAGCACCACGAAGATGCCAAAGTACAGGTGGAACACGGAGGCGAAGAGCGCGAAGGAGAGTGCCCGTGACAAGATGGTGAATATGCGCCACAGCAGGTGCACCAGAGCGCCACGGTAGCTCATGCTCTTCTGGTCGTCACGCGAGTCGCGCAGGAGCTTGTGGTAGGAAGCCAGCACCCAGGACAGAGAGAGCAGCGACGCCACGGCTGACACACCTGCGTGGGCATTGACAAGACATCAGACAAGAAGAAAATGAGAATTAATGCTTTCCAAGTTTTTGTGTATGCTCACTAATTTGTGTGCATGTTTAACAAATGTTTGCAAAAAAGTAATAATCCATTTTTTTTTAATGTTTTACAGTCTCTTTAACTTTGATTATGGCCATTCTTTCTTTGGTCACACAACACTGCATATTACAATTACAACCTCAGACAGAAATGAAAAACTGAGAGAGAGAGGGATACAGAGATGCAAGGAGAAGCGTAACAGACAAAGAGAAAGAGGAAGTTGATGAGTTACTAATTATTAGCTAAATGATATGTAACTAAAGAGCTTGCTGATTGTAAACTTGGGCTCAAATATAATCTGATGAATGCACAACAAATGAGCAGTGTCTGGATGATTCTATTCTAACAGGGCACTCCTGTGGAACTGACATTAAGAGGATTTTCACTGCTGGTGTTTATAATGTATATGGCTGAAATAGAAACCTCATGGATTGGACTAAATAGTATTGCTGTGTCTGAAACCACAAACCTCACAATGATTCCTCACAATAGCAAAGCAAGCCATCTCAGCTGCATTTATGAATCCTGCTGAGTATTGGAGGAATCCAACACACACACACACACGCTGTGAAACCTATTACATAGGTGCAAATTTTTATACACACATTTGTTGGAATGTTATGGTGTTTTTTTTTTTCTTCTCTAAAACTTACCTGTTATTTCTTCTATTTGTGTTTGAGGTTGTTTTTTTCCCTAATAGCCATGACTACTATTCATCATCCTGCTGCTGAGTGCAGAGATCTTCCCCACGTTCAGAGAGACATCTGCACAGCTGTCAGTGTGGTCACCTCAAATGTGAGCAATGGTCCCACCCCACAGATAATCTGCTGATCAGCAGAAAAAGCTTGTCCTCACATATACACTGTTGATAATTCAAACAAAGCCGGTGGGAAAGGGCAGTTCTTACATTTCTTTTTGTCAGTTTTACACACAGGTCAGCTTTTTTTCTTCCTCAGCCCCACACCCTATCAGCTTCTAGTCCTCATGTATACACTATAGATTTACCATGATACACCACATCTCTGAACGATTAAGGCTTTGTCATGGGATTTTTTCTTGGAGGTAGTAAT
Organism: Tenualosa thibaudeaui; assembly: GCA_027481765.1. Taxonomy (NCBI): domain Eukaryota; kingdom Metazoa; phylum Chordata; class Actinopteri; order Clupeiformes; family Clupeidae; genus Tenualosa; species Tenualosa thibaudeaui. Next base: position 19,183,928 of record JAIFZK010000001.1, read on the forward strand.
TCATACTTGGCTGGGGTTTTGGGATGTATTCCAAGACCAAATGAAAAAAGAAAAAGAGTCACTTTGTCACATACACAATACGGCTGCAGATCACATTACAAGAGAACTGAAATTGAAAAAAAAAAATCTTTAACTTGTCTTTATGGAGGCAAATAAGTAGCTAAAGAGTGCGGTCTTCACAGCATGCTATGCACATCCAGTAAAGATCAGTTTTAGTAATGTTTGCATTTATACAATAGTACCACTCAGGGGGGTGGGGTGTTCTGTTAAGCATAGTTGTTGGCACGACAGAAGAACTAATAAAACTGAATTGAACTGAATAAACAGCTGGACTGGTAACTGACAGAGAACATAACACAAAACATAAAGGCCCCAGTACAGTGCCATTTGGAACCTCATCTTACACTGCAACGTCTCAGCCCGGTTCTTCTGGATCATAATGCACAGCTGAAGCACCAGTTGTGGGGCACTCTCAAGGAAGGCCTCCAGGAGCCGAAGCATGTTGACATCGGCGTACTCGAACATCATGGCCCAGTAGAAGCGTCTGTGATTCTCCTTCTGCCGCCGACTCTGGATGCCCAAGTACATGGTGCGGATATACCTGTGTAGGACGTGGGACATGGAAAAAGGATGATATGAGTGGCAGTGAAGAGTGCAGCTGGACCTGATGACTTTGCAAACACCAGCTAAAGGATATGACTTAAGTGCAGTAAAATTTGTAGGGTCCAGTTCTCCAGTACTGCTAAAACCTGAGCCTAAATCAATGTGGCAAATCAGTGATTCACAACATGGGATTAAAATACAGACTTTCAGTCACAACATTTGTTGATAAACTGGAAATCATTCAAAATATTTTATCCTTAAAAATATGTGGTTTGGGTATGTGTGCATGACACACTAGGTACGTTTCTGTTATAATGCTATAAAGCACAACAAAGAGCACGCGTTAAAACTGAAAAGTCATGCCTTAGCTTTTGCCACAGACACATTCAACTCCTCAAGGATTAGAAGGAAAATAGCTGGTTTATGCTCAAAATACTCCCTCTACCACCCCCTCCCACAAACATACACTCACACACACACACACTTCATATTTCAACAATATATTCCATAAAATACAAAGTACAGCTCGGTGCTTTTACGTGACTGCAAAAATCCACAATTACAATTTTCAATGAAAAGACTTAACAATTTACAAATGGTGACAATAGCTTTCAAACAGTGAACAGAAAGCACCAAAGAGCAACAAGACTGTACTCAAGGTTGTTCTGTCAAGCACAGAAGTAAGCAAAGCGCTTGCGTAGGAGTGTGTTTGTGCACACATGTGCCTGTCTGCCACAGCCTGGCTCGGTGCAGGTCCTTGTTTGTGTGCACATTCTGTACGTGTGGAGGATCTGCACCATGTTGTGTGGGGGTGTTCAGCACACTTCAGCACCTGGGACTGGATGGAGTGGGCACTCATGACTGATGAATATGAGAGAGAGAGATAGAGATAGAGACAGGGAGAGAGGAGAAACAGTGGAAAAGACAGACAGCAACCAAAAAAGGAGATGAGAATGTGTGTGTGTGTGTATATATATATATGTGTGTGTGTGTGTGTGTGTGTGGGAGAAAGCAAGAGAGGTGAGAAAAAAGAAAGACAGTTGAGTTGAAAGAGAGACAGAGAGAGGGGCGTCTGTTGGGACAACCTTGTGGAGACGCTGAGCTCTGTGTCTGTCTATGAGCTCTGTCTCATATTGATCGACTGAGACGTCTGTCTAAGGTGATCTTTTGTGGAAGAGTCATCTTAGACAAACAGACAGCTTTTTCCCCTTCAGACCAAGGGTTGTCTGTGGACCACCTCCTCCTCTTCCTCCTACTCTTTCCTCTATGCTCTGTCTATGCTCTTTGAGTCTCATAAGTCGAGGCAATTGTTTGATGCCTGAATTGGTTTGAGAGAAAGCTGTGGAATGATGTCTTGGTGATAACATGAAATTACTGTAAAGACTCTCTTTCTGAACTGCTAGTAGTCTGCTGAGAGTTGCTGGTGAGAGTAAGAGAGGTTTGAAAAGTCTGGATAAGTAAGGCCATTAGGTTTAATCTGGAGAGACCTCTGTAAATGACCAAAACACACCTGTTTACGTTCTGTTTAATAACTTGACAAATATTATGCATTCATTTTGATTTCTAGAGGAGAATTGTTGGGTTATATAAATTATTAATAGCAGATAAGAGAAATAAGTTACCTTTAGCTAATGAGCCCAATATACTTATAAAGGTCGACAAGATTGCCAAATATCCACAATTGAACACAAAATCAAAGGTTACGCATCGAAAATTTATTCACTTACATGAAAGGGAAATTCTGATGAGTCTGATGTTTGTGCAGAGCAACTGTGAGGAGGACAATTTCTAACCATTTGCCTCCTTTCCTCCAACCCCTTTTCTCTGCAGCACTAAGAAACACAAGTGCACACGCACACATTCTGTCTCTACCTACACACACACACACACACACACACACACAGTCTGCACATACAGTAGCTACAAGCACATTAAAAAAACATCAAAGTGCAGCATGGAACCTCCTTCTTGGCGTCTGTCCATAGTGGCGCTTGACAGCATTGATCTTCTCCCGACTTCCTCCCAGCTTCCAAAATCCACCTCACTTTCATGGTAAGCTTTTTTGGTGCCGTTAACCCTTTCCCTGCAAGACACCCCAGTTTGGGAGTGCTGTTGTTCAATGGCTATTCATTAGTGGCCCAGTGTTCTCATTTTGCTTTTTCCAGTGCTGATGAAACTATTTGAAACATTTTTGGTGTGGTTGTGCCATCTGATCAGACTCAGAGTGGCCCGTTCACACACTATCTATAACTCTCCACTCCCGCGTAACACACTGTCTCTCCCTGTCTATTACACACTCGGACCACACCATGGGCCTCCCCTTAATAGAGCTATTCTGCTCCCACCGTCACTATTTAGGGGACGCTAGGGGTAACAACCCACTAACAAACAAAACAATGACTGACAGGAAAGGAAATGTGGGTGTCTGAGGAAATGACATTTAAGGATGATTTTTAGGCGTCAGGGAGGCATAGAGGACATTACAAATTTGAATATACAACCCAGAAGTCTGTCGAGATTTAATATTACGTAGCTCTCCTTGAATGGCTACGGGATTACACCAAAGCCTTGGGTGAAATTCAATGCCACACATTTCACTGTAAATGCTGTTACTTTTCTCATAGTCTAGAATTGGTACACAGTATTGGTACTTCAAAACAAATTTTTATTTATTGCTAAAATGCTATTAAATACAAATGTGGTCATATTGACTCCTTTCAGTTGAGTCATCAGTTTGATGGAGCTATACCATGACATCATGAATCTTTTTAGCAACAGTCCTTTCAAGTAATTCAGTATTTGGTTCAATCAACAGTTGCCTCAGTCCTCATTCAGATTTAACATACCTGAACCTACAGTTTTACAGATCTCAATGCAAATGTTAGTATTTCCTTCATTCTACTAGAGTAGTAGAGTAGAGTAGTATTTCAACTAAATCACACATCAGCTTTGACTTTTGGACATCCAGTTGTAATTGCCAATGTGCACGCCTTGCCTCAACTCCACTGAAATGCATATCCGGTGAACCGGAGCCTCATTCTGCATTCTGATGTGCCTAATTAGAGCTATAATCATCTTTGCGTTTGTTGCAGTGCATAATGGCTGCAAATGGAGTCTGTAATTACTGAAGAGCCTGGAACATTTAGTGGCAAACAACACAAACACAAACAGCAAAAAAGACACCATCCACTGTGTGGAGAGGAGGAGGTTCAATGTAGCTTGTCAACGCAGTCTCAACGAACCTCAAAACCTGGGCTCCTGGGAAAGAACATCTATTGTCTTTTCTGCTGGAGTGTGCATTTTGAGGATGAGTCTGTAGCTTCTCCTTTGAATAGTTTAGGCACTCGCTGCTCGAGCTGAAGTAGTTTTATAAGAGGAAGTTGTATATAGACAAAAGAACAGAAATACACAGGGCAGCCTTGGGCAAAACCCCCCCCACACACTCTCCCAGTCTGCAGCACCCTCAGAATTTCAGCTGTCTCATCTGATAAATGATCCATCATTGCTCTTTCTTTCCCTCCTGTTATGAATCAGCATTCATCTCTTGTCAGTTGACTGGCGCTTAACTAAAAGAACTGAATGATTTCAACAAATTCTAGCGTTCACGTTATTGGAAGCGCAAATGCCAAGTTAATTTAATTTACTTTGCTCATTAAATCATAAAATGACATAAATTATGCTGAGGGCTTTTACCCCTGTAGAGGCACTGGGCCTGCCTTCTCATTGGTCAGAGATTCTCTGTCTGTGCTTTCTGATTCTGGTTTTCTCCGTAATAGAGTGGAGGAAAGAGAGAAACAGAGAGAAAGATGAAGGGATGCCAGACAAGAGGGATGGGAGGGATCTGCCATCCGGCATTTGGTTCAGCGGCTCAATTAGCAAACTCAAAGACACACGGGCGAGTTTTCCCAACTGGAGGACACGTGGGCCTCACTCCTCTATCATGCAGAGAGAAAAGTGGAGCGAGAGTCAGGAAGAGCCTGCCTCTTAGCCCCTCCTCTCCAGTCTAAGTAAGGGGCTAGCTGGAAGCAGAGCCACAGCCGGATCAGGGCCGGACCTCAGGCAGAAACCAATCAGGAGTTGGCTGTCACACACGATGGATGAAGCTACTTGCCATAGTGAAGCTTGCATACATATCGACCATTACTCATATGCCTGCAACCATGACAGGCTGGTTGCCTTGCTTGTACAGGGAGACCTCTGCCATCATGAGTTAGCTGTATTAGGGGAGGGTTCGGGCTGGGGATTGGGGTATTGGGGGAAAAGTCGCTGGATCAATAACCCTGGCCTTTTGTGTGATTTCCCGGGACGTGCTGTAACCAGATGTAACACGTGGCATTCAGTGGCATTTTCAGTTAGCCCAGCAAATGTCAAGGGGAGCTAACAGACTTCAGCTGGGGACGGGATTCTTGAGCAAAGTGGAGATTTGTGGAAATTTTTGCTCTGTTGGCAACTTTCTAGTACATTCCATGGCATGTGGAGCTAAGGAACAGAGAGAAGGGGGAGAGAGGGAGAGAGAGACAGAGAGAGAGGGGGGGGGGGACACTGTCTTACCTTCTACTGTATTTCAGTCCATGTAGAGCAGAATTGAGGCACATACAGAGAAAGCGAGAGAGGAGGAGAGAGAGAAAGAGAGAGAGAGGGAGGGAGAGAGAGAGAGAGGAAACACTGTTTCACTGCCCAGCTGGGGGATCATGCTCACTCATCCATAAACACACACAAACGCAAGCATGCAGTGAGGCTAGTGTCAGTGTGTCATACGGCACAAATGAGAACAGAAGGGGCATGGCAACAATATATTAATGTAAAAAATAAGTTTCATTGACCTTGGCTACAATCCCAACAGCTCCAGTGTGTGTGTGTGTGTGTATGTGTATGTGTATGTGTGTGTGTGTGTGTTTTAGGCATAGAGAGAAGAGCTGTGTTTCAACGGCAGGTTTGGCTACTCTGATCACTCATATTCACAGGAACATGCTTATGGCTGACCACTTTCCCTCTCCCGTTGCCCCCCCCCCTCAAAGGAGAACACCATTCTCCTTTTAGCTTTATGCCCTGCAATACAGCTCCCCATGAATTATTAGTGGGCAGATCATAGTGCTCACTCATGCCTCGTTAGCCATGCTGCACTTGGCCTAACTGTGCCAGGTCAGATTCCGTGCATCTGCCCGCGGCTAGATGCCCGCCTGGCATCTGTACTTAAACACTGTGTCCAGCTGGCGGCTGAATTTTGGTTCAGTGCAAGTTGACCGGATGACCTTTAAAACAAGAGACTGGTGTGGACCGTATAACTGTACTGAATTTCGGCATGTTATTTTGTTGACATTGTTAAAAAACGGCCGTGTGTGTGTGTGTGTGTGTGTGTGTGTGTGTGTATGTGTGTGTGTGTGCGCACACACAGTAACAGGACTCAGCTGACAGCTGTTTCACTGCAGAAAAAACAGTGATAATTGACTGTCCTTGGCACTTGTGTTGAAAGTGGTAGACATGAACTTGTCAAGTCTTACTTTCCTAAGACACCTACTCACAGTCTTTACACACTCACATGTGAACACACACACACACACACACACACTGTCTCTCCCTCTCTCTCACATACCCACACACATGGACTCACATACATACACACGGACTCACACACACACACCACCTTCCTCAAACTGGAACTTGGTGGTAGGCCACACAGTTGAGCCAGCCCCCAGTCCCCAGCCACCTCCTCCCAAACACACACACTGCCCCCAGTGCAGCCCAGTCTTAAAAAGTCATGCTTGATGGGCTAGTCCAATCTGCAGAAATTAATTCCAGGTTTCTTTTCTGGTGGTAATGGCAGGTGGTGCGTGTGTGCATGTGTGTGTAAGAGTGTGTGTGTGTGTCTGTGTGTGTACATGTGTGTGTAAGTGTGTATAAGTGTGTGTGTGTATGTGTGTGTGCGCATCACTGGTCTGATAGCTAAGTCTTAGATGAGTCATTCCATGAGTCACACCAAAGGAGGTGAGGGAGACCATCTCCCTCTGTACCTCTACCTGTACCTTTCTTACTCTTTCTCTCTCTCTTTCTCTATCTCCTTCTCTCTTTCTCCATCTCACACTTTCTCTCTCTCCATCTTTCCTTCTCCTTCTCTTTGTGGAATGGATGCTGCTTTGACTGGCAATGAGCCCCTTTGCTACCTGCTGGGATTTTTTCCCTGAAATAGCCACAGAGTTCTGGATCTGGGCGTTTGAATGTGTGCATGTCACTTGTCCAGTCAAGTCAAAGCCCAATATCACATCTTGTAGTTAAGTATGAGAACATGAATCATGACCTTTGGCCTTTTTACTCCTGTGGTTTACTCCTAGAGTTTAATCTGGAGCTAAGGAAAATGACTGTGCAAATGGCAGAGAGTATGTGTAAGCTTATTCTACCTGCTGGGGATCCTCCAAGACCTCCTGACCATTCCCTTTCTCCCTCTACCCATCTCTACCTGTATCTACCCTATCTTTTTCTCTCTATTCCCTTCCCCTCTTCATCCCTCTGTCTTTTCTCTTCTTTTATGTCTGTGCTCATGCTCCACCCTCCCTCTCTCCACTCCATGTATCATCTATCTTTCTCTCTCTCTTATCTGTCTTTTTGCTTTAATCTTCTCTCCATCAATCTGTCTCTTTCTTTTAGTTGTGCTCTCTCGCTCACTCAAACACACACACACACACTTTCTCCATACCATACTCCTGTCTTTCCATCTCTCTCTGTCTGTGTCTCTCTGCCTATCTGTTTGTCTCTCTGTTGATCTGTCTGTCTCTACTTTACCCCTCAGGACCCCACCATTCTGTCTGTCTGTCTGTCCCTTAGGTTTGGCCAGACCTCCCCTTCAGGACCCCACCGTTCCACCGTCACTCCTCCTTATCATGTCCTCATCATCGTCTAGTCCACCGCCTGTCCTACTGTCCCCTCTGATCACCTCTCTCCTCCTTCTCTCCTCTCCTCCTCTCCCTTCATTTCCTACTCCTTCTCTCCTCTTCCTCTCTACCTCTAGCCTCATGTAATGATCATTTAGCATTGATTTTTACTTTTACTTGTAAAGCATTAGTTTACATTACTTCAGTTTGATTCAAATAAACAATAAAAGGCACAGGAAGAAGACAGTCCTGCAGGGCCATGCATCCCCCTACTCTTCTTCCCACCGCTGATAGCCTCCTCCACTGTCCAGTCCTCCCTTGTCTGCCACCCCTACCCCTCTCCACGCTTAATCGAGATTTCGCTCGTTATGCAGAGAGTGTCAGCGAGTGTCAGCGCACCAGAGCTATTTATAGCCCTTGCTCGTCCTTCTTCCTCCATGAGGGAGAAACATACTAAAACGGCTTTGAATTCAATTTCAGGCTTTTATGCAACCATGACAGAGACAGATTTAGAGCCGTCCGCTTTCGGGGGCTATAGCCATCACCACCAGCCCACCACCTCCTCCTACTCTGACTCCTTCTCATCCTCCACATTCTCAATCCGTGTCTCTTTTCATCAGTGAGGGAGGCAGTAAATGACATCTATTTCATCACTGGAATGATGATGTCAAGCCAACTCATGTGTTTATTGTTGCCATTTGCTCATGTACAGATGGACAGGGGCATTTGGAATACTTGTGCAGATCAGTCAGTCTTTAAGAACACCAGGGTTGAGGGAATGGTGGTGATGGTGGGGGAAGGGGGTGGGCAATCTCTGGGGCAAAAGATTGGCTGAGCCCTGGGAAAGTAATGTCAGAGTGTAAAATGTAAGTCAGAGGACTGGAGAGCCTTCTCACATTATTGCGTTTACTTCCAATGGCCTCGTAGCAAGCCATCGCAGTTATGTTGCGCATGTGTGCAATTGTGTGCTGTGCCAAATTCCTGGTTTTGGACTCCCAGACTACCACTGAGTGGGCCCAACCACAGTTGGTCTACTACCTCCGGATGGCCATTCAGATAGACACAGCATGCTGCTGCAGCATAACGTAACCATGCCTGACTTAAATGCCCAAAAGTTAAGCACATTTGACCTCATCACCTGTTCCCCCACAGCTTATAAACACCATACGTTAGCTTTCAGTAATCAAAAGTGAAGTCCACAACTATCTATGAATGAAAAGTCAGTCATAGGGTCCTTTGCTAAACTGAATGTCATCTATTATCTTTTCAATTGGCAGATTCTGGTGTGACACAGCAAGATCTCCAAATTGCATTATGAATTGCTAAAAAGAAAATCTAGGTTAATGTTCACTTAGGTAAAGTGATCTGTGATAAGTGCTTGTGAAGATGCCTTGTCCTATTTCCAAACTCTATTCTCCAAGGTCTTTGGTGAGCTGTGTGTACCTCAAATTTATAGCATCCACGCTGGCGTAGCTAATGTGTGAGAGCATGCATGTGTGAATGTGTGTGTGTGTATGTGTGCGTGGGTTTGTGGTGGTGCTACTGGTGGTGGGGCGATTGGGTGTGTGTGTGTATGTTTTCCAATGAGAGGTCAGCGCCTGCAGTTCCCCACCAGCGGTGATCACTCTAAATCTCCCAGCCGCCCCACGTGTGAGGGAGATATTCTTCATGGATGTTCTGGTGTGAAATCTCATGTTAGATACAGGGGTTTTAATCTGGAGACTCACTGACATTAGTTGCCCACTTCTACTGGATGTCTGTTTGCCTGTCTTTCTGTCTGGCCCTACCTGAATTTAGCTCAAGGAAATGATAGTTGTTGACACTGCATTGCAGCTATACCTAGGGGTTGATCATTAGCTACATATTATAAAACCCTTGTCTTATTTGTGTGAGGGTGTATGTGTGCATGTGGTCATGTGTATGTGTGTGTGTGTGTTTGTGTGCATGTGTGTGTGTGTGTTTGTGAGCATGTGTGTGTGTGTGTTTTGATACACCAATGACCATTGCTCGACCTGATCCTTTATCAGTTATCTGAGCCATAAACATCTTAAAGCATCTTAAACATTTAGCTCTGACTACCTTTACATGGATTCAGCCTCGTTAAAATCTCAACCTGATAGCCATCTGAAATAAACCTTTCAAATCTGTGTCCCATATTCTCAGCCCTAATGTTCCCACTGATATGTGACATCTTAGATGTGTGTGTAACTGATGTTGGGGCGGGGTGGGGTATGAGAGACACACAGACAGCTGTGTGTTTTTGCGAAGCGGAAATCTGCATAAAAACCTATGAGGACACCAAAACTGTGATGTGATCTTTACCCATCAATCCATCTAACTCGCTCCACTGACACATCTATTCATCCATCACTTCATCTTTCAGACCATCCTATCACTTCTACATCATCCATCCATCCACATTATCATCTGTCTAGCTATCTCCCTTCACACATCTTTCTACTGATTTATATGTGCATTTCAAGAGACACAAGTGGGATAATATAATGCAATAGAATGTAATGTAATATATGGGATGAAAACAATACAACAATAGGCAGTTAAGAAAGATGAAGTCATGATGTGAGAGTAAGGGAGGCAACAAAAGAGTGCTGAGGCATGATCAGCTCACTATGATGAAACATTAGTGGCACCATCATAATGAGTCCCACACATGACTGGTCTTTGAGTATACATCTCCAGTGCTGCTCATTTATCCATGTCGCTTATACTGACTGATGAATATGTGTGTGTGTGAGTGTGTGTGTGTGTGAGTGTGTGTGTGCGTATAAGTGTATGTGTGCATTTTGTGTTTGTTTGTGTGTGTGTATGTGTAGTCATTGTGGAGATGCAGCTCCCACACCCGCACTTGCACGCATGGATCATTCTTATTTGCTCACACACACACACACACACACACACACACACACACACACACACACACACACACACACACACACACACACACACACACTTGTACCTATTTAATTTGAGTACACAAACTTGCTCATCATGAAAACAGATACACACGTACACTCACGTATGTACCGGTACTCTCTCTCTCTCTCTCTCACACACACACACACACACACACACAAAAGACTGCACTGTTCAGCACACCGTGAGTCGCTCACTTCCCATCTCCCCCTTCTCAGCCACAGTCATTTATCACTATTAGCAACTTAGGAAGTGTATGAGTGTATGTGTGTGTGTGTGTGTATGTGTGTGTGTGTGTAGATGTGTCTGTTTGTCAGCATGAGTACATGCCTCTGTGTTTATCTCTGTGCTTACTCATGTATGTGTGTGTTTGTGCATTTGTGTGTGTGTGTGTGTGTATGCATACACGAGATTGCTTTTGTGTGACTGTTGGCATGTGCACATGTGCATTCCGGTCTGTGTGTGTGTGTGAGTGTGTGTGTGTGTGTGTGTGTGACTGTGCTCTTGCTGGAGCTAATTGTGATGAGTGGCCCCTTTGCTTTCTGTAGTAGCAAATGGAAGAACAGAGCTTTGAGCTGCTGCCTCCTCATGTACACTGGCTCTCTGGATGCCCTAGTTTGGATCACAAAGGTGAAAATGGTCCTGTGGGCCTTCAGCCACATAACAGGCATAAAACTATGTAGAGCGCACGTGTGTGTGTGTGTGTGTGTGTAAGAGAGAGATGAGAGATGGAGAGAGAGATGTAAAGAGGAAGAGGGAGGGAGAGAGAGAGAGAAAGAAAGGGTGAGAGACAGAGACGGGAGAGAGAGGTGGGAGAGGAATGGAGAGAGAAGTCAGAAAGAGTCGGGTGTCCACTTCCAACTCAATTCTATTCATTTACCCCCAATAACAAGATCAGTGTCCAGGCGCTTTGGAGAGGCACTACTGTGCCCCCCCCCCCCCCCAATCTAATCACAGCATGCCTTTTGCCTGATGTTTTTTTTACAAAAGCTTGCAGTTCACCGAGGACATCTCACAGCGTCTACCAGCACAGAAACTGTGTCACCCAGATTACAGCCAACTCAGCTGACTCTGCACCAGCTTTGGGTCTGAACTGGGCCGAATCTGTGGCAGCTGGTGAGGAGCACCATGTCCTTATTAGTGCATCTGCCCCTGCTCTCTTTTATGTTTACAAAACAATCCTCACACACACCCCACTGGTGACACACAGATGCAAGGGAGAGAGGAGTGTGTGCAATCCCACACACAGAAACACACACACACACACACACACACAAGCATGCACACTGACACACACACACAAAAATGCACAAACATATACTCACATGCACAAATACAGATACTCTCACACACATACACACACACACACACACACAAATGCATAATCCATGTCAGCGTTTGGGAAGTGGGACAGGACCTAATTGTGTAGAATGGCGGGCGCTCTTTGAGGGTACTGGCATTGGTGCCAGAGCAGCAGCATCAGTGAAGGCCAGAGGGTTGGCAAGAGACCTCCGCTTGGCCAAAAACAAGACCCAGTGTCCAGGGCCAGTACCGCCTCTTTCACACCTCATTTGGGAGGGGGGGGGTGTATGTATGCTTGTGTGTGTGTGTGTGTGTGTGTGTGTGTGTGTGTGTGTGTGTGTGTGTGTGTGTGTGTTTGTGTGTGTGTGTGCTTGTATATGTGTGGGAGTGTGTAAGTACGTGTTTGTGTGTGTGTGTCTGTGAGAAGCTGTTGATTAGAATAATGCAATTCAGGGCCAAACAGTGCAGAGCAGTGAATCTGGAAAGGATATGAAAAAAGAAAAGAAAGAGAGAAGATAAACACATAAATAATGAAACACACAGAGGAGGATTTGACCTCCATCCCAAGGGTCTGAAATGTTGGTGGCTGTACACATGCTCCTGAAGAACACAGGCTCCTCTCAAATACGCATATAGGGCCTTTACTTGCTTGATCTACCGCACACATACAGTAACCTTTACTACACTATATGTTACAATTTTACACCCCACATGCACCCATACCTACATAGTAACATTTACTGAACAATACACTACAGTACTACACCACACATACAGCAATCTTGACCACAGCATAGACCTCAATACATTGTACAAAACAATATTACACTATACACCACAATACTGCACTACATACAACAATACCACACCATAATACTACACTATACACCAGAACAATACTACTCTACACATCACAATACTTCTTACACACTGCAATACGCTACACACAACAATACTACACTACACACCACAATACTACAAAGATCATTTAGAATCCACGTTATACACCATGAAGTCAACTTTCAACAGCCTTGCACTAGATAAAATAGACACCACCTTTTTTGCATGTGTGTTTGGTAAGGACACCACTCCACACACACACACACACACACAAACACACACACACACACACACAAACACGTGCAAACACAGAAAAACACACAGACTAACAGGCAGATGCACACACACACACTCTCACACACGCATCATACTGTGGAAGAGCGATGTCTCATCTATATAGTATTTGTCTCACAATCCCCCATAAAAAGTCTGTAAACTGTAGTGAGAGTTTGTAAAGAGGTCGACAGGAACACTTTGGAAAGATTCTGATCAAACTGGCAAGGAGGAGATTTGGGTGAGTACTGACCTCTCTCTCTCTCTCGTTCCCATTCAGTGCTTTGGTGATAAGAGGGGTCTCTCCAACCCAACAAAAGGCCCAAACTAAGCCTGGATTAAGAAGAGCTTTTTCTTTCAGATTTATTTTTGAACTTTTCCTGCCTTTACTGATAGGACAGTGGATAGTAGACAGGAAAAGACTGGGAGGAGAGAGAGAAGGACAGTAGGGTCAGATGAGAACCTCGGTCCTGGAGGGCACTGGATTCTTGGGTGCAACCACTGAGACCTGCAGAGTCTGCTTTTTAAAACTGAGATCGGCTTCAAGTCTCGGAAATATACCATGCTTGATGCTGTCATTTGGATAGTTATAGTTAGCTAGCTTCTTAAATACTACTTAGCTACTCAGTTAGCTAGATAGATAGTGAAATATTGTTACTTAGTGTTCCAGCACTCTGCATTAACAATGGCTTCACATCACATTACACAACACACCACAGATGCTTCAGAAAACTTAGACCACACATACAAATTAGATCCTCGTTTAGACTCATTAAGAGAGAAAGTCAGATAGACAGACAGTGTGTAACAGTGAGGAAGAGGAGGAAAACCTACAGTAGGCTGTGTGACAGTGAGGAAGAGGAAGATCTACAGTAGGCTGTGTGACAGTGAGGAAGAGGAAGATCTACAGTAGGCTGTGTGACAGTGAGGAAGAGGAAGATCTACAGTAGGCTGTGTGACAGTGAGGAAGAGGAAGATCTACAGTAGGCTGTGTGACAGTGAGGAAGAGGAAGATCTACAGTAGGCTGTGTGACAGTGAGGAAGAGGAAGATCTATGGTAGACTGTGTAACGGTGAGGAAAAGGATCTAAAGTAGACTGTGTGACAGAGAGGAAGAGGAGGAGGATCTATAGCAAGCTGTGTGATAGTGAGGAAGAGGATCTACAATCGGCATTGTGACACTGAGGAAGAGGAAGATCTACAGTAAACTGTGAAGGAGAGGCAGAGGAGGAAAATCTACAGTAGTAGCTTCTAAAGGAGAAAAGGAGAGATAGGCTATGTCATAGTGGAGGAGAGAAGAGATAATATACTATAGGTTGTGTATATTAAAGTAGGAGAGGAGGGTGATACAGGCAATAGGCTGTGTGACACAGAAGGCACACCCAGAGATGTCCCTGTCGCAGTAAAGGATGTTGAAGATGCGTGATATTGAAGGAGAAAAGGGGAGAGATCTAAGTTTAATTCAGTGTAATACTGAAGGAGTGAGTGAGTGAGAGACAGAAAGAGAGAGAGCAAGAGAGGAATAGAGTGAGAGAGGGATAGAGAGAGAGATAGTAGGCTGTAGGTTGTGTCCTCGTGAATGGTGGCAGGAGAGAGACATCTACTGTAGACTAAGTGAAGATGACTGTGTCAGAGTGTGTGTGTGTGTGTATGGAGAAAGAGAGATGGAGTGTTTCGGTGCAGGAGAGGATAAGAGAGACATGAGACTGGTGGAAAAAGTAAAGGAGGAGAGGACAAAAGGAAGAGAGAAGGAAGTAGTGGAGAAACTCACACAGGGTAGAGAGAGGGAGCGAGGGAGACAGAGAAAGAGGTTGAGAGAAAGACAAAGGCAGAAAGAGAATAAGAGACAGAGAGAGAGAGGAGGAGAAAATATGAGAGAGGGAGAGAAAGAGTGAGAGTGAGAGAATAAAGGAAAGAGGAAGTGAAAGAGAGATGGTGAGAGAGGGAGAGGGACAGCAAGACATAAAGGGGGATGAGAGAGAGACAGAGAGAGAGAGAGAGAGAGAGAGAGAATGAGAGCCAGGAGGTAAACTAATCACCAAACACGCAATGCAATTTTCTGGCTCTCTGCCTCCACTCTGCCATCGTCTTACAGACACAGACACAAACACACACACGCTCACACACAGACAGACACGCACACACACGTCCCCATCACATATCCACACAGACACACAGATATACACACACATGCGCATGTGAATGCACCCCATAAACACAAATGTGCACTCCCCCCAAATCACACACACACTCACACTCACACACATGCTTGCACACACACATAGACACACACCCCTCCCTTCCGCTTCCGTCTTCAGGGCTCTTTTGATATTCTACTCACACACTCTGTCTCTCTTCCGCTCCATCCATCAGACGCTACCATTTCTGAACTGCTACCCCCACACTCCCCTTATAGTGAACTGATCCTTTCTGAAGAAGAGTATGTGTGTGTGTGTGTGTGTGTGTGTGTGGGGGGGGGGGGGGGTGGAGTAGAAGGGGCAAGGATAAATAATTGCTGAGAAGTGTGTGTGTATGTGTGTGTGTGTGTGTGTAACAACGTGGTTGTCCATACAGCAACGCAGTACAACTGTAGGGATCTTGATATTCAGCAGAAGGCAGATGAGAGGAGACAAAAACTCTGCTCAAACACAACAGCAGCTGCATCCCTGCACTTCAGATCAAACGTGTCAAGTGTGTGTGTGTGTGGATGTGTGCACACATGTGAGTATGGGTAGATGTATGTGTGTGTGGGTAGGGGAGTGAAAGATGCATTGGAGGATATGCAGATGATAACCCGACACTGTGTGTATGTGCGTGTGTTTGTGCATGAGTTTTGTTGAAGGGTGTTTTGGAAGTGTGTGTACATGTGTATGTGTTTTGCCTGCGTTTCTCTCCTCCAAATTTCTGTGTGAGAACATTTCAGTGTGTGTGTGTGTATGAATGTATTTGTGTTGATGTGTTGATGATGCCCCTTCCTCAAAATGACTGTGTGTGAGAATGTTTCAGTCTGTGTGTGTGTGTGTGTGTGCATGTGCATGTGTGTGTGTGTGTGCACATGCGCACAGATGTGAGTATGTGTGCATGGGTCCATGTGTGTTGACGTGTTGATGGCTCTCCTCTCCTCCAAACGTCTGGCCACCCGCCCCCCAGCTTAGAGGCATATCTGTGATGATGATGGATACTCTCCACCGCCGAGGCTACATGGAAATGCACAGTTTCTCTCTCTCTCTATCACTCTCTCTGTTTCCCTCATCTCTCTTCATCAGTTCCTCCTTCCCTTTTTTCCCTCTTTCACCCTCTCACCCCCCTCTCAATCTCTTTACACATCTTTCCTCTCATATTCCGTCCATCTTTATCCTTCTACCACTCCACTATTTGTCATCTCTTACTTCTAGTTTTCCTGCTTTCCTCTCCTCTCCCTCTCTCCACATTTCACAACCCCACCCCTCTATCCCCCCTTCTTCCCTCTCTCTCTTTTCATGGTATCACTCCATTCATCCATCCCTGGTGTGTGTGTGCACTCCCTCCCTCCCCAGCTATAGATATCACTAATATGCACTTAGGGGGATGATACCCAGGGGAAAACAGTCCATTTCTGTCTTTCCTTTCATTGTTTTCCTGACGCAGTCATGATTAAAACACTATGGAGGTCTGGCTCTGGGAATTCTCATGCTGTGCTGATGTAAAACAGTCCCAGAGGAGAAGAGAAAGAGAAAGAGAAAGAGAGAGCAAACAGAGAGAGACAAGAGAGCATGTCTCTCTATGTGTCGTGTGTGTATGTTAGAGAGAAAGAGAGAGAAACAGAGAGAGATGAAGTGAAACTGAAAGCGTGCTTCTATATGTGTGGTATGTGTATTGGTGTGGTTGTCTGTGCATGTTTATGGTGTGGGTATATATGATTGTATGTGTGTGTGTGTACTTTTGTGTATCTGCATGTGCTTGTGGGTGTGGATGAGTGTGTGTGTATATGTACTGTAGGTGTGTGTGGTTTGAATCCCCTTCCTATTCAGTTTTGATGTCTCATCCATCATAACTACCCCCCCCCCTTACACAATCCCACCCCCAAACATAACTGCCCTCCTGTCTTACACGCCCAAACTCCAAATATTCATAACTGCCCCCCTTTTACACCCCCACCCCCATCCCCATCTCATGTTAGGTCCTATCACCTGATCACCCCAATGTCACTCATAGTAGATGCTAGTTGCTGTTTATACTTATAGCCCTAGCTCTTTGTGTGTGTGTGTGTGTTTGTTTGTGTGTGTGTGTGTGTGTGTGTGTGTGTGTGTGTGTGTGTGTGAATGGGTGTTGGTGTGTGTGTGGCCCAAGATAGTAACCCCCACCCCCCGAAACTCATCTCATCTGCACAAAAGGCCCCAGTCACACAGTGGTAGATCATAGCCACTCTTACTGTGTATCATGCGTGTGTGTGTGTGTGGTATTTTTAGTGTGTAGGTGTGCTTGAGTACATGCATATGTTTATGTGTGTGAGTGTATGGACACATGCATGTGTGTTTGTGTGTGCGTGTATACGTATGTGTGTGTCTACATGTCTCTGTGTGTGTAAGTGTACATGGGTGTACATGCGTCTGTCTGTGTGTGTGTGTGTGTGTGTGTGTGTGTCATGGGGGCCCTGGGACCACTGTGAGCATGGAGCATATGTCAGAGCCATCAGCCACAGCTGACAGGGACAGGCTGTGACAGACAGGCCATCAGTTTGCCATTCACAGGCTAGAGGGCAGGAATGCAGGCCCTGCTGTTGATGTACACACACATACATGCACGCTCTCCTTCCTCTCCATTGCTTATTCCTTCTCTCTCTTTCATACACACACACATACACACACAGCCTTACTCTCCTCATCCTCTCCCTCTCTCACACACACACACACACACACAGACAGACACACACCCTAGGGGACCATCCACTGTTACTGTACTGAAAAACAGGGTTGTGGGTCAGCTGAACTTCAGTGTAGGTTTCCCAGCCAGAGGCCTGGAGCATCTTAATTAATTATTTTTCCCAACCAGAGGCCTGGACAATCTTAATTATTTTTACTTTCTCTTTCACTCAAACATGCCTTTGATGTTTCTTCATCAAAGATTGACAGCAAAGCACTAGTGCAATCGATACTTGTAGATGCACAAGGTATTAAGACGGACTATACTGACTCTCAAAGGAGCCAAGTGCAAAGGTCACGCATCTCCCTCCAGCTGGCATTCAGTCAGAGGTAAAGGTTGATCTGGGATTCAGTCTGTTGTAGTCATACATGAAGGCAGCTTGTACGTCTACAAAGACATCAATAACATTTGTAAAGGAGCTGACCTTTATAGCATGTCCTCAAGACACAAATAAACTGGACTAGTATAAATAAACTGGACAAAGTATAAATCTCAAATCTGAAAATTCTATTACATATTTACACAAATTAATCTAACATAAAAGATTGACATGAAGAAAATATCTTTAGATAATACTTAACAATAATGAATAATTTATGGTTATCTGTAGTGTATTTTATTATGTGAATCTACACAAAACATTTTTCATTCAGATGTTTTCCAGGGGGGTATTCCAAGTAGGAGGTTAAGCACTAAACCTGCGGAAGTTAAGCTAGAGGAAGTGGTAAACCTCAATGAGGGCTCTCCTATTATAAGGTTTACCTTTACCTTTAAGTCTAGTTCAACGTGTCCAGATTTGCTACTTAACCTACGCCCCAGTAGAGTCATTGATAGACAGATACCCAATGGGAGCCTAGCTAATCTCCATCTCTTGCTTTGTGGTTTGGTGCCAACAGACAGCCATGTGCTATCCATATCAAAAGCAGTGACAGTGTAAACTGTTAAAACACTGAATAGAAAATGTGCAGCCTTTTGCAGTTCTGCAGTCCTTATTTCTTTCTTTCAAACTCATTCATTTTTATGCACAAAGACTTTCAGGAACACACACACACACACGCCAGTTCTCCCTCTCTCCCTCTCAAACAGTGGGAACCATCAGAGGCTTAAAAGCTCAAAAGTGAACCGAATCCTTGAGTAGAACTTCTGTGTTAACTGAATGTAGTGTCCTTCAGTGTTGGCTTCTTGAGCAAATTGTTTCATTTTTTGAAAATTAACAGGAACAGTTGTGCCCACTTCCATGCCACTCCTATACCTCCTGAATAGTGAACCACAAGAGACAGGGGAGTCCATATGGGTGGGAAACGGACCTGGCTTACTAGAATCTGAATGGGTGGAGGGCCCTTGAATTAAGTGTTTGGTTGTCTTTTGGGATGCTTGAAAAAGGAAGGGGGCACACATATACCATATGTATGGGGTCTAGAGATTTGTGCTATAACCCTGGTGAGATATAACATACTCACTGCAATGGGAAAAAAGGATGCTGATACAAAACATGAGAGGCTGTAGGGTCCCAGAGAACACTCAGAGAGCAACTATGGCTATGAAAAACTGTTAAAGAGAAGAGACCTGACTTAATAAATACTGGTGTGTGTACTGAAGAACAGAAACACACACAGAGCCAGAGAGAGAGATAAAAAGGTCAGGACGTAACGAACATGGGTGATGGGTAGCAGCATTTATTGATCATCAATCACCTGATTGACCAGATGCTTTGACAGACAGGTGGGGGAGAAACTGCTAAATGGGAGAACACTCAACATTGGAAGGAGTCAGGAACACGTAGAGCTAAACTTGAGCTCCCTGACAAAGAAGCGATGGGAAACGTGATACTGATACTCTGTGTGTGTATGTGTATCTGTTTGAGTTTGTGTGTGTGTGTGTATGTGTATGTGAGTTTGTGTGTGTATGTGAGCCCGAGTGTGTGTGTGAGTTTGAGTGTTTGTGTGTGTGTGTGTGTGTGTGTAGATGTGCATATGTCTGTGTATGTGTGCGTGTGTGTGTGCACCTTGACTGAAATATCCATATTGAGACAGCCCAGATTGGCATGATGAGTCACTCAAGCAATGATTCTATCAGTGACACTTACTAGATCTGGCTAAGGAGAGCTGCTCCTATTCCCAGGCAATCTAAGGCCAGAAGGCAGTATGGAAGAGGATTAGTCAGTCACAGAAACAAGTCTTAAGTGATTGTGTGTGTGTGTATCTGTGTATGTGACTTTGTGTATGTGCCTGTGTGTTGCTATGTGTGTGTGTGTGTGTGTGTGTGTGTGTGAGTATGTGTGTGTGAATGAATCCAAGGCAAGAAGGCAGTACAGAGGAGTATTAGTCAGTCAGAGAAACACAAAAAAGTCGATGCATCGAAAAGGTTTTGGAAGAGCCACATGTTTAGCACACATTGAAATATCTTCAGAAAAAATGTAGCAGGAAACTGTTATATAAACTCCTAGCCGTGTTTAATGAAAATTAAGTGACAGTTAATGATATTAAAATGGAATGAAAGTTAATGACATTTTCTCTGTGGTTCTGGTATGCTAAATCTGTTGTTTGGTGATTGGGTACAAACAGTAAGACGCAATCAGCATTCAGCATGTCATAAACAAACACACGAGTTCCCTCCATCTGCAATGCACTGAGTAGAACACACCACAGCTGCTCCAATGCAAACTGGGTTAGGACATAATAACCATTTCCCATGAATTACACATTCAATATCAAACCATGGCTGAATTCAAATGCCCACAAGCCCTAAGCCTTGAACCCTCAATCACTTGACTAGCATGAATAGACTTCCTGATTCATGCCAGTTTATGTCTCGAAAGGCCCAGGGCTTAAGGTTTAAGGGTTTAAGGAAGACATTTGGATGAGATCAGTTCTCAAGACAACACACACACACACTCACACACACAGTCATAGTTTTTTGAGAGGCTGCAGGAGGCTCTGGATGTGGCTAAGTGAAAGGAGGGTTGTGGAAGACCTGAGAAACGACCATGATGAATGAGGAACATTAGAGCGACACAGCAGCAGATTGGTCCAGAGAGACAGCCCCAGCAGCACCCAACTCCAGGAACAAGAACCCAGAGGAGAGGATGATGAGCGAAGAAAAGAGAGAGAGAGAGTGAGAGAGTGTGAGTATGTATTGTGAGTGTTTGTGTGTAGGGGGAGAGGGAGATGGTGTGTGTGTGTGGGGGCATCATGGAGGAGAAAGTAGGACAGGAAATGTATGGGCTTGGCTCTGAGAGCACAGGACCTCTAATGAGACACTAAAGCACTGCTGTTAGGTCAAATATGCATCTCTAAACGGCTGAGATGTGTGTGTGTATGTGTGTGTGTGTGTGTGTGTTTAGGGGCGGGGGTGGTGAGGGTCATGGCAGAGAGAGAGAAAGAGAGAAGATTTATGTTTATATCATAATGACTGAATGTTTTCGTGTATTCTATGCACCTACACTCTATGTGCTTTGGCAACTCTATTTCTTGAATACTGAATTGAATTAAGAGATAGAGAGAGAGACTTTAGATTTCTCTATTTTTCTTTGGCTGATGAAAGTCTAACAAGAAAACAGCCAGCCAGCCCACTTCTGAGAAAAAACAGCCAGCCAGCCCACTTCTGAGAACATCTCAAAGTGCACGTGACATGTTTGCCTTGAACATAAAAGGGTGAAAAGGGGAGAGAAATTTCATTAATTACATCTTTTAAAACTGTAATGACCAAACTAAAAGAGAAGTTAAAGCAGTCTCAACTGAGAATACATTGTTTTAAAAAAAACTCCATTAAAGGCAACATCAACTTCTACAGTGCACTTGATGGTCAGAGCAGCAATTTAGATTACAAGCATTAGAGCATGTAGCCTATCTTTGGTGCCTGTGCCTCTTGATGGACAGGTGAATGTAACTTAATTAGGTAGGCAGAGGTTGCTATGGTGACATCTCACCAAAGTCCATTTCTCTGAGCTGTCTCACCTCACTAAACATTATTATATGCAGGTTCCTGCATACCTTCAAATGCAAGGATCCTTTATTCTCAGAAGAAAAAAAAAAAATTGGTTAAAAAAATGTTGGTTCTCTAAAAATAAATTTATTACAGATTTATGTAAAAATAAACCCTATTTATACAAAACATGTTGAAATAAATGAGGGAATGAATAAGGAAAAAAATAGGGAAAGAATAAGAATGAGATAATTAAATTGAGGATGCTACAAAACCATACATTGAAATAAAATTTAAAAGACACATTATTGTCGTTAAAGAAAATCAGTTGAATAGAGGTAGTGTTTAAGAGAAATAAGAGGAAGAGAGCAGATGTCATCTTCCCTTGAGAGACAGACATGTTTCTGTCACCCCATGCGATTAACACATCAACAGCTCTGCACCGTGCCACGCCACGCACCGACAGCAAGGCCACTCCAAAAAAATGTCAACGTGAGAAATTGAAAACAAATTGGAGAAGACAAGCCTCTTGAAACTCAGCACTTCGAAAACAGAGAGAGAGAGGGTGAGTGAGAGAGAGAAAAAGAGTCGCTGACGCCAAGTCCAGGGGCAAAAATTCTGACAAGCTGACATTTTTTCTTTCCCTCTCACTCTCTTGCTCTTCCCCTCTCTTTTTCAAGCAACCATCCCTCACAAGATCTGCCATTAAAACAGCTTCAGCAGAATCTGCACTGGAAACCCATCCCATCCCCATCTTTGAAAAGCAGAGACGGAGAGAGAGAGGGAATTAAAACAAAATAAAACAAAACAAAAAACCTTCACACTTCACCACATCATCTGTGGTGTGTAGTTGTAAAACACACAAGCATACAGACACACACACAAACACACACACACAAATGCATACAAACTCAAAGGCTCCCACCTCATCTGTGAAGTGTTGGTAACCATAAAACTAATCTCCCTCCTTGATCACAGTTTTGGTGTCGCTACTTCCATGGGTGCCTGCAGGGGCCCGCAGATGACGAGGAGAAAAACGAGGGTGTTGCAACACATAGGCAATCATACACACAATATGAATGCACACATACAAATACACACACACACACACGCACACACACACACACACACACACACAGAAAGACAGCCAGACTGATAAAGAAACAATCACATGCACACAGTTTCTCTTTCTCTCTATATCACACACATTTATACATACTTAAACTGTTTTTTTAAAACACACACGCACGCATACAAACACATTCTCTTTCTCTCTCTCCCTCACATAAACACACACACACATACATACACACACACCCCAAACTGCAGTCACACTTCCTCTCCCACCCAATGCCATACACTCTGTTCAAAGACAGACATCCAGAATGGAAGATCTTAAAGGCTAGTGAGCTGTGTGTGTGTGTGTGAGGGGATGACAATGCAGGACTGGCTACAGATCAGTGCTGACACTCTGTCACTATGGGGCAGTGTAAAGCTAAGACATCTCCTTGTCTTACATGCACACACATGCGCGCTCACACGCACACACACACAGTGTGTGAAGACAGGTTGATGAGCAGCAGGCTTACGAGAAGTGGCAGACGCATTTCAGTTCAAAGCTACAGACATGAAGAACCAATTCATCTGATGTGTTTCTTGGGGAGATGTAAAAGATCATTTGGGTGAGTGTGTATATGTGTGTGTATGTGTGTGCGTGTGAGAGAGTGTGATATAGAGTGTGATAGAGAGCATGTATGGGTATGTGGGTGTATATGTATATGAGAGAGAGAGAGTGCATGTGTGTGTGTAAGAGCGAGAGAGTGTGCATGTGTATGTGTGTGAGTGAGTGTGTGTGTGTGAGAGAGAAAGAGAGAGAGAGAGAGCATGTATGTATGTATGTATGCACAGTATGTATGTATGTGTGTGCGTAAAAAGTGTTTGTACATGCTACACCAGAGTATGTATGGGGCGATGGGTCCTAACTGTGTGTAAGAATGGGGCATGCGGAAATACAGTATGTTATGACTGTGTCCATATTCACCTTTTTTGCCTTTGTGTGTGTGTGTGTGTGTGTGTGTGTGTGTGTGTGTTTGTCATCAAGACATCAAAACAACCTTCTGTCTGAGGGTGGTAAGGACATCACTGTTCAGCATTGAGCATGCTCAGTCAATAAGTCATTAGTCCAGACTCTGCTCCTCTGAGGCTGTTCACTGACCCATCTTCTGACTGGGTGTCCCTCCACCCCTGACTGACACCCCCCCCCCCTCCAAAAACCCTACCCGCACCCCCATCACAGCCTCTTCAAACACTTCAGTCCTGTACCACACACACAAAGGCCACCTTTCCTCTTCTTCTAACATACACATCCACACACACAGAAACACATCCTGAGCCAGATGCCAATGCTGTGCTCACCTGACATGAGAATGTTTGCATGAGACAGTCTAGAAGACATGACAGAGACATGAGCAGAGAGGGTTAAATGGCACTGGATCATTCTGAATTAAGGAGGGAGGGGAAGGCACTGTCCAGTACTGTCCTACTAACTCGGATCTAGCCCCAATTCCACCAGATCATTTGGGTCTGTTCTGGTAACGCACACAGAGACAAGCAAACACATATACACAAACACACACACACACACACACACACACACACACAGGAAATAATTCTAAACCATCGTCATGATGCATGGAAGCTAAACAAGCTGAGGCGTGCAAATACACACAAGAGAAGACACGTAATGTGATCAATGGACTAATTAGCATGGCTACTGATTTATGCTGATTAGGCCCAATGTATTCCAGCAGACATTAGTGTGTTTGTGTGTGTGTATGTGTATGTGTGTGTGTGTGTGTGTGTGTGTTGAGGTTGGGGGATGAAGTGGTGGAGAACAGGGTCCCAGACAGTAATTAATGAAAGATATTTATGGAGTCTGAGTTCCCATGGAAACAAACACAAAAACAGACTGGTCATTGACCCTTTAATTTGCAGCCACACATCTGACAATGTTCTTATTGATTATGTCAGTAGTTTTGTGAGTATTTTGTGAGTGTTTTTCTGTTTAAGCCTGCAGAACCAGAAGTATGTAGGCATGCTTTTTTCCTGTTACAGTGGCAACAATATGTTTATACTTTGCTTACTATGCATTGCATGTCCATCAATTTCTTCCCTGTCAGTAGACTGCATGGTTAAATCTCTCTTCGTGTCTCAACTGAAATTTTACACCAGTGAAACACGGCAGTTGGTATAAGGCTAGGCAACAAATTTATTAAGACATAACTTATAACTTAATGAGTTGTCCACTATTTAATTAAACTGCCATCCATATCAGCCATTGGGTAATTTGTTTGTGTAATTTCTTTTAAGGAAAATAACTAAAAATTCTCTGACTATAGCATTTCTTATATTTTAGCTTTTCTAAGACAGTCGACTATACATATTTGGCATGCAACACCTTTTAGTCAGATGACAAAACCTACTGCTTTGGGAAACACTTATACTGATATTTCTGTTGCCAGTTTTACATTTGATCAATCAATTCATCCAGACAATTATCATCAGTTTAAGCAACTATGCAAGTAACTGTTATCTGCAGGCAAATACCACACATGTGGACACAGGATCTGATGAAGCACATGAAGACCTATGCGTGACATGTAGACAACATTACACTGTTTCTCCATCCCACATGAAAGGTTGGTTTTTTCAGGCTCACTTACTGAGTGTTTTTCCAGGTCTTGGAGTTGTTCTTGCTCTGTGTGTGTGCAGCCAGCCACAACCTCTCAGTATTACCTCACCCCCAAAACAAACAAACAAACAAATGCACAAACAAAAAAACAAAAAAACAAACACACTCAAACACAAACACACAGAAAGGCTGAGTTCTGGGGTCTTCAATGGAGAACTGAAAACAGAAGAGGGGGTGGCAGGGCGATTGGGTGGACAACAGGGGTTTGGGGAAGACAAAACAAATGGTGAAACATATGACAACTGAAACAGACAAAACTGAAAATATCACATAAAATATGAGGCATTCAGAGAAAATGTGAACACCTTCAACAGTTGTCCTAACACACTGGGTAATGACAGCTTGAGAAATAAGCCATAGATATTTAACAAAGAAGACTTCAAAGGAATTTACAAGTATAGCAAAATGAACAGGGGAGAATTTAGAGAAAAAAAAGGTAAGAAAGAAATCTGAGAGACTCTGCTAGAGTCTACTATGCTATTGTCTGTGCATGTGTCTCTGTCGCTCTCTCTCAACCTTGCACACAAAGCACACTATGGGGATATCTCAACATGAAAAAGTTTTGTAAGGGACTTTTCTTTCGATTGATCTTAAGAATGTGTTCATGTAGCTGTTCCCCATGTTCCCCGCTGGAATGTGACTACACACGCTTCACTAGAGCTGCTACTTCACAGTTTACCCATGATTCCAATTGGGATCCTTTTAGACTGTGAACTCCACCAAGGCCAGAGCCGAGCACCAGTGTCTCTCTCTTCTGAGAAGCAGTCATTGAATTACAGACATTAACATCTCCTCTGTTCTTCTGACGACTCCTTCATTCTTGCTATCTCTGACACGGGTGGCGCGGAAAACAAGAGGCGTCTCTCTCTTATCGTGAAATAAAATGTGATCCGATTATGATGCTGCCGTTTCTTTGATGTTTCCTGACATTTCTGATGGAAAGCCAGCGTGGGCTTGTTCTGAGCAAGAGACTGCCATCCTGCTGGGACAACACTCCAGGGACCAAGAGACCAACAACCCCCACTGCGCTACGCCTATCGCCACTGCCAGTGATGGCACCAGGGGCAGACAGGGACTTGTGTCTTATCGACAGCCAACAGGGGTTGCCTTTATGTTGTTTGTGTGTGTGTGTGTGTGGTGGTGGTTGGGGGGGCTATTACTCCAGGACCCTTGCTTTTGGCATTGCATGACATGCTCAATTCTGTCTTTTCTTCATAGCTAGGAGGACAAATGGACAGTCTTTCCCCTCCCCCCTCTCCACCACACACACACACACACACACACACAATGGGCACACAATTGTTTTTGATTACATCTCATACTGTGATATTAATGATAGTTGATGACATGATAGTTTATGTGTGCTGCGCACTGGAGGAAGAAGAGTTATTTTCTCATGATCGTCAGGATCAAGTAATCAGTACATTTGCACATGCTTTCAAGACCATAAGCTGGTGGATATTTGGACTAAAAATGTAGCAATTACTGCTATTTTCATATTGTTGTTTTTATGGTCAAGGATGATAAAAAAGACAGTCAAAAATGAAAAAAGAAAGACATCATGACATAGCTTGAAGTTGATATGTCCTATCCCTGCCACAATCATAGACAGAAGTAGATACACATTTAGGTTTTGTCTATCACATACATATACAGCAATATACTGACCATGCATGGAACATCCAGAAAGGGGGAGTATATCATGACATTTTGCAGAAGAAAGTATTGAAATCATTTAGTTTTTTAAAACTATTTCTTGCATTCCAAATTCTTGATTAAAGACACATATTTGCAGCCCGCCATGGAACATTACATTTATGGGTTATTATTCACTTGGTGAATGCCGTTTCATCATTTCTTTACGATCTTGATCTCCTATCACTAAATCATAAATAAAGGAGTATGCTTTTAGTCTTAATGACTGACTCTTTGTGGTAAGTAAATCGAACAGAAGCTTTGTTGTCTGATCTTTATTAACAGCAACTGTAAGGAGCAAACAGTGACCCATGATTTGTTTTTAGGACTGCATTTAGTGCTCTGGCAGGACACAGAGAAACTACAGGCTTAGCTAATATTACGTCTAACCTAGATTGCCCTATGCAGCTTAAGCCTCAAACTCAAACTCGTCTCAGACTCCCAAACTCACAACCCCCATAGACTGGAAAGTCAGGCACACTAGTTTAGCGAGCAAAAACCCCAGAGTCCTAGTTTCACTTCCTAACAGTCTCTTAAGTCAGAAGAGAGGTTTACCATCATACCTACCACACAGGAAGCGGCCCGCTGGCTACAGTTGCATATGGCAAAGCCCAGAGAGCCCCTACACACTACAGCTAATGCTGGTGCAAGACCCATGCTACAGCCTGTCAAACTCAATGAGCCTCCATCTATAGCTTAGTGTCACTGATGTGGATTGCCAACCTGTGATCAACACTGTGTGTGTGTGTGTGTGTGTGTGTGTTATTGTGAGAGAAAGTGACTGTGCCTTTGTCTCCTGCTCGGCGGGACGTGACAGTAACAGCACACAGTGCGCTGCTAGCTAACCTCCCTCCTCTTCGCCTCCTCCTCCTCCTCCTCCTCATCGCGGCGCCTTTTCTCTGCGCCCCCTACTGAAGCTCTCCGAGGCCTAGAGAGAGCAACCCTGCAATCGACTGCTAATACAACTGTCATCGCCTCACAGCACAGCAGTCGCTAGAGGCAAGCAGGCAGAGACAGAGAGAGGGAGTGAAATGAGTGAGCGCATGAGAGAGGGAGAGAGAGGTAGAGAGACTGTGAGAGAGTGAGGAGAAAGGCATGCCAAAAAGAAGAAAGAAAGCGTAAGAAGGAGAGTGACAAAGATAGAGTAGGATAGAGTGAATTAGAGAGAGAGAGAGAATGTGAAAGAGGATAGAGGATAGAAAGTGAAGGTGAGAGAGGGGGGGTGAGAATGATGAGGAGAGAGAGAGAGGGACAGAGGGACTGAGAGAAAGAAGATGTGAGAGACATAACGAGACACAGGGAAAGACAGATGTCAGCAGTGGATGAGAGGCATTGAAGGAAAAAAAAACAGTTTCAATGTCTGTGTGCGAGAAAGAGGGAGACAGGGATAAAGAGAAAGGGCTACACAAATAGAGAGAGAGAGAGATGGGGAATGAGAGTGGGATACAAAAACAGAGAAAGAAATCTGTCTGTGAGGGAAAAACAGAACCAGTGAGAATAAAGAAAGGAGGAGAAGAGAGGGGGGACAGAAAAGATGAAGGAATAAGAGAACAGAAGACAGAGGAGGGAGGAGAGGAGAGGTCAACGGATTCAGACAGGTGCTGCAGACATACACTGTCTGCTCAGCATCAAGGCAGGAAGGAACACACACACACACACACTGTCTGATGTCTTGGTCAAAGGTGACACTGCCAATGCATTTATTTTCCTGGGAAGATATTTGCGTTTATGAGGGTTTGGCATGATGGTGTGAAGTGTGTGTGTGTGTACGCATGAGCGCTTGTGAGAGTGTGTTGGGGGGTGTTACTCACAGACACAACACATATTCCAGGCTGTGAATTGTCACTCCCAAAACTCATGAGTGGTTCAACCCTGACCTGCATTGTGCTTGTTACTGTTCTGTGGCCCCGAACTCCACCCGAGCATGGCATCGCTCAACATCCACAGATACAACCAGAACCACATGAAGCAAATACGGCCCCATTTACGAGACAAGAAATATGTCCCAGCATGCCTTGCAGTCAGCTGGTGGAAGAGCCAAGAGACAGAAGACAAATCCATGTGCCTCTGAGCAAAAGGAGGAGAAAGCAGGATGCAATGCCCCGCTTCTACATGGTGGCTTTAATCTGTTTGTAGTAGCATGCTTTCTTTGCTTTAGCTGGCGTTCACTATTTGGTCTAATATCCAGTACCAAATTTTCTTGACAGCACACAATGACCTGGATCAACAGGGATATGGATCGAAACATTACATACTATACCTGACACAGCTGCCATATGGCTAACATGCTTTTTTCATTTTTTTAATATCCAAGATGTCCACACTCATTCAAGCACCAATGGTAGACCACCCTTTGACCCCACTCCTGCCTGCCTAAACTTGACCTTATGCAGAGCTCTGCCACATACATACAAGCACAAACCAGGTGCTATTAGTCAATATTTCACAGAGTTTTTAATGGGGGAGATAACCTCAGCCAGATACTAATCACTTGGAGGAAAAACACAGGAGACAGGCAGTGTGTGTGTGTGTGAGTGTGTGTGTGTGTGTGTGTGTGTGTGTGTGTGTGTGTGTGAGAGAGAGAGAGAGAGAGAGAGAATGCAAAAGAAAAAAAGAGACATGAAATAAGTAAAGGTTTGTATAAAAGTGACAGAGACAGAGGCAGACGAGGTTGCTGAGAGATAAAAGCAAGAGTTGGCAAAGAAAAGGAAATACAAGGACTTGGAACTTGAATATACAAGTGAACTGGGAGAGCGAGGGAGAACAAGGGGAGGCAGAGTGAAAGAGAGGGAGGGAGGGAGACAGAGAGAGAAAGAGAGAGAAAGAGAGAGAGAGAGAGATGGCTTGTTTGAATCTCTAATGTGCTAGAAATTCAACAAGAGAGAGCAAGAGAGAGAGAGAGAGTGTGTGTGTGTGTTTGTTTGCTGAATGCTGAGTGGCAGAGGGAGAGACTTTAAACATGAGGGAATTACTGTAACAGCATGTAGCTGATTTAGTCTTTTCTGCTGAATAACTAAATTCTATTCTCTGTATTCTTGAATGTTTTGAAAATACACATACATCTATTTACCATGGAGAAAGTGTGAGTGTGAGTACGAGTGTGAGTGTGAGTGTGAGTGTGAGTGCGAGTGTGTGTGTGAGTGTGAGTGTGTGTGTGTGTGTGTGTGTGTGTGTGTGTGAGTGTGAGTGTGTGTGTGTGTGTGTGTGTGTGTGTGTGTGTGTGTGTGTGTGTGTGTGTGTGTATGTGTGTGTGTGTGTGTGTGTGTGTGTGTGTGTGAGCTAGAGAGTGAGCTAACTGATGAGGGCAACAAATGTCCACTTCGGGTTCATTTTTCTGTGCCCCATTCAGTTAGTATTAGCTGCCAGTTCACAAATTGAGTTGTACCAAATGTTCTCATTCTTCTTCCTACTGACAGCACTCAATGCCCTCAGACAACAATGCCATGGGTTAAATTACTCGAGACGATCCCTTTAAGTCTTTAAGGGTTCAGGGCATAGAGTTAGGGGGGACAGAAGGATTTGGCTGATGAGTCTGAGTGGAAGTCAGTCAGACAGAGAAGGAGAGTGTGAGATGAATGAAAGACAGAAAGACAACTTCTAGACCTAGCTTATCTCCAATAACAGCAGTAATTGGTGTGTGTGTATATACGAGAGTATATGTGAGTGTGTGTGTGTGTGTGTAGTGGTGCTGTATCAGTCAGAATGCCTGGTCAGTGTGCTGAGGGGGATCAGCTTTAAATGTAGGTCAGTGCTGGCACAAGGGCTCTACCTCACCAGAGACTCACGGCCAGTCTCTTTCTCTCTCTCCCTGTTCTCTCTCTTTCTTGCTTATACCCTCTTTCTCTCTCTCTCTCTCTCTCTCTCTCTCCCTCCCCTTCTCTCTCTCTATTTTATATCAGTGCATGTACAGCTCTTAGTCCCTGACCCCTGCTTGAGGAAGTGGGGAATGTAATTACCACCTTGTAGCATCATCACCACAACACAAAACACTCATGTGAACACAAATGCAGGGCAGCCATGCACGCACGCACACAAACACACACACACACACATGCACACACACAAATGCATGCACACACACACCACAAATACATGCACATGCACATGCACACACACACACACACACACACACACACACAAACACACACACACAGACACACACAAACACTTCTGTGATCAAAAAAGCACTAAAGGTTTTAGAAAAAGTTCACAAAAAGGAAGACAGCAACCACTAAATAAGGCAGAGTGGGCCATCATCTCTGCTAAGTCGGCCCTTGTTGGGAGGAAGGTGGCAAAACTGATATTGTGCATACTGTCATCAGCTCTATCTGCCCAAGGCGATGGCAGCTTTCAGATGGAGCTAAAAATAGGAGCCACACTGTTTATACTAGTTCTTGTGGCCAGTCTAACTTTCTAACACTTAAAGCACAGTGAGCTAACCTGCATGCTGTGGTAATCTATGCAGACTGACAAATAGACCCAGGAACACAAAGATGCTTGTAATGAATATGTGTGTCATGATCCTGCTCTCGACCACCCGGCCTCCTACTGGTCTGTTTAAGTGTTGCAAGTTCCGTGTTTGTTTACCTTTTCCATGTGCTCATGTTTTGCTGTCTGCCCTGCCCCTTTCCCTCTTCCCGCTCTGCACCCGGTCCTCACGTCCTTGATTATTGTAATGATTTTCACCTGTTCCTTGTTTGTGTCATTGCCCTGTTCCCTATATATTCCCCAGCTCTCTCCTTGCTCCTTGTCTGATTGTCTGACCGTGTTCCCTGTCGTGAGTTGCTGTTTTGATGTTAAAGTTGATTCTCGTGTTACCTTCCTGGAATTCTGATTTTCGTGTTTGCCTGTACCCCTGTTCGCTTACCTGTGGATTTTGTATCCTGAATTTTTTGCCTACCTGTTTTCTTGGATTTATTTTTCTACAATCGAGAGGATTGCTTCCTTGTTTGCCGTCTTTGTTAAATATTACTAGACCGGATCTTTTGTGTGTTTTCCCAAAGGACTTATATGATTTTGTGTTGGACTTCCCTTCTGTTTTTTGGATCTTCTGAGCTTTATTCCCCTTTTGGATTTTTTCCCCTGATCATTGTAAAATAAACCTTTTGCTCCGATCTGCTTTTGGGTCCAGTCAGTCTGTTACAGTACAATCAGACCAAGAAGATGGACCCAGGATCCAGGACAATTCTCTTCGGCGATTCAACATCATGGGTCTCTGTTGGGCCGGCATCAGGCACAGATCGAAGACCTTAGAGCCGTGATACGGAGCCTCAGTTCCAGGGTTCAACCCCTCCAGTCGACCCTGGGTTTCTCCGTGCAGCCTGAAGTCCCAGCGCCAACCGCTCAAGCGGCATCATTGCTCCGAGAGCCCAGACTGCCTCCTCCCGAGAGGTACGCCGGTGAGCCTGGTACCTGTCGTTCATTTTTGTCCCAGTGCTCCTTGATTTTTAGCCTGCAACCCGGGTCATTCTCCACCGAGCGAGCCAAAGTGGCTTACGTCATCACCCAGTTGTCAGGACGAGCTCGAGAATGGGGAACGGCGGTTTGGGAGGCGGAGTCCCCATCCTGCGATGATTTTCGAGAATTCGCCTCCGAGATGAAGCGGGTTTTCGACCGTTCCAAACACGGGCACGAGGCTGCTCGGGAGCTGCTCCATCTACGCCAGGGCTTCCGTTCTGTTTCGGACTTCGCCATAGACTTCCAGACCCTGGCTATCTCATCTGGCTGGGGTAAGGAGGCATTGTTCGACACTTTTCTAAACGGTCTCTCTGAAGAATTGAAGGATGAATTAATATCCCATGATCTGCCTGAGACCTGCGAGGGGTTGGTCAATCTGGCCATCCGTGTTGACACTAGGTTGCAGCAACGTCGACGATTTAGGGCGTCCGGAGCTGTGGGTGGAGGAATTCCCCGTCTCGTCACCTCCTCTTCGTCATCTCCCGTCATGGCAACCCCAGAGC
Organism: Tenualosa thibaudeaui; assembly: GCA_027481765.1. Classification (NCBI taxonomy): domain Eukaryota; kingdom Metazoa; phylum Chordata; class Actinopteri; order Clupeiformes; family Clupeidae; genus Tenualosa; species Tenualosa thibaudeaui. The sequence continues at coordinate 19,216,977 of JAIFZK010000001.1, forward strand.
CCATGCAGGTGGACCGGACTCGTCTGAGTGTGGAGGAGAGACGGCGAAGGTTAAAAGCCCACCTTTGTCTATACTGTGGCAAACCCGGACACTATCTCGCCGCTTGCCGGTAAACCCCACGCTCACCCGTGAGAGGTACGGTGAGCGCCACTATTACTAACCCCTCACCAACCAACGAACCCTCCTTCCTGCCGCCCTGACCTGGGAGAACAACGACAAGAGACAGAGGTCCTCGCCGAGTCGGGCGCGGAGGAGAATTTCGTCGACGCCGGTCTGGTGAGCCAGTGTGTGCTGCCCGTAGAGAACCTCAAGGTGCCCCTGGTGGCCAACGCCTTAACGGGAGTCAAGCTGGCCACTGTCCGTCAGGTCACCATACCGGTGAGTCTCTGTCTGCTCCACACCCACTGTGAATCGATTAGGTTCTTTGTCATTGACTCTCCTGACTCTCCTGTCCTCCTAGGACACCCCTGGCTAATCAAACACAATCCCCATATAGACTGGCAGGAGAGTAAAATTATTGCTTGGTCTCCCACCTGTCAGGCTAACTGTCTCCCTGCTCCTAGTGTTTCTGTGAGGTCTGTCCCTGTCCAACCCGAGGAGTTTCCTGATCTGTCCGCTGTACCTCCAGATTACATGGACCTCAAGTCAGTTTTTAGCAAGTCCCGCGCCTCTGCCTTGCCCCCTCACCGATCCTATGACTGTGCCATCGACCTCCTTCCTGGCGCCTCCCCACCTAAGGGGCGAATCTACTCTCTTTCCCGCACCGAGACGGAGGCCATGGACAAGTACATAAGGGAGTCGCTTGCTGCTGGCATAATCCGCCCATCCTCGTCCCCTGCCGGAGCCGGGTTTTTCTTCGTCTCCAAGAAAGATGGCTCGCTCCGGCCATGCATTGATTATCGTGGTCTGAATAATGTAACCATTAAGAATCGTTATCCTCTCCCCCTCATGTCATCCGCCTTTGAGCTCCTGCAAGGGGCCAAAGTTTTCTCAAAACTAGACCTGCGGAACGCTTATCACTTGGTCCGCATACGTGAGGGGGACGAGTGGAAGACGGCGTTTAATACCACGTCGGGACACTATGAATACCTCGTCATGCCTTTTGGACTTACTAACGCCCCTGCCGTTTTTCAGACGATGGTCAACGACATTCTTAGAGATTTATTGAATCATTTTGTTTTTGTTTTTCTGGGTGACATCTTGATTTTTTCAAAGTCCTTGTCGGAGCACGTTGACCATGTCCGAACGGTCCTGAAACGCCTCCTAGACAATCAACTCTATGTCAAGGCGGAGAAATGCGAGTTCCATCAAAAGTCAGTCTCCTTCCTCGGCCACGTCATCTCCCCAGGGTCCATCCATATGGATCAGCAGAAGGTGAGGGCAGTTTTGGAGTGGCCTACACCCACCACTCGCCGAGGTCTGCAGAGTTTTTTAGGTTTCGCCAATTTTTACCGGCGATTCATCCGGAACTTCAGTACCATCGCCACTCCCCTCACTGCTCTGACCTCCTCCAAGGTCAGGTTTGTCTGGTCATCAGAGGCAGAGAGAGCCTTCAGAGAGTTGAAGAGACGTTTACTCGCCCCTGTCCTGACCCAACCCGATCCTGAACGTCAATTTATCGTTGAGGTCGATGCCTCGAGGTGGGCGTGGGGCAGTCCTATCTCAACGTTCCTCCCAAGACAACCGTATCCACCGTGTGCCTTCGTCTCCCACCGCCTTTCTCCTGCGGAGCAGAACTACGATGTGGGAAACCGAGAGCTCTTGGCCGTAAAATTGGCCTTGGAGGAATGGAGACACTGGCTGGAGGGCGCCCCGGTTCCATTTCTCGTATGGACAGACCATAAGAATCTACAGTATATAAGTCAAGCCAAGAGATTAAACCCCCGACAGGCACGCTGGTCCCTATTTTTCTCTCGGTTCAACTTCACACTCTCCTACCGCCCTGGCCATAAAAACACTAAACCCGATGCCTTATCCCGACAGTTCACTTCAGGCAGAGACAACCCAGACCCAGAGCCCATCATCCCCCCTAGTTGTGTTGTGGGAGCGGCCCGCCTCGACATTGAGTCGCTCGTTTTGGCGGCTCAAGCAGACGAGGCGGGTCCCAGTCAGTGTCCTGTTAACCGTTTGTATGTTCCCAGCTCTGTTCGCCCGCAGGTTCTGCAGTGGGGGCACTCTTCTCAACTCTCCTGCCACCCCGGGTCCAGCCGAACCCGGGCTTTCATCGAGAGACGCTTCTGGTGGCCGTCTATCAGGAGTGATGTCATCCAGTTTGTCCAGTCCTGTTCCACGTGTGCACAAAATAAATCATCCAACCAACCACCTGCCGGACTGCTTCAACCCCTAGCGATTCCCCGAAGACCCTGGTCCCACATCGCTTTAGATTTCGTGACTGGTTTGCCCCCTTCTGACGGTAACACCACCATTCTCACTGTTGCAGGATAGTCGGCGGCGGAGCAGACAGAGGGAGGCCAAAACGGTGATCCTCAGAAGGAATATTTATTATTTTTTTTCCCTTTTCAAATTTTTCTTAAAAATTGTGCAAATATTTACAGTGAAGAATAAACTTCCCAAAATGCAAAAGAAAACTTGTGAAGTACACAAAACTAAATAGGCATTGGTTCACCAGGCTACGTCAAAAGACCCTGTACAACATTTCTCAATAGCCAAGTAATGTACCTTCCACTCAAGACTCCTTTTCCCAACTGAGGCTCTGGGCCTAATACAGAGCAGTGCTAGCTGCAGCCCCTCCCACAGGGTAGCCCAAATGCAAACATAAATTAATTAACTAAATAACAACATTGTGATAGCCCAATAATAACTGAAAGAAACAAAAACAAAATACACAATAACTCAAAATTATTTTCAGTAAACAAGAAGCCTTAGGTGCATAATAAAATACCTGTTTCCCCATCACCATTAAAACACCCCGTCACAATGGCGCAGTCCACGAAACACCCGGGAACTCTACCATAACTAGCCAATGGAACATTCCCTCGGTTTCTCCACGATAACCGGGAAGTTCGGATAGCGCGGTGAGTAACAGAAGACAGTTGTTTTTGTAAATGCTAAATACTAATAAACTTCATCGTTTTAAACAGCCAGTGTGTATAATTGTGATTCTCTGCAACCAGACATGCTTAAAACAGATGAGACGATGATGATTATGAACATGAAGTGTGGATGGTAGACGTAAGTTTAGGACCAAACAATTGCTACTTGAAATGCTGGTAGGCCTTTCCCTGCACCCTCATAACAATGTAAGGCTGAAGACAGGTTATTGCAAATGGTGGGGTATGACATGTTTTGAAACCAGAATTACGAACAGTACAAAACGGTAATGCGAACAAAGTTGAAACTCACAGCAACAGGTCAGCTTTGATGTTTAACATTGCCGGCAATTGGCTGCCTATGTACTGTGTGCTTACGTGAATACTTGTCTGCGTGAGCGTCATGGCTCAGTCCGTGACATTTCCCCCCCCTTCTGGAAATGCCCCTTGTGGCATTCTAGACAGGAAGTCAGCTGTACAGTTCATTTTCCCTGCCCTGTACAACACCTCAAAGTCAAAGGGCTGTATGGCCAAGAACCACCTAGTGATCCTGGCATTTGTGTCACGCATTCGGCCCAGCCAAGACAGAGCTTGGTGATCTGTCTCAAGAACAAATTTACGCCCCAACAAGTAATATTTAAAAGAGTCCAATGCCCACTTAATGGCCAGACATTCTTTTTCTACTGTGGAGTAGTTCTGCTCCCTTGGCAGTAGCTTACGGCTAATGTAAGCCACTGGCTGTAGCTGACCCTGGTCCCCTTGCAAAAGGACCGCACCCAAGCCCCTCTCAGAGGCATCGGTCTGCACCGTAAAAGGTTTATCAAAGTCTGGACTGAGGAGCACAGGCTCTTGACACAAAGAGTCCTTTAGTCCTTAAAAGCGCTCTCGCACTGCTCAGTCCATTCCACCTTGTTTGGTTGGCACTTGGTCAGCTCAGTCAGCACAGCCGCTTGTTCCGAAAAGTTCGGTATGAAGCGCCTGTACCAACCCACAAGCCCTAAGAAGGACCGCACCTGCTTCTTGGTGGTTGGTCGCTCTGCTGCCATGATGGCTTCCACCTTCCCCACCTGAGGACGGATGACACCTCGGCCCAGGACATAGCCAAGGTAAGATGTTTCCTCCCTGGCCAAGGCACACTTCTCCGGGTGGATGGTGAGGCCCGCCTCCTTCACCAAGGAGAGAACCTGCTGCAAGTGATGGAGATGCTCCTCCCAGGTGGCGCTGTATATGATGATGTCGTCCAGGTAAGCCGCAGCAAAGCCCTCCGTCCCCCTGAGGACTCTGTCCATCAGCCGCTGGAAACTCGCTGGCGCCCCATGCAGGCCAAAAGGAAGCACTGTGAACTGGAAGTGCCCAAATGGTGTTCTAAAGGCAGTCAGCTCCTTGCTGCCCTCTGCCAGTGGCACCTGCCAATACCCCTTGCACAGATCAAGAGTGCTGAGGTACTTGGCCTTGCCCAGGCGCTCCACCAGGTCATCGACCCTAGGCATGGGATAGGGGTCAAACTTTGCCTGCATGTTGACCTTCCGAAAGTCTAAACAGAATCTCAGGCCACCATCCTTCTTGGGGACCAGGATGATTGGGCTGCTCCACTCACTGAATGACGGCTCAATGACCCCCAGCTGAAGCATCATGGCCAGCTCCTCCTTCAGGACAGGCAGCAGCCGCTCTGGAACACGGTAGGCTGGTTGCCGGACTGGGTGGTCATCCTTGAGCACCACTTGATGCTCCACCAGCTCTGTCCGTCCAGGTCGCTGTGTGAAGAGGCCCTCCGGCAGGACGTTGTAGAGATCACGCTGCCGTTCCTCTGGCAGATGACTGAGGTCAAGCTGGCTGTCCTCCTCACGGCCGGGCAAGTACTGCTCACTGTACTCCTCCTCCTCCTCGATCGCCTGGATCAGCATCGCTGACACCTCTGGCTGTGGCTGGGACTGCAGTTCTGGCTTTGGTCGCTCACTCCACTGCCTCAGCATGTTAATGTGGAAGACTTGGTGTTTCTTGTGACGGTCTGGCATGTTGATCTCGTACGTCACCTGTCCCATCTTGCGAGTCACGGTGTAGGGCCCCTGCCATTTCGCCAGCAGCTTGTTGTCTGAGCTAGGCAACAGTAGCAGGACCCGATCGCCAGGCTGGAAACTGCGCGTACGAGCTGACCGGTCATACCATGTCTTCTGTCGGTGTTGGGCTTGGTGGAGGTTTTCCTGAGCCAGGGAAGTGACAGCCATCAGCTTCTCCCTCATCTTCATGACGTAGGAGATGATGTCACTCTGTGTCGATGTCTCTCCTTCCCAGGTCTCCTTTAGAACGTCCAGTGGACCCCGTACCTGATGTCCGTACAGCAGCTCGAAGGGGGAAAATCCTGTTGACTCCTGTGGGACCTCCTGTAAGCAAACAACAGGTAGGGCAGCCACTGGTCCCACTCCTTGCCACTTTTGTCCACAAACCTTCTGAGCATGTTCAGTAGGGTCTGATTGAACCGCTCAACAAGTCCATCAGTCTGTGGGTGGTAGGGAGTGGTTCTGATGCGCCTTATCCCTAACAGATCGTAAACCTGCTTCAGTGTTCTGCTCATAAAGTTAGGGCCCTGATCCGTTAACACCTCCCGGGGGATCCCTACTCTTGAGAACAGCTGTAACAAGGCAGAGGCAACCTGCTTAGCAGTAATGTTCTTTAGGGGGAAGGCTTCAGGGTACCTGGTGGCATAGTCACAAATTACCAACATGAATCTGTTCCCTGCCTTACTCTTTTCCAGGGGACCAACAATATCCACCCCTATCCTCTCAAAAGGGGTGTCAACCACAGGTAGTGGCACTAATGGAGCACGTGCAAGGCCTTTGCCTCCAGACAGCTGACACTGGGGACATGACCTGCAGTAGCCCTTCACTTCAGCAAACATTCCTGGCCAGTAAAAACGTCTGCTAATTCTAAGGAGTGTCTTCATGTACGCCAGGTGACCTGCCCAGGGAATTGTGTGGCCTAGCTCCAGAACCTGCTTCCTGTATTTTTCTGGCACCACAAGCTGCAAACCCTCCTCGCTCTGCCTATACAGGAGGTTGTTCTGCAGAATAAAAACTTCCTTTCCAAGAGCAGGGACAAAGCAAGCACCCTCCTCCACTTTCTTCAATAATGGGGCTAGTGTGGGGTCTGCACGTTGCACCTCAGCAAAATCACCAGCCACCATCAACATCTGACTCATTTTGCAAGTCTGCATGTCCTATAATCTCTCCTACAGTCTGTCTGCGCTTATTACATCTATCCTCTCTGGTACATGTTGGGTCTGCTGGCACATCCTCACCATAAAGGGAACTCAGACATATCAACAGGTTTTGCTTTTTGCCATTGCTCGTGTCACCACACAACTCAATGCTGTCTTGCCCACTAACTCTGGTAGCACAGGAGATCTTGGCCCAACAACACTGGATAGGAGAGCTTGGGGACCAGCCCCACCCTGAGTACATATGTCTGACCACACACCCTGACATAAACATCTGCTGGACTATGTTCACTTTGGTCACCATGAACACAACAGATAGTCAGCTTGTCATTAACATTTCTGAACTCAAGGGGGACAAAGTCAGCCTGTACCAGTGTCTGTGTGCAACCTGTGTCCACTAGAGCTGTGGTGGGTTTGCCATTAAGCTCTACTTTAATAACAGGATCCCTGTTCTCCTGAGACTTAAAGGGTGTGGTGGGGTTTGGAACATAACACAGATGAAAGTGCTTGGGCTTTCTGAGGGGGCAAGCAGGGCTCTTATGACCTTCCCTACCACAGTTAAAACACGAAATGCCTCGGGGCTTGGCATTACCTGGGGGGAGGGGTGGTGTGTTTCTACTGTAGCTAGGGGAGGCATCAGAACCAGCTCCTCTACCAGCACCATCAGACTTACCCCTGGGTTGACGGTCCAGCACTCCAGCGTAGCGATATCCCTGGGGCCCTTGTGTGCTGCAAAGTTCTCCACCAGTGTGGCGGCCTCTGCTGCTGTTGATGGGTTATGCTCTTTGACCCAGGTCCTCACCTCAGGGTAGAGAACTCGTAGATATTGTTCCAGCACCATGGTCTCCATCAGGACTTCCTTGCTGCACTGGTCGTACTTAACCCACTTGCAGAACAAGTCTTTCAGCCGGACGTACAGTTCTTTCGGCGCCTCATCCAGGTGGGTCTCCCAGGACACGGAACTGGGAACGGTAAGCCTCTGCATTGATTTCATACTTTTCCAGTATGGCCTCTTTCAGCTGGTCATAGGCCAGGTGGCTTCCAGGGTCCATGGCAATGAAGGCACTTCTGGCTTGGCCTGTGCGCAGAGGGCTGAGGTGAATGGCCCAGTCCTCCTTTGGCCAGCCACAAGCTGCTGCCAGTTTCTCATATGTTGCCAGGTAGTGGTCGATGTTGTCCGAGTCTTCCAGCTTTGCCATCTTCAGCTTGTATCCTTTACCCCCTCTGGTGGTGGCTGCAGGCGGTTCAGGTGTTGCGCCTCGGGAAGGAACTGGCGTGCTCCCCTTCTGCCCACCGTCTCCACATCCAGCTGCAGCTGTGTCACTTGGTGGGTGAGGACGGAAAACTGCTGTGCTTGCCGGGCAGACTCTCTCTCCAGCTTTTCATCTCTGGCACGCTGTACATCCATAAAGGACTCAAACATCCTTGCCAGACGGTCGAGGGATGACTCCGTTGGAGTGGGCGCTGTGGACTCTGTGTCGCCTACTGCTCCAACCTCTTCATTGGCCCTCCGCCTGGTCGTCATTTTTGTGGTTGGCTGTTCACTTTTTCTCTCTGTCTAACTCCTCTATCCCACTTCTGACACCAAATGTTGCAGGATAGTCATGGCGGAGCAGACAGAGGGAGGCCAAAACGGTGATCCTCAGAAGGAATATTTATTATTTTTTTCCCTTTTCAAATTTTTCTTAAAAATTGTGCAAATATTTACAGTGAAGAATAAACTTCCCAAAATGCAAAAGAAAACTTGTGAAGTACACAAAAATAAATAGGCATTGGTTCACCAGGCTACGTCAAAAGACCCTGTACAACATTTCTCAATAGCCAAGTAATGTACCTTCCACTCAAGACTCCTTCTCCCAACTGAGGCTCTGGGCCTAATACAGAGCAGTGCTAGCTGCAGCCCCTCCCACAGGGTAGCCCAAATGCAAACATAAATTAATTAACTAAATAACAACATTGTGATAGCCCAATAATAACTGAAAGAAACAAAAACAAAATACACAATAACTCAAAATTATTTTCAGTAAACAAAAAGCCTTAGGTGCATAATAAAATACCTGTTTCCCCATCACCATTAAAACACCCCCGTCACAATGGCGCAGCCCACGAAACACCCGGGAACTCTACCATAACTAGCCAATGGAACATTCCCTCGGTTTCTCCACGATAACCGGGAAGTTCGGATAGCGCGATGAGTAACAGAAGACAGTTGTTTTTGTAAATGCTAAATACTAATAAACTTCATCGTTTTAAACAGCCAGTGTGTATAATTGTGATTCTCTGCAACCAGACATGCTTAAAACAGATGAGACGATGATGATTATGAACATGACGTGTGGATGGTAGACGTAAGTTTAGGACCAAACAATTGCTACTTGAAATGCTGGTAGGCCTTTCCCTGCACCCTCATAACAATGTAAGGCTGAAGACAGGTTATTGCAAATGGTGGGGTATGACATGTTTTGAAACCAGAATTACGAACAGTACAAAACGGTAATGCGAACAAAGTTGAAACTCACAGCAACAGGTCAGCTTTGATGTTTAACATTGCCGGCAATTGGCTGCCTATGTACTGTGTGCTTACGTGAATACTTGTCTGCGTGAGCGTCATGGCTCAGTCCGTGACACTCACAATTGTAGACCGTTTCTCCAAAGCAGTTCATTTTGTTCCCCTGCCTGGTCTCCCCTCAGCCAAAGACACTGCCCACCTCATGATACAACATGTCTTCCGTACCCATGGTCTCCCTGTAGAAGTGGTGTCTGACAGAGGGCCCCAGTTCACCTCATCTTTTTGGAAAGCCTTTTGTAAATTACTTGGTGCATCTGTTTGTCTTTCTTCCGGTTTTCACCCACAAACCAACGGACAATCCGAGAGGGCGAATCAGTCATTAGAGACCGTGCTGCGCTGTATGGTGTCCCAGAACCCTTCCGCTTGGAGCCGTCAGCTACCTTGGGTCGAGTACGCCATCAATTCCCATGTTTCATCCGCCACGGGCAAATCCCCCTTCGAGTGCTCCTTGGGCTACCAACCCCCGTTGTTTCCGGACCAGGAGGAGGAGGTTGGGGTACCTTCCGCGGAGGGATTCATCCGGCGCTGTCGGCGGACTTGGAAGCGTACTCGCACCACCCTTCTTCGATCGGCTGCCCGGATGAAGACCCAGGCCGACAAACGTCGGTCCCAAGCTCCCTCCTACCGTCAAGGCCAACAGGTGTGGTTATCCACACGGGACCTGCCTCTGAGGGTCGAATCCCGCAAACTTTCCCCACGATTCATCGGTCCATTCCCCATCACCAAGGTCATCAGCCCCACAGCCGTCCGTTTAAAACTTCCCTGTCCTTTACGCCGCATCCATCCCACCTTCCATGTTTCCCGCATCAAGCCCTTTATCTGTAGCCCCATGCATCCACCTCCTGCTCCCCCACCTCCCCCCCGCCTCATAGATGGGTCTGAAGCTTACACTGTTAAAGGACTTTTGGACGTTCGTCGCCGGGGCCGGGGCACCCAGTACCTCGTTGACTGGGAGGGCTACGGTCCTGAGGAGAGGTGCTGGGTTCCGGCCCGGCACATCCTAGACCCCAACCTAATCAAAGACTTCCGCCGCCAACATCCCTCCTCTACCCAAGGGACGCCAAGAGGCGTCCGTTAGAGGGGGGGTACTGTCATGATCCTGCTCTCGACCACCCGGCCTCCTACTGGTCTGTTTAAGTGTTGCAAGTTCCGTGTTTGTTTACCTTTTCCATGTGCTCATGTTTTGCTGTCTGCCCTGCCCCTTTCCCTCTTCCCGCTCTGCACCCGGTCCTCACGTCCTTGATTATTGTAATGATTTTCACCTGTTCCTTGTTTGTGTCATTGCCCTGTTCCCTATATATTCCCCAGCTCTCTCCTTGCTCCTTGTCTGATTGTCTGACCGTGTTCCATGTCGTGAGTTGCTGTTTTGATGTTAAAGTTGATTCTCGTGTTACCTTCCTGGAATTCTGATTTTCGTGTTTGCCTGTACCCCTGTTCGCTTACCTGTGGATTTTGTATCCTGAATTTTTTGCCTACCTGTTTTCTTGGATTTATTTTTCTACAATCGAGAGGATTGCTTCCTTGTTTGCCGTCTTTGTTAAATATTACAAGACCGGATCTTTTGTGTGTTTTCCCAAAGGACTTATATGATTTTGTGTTGGACTTCCCTTCTGTTTTTTGGATCTTCTGAGCTTTATTCCCCTTTTGGATTTTTTCCCCTGATCATTGTAAAATAAACCTTTTGCTCCGATCTGCTTTTGGGTCCAGTCAGTCTGTTACAATGTGTGTGAGAAACCTGGAGAAAGAGGACAGTTGATGAGTTGATACTGGGCATTTACAGGGTTTTAATAATGACATGATGCTGTTAATAAAGGGTTTGTTACAGCATGCAATATGTTTCAATAACATATGTATAACCATGGGACTTTTGTAATACAAGTGTGCAACTACGCACATTGGTATGGGCCTGTAATACTAAGTGTGAAAGATAATGCACATATTCACACATACACACACACGCGCCTGCCTGTGTGTGCGAGTATGCTATGTGGGCATGTATGTGTGTTTATGTGTATGTGTGGAGTGCAGTATGTGTGCACATGTCTGTGTGTGCGTGTAGTGTTGATGTATCAGTCAGAATGTGTGGACATGTGTGTGTGACTTTGTGTACAGTGTATGTGCGTGTGTGTGTGTCTTTGTGTGTGTACAGTTTATGTGTGTGTACAGTGTGTGTACAGTGTGTGTGTGTGTGTGTGTGTCTATGCATGTAATGGTTGGGATGGAGCTGTTTGATGTAAGAGGCCATGCTGCACTCCAAGCTGTGGTGCTGGGAAAATGAACTGACTGCCTCATCTCCCAGGCTTTCCCACACAACACACAGCTAAACATACACAGTTAAATATATAAAGAAACAAACTCAAGGCACTGACAGCCCAGGAAACCATTGGGTTATGATACTGGTGGATGTTCCCCCTCTCTCATCTTCCCAGAATCCCCCTGCCTTCTGGTGTTTTTCCTGGCTTGTAGATAAAGTTTCTCTCTTGTTCTCTCTCTCTTCCCCTGACTGAGCTGACTTTCTTTGATTTAGCAGCCAACTAATATGTGTGTGTGTCTGTGTGTCACAGAGATTCCTTATAAAGGATCACTTAGCAGAAATCCATTTATGTGTGTGTGTGTTTGTGCAGCACATCTCCTTGTAAGTGTTTAGCAGGACAGCACAGGGTGCAAATCATGTGTCTATTGGCCTGGCAACAGTTTCAGATTTGGGATGGTTTGTGTGAGTGTGTGTGTGTAGTGTGTGCGTGTGTGTGTGTGTGTGTGTGTGTGTGTGCGTGTGTGTGTGTAATGTGTGTGTGTGTGTAATGTGTGTGAGAGTGGTGGAGGTGGCAGTGAGGGGACATGTACACATATGCCTGTCAGTGATGAGTACAATACAAAAGTCCCTCTGAGGTTCTTGCTGAATCTCCTCCAAGAGGAACAGAGAATAAAAGAGAATATCACAGTACAGTATACTGTGTTAGACAGTCCACTATGTCCTCTATCTTCAAAAACATTGTTTATATTTCATAGAAATTACATCAATTTCACCTCCCTCTGTACACTTCACCTAAATGTGCTCGTCCTGTTTACACACATACAAAGGCCAAAGGTGAGGAGAGGTGAGACACACAAGTTGCTTCTGTGTGATTCTTCACGACACAAATACTCTGACTGAAAGATTCTATAATGGAATTCTTCATCAACAGGATTTCATGGGGTTGTGTACTATTACAAATGAAGACAGTGCAATATGCTACCTGAGCAAAAAATGGTGGCACGTTTGGAGGACAATATCATTCTGCATTAAGCCTGGACTCATTTTGCAATGCAAAAGTGGATTCCTAAACCACCCACACACACACACACACACACACACAGGCTCAGCAGCTTGCAGACTGTCATTAATGTTGACTGCTGCGCTCAGCACTACCACAACAAGACCCAATGAGGAGCGATGACAGACCACATGGTAGCCTCTGTAGCCCTGATAACGTGTGTGTGTGTGGGGGTGGGGGGGGGGGGGTGGAGCAGAGCAAACTGGACTCCCAGTGATATCCCTGGACACTGTAATGTACTCCAGCACATGAGAGGGGAAAGTAAGAGAAATATGGCAGATACAGTGGTGCATTATTTTAGGTGGTCACACACACACACACACACACACACATACACACGACAAGTATAGTGCTGCACCATAATGACACTCCAGCGAATACACACACGGCAGGTATGGTGCACCATACCAGTCACACACACACTCCTGTGACAAACACACACACACACTCATGCCCCCAAGCAGCCTTGCCCACACTGATGCCTTGTAGCTGGTGTGCATGCAGAGGAAACAGTTTGCCCATATAGAAATCCCAGACAACTTTTCTATGTTATAAGTTTCCACAATGCTCTATCCATCATTTTAATACATTTTCAACAAAATCCTGAAATGCATTACTAACTAACTATAACTAATACTTACAAATTTTTATAGCATTTCTAGGATTCATAGCATTTAGAAATAAACTCCTCACTCCATTTGACTTGTGTTGCCATGACTGTGTGCCAAAGAGACTGCAGGGTTTGCTGTAATAGGGTCGCTGTTGAGGAGTCATCGGCAGGTGCCAAGGCTGCCTGTCACAGACAGGAGAGGGAGTTAGGATAGGCTATGGATGGAGGGGGAAGGTGGAGGGCTGGTTGAATAAATGCTCAAAATGATGTCAGGCAAATGGGATTCATGCCAAATAATGTAGACAATATGTTATACAGCGTGTCTGACAAAGTGTTGTCTGCAAGAAGGCTCTCAAAACAAGCTCTTCTTCTGGACAAAGTGACACAAGAGGTTCCTACTTGATGCAGTGGGAGGCTGACATGCTAAGGCCTTGCTCCAGTGTCTGAGCTTCAATAGAAATCTCTGGAGACTCAGAGGAGAGAGAGCACCTCTTCACTTTACTCGCTGACTCACTGACTTACCACTGAGGCCTGCTGCTTAGGTTGACTTAGAAGGACTGTGTGTGTGTATTTGTGTGTGTGCTGGGGGAAGTGGGGTGTATGTGAATATGTGTGCATATGGAGCTGAAAGGGAAAAGAGAGCCTATTATGACTTCAACTAGGAGGAAAAAGAGACAGGGGCGGGGCGGAGGTGATGATGAGATGATGATGATGAGGATGGTGGTCAGTGTCAAGTCAAGTAGGTCAAGTAGGTTTTTATTGTCGTTTCAGCCATATACACAGTACATAGTCAGACGAGACAACATTTCACCGGGAACAATTGGTGATACACGTAACTGTTAAAACACAGTATGGACAAGACAGATACGTAATAGTGCCTACATACACTATTGCGGGACTACACAGATTCACTCACCCACTCACACACGCACACCACACACACAACTACACACGCACGCGTGCACACTCTTGTACACATATGTACATACATTACAACACAGTTGTAAACAATTGGCAGGTCAAAATACAGGTGACCTAAAACAAACACGCTAGACAGGTCATGGCTTTTTGCAGAGCACTGTGGCTAGTGGTGTGATTTGTAAAATGAAGACTGTTCAATATAAATATAAATAATAGCAGCTAGAGACTATTCTACATAAATATAAGTGATACCAGCAAGAAAGTGCGGGGGGCATAAGGTGCAGTGTGCTGTGACGCGCTGGTTTGCATCCTGAGTAAGAAATTCCAGTCCAATTGCACTACAGGTTGTTCAGCAGTCTGACTGCCTGCGGGAAGAAGCTCTTCCCCATTCTAGAGGTGCGGGCAGTGATACTGTGGAACCTTCTGCCAGATGGTAGTAGGGTGAATAGTCCATGGGAGGGATGGGTAGTGTCTTTGGTAATGTTCTTGGCTTTCCGCAGACAGCGGGTGCTGTAGATGTCTGAGGGGGGGGGCAGAGAGACTCCAGTGATCTTTTCGGCTGTCCTCACAATACTGGCTTTACGCAGTCTTCTCAGAAAGTACAGACGCTGCTGGGCTTTCTTTGTGATGTGTATGGTGTTGAGAGTCCATGAGAGGTCGTCAGTTATGTGTGTGCCCAGAAACTTTGTGCTCTGGACAATCTGTACTGGAAGGTTGTTGATGCACAGTGGGATGTGTTTATGCAAAGTCCGCCTGAAGTCGATGACCAGTTCTTTTGTTTTGTCCACGTTGAGGGACAGGTTGTTGTTGGTGCACCAGTTGCTGAGCTGAGCCACCTCTTCTCTGTACGGGGCCTCGTTGCCTCCGCTGATCAGACCCACCACGGTAGTGTCATCAGCAAACTTGATGATGTGGTTTGAGCTGTGCGTTGCCGCACAGTCATGGGTGAGGAGTGTAAACAGCAGTGGACTGAGCACGCAGCCTTGAGGTGCTCCAGTGTTCAGTATGGTAGTGCTGGAAGTCTTGCTCCCGATCCTGACTGCTTGTGGTCTGCCCACCAGGAAGTCCAGGATCCAGTTGCAGAGGGTTGTGTTCAGGCCAAGTTCACCTAATTTCGTCATCAGCTGCTGAGGGATGATGGTGTTGAATGCTAAGCTGAAGTCAATGAACAGCATCCTGATTTATGTGTCCTTTTGGTCCAGACAGCCAGGTGGATGGCAGTGTTGATGGCATCGTCTGTGGAGCGATTTGGGCGGTATGCAAACTGCACTGGGTCCAGTGTGGCTGGTAGTTGTGACTTGATGTGTCTCAATACCAGACTTTCGAAGCACTTCATGATGGTGGATGTCAGTGCAACTGGGCACTGTGTGAGGAGGAGGAGTAGGAGGAGAGCAGCAGCAGATAAACAATGAGTCACGGCTTTTAGCCAGGACTGGAAATGGCATCAGAGACAGTTGATTTAGGCTGTGTGTGTGTGTGTGTGTATGTGTGCGTGTGTCTGTGTGTATGTGGTGGTGCTTGTGAGTGTTTATCAGAGTGTGTTTGTGTTCAAAAAGAGAAAAGAGAGAGAAAGACAGAGAGTGTTTCTGGGTGTTTTCAGTGAGCATGAGATAAAATTACAGATACAGAAAAATGAACGGGCATGTCTACAAAGAAAGAGAGAGAGCAATATAGTGGTGGTGTTGGGATGTGTTTTTAAGGGCAGGAGGAGGTACGGTGTTGTGAAATATCTCAACTGGGAGCAGAAGTACCAGACCACAGACCGACAGGTTTGGTTGTCTACACAACCCAAAGGCTCGGAGCTGGACGCACATCCGCCTCCTGAAAGCTTAATCGACCGTTAGAGCTCCTGTATCTCCCACGACGCTAGAATTGGCTGACTTTCAAGTCGAGGCGCACGTTGAGGGCTTCAGGTCTCGCCCTGCACAACTCGTGCTGCGCGATTTCCTGAGGATCCGGGGGTAAAAAAAACGCAGACAAGCGCTCGTCTCATTATCTCATGCAACGCATGAATAAATAACCAGCCCTATCCGAGTGTTTTCTCACCAGCTGTGCGCTAGACGATGAATGTTCTTGTGGGTTAGGGGGAGCTCTTCGTACGGTGGCTAATTAAGGGTTGTCTTGGAGCTAAAGCAACTGCACTGCCGCCCAATTTTATTGGCGTTAATGTGCAAATTACTGTAAGTACCAGCTAGCTGACGGAACAACGTGTTTTGACTTGACTGTGCTGGCTGGCAACCTGGATATGCTAGCACGCCATTCAGCGAGACATGCATGGCTTAGTTAAAAAAGAAAGTAGCAAAACGGTGTTGTCATAGAACGGGGACAGAAGTCAACGCATAAATACCACACTCCTGCTGTTTAGAAACAGTGCAACAAAGGCGCTTGGAACAAGAGCTTAATCCAACCGTCAGATAGGAGGTCTTCAAACACAAGAGCACAAGAGATCAGAGTTTAAAGATTAGTAGACCACTAAACAAGTAGTGTTAATCCAACTTTACTAGTCCAGGACCACTGAACATTTGAGCGTATTTCAGAAAGCTTATTAAATAAACTACCTCAGTGTTTTCTCTGAGACAGCAAGCTTTAGCACTGGACAGATTCAGTTTGCCCAGTGGGAACGCGTGTGCGCCAGCGACCTGCCTCTGTGTCTGACTAAATTCTGAATGGATTTTCTTTTAGGGGTGATGTTTCCACCAGACACTGATGTGGCTTAAGCTGTCAATCTTGACACCGGGGGTATTTTTGAGCTCAGTGAGACTCAGGCACTGATTGCCAGTCGGAGACAAAACATCTATCAAGTGCCTTTCAAGAGCCGTGCCAAAACAAAACGGCATGAATGGTGTAGACACGATAACTGTTTAGCTACACGAGAACCTTAAGCAGCTACTAGACTGCTTCATGAAGGGCCAGACGTCCTCCGTTGTGCTATCGCTGCATCGCGTTACATTACAAGCAGACACACTTCATTAACAGTCTTAATGTTTAGAAACTCTATGCTCTTCATTTCGACACAAGGGCTGCGTCAACGATTTTATCATACCACGGCTGAAGGAGATCCTGGACGGCAGCCGACGCGTCTGTCATCAGCAAGGAGCTGAAATCTAATAGTGGCCTCTGCAGCCTCCTCCAGCCAAGATCACTGATACAGCAAATGAAATTTAGCGCTTTTAATCTCCTGATTTTAGTATCCGGATGCGCGCTAAGAAAACAGCAGCCATCAAACCCTGGGATCTACGTTTGATATTCCATTCACACACAAACATACGCATATACACAAGGGGGAGAGAGAGAGTGAATGAGTGTATTTGTGTGTGTGTGTGAGAGAGAGAGAAAAAGAGAGGGCATTGAAAATTATGACATCATGACACACTGGAGCAGTCACAGTCCTTCGAAGTCCACAAAGCAATGGACACACATTCATATCCAGTTATTTCCTTGACCAAATGTCAGGCAAATGCCCTCTCGACAAAACGTAGACACTGCGTCTGTCTGTAACTGAGGATAAACATCTCCGTAGACAATGTAATCTATAGAGCAGGTGATACTGTGGGGTCTACATAAACTGTGCGGCATTTAAGAATAGCCTACTACTTTCTGGACAGCAGATCATTTTACATCATTCATCTTCATTTGTCTTCATTTGATATTCACGTGGCTAAACAACAACATTCGCTGGAAATGTCCGAGTTTACACGGTACGTAGACATACATTAAGGGATCACCTTTCACACACGGACCAAACACTGTCTCCTATGCGGTACCATGACACATTATATAGAGAGAGTGAGAGAGAGCGCACACACACTACGCTCAATGACATCATATCACAGAGTATGTGCCAGCGCTATCACCAATAAAGTGTCGGTGAGCATTTGTGTGTGTATGTGTGTATGATGGGGGTATTCGTCGCCCCGATGGGACGCGGTTTCCATGAACACAGATGCCTGTCTGGACGCTGCTGGTCGCAGACTGGAATATTTCCGTGAGGGAGGGCGACCTGAGGCGCCGAATCCTCAGATGCACTATTCTTGACGCGATACGCTCCAGCGACCCCATAGCTACACTCGTTACTCTATTCACCAGCAGCTTTCACTCACACCCTTTTCCTGCGCTGTTACTACTACCTCGTCTCTCTCTTTCTTCCCTTTGTCAGTTTACCTTGTATAGCGGGCCGAAATTAATGGCCACTGACCTACCGTCACCTACCTACACCTACAGTGTTTCACGCTGTAAGCGGCGCCAACAGATGATTCTGAAAGGGTAAAACGCTGAATGTAAAACCTACATTCAACCCTTGAATGAACCCTTTAGGGTAGCTGCATAGGTGCAGCACATGGGGGAAAGCAGACACACACACGCATACCATTGTAAGATCACACAACAGGTCACCTGGGTTACAGGTTGAGAGAGAGTGAGAGACAGACAGAGAGAGAAGTGTAGAGGGGAGTGAAGAGAGTCCTCAGGCAAGGGGGGAATGGTGGAGTGAGAGTATGAACACTACTTTACCTCCAGACTTGTCCCATCTGAAGGAGGTGAATGAGAGTCTGCCAGACCCAGACGGAGACGTGGCAGCAGCCCCTGCCATGGAGCCCCGCGCTTAGACCCGCCGTGGCTCTTCGGCTACTCAGCCCCTCCACGGAGCTCAGCCCTCCCCCGGTGTAATCCTGCACAAACCACCTGAAGCTCAGGATTTGGACCAGCACCGAGGGGACCAGCACAAAGAACAGTGTCAGCCCGAACCAGAGGTAGTCCTGCTTGGTGTAATAGTCGACTGCCAGCCAAAGGTCTGTGCCCACGTCCCAGAAGAAGACCAACATCGCCAAAACGATCCACAGGCAGTCCAACCAGAGGCGCTCTTCCTGGGGCGGCAGCCTGGCGTCTCTCCCCTTCCCCAAGAGGTAGTGCAGGCAGGCGCTCCGACAGCCCCAGTAGCATGACGAGGTGTTGCAACAGTGGCAGATGTGAAAGGAGCTGCCCTCTCTCGGGTCTTCCTCGCCGTTCCCCGCCGTTTCGTCCAGGTTGTGCAGCTGGGCGAAACCGGTGACGACCCCCCGACCATCGGATTTCGCTGCCATCTTGCTCTCTGAAGCACCCACCTCCGGCTTCCGGGGTTCGTAACGTCACTTCCCTGACACCTGTTTTGTGAGTGCACCCCAAATGAGGTAGCCATCTAGTATTGGGGTGAAGGCGGTGCGGCGGCGACCACCGGCTCCCCTGCATATGACACGGCGGCGCAGACCACACGCATTCTCCTCGGCAGAGAGGCAACTGATCTAAAGCACCTGGCCCAGTGTGTCTAGCCCTCTCACAGGTTGGAGATCAAAACAACAATTATTAAACACTTTCGACGCAGTGTCGTCGGTTACCTGTCCATGCTGGTGCCTCCGTGATGGTCCGTTCCCGTGACAGGGCACGCTGCTGCCTTCCCTGAGCTGCACGAAGAGAGAATGGCTCGATGAGCTCCGTCCCCGTGCTGTTGTCCCACATGGAGGACGTAATCCGTTGCTCGGCGTTATTGCCACCTAGTGTTTCGTTCTTAAAACCCCAAATAAGGTACCCTCTGTATGATGTAATGCTGAAGGGAACGCGCTGCTCATATTTTTAACTCTTTCCTGGCAGGAATAAACATATTACGTGGGGCAAAGGTTTTGCTGTTTTTAAGCGATTGTTGTAAGGGAGCGATCCTGAATATCTTGGTTTTGGCTTCACCGGGACAACTGCTTAAGTATGACAGAGCAAACATCTAAAAGACTTGAATGTTAGGTGGTCGATAAAGTCAAGCATGCCTCAAACGGCAGCCGCCATACAGATGTGTCTTAGAAACAGGGTACACCAATCTACAATTACGTCTGTGTAAAATAAATGAGGACGTGCAACATACGATCCTTGTGTGAAAATTTGTGTTAACAATTCCGTATTCATTAATAGATCCCGTGATTATGTTTTTATTGCTAATTCGTGACATTAAAATGATGAGTGATGTGTAGTTATTCTTGAGGTATGTGGTGATAATGCTCTGCCTTTCCTTAAGACTTCATAGACTGGTCCACCTTAGATAATACATTTTCCTGATAAAACATAATTCTGGTCAATTGGCAACTGGCCAATTATAAACCGGAGCTGTCTGTGGTGCTGAAGTTCTCCATTGCAAGTTGGCTAAATTGTGTTACACAACTCCGACATGTAAGGTTGCTTTTGCTGTCTGTCTGAAGTATGGGGGTATCAGTACACATAGTGTCAGAAAATGAGGTAGCCTTACTATCACGAACAATCCTGGGCATTAGGCTACAGTACAACTAGAAGACAATCTGTTGGAAGATGGTCGCGAGTCACCGGTGACGATTTCAAGAGTTTTGAGTGGGATACACTGTCAATATGCTCTTTCAGCAACGGCTGCATGGCTCATGGTTACACATGAGCCTTAGATTGCCAAGCTAGCTACTTCTTCTACTAATTCAGCACCAGCCGTCAGCAGACACGAATGAGCAATCTCAAATCCGAAACACCTGCGCCAAGCACTAACTGCGACGCATAGAATTAACCGGATTAACGCTGCGTGCGGCTTTTACACTGTCCATGTCTGCATTAGAGGCGGCATCCTTCAGGCTGTAGACGTTATCATTACACGAAGCACAGAGACATGTCTGTCAGATATATAAGCTTCATCTCACGGCCAATTAACTTGAACAGTGCCCTTGTAACCTCTGGAATCCGTGATGACGCTCTATGGGGATGGGCATATTTTCGACATTTTAGACTAGGCCTTTGGCTTCCTGCATGATGTGACTCCACAGCTCGCTCATTCATTCATTCATTCATTCATTCATTCATTCATTCATTCATTCATTCATTCATTCATTCATTCACGATGTACATTCATTTATTAAGATTTATTTGTCTATAGAATATGTCCACAGTCACACGCCCATGGCATACCTTTCCGAGGCCTTTGAGTTGGTGCGGAGGTCTTTTCCATATTATCATGATGCTTCTCCAAACATAACCATTTACTTATTATCCCTTATGACTTAGATCAAGAACGCTCCAGCAGCGATCTATGTAGAATGTGGTCATAAAACTAGCGTTTGTTTTGCCTCCATATAATTTGTGATTTGTGAAATAATTTGTGAAATATTTCCCCAGAATTTCTGCTCGACTAGCTTTTTTTTATTTATAACTGTGTTGACAATTACAATTAAAGGTAACTGTTGCGAAGACAATTGCCGACTGTGCCAGATGTTGCTCCCCATTGTACCAGATGCAGCCCTGTCATCCAACACAGAAAATAATGCTTTAGGGCCAAGAGAGTTTTTTCTTCCATCGCAAACTCTATTCATTTTTCATGAAAGCAAAATGGAGCTGAATTTTTTTTACGAGTGCGGAGAGTTTATCGTAGCACACATGTAAGGGCCACTGAATAATGCAGTGAATGTAATCTTTGAGCGCTCTCGGAGGACCAGCCTCACTCGCATCATTTCACTGACAAGAAGAATCTAGACGGAATTCCCGCCTTGTCCCTTGAAACGAATGAATAGTGAAATAAAAACAGAATGGAAGTTAGATACTGAGAGCATCACACGACCAGATTTACACTTTCCTGCCTAATTGCCTGCGATGTCTGTCAACCAAAACTAACATGGTGGCATGAATGTTGAGTGAGTAAATAGCATTTGCGTTTTAACACAGTCTGTAGATGAGCAAACAAAAAAACAAAACGAACTTTTATGACATGTAAATGACATTTAGAACAATGGTGTGTTTTGTGACGAAGAAGGCGATTAAATTAGCCAAATGTTAGCCTACTGCTCACGTCTCTCTGAAATGCATCATAGGATGACTCGTCATGTGTTTTATCTTTGCCCTGCTCTTTTTTCTCATGTTTCATTTTTGTGCTCATCCTCAGTGACCTTACACACAGATTTTAACATGCTCTCGGCAGCACACTTTCACCAGGAGAGCTTTAATGAGTTAGATGAGTCCCTTTATATTTGTTATTTATATTTATATTCGTATTATTCTCTCTTGGTATTTACTGGTGCATATTTCATTTCATTCTTTGGATTTCATTAGGCTTCACCTGAGTGTGACACAAACGATTTGAAGTAGGCTACAGGAAAAAGGGTAAGACAACTACTCTGAAACCAACAGCTGGTTGGCAATGTTTTACTTGCTATTTTTCTTGCATATTTATCTCTTTGTGTTCTGTAAGTCAAAGAATGGTTGCAGCATATGAGTTATTTGAAACAACAAATATTTGAATCAATTTCTCCGCTCATGTACATATCCACACCTACCAAGAGAGAGAGAGGAGAGAGAGAATCACTGTTACTGTCCCCGCATAGGAACAAGAGCACCTTCTCCACTCTTTAAAAGAAAAAAGAAACTAAACTTAATCTAAATCAGTACTTGTTTTCTCCTTATGTTTGCTGATAGGCATAGGTAGGTGCTGCCCCCTGCTGGAAACTGGTGCAGACTCATGTTCTTGGATCACAGAAGGGTAAGGGAACACTTCATTGGTTGTTGAGCTCAGACCCTGACAGATTCAATGCCTGTTTAATGGCAGATGGCAGATGGAATGAATTTTGTTTGAAAAAGACCCCAATTAGGGCTTTGGCTTAAATGTTGGTCCAAACATGCAAAGTGAAGTTCGGAGTGTTTCCTAGAATACTGGGAAGGTAATAGTAATCTCTCTCTTACTCCCTCTTTAATATGATTGGATGGTGATATGTATGTGAGTGGAGAAATTGACTGAAATAGACAGTATGTTGTTTCAAATAACTCCTATACTGCAACCATTCTTTAACACACAGATTACATCAACGATGTATATGTAGGCAGGAAGTTCTGAGTATGACATGGCATCTGCTCCTTGTTTAGTGTTGGTGGTATTGAATAGTGTTGGTGGTAGAGCACTACGCTAAGAGAACTCTAAGAAAACACTAGGTTTATAACAGTGTATTAAAGGTACAGCAAGGTACAGCAAGTTAATTTATATAGCACATTTTATAATAAATAATGGAGAGATAAAAAATTTGTGGAGAAAAAACAGTGATCAGAGAAGACAGCACCACCAACCCCCATGTTATAAACAGGCAAACCATTAAAACACAACAAATATCTATCATATAAATATGCCCTTAAATGTGCGGTCAGTGATGCTAGGCAGTTTGTGTTTGTACACAAACAAACAATATGACTTTGACTTTAAGCTGACTTTATACTTATGTGTTGGTTAATAATAAACAAAACTGCAGAGCAAGGACTCACAACCCAGAATCAATTGCAGCAACATGGTCTGGTGCTGTGAAGATGCACTTGTACAAATGTAAATACAGATTCATGTGTCCATTCACATGCATATGTCACTATTCCTTATTCATTTCTGTCTTCTTCGTTTTGCCATTTTATTCTTGCTTTATGTGATGTACTTTAAGCAATAGTCCAGAGTCAGTCAACCCATAGCTCTGTTGATCAAGGTTGCTGAGTGCAGTTGTGTAAATGTGTACATCGTAAACCGAATAGTGAAACAGCAGCCAAGGCAATGTGATGGGACTATTCTTTTTTTCATATATACCTGACCTTCTGGGATCCATGAAAACCATAGTAGTTTCCAGAAATCAGGACACTAGCAAGGTCCCAAAAGGTTATGTATCATTCCATGTAGTGATACAGTGATACTGCAGTAGAACGTTTCTTTCACAGTCTAAATGACTGCTGACTTTAAAGAGGGAATTGTGTAGTCTGCAGGGAAATATCACATTTATAATTCTGTAATATTATGTCTGACACAATTAACAGAGAAATCCGGTGTGAATCAATTCATAGCCCTGTCGTTCGAGGTCAGCAAGTGCTGCTGGTAGGAAAAGGAACAAGAACATTTCATGCGACACAGTCCAAATAGTGAACCAGCAGCCAACACTAACTGAATGGGGCACAGATATTCACTTTTAGTTTCATTTTCTATGCTCCTTTCAGTTTTCTATTCAGCCTATGTCCCTCTCCTTTAATCTGATCTCTCTAGAGGCACTGGTTTCTACATGGGTCCCATAACCATTCCAGTCAAAGGCTGTGAAGTCCCCATACTGACACGGAAACCCCTTCAGGGAAGTGACCCGCACCACCAATGCAAAACTGGAGATTACATTGCTGTTAAATGCTGTGAATTTTATTTTTTCTAGATATATCTTTCCAGAAGAGACCTCAGTTGTTAGCCATAGCGAAGTTGTTTTGTGGTCATTCATATGTGTTCAGTGTGACACCCAGGTTTGATTCCAGAGCAGATGGCCATTGCTGCCTTCTCATGATTAAACACCCTGAAGGTGATGAAGCCCGGAGTGAATCTGGTAAAAATATATATTTCATTGGCATCCAAATCCTGTACACATATCACTGCACTGACAACAGTATTGTACCATGTTCTTTTTTGTGAATTCTAATTAACCATTCAATTCAACTCAATTTGCCAAAGAAATTGTTTCATACTTCTAACAACTGGTCCATAAAGGTATCCTGTGGTGTCAGCATTTCCATAATCATAGACTACAGGAATAGATGGTCCATTGTTGGTAAGAGAGGCTCCAATGTTGTTTTTCACTTGGTAGCGCTAAGAAAGGGACATTAGGTTAGGAAGACACTTAAAACTCTGACTGCACAGGCTTGTGTGTTTGTGCGGGTAACAAAATTTTTCATGCACCTTAAAGAGGTGATAGAGGTTTCCTCCATGGATTGTCAGAAAACTTGTCTCTGTGTGATATCGTAGGATGGGAGAGATGGTCCAGTACTCTAGTGGAGTCTTATTAGGAACACACATCCTGCGCTGTAATGTCATAGTAACCAGGATTCTGTCAAAGAAGTAGGGTAAAAAGTAAGTTTTGAAGTTTGAAATTGTCAATCGTTCGTATAGTTGCTAGTATGCAGATTCAAGTTATTTAATTAAAACAACATAGAATTTCCATCTTGGTGTGTCAAAATTTCCAGCTATTTAAAAAAACTAAAGGTAATTAATATTTCTCTGTCGACATTGTTTATCTGAATCTCTTAGCATGTAGTGCATGTATTTATAGACCAGGCATCTGTTTCCCAAAACCATGGTTACAACTATGGTTTTAGGAAGCAGACCCAGGTTAGAAAAATCTGTTGAGCACAAAACTAATGTAAACCAAGGAATGGCCCTCAGTGACTCTAGTTAAGGCACGACCACACATACCAATGGACACTGGTTATGGATACTGGAGTGGCCATAGTCTACCCACATACCATAACATTGCTGATTCAGAGACACAGCACCTCACTTGAGTGAGTTATTTGTGAGCAACCAAGTTATTTACAAGGTGTCTGCCAGCCAAAGTACTGCCTGCTGACAAAGCGCTGATTTCAAAACTTTATTGAAATACAGGCACAGTGCAATTGGATAATCCTACTGTATCCAAAACAGTGTCTAAGATTATTTACAAATCTTAAACTGTGAACTTGTATGCTGGTAATTA
This sequence comes from Tenualosa thibaudeaui, assembly GCA_027481765.1. Lineage (NCBI taxonomy): Eukaryota > Metazoa > Chordata > Actinopteri > Clupeiformes > Clupeidae > Tenualosa > Tenualosa thibaudeaui. The sequence goes on from JAIFZK010000001.1 coordinate 19,242,144, forward strand.
TACTTGTGGGCTCCAAGAAGCCAAAACAAAGCAAGTTGACCAGTCACACACTTGCGCTATCCATAGTTTTGTTAGACAAATAGCTAGTAATTGGGGACATATCTGTCATCCGTCGGAGAGCTGGTTGAGCAGGGTTTGCAATGTTGGAGAGGGCTCTGCATGTTTGCGTATTGACAGATACGGAGAAGTAAAAATTAAGTTTTAGTAGCATTTACATTTACATTTACATTTAGGCATTTAACTTTTATCCAAAGCGACTTACAAAAGAGGATAACATTCAAGCTACAACACAATGAAAGAACGAACAAGGGGTGCATATTGCTAACATAGAAACTGCACCATTTTAAGTTGAAAGTGCAATAGTGCAGAGAAATTAAATTGTTAAGTGCATTCTCAAAGTTTACGCCAGGAGATATTCTTGGAAGAGCTGGGTCTTCACGAGTTTCTTGAAGGTGGAGAGGGTGTCAGTTGATCTGGTAGCACCTTGAATTTAATGCGAGCAGCCAAGGGTAACCAGTGAAGTTCAATGAACAGAGGTGTGACGTATGCCCTTTTTGGCTGGTTAAAGACCAGACATGCAGCTGCATTCTGGATCATCTGTAGCGGTTTCACTGCACAGGCTGGTAGGCCTGATAGGAGGACATTGCAGTAGTCAAGCCGAGAGATAACCAGGGTCTGTTCCAGGAGCTTGTTGGGTGCCAGGTTGCATGTTGGGTTAGGTACAGCCTGATCTTCCTTATGTTGAATAGGGAAAAACGGCACGACCGAGCCACAGAGGCAACGTGATCTGACAAATAGCTCTCCAACATTGCAAACCCTGCTCAACCAGCTCTCCGACGGATGACAGATATGTCCCCAATTTTACTAGCTATTTGTCTGCAAAGGTCAGTTGGTCATCAATCATGACACCGAGGTTTCTTGCCACTTTGGTGGGAGAAACAGACAGGGAGTCGGTCTTGATGCTGATGTCGTGATGTATGGCTTGTTTGGCTGGGAGGACCAGCAGTTCAGTTTTTGAGAGATTTAGTTGGAGGTGGTGTCCTTTCATCCATGCAGATATATCAGAGAGACAGTCCGAGATCCGTGTTGACACCGTGAAGTCATCAGGCGGAAAGGACAGATAGAGCTGGGTATCATCAGCATAGCAGTGGTACGAGAAGCCATGGGAGTGGATAATTAAGCCCAGCGAGATGGTAGCAACATAACACTCTGTGAAAGGAAACCTAATGACAGGCACACTGTGATAAACATATTTAAATCCGTACCAGGCAAGCCTGTGATTTCTGACTTCCTGAGCTAGTAGAGTAGAGTAGAGTTACTTTATTGATCCCGAAGGAAATAAAGGTGTCCAGAAGCATACACATAAAACACATAATACACAATGCAAAAACAGATCAAACATATTGCACACATCTGCATTCAGACAACATTCACTGAACAGGAAAAAAAATGATAATAATGATAATAAGAAAAACCACGAGGTAGATAAGTGTCGTGATAAGGTGCCTTGCGGTAATCCTAGTAGATACATTACTGTCACGTTCGCTAAAGCTCAAGACAGAAACCCAAATGCAGATCGGCACGGTTTATTTCAAAAGAACAAAAACTATACAAAAAGCAGTATGCGGAGGAAGTAGGCTCGGGAGATCTTGGAAATTTCACAGTGGCAAAAACAGGTAAACAGGTATCAAAAGAGCAGGGGTTCGGGGAAACAAAAGAAACTCACAAGAATTCCAGAGGCAGACACGAGAAACGAGGACGCCTCATGGCGTCCTTTTGACTGAGGCGGGGTGCTGGTGGCGAGTCGGGAACCGTGACAGAAGAGCAGGTGAGAGTTGCAGGCAGGCGACGAGTCGGGAGGCGGGGCAGGAGTGAAGAGTGTTGGTCGGGACTGAAGCATGGGTCGGAGTCCAGGACGGCCGAGTAGAGCGTAGGTCATAGGCAAGCAAAGGGGTCGTACCAGGGACGGAGGAGCAGAGCCGTAGCTCAGCAGCAGTCCAGGTTGGGCAACGGGCAGACGACCTCTCCGGAGACCGAGACAAACAGAAACAGACAGGGAATGAGGCAGGGAGGCATGGAACGGCCTGGAAACCGGTGCAAGGAACAGGTCACAGGCGGCCAGGTTCGGGGACAGGCAGGCAATCCTACAGGAGACAGAGAACAAAGCAGAAACAAGGCGGGAGACAAAGACAGACAGGACAGGGTGGTGACACATTACAATGACCCAGTAAGATTGTCCAATGTTGTAAAAGAGTCATTTAGTGCAGTAGTTATCAAGGTAGTGCAGTATATTGTTGCCCATAGTAGTATAGTCACCACCATGGACAGCATAAGAGTGTGAGTGTGTGTGGGGGCTCAAGCTGTCCAGTCCATTATGCTCAGCACCTTCTGTACAGCTGTATGGCCGAAGGAGGGACGAAGGACCTCCGCAGCCTGTCCTGCAGGAGAGGGACCGGAGTCTTTTTCTGATCAAACTCCTCTGATTGATGAAGATGGTGTGTAGGGGGTGGCGGTCTTTGTCCAATATAGAGTGTAGCCTGGGTCCTCCTCTGGGCTATAGTTAGAGACTCCAGCTCCATGCCCACCACAGACCACAGAATGGTAGAACATCAGCAGCAGACCCTGAAAGACCTCAGGCTCCTAAGAAAGTAGAGCCTGCTCTGACCTTTCTTGTTGATTGCGTCTGAGTTAGTGGACCAGTCCAGTTTATTGTCAAGGTGGACCTTGTACTTGTAAGTGCAGACTGTCTCGATAATCTCCCCATCGATCTTGACAGGCACCATGCAGCGGCGGGGCAGTTCTCCTGAAGTCCACCACCATTTCCTTGGTTTTGGTGGTGTTCAGCTGCAGCTGATTAGCCCGGCACCACCCAACGAAGTCCTCCACAAGGCACCTGTACTCCCCCTGCTGTCCATCCCTGATACACCCCACGATTGCACTATCGTCAGAGAACTTCTGCATGTGACAAGTCTCTGAGTTGTAGCTGAAATCGGTGGTGTACAGGGTAAACAGTACAGGGGAGAGCACAGTACCCTGCGGCGCACCTGTGCTGCTGACCACCTCTGATGTAAGGTCCCCAAGTCTGACAAACTGGGGCCGTTCTGTGAGGTAGTCCGTGATCCAGGTCACCAGGCCAGGCTCCACTCCCATCCTCAGCAGTTTGTCCCTTAACAGGAGTGGCTGGATGGTATTAAAAGCACTGGAGAAATAAAAAAAACATGATTCTCACAGCACTGCCTCCCTTGTCCAGGTGAGAGTGCACCCTGTGTAGGATACAGGATAGCATCTTCTACTCCCACATTCTCTTGGTAGGCAAACTGCAGGGGGTCCAGTGCATGGCGAACCTGGGGTTTGAGAAGATTGAGCAGCAGTACGCGTTCAAAGGTCTTCATTAGGTGTGAGGTAAGGGCAACCGGTCTGTAGTCGTTGAGTTCTTTTGGGTGCGCTTTCTTGGGGACAGGTATCAGGCCAGAAGTTTTCCACAGTGTCGGGACAATGCCTGTCTGCAGACTCTTGTTGAAGAGCTGCTGGAGAGGCACAGCTAATTCCACTGTGCAGGTCTTCAGCAGTCTAGCACAGACGCCGTCAGGTCCTGCCGCCTTGGACTTCAGTCTCTCCAGTGCTCCTCTCACCTGGTCCGCAGTGACTGTGGGCGGTGGATTTCGGGGGTCCGTAGGCAGAGGTGAGGGTGTGGGTGTGGGGGGTCCTTAGGCAGAGGTGATGGAGTGGGGTAGGGGGTCCATGGGCAGAGGTAGGGGGGTGTGTGGAGTGGTGTGTGTGGGGGGTCCATAAGCAGAGGTGGGGGGGTGGGGTGCGGGATGGTGAGAGTGGGGGGTGGTGGACGTGAGGGGATTGTGAGCAGAGGTGGGGGGTGGGGAGGTGTGCTGACACAGGTTGTGCAGTCAATGTCAGGGTCGTTGTCAGAGGCAGGTGGGGGAGGTGCTCTAGAGGTGACAATGGGGGTATCGATAGCCGCCCCATTACCAGAGTTGCTGAACCGGTTGTAAAAGTGATTCAGCTTGTTGGCTTTCCTCCAAGCCCTTTCCTCCAAGCCCTGTGATGGTCCTTACTCCCCTCCATACCTCTTTCATGTTGTTATCCTGTAGCTCTTGCTACAGGTGCCGTTTAAATACAGCAACAACAACAACAACAAAAAACAACATTGTACATTCTCACCAAACCATGTGGATTTCATTGCAAACCAAAGAATAGGAACCAGCAATGATAATTTTCAAAGAGTTATATTGACTGATAAGGTAATAAAACTTGCATTTTCAAACAGCAAGTGCGCAACTGTGTTTAGCAGAAGCAGGGGCAGCTGAGAGAGCCTTCATTCATCTGAGCAAAACCATGTACTTGTGTATTACTGAACCTGCTGAATCAATTATGCCAACATGGGTCAAATTACAGCCATACAGCAAGTCATGCTGTATGACTACAATTGTGCCTATACTGCTTTGACCTGTTAATCGCTGTTGTGGCTATAATTTGACTATGTCTAGCTGCCATTATGCTGTCCAGCCAACACTATAGACAATCATTTATGGCCTGACTATGACTTAATGTTGTTGAACTATATTCTGGAATTATCATGATGCGTCATGACCCAAGGCAACTGGATCAGCCCCTCGAGCCGTGCATCTGCCCAAGGTTTCTTCCTTGAATAACTACCACAAGGGAGTTTTTCTGTGCCCCTGTTGCTCTTGGGTGCTCCTTGTTAATGTCTGTAAAGTGCCATGAGACAGCTGTATTGTAAATTGCTGGTTTAATGAATGGACAAAAAAAATATTTGATTTAGAATCAAATTTTGAAAAGGCACTTACTGTCATGACTACCACATTTCTGCTGAATGTCTTTATATCTACATCCAAGAACTCTTAACTTGCTGAGAATTTTCTCCAGTTCATGATTTGTAGATTCAAGCTTTGTGTGATGAAACCAGAATTTGGATAGTCAGGAACAGAAGAGATGTTCACTGGACAGTTGGGAAATGTTGAGCTTGAACCTCTGACAAAGTCAGACTTAGAGAAAAAAGGCTGAGCATGCACTGAAATTAGGACGTGGAGTCTTTACCATCTACATTGTGTTGTGTGTCTCTGAACAATATAAATAGATAATGATAATTAAGCAATGTAACATGAGTGGGTGTGCGGTTGTTATAGATATACCCACAGCTGTGGTTTGGCCGTACAGCTTAACTGGCTGGCTTTTCATGGAGTGAAATGTCAAGAAAAGCCATATCAGCATGAAGATTCCACCAAACATTTTCCCAAAGAAACAACTGTAGAACAATATATCAAAACTCACACACTTTGTGTTGCTGTTACTTACCAGCTGTGTGATTAGCAAAGCAGAATGAGCGGTTGTTGGCTTTTTTCAACTTTTGTAGTCATAAATCCAGACAATGTTGGTGGGTATTTTGTGGTTACTGATAGCAATTAGTGTGGTGTTATGACACTGGCACACAGTTCAATTCAGTTCAGTTTGACAAAGTTCACCCTGACTGCAATGTGTGTGCTGTTGTGTATCGCATACTATCATTTAGTAGGTTAATGTAATGATCTAGGGTTAATGATAATTTTATTGTGTTTATTGTAAGTACACAAACATTTGATGCAACATAGTTGGAACATATATATAATCACTTACAGATGTAATTATAACCTCTCAGTTATTTGTGGAAGCCCGGAACCACAAGTATATGCCGTCTCAGGTTGAACTTTGGATCAATATTAATATCAGCACTCAGCTACCGATGACATTAAATATTTTGGCAATCCAGCCACCAATTTGATATCTAAAAATTTCCTCATAAAGCTCCCTTGATATGCTATAAGGTGATACCATTGGTTAGGTGTATGGCACAAATATTTTTTAATGTGTTAAGACAAAACACAGACATGAAATGTCATCGGGGGAGTGCCTGTGTTGTGTGTTTTATGGGTTTTATGTCCCTAGAAATGCCTTAAATTAAGTCTGAGGTTGGTAAAATATAGTGTTCAAATTCTTTGAGCCAATGACTAGAACAAGCTACAAGAAGTCTTCAAATTAGTTATTGTGGCAGAAGACAAATGTAGGGATATTCATGTAATATGTGTATGCCTATTATACCAAGTTCTTGTTTTAAATTATTGGTTTTGTTTCTTTTGAATTGTTATTACTTGTACTATTTGCTCCATCTTTCTTAGATTATTTTCTTATTACATGATTGATGACGGTTTTGGCTGATACAGGGAATTGAGAAAGAACTAAGTAACTAAGAAGTTACTAAAGTTGCAAAAAAAGTGAAAAGTGACCTATGCAGGTGAACTGATATCCACGACACGTGAATCTATATATCTTATCTAATATGATATCTTATATTCATATCTAATATAAATCTTTATATTTGCACACATGCATGTGTGTGTTTATTGCTTACTGGCAACAAACTATATTGTTTTAATTGTTTTTATGTCTTGTTGTTTATGGCTAACCAGCACAGAGTATAAAACCAGCCTTGCTGGTTGCTTTACAGTCCATTCTCCTCTGCTGACCTTAGAGACTGTTGCAAACAATATTGCTGTAAAGCTTACAGTGAGTTACCTGTGTCTTAGACCATTTTTTTCTCATAATCATGTTGCGAGGTATTCTCCTGCAGATATGGCTTACTCTGTTATCTCAACCCCTTGAGTGTCATCCAGGTAGGCTTTCAGAATCACTTTCAGAACCACTTGTTTCGAGAAGTTTGGTCCCAGTTGCTATGTTGATGTGTGTAATTCATTGTCATATTTCTGTTTATGACAGTTATGTTTGCTAATTGGTTAAATACAACAAATTAGTTGAACAGTTACTTATTTCCAATAATCATATCTCCATGTTTCCATATTTCCATTGTGGCAGGAGGAGCTTATTCCCATGAGAATCCAAACTTCCGAAGTATAAATATCAACAACACAAATCAGAAAATGCAGAAAATACTGAGCAAATTTAGCCTTGTTGGACGTAGCTGCAGAGATATTCAACAGAAATATGGTGTTCAAGAAGGTGAGTTTTTGTGTGCCTTGAATTCTGTTTAATTAAGCTTCATCCACAATATAGTATGCACCTCTAAACACTTGTGTGTTTTAATGTGTGACTTCATTTCAGATGGTCTATATTACCTCACCACTTCCAATGGGGTGATGTACCAGACCTACTGTGACATGACCACAGCAGGAGGTGGATGGACACTGGTTGCCAGTGTGCATGAGAACAACATGTATGGCAAATGTACTGTGGGGGACCGCTGGTCCAGTCAGCAGGGTGACAATCCCAACCGTCCTGAAGGAGAAGGGACATGGAGCAACATGAACACCTTTGGGACTCCAGAGGGAGCTACATGTGATGACTACAAGGTAATGAAGCTGTTGAAAAATTTATAAGGATAGATAAGGCTAACTCATCAGCATTTATTAGATGTTTTTGTTATGATCGCTATTGTAAAATATATTTTTTGGAGGTTGTAGATGCATCTATTCTATTGTGTGTGTATGGTTCTATAGGTAAAAGGTAAGGCCAGTTCAGTCCAAAGAGTCAAAACAGAAAAGTGTGTCAGTAGTGGGAATTAATTGTTGAATGTCATGAATTGGGTTTTCATTCCATTTGTTAACGTGCACAGCTTTTTGAATAAGTAAGCTAATACTGACCTAGAAACACTCCAAATATGCATTAATTTGTAATAGTTTGTGCCACTAAATATAATTCATTTGGTCTGATGTTGGTTAACCAGCAAGCTAACCAAGTTAGCTGAGGTATTATTACGGAAATGGAAGTAGTTTTGTAACCTGTACCGGCCATTACTTGTCTTTGACAGAATCCTGGTTACTATGACATCACAGCGCAGGATGTGTCTGTCTGGCACGTTCCTAATAACACTCCACTAGAGTACTGGACCATGTTACAACCAGTTGTTCTTTGCCTAATGTCCCTTGCTTGATTTGCAGCGCTACCATGTAAAATACAACATTGGAGCCTGTCCTGCCAACAATGGACCATCTATTCCTGTAGTCTATGATTATGGAAATGCTGACACCACAAGATACCTTTATGGACCAAATTCTAGAATTATGAAAAAATATTTTTTGTTCTCTTCTGTTTTTGGTCCAGAAAAAAATATATACTATGGCATGCCTCAAAATTCTATAAATTTTTAAGTAACTATAATAAATGCTGAATTAGAATTCACATAACAGAACACAGTGCAATGCATGTATGCAATGCGTTATCTGTCTGGAAACGTGTACAAGACTTTAATGGTAATGTGATGTTGTTACTTTCCCAGATTAATTTATTCCGGGCTTCATCACCTTCAGGGTGTTTAATAAAGAGAGGGCAGCAATGGCCATCTGCTCTGGAATCAAACCTATTAGATGCAACACTGAACATGTAAGAATGACCACAAAACAATGTCTCTCCTTGGCTAAGAAACCATATAAAATCTCATCTGGAAAGATACAAATGCATCTGTGCATTTGTGTGTGTCTTGTCAGCATAGTTTAATTAACTATATTCTATTTACAGTATTGTATTGGTGGTGGAGGGCACTCCCCTTTCCATGAAAGAAAGACTATTATTGTATTCATGTGTATTTCATGCATTTCAAGTAACATTACATTTATTTTACAGTATTGCATTGGTGGTGGAGGACACTTCCCTTTACACGATGGTAATGGGACACATGTTATGGGACACATGTAGAATGGAGCTCCTCCAGGTTGATCACTGGAGCTGCAGTGTTACTCTTTTACCACTGAGCACACAGAGTGTCCACAGATTAACTGTGGCAGACACAGTTTTCAATTAAAAGCATTTAAAACATGATATTTTTCAACACACTGCCTTCTCTGCAGTGTTTTGTACACTGAATAGCAAGTATTGGACACTGCATTCATCCGATATTGCAAAATCACATAAACATGGCAAACTGGTGATTATTCTACAGATTGAATCTGTATTGTAAATTGTAAATCTATGAAATACATTGTGTAACTCATGTGAAAGGGATCATCGGAAGACAATATTCTCCTCAAAGGTCAAGGATTTATTGTTGTTGTGCACTGGTATTTTCACCATATTTTTGTCATATTCCTATAGTGGGAAATCATTGGTGCTGTTTGTTTGTTTGTTTTCTTGCTCTCTGCCTCTACCACTGTAAACATACTGTAGGGTAGGATGCACTTTAAAAATGATCAAATCTAAAATTAGAATGAAAAATGACAGCTTAAAAGATTCCCTCCATCTAATCTCACACAAAAGGCCTCACTGTGTTCAGTAGCTTACATCATTCCCATAGTTCTAACATGGTTCATGGTTCTCATGGTGAAGAAAATCTTATTGCCTGCATCACCCAGTCATTCCAACTTATAGTTGGCCATTAGTGCCTTAGTCTGTCTGTAAATGACAAAATGGAAAAATTCTTTCCTAGTCTCTGAGGTGAATAAAAGAGGCTGAATAAAATTATAATAATAATTTATTGAATAAAGTTTTTACTGTTTTCACCATCACCTGACAATCAATCTCTGTTTTTGTTGATGATGCAACAAAGTCTTTTTTTACCCTTTTATGAACCTGTTTCATGCAATCTCGTCAAGTTCTTCCATATTAAAACCACCTAAACATATATTAATGGACTTGGCTTTCTGCACTGGGGTATGATGTGTGTGGGGTATGAAGTGTATTCTGCCGCAGACAGCCAGGAAGCCACCACCATTTGGCATGGCACAGAAACAATAGTAATCATCCTCCCCCGGTGATCAATGTAAATTAACTGCTGGTACCCCTGTGGCTGAGTAGAACCTTTTGTTCGTATTTACATTCCAAAGACCTTACCTCAGATAGATTTGGAATGTATTTCTGTATGTTATGAAATGTGAATCTATTCATGTTTGGTATCACCTTTATTATCTCAGTACAAGGAGTGTAATAGTCAAAGTGTATGACTTGTTAGAACAATCCATAAATAATATTTCTGAATCTTGGTGTATACATACAACTGGATAGCCACTTAACAATGCTGTGTTTTTGGGCCATTAGACACAATGGCACCAGGTAAAGAACCTTTCATTGTACTTCCTTCAACTGTATGCTAACTGTATGCAACTCCCCTCAGTTAAGTGTATTTAAGTGGAACACTTTCATTGTTTAAGTTATATTTAATGGTGGATGTTTTCGGGCTGAAACCCTTGTCTCCCTTGACGCGCGCCATTGTAACGATTAAACCCGTTTCCTGAAGTTGCAGAGTCTGCCATCAGTCTGCAATTCTTACTACAAACTAATTACTTTTAGGTAGTAATGCTGGGAGAGGGATAGAAACACAATGGTTGTTTCAGGGGTTGGATTTGGCTTAGGGAACTCTTAATCATTCAGTATTCCAAGACATTTTGACAATTGTGTTCTGTCACTGCCTCGCTCACAACCATGGCCATGGACCACTTCTCTTAGCTGAACCCAGGCAGGACCAGAACACACTGAATATTGTATAGAATTTACCCAATGCAAGACAATGCACAACACCCTCCTCAGAATCAGGATGGTTTGACACTGTTTGTCAAAACAGTAGTCATTTGAAATACTCTGTGTGCCCCAGCCTGTTGTTGCTCTTGTTCTCATGTTCTCATTTATGTTTGTTTACTGTGCCTCCTCTGTGTTTATGCAATTGCTTATGAAGTTGTGTTTATGCAATTGTTATAAATGTCCAGTAGAGGTAAGTATAGTTCTATAGTGCATGTATCCTAACTAAAGGATGGCTTTGTCACAACGGGCTCCAGTATGGGTAGCCTCTCAGGGACTCCGACTCCATTGCCTCATTAGGCACTATCCATGGGCAAGACTGACAAAGATGTGAATCACATAGTTTAATTTCTAATCTAATAAAAATGCATTAAAGCACTGTATTTTTCTACCATACACCGAAAGTACACGGTACTTATAGTGCATGGTAGAAATACAGTTTGGAAAAATTGCACTTTAAATCAGTAAAATGTATAAATTAAAAACACAATTTTAACACTGTGTACTTCAGGTTCACTTCAATGTGTACTGCAGAAGTATACTTCAACAATACATTTATAGAATCACTGTAATACATTATTCCTGAATTTACTTCATTGTAGTGTGCTTCTTTCACACAAGGGTCAAGAATTCTCTGATATCATTTTTGTTCTCCTACAAATTTGCCAAATACAAATTAGTTGTTTGAGGGGATATATCTGGCCATCAGAGCATGATTTTGATTTTCCTGCTGTATGCCACAGTTTTAGTTTGACAGTGGTCCATACTGTCTTTATGGGTTCAGCGGTAGAAGATCAACAATGCAGTTTAAGAGGATACCCAGCAGTATGTATGAAACTACTCACAAGAATGCTAGTGTTTCTGTTGTACTCAAAGACAAAGGGCAAATTGGCTTTCACCTTGTTTGAGAATTTACCTCTGGTGATAGTGAGATAAAGCTGAGATAAAGAACGGCCATAGTGTTCTTATTCACATCAAAGACAAAGACTGTGTGGCTCTGGAGGTACAGTACAACAAGAGTTGTTACCTACAGTACACCAGGTTTTTGAGTGGGCCTGCCAGACCAGAGAAAGAACAGTAAGTCATTTGTTAACTTCACATAAACAAACATACAGTACAATGTATTTTATTTATTTTGTATGTGAACACAATCAATCACAACACTTGTTCTTTCGAATCGTTTCTTTTTTTTTTTTTTTAGGAATGAGCCAACGTTTGATGTCAGCTATAAGATGTTCTGTGAGAGGATCACCTGTCAAAGGCTCCTTATCAGCCAGGAGGTGCTGAGAATGGGCCAGCTGAGGAAGACCTAGTCCAAATGTGGACTAATTCTAATCTCTCTATACATATACTGCACTTTCAAAATTATTTTTGTGAGATGTTTGGGTTTCACCAGCTTTCATGAAGGCAACACTCTGATAGTCCACTTCAAACAGGACATTCAGCTAGGTTTTGGGTTGCATTTTAGAGACACCAGTGTTCACCAACTGCAAAAACATGTTCAAATTCTGCAAATGTGGAGTTATGCCAATCTTTGTAGCTAAAGAAATTGAGAATGGGCAAATTATAGTCACACTATAGCCATTATATAGTTCAATATATTCATTGAACTGGTGATACTTGATACTTCAAACTACAGGTAATTGCAAGGCAATTTACTATTATTTGTCACATGCAAGGCCAGTTTAACACAAAATGTGTGTGACCATTGCTGTCTGCACAGACATGTACTATTTGGCAACAAGGAAAACAGCTGACAGTGTGGTTTGTGATTTTCTTGGCCATCCTTTGGTGTTAAATCTGTTTTATAGCAGATAGGCTACAGCCTGTAATGTCTGTGTGGTTTTTGCTGAGACTCTATTGACAGAAACACTCTTGGACATGCTACCTCATCCATCAGGTACAGACACCACACAGTCTAGCAAGATGAGTCAGATGGACAGTGAGACTGAAAGAAGAACATACATACACATACTGCACTTTAAAAACTAATTTTTTTTAGATTTTTGGGTTTCACCAGCTTTCATGAAGACAACACCCTCTGAGAGTTCATTTCAAATGGGACTTTCAGATGGTTTTGGGTGGCATTTTAGAGACAACAGTGTTTACCAACTGCAAAAACATGCTCAAATTCAGTAAATGTGGACTAATTCTAATCTCTCTATACACATACTGCACTTTAAAAACTATTTTTGTGAGATGTTTGGGTTTCACCAGCTTTCATGAAGGCAACACTCTCTGATAGTCCACTTCAAACAGGACATTCGGCTAGGTTTTGGGTTGCATTTTAGAGACACCAATTCAATTCAATTCAGTTTTATTTATACAGCGCCTTTTACAATAGTATTGTCTCATGGTGCTTCACAGAAGGAGCATCCAAGAGCAACAGGGGCAAGGAAAAACTCCCTTATGTTCAGTTAATCTAGGAAGATCTTGGGCAGATCTGCCAGGGGTCATGGAGAAAAATTACAATCAGTAGTAACCATGACAGACTATAAGTTGCCTATGGTTTTAGCTAAGGTTCATAATAGTTCATAATAGAGTATTATCCCACTTTTACATTACATGGTAGTCAGTCTATAGGTGGTTATCAGGAATTATGGCTGGACCATGTAGCAGCGGCCAGGCATAGTGAATACTCAAAGGAGTGAGATGGGTCATGGGGGTAGTAAGGGTCCATTTGACAGCGCCATTGTGAGGGGGGGTCAATCACAAAGCCTCAGGAAGGGGAGTCGGCCCCAGCATCGGCGTCCAGGAAGGTCCTCTGTGATGGGGAGTCGGTCCTGACATGGGCCTCCCGTAGTGTTGGTTGTAGTCCACTCAGGAGGGGAGGGTGAGAGGAGTCCGCCGGAATGAGGCAGGGATGACACAATTACAAAGATAATTATGAACAGAGGAAAATAGTGAATTAGGCCAGGCTCACACATCAGAAAGCAAATGTGTAATTGTGTGTGTGTAACATATATGTGTATAAATATTTATATTGAGAGAGAGAGAGTTGTACGGCATGACACATGAAGGTTGTGTGGCGGCACTAGGCTATAGCAGCATAACTAAGGTATGATGCATGGCAACCCAGCACCACTGCAGGGATGGTCAGTGGCTGCCATGCCTCGCAACTGGGGGTAACAGCAGAGGCAGTCCCTTCCAAAAGACCCATGAGAAGTGATGATTTGCCATGCACCATCCCTAACTATGGGAAACAGTAAAGAGGAAGGTTTTAAGTCTAGACTTAAAGGTATTGAGAGTGTCCGCTTGTCGAATGGGGGGGGGGGGGGGATATTCCACAGGAGGGGTGCATGGTAACAGAAGGCTCTTCCTCCTATCATAGATTTTGATATTCTTGGGATTACAAGGAGACCAGCATTTTGGGATCTTAGGGTTCTAGGAGGGTGGTAAGGGACAAGTAAGTCTTTAATATATGTTGGTGCATCGCCATTGAGGGCTTTGTAGGTTAGGAGGAATATTTTAAAATCAATTCGACTTTTAATAGGGAGCCAATGTAGGGAAGCAAGGAGAGATATGTTCATATTTTTTAGTCCTGGTGAGTGTTCGGGCCGCAGTATTTTGTATTAGTTGTAGGTTTTTGATGCAAGTATTGCTACACCCAGAGAACGGAGCATTGCAATAATCGAGCCTGGAAGTAATAAATGCGTGCATAAATTTTTCAGCATCCTTAAAGGATAGGAACTTTCTAACCTTAGCAATATTTCGTAGGTGAAAAAAAGTTTGAAATGTGTTTTACATGACTATTTAGAGAGAGGTCATGGTCAATAATTACCCTGAGGTTTTTCACTTTTGCATTACATGACGTTGACAGGCCACTGAGTAAGTTTTGGTGATGGGGTAGAGTGTTGGTCAGCTGTTTAGGGCCAATCATCATAACAGTTTTATCAGAATATAAACAAAGGAAATTATTAGTCATACAGGTTTTGGTGTCTAGAAGACATGCATCAAGTTTAGTCATTGGCATATAGTCATTAGGCTTCATAGAAAGGTAAAGCTGGGTATCATCAGCATAGGAGTGGAAAGTAATACCATGTTTCCTTATAACAGATCCTAAAGGTAACATGTACAGGGAGAACAGCAGGGGACCTAGCACTGAGCCTTGGGGTACACCAAACTTTACTTTGGTATGGGTTGATGACTCACTATGAGCGTGTACAAACTGGTAGCAACCAGAGAGGTATGATTTGAACCAGGCTGATGCAGTGTCTTTGATGCCTATCATGTGTTCTGTGTAGTCTGTGTAGTAGGATACCATGGTCAATAGTGTGGTCAATGGAACACATCAGTGTTCACCAACTGCAAAAACATGCTCAAATTCTGCATGGGCAAATTAGTGTTGGAAAGAAATGTATTTTTGAGGTAAGACGGTTTCACACAAATATACTGAATGGAATATTTATATAGAAAATGCAGCACAGGAAGGACTTAGTTGATGGTATGGATAATAAGGACATGTCCATCTCTGAAACCTTAAGATCCACAGATGTGTGTTATATCGCGATGCGATTGAAATGCGGTGAATTACTCAGAGAGTTTTTGTCACATACCATCCGCATATAACATCAAACAACTTCACTAGAGCCACACAACTGTGTGCCAGTTGCAGTGGTAAGTGTTTCACGAGAATTCACACTATATTTACAAGTGTTGTGTATGCAGTTCTGCAAAATCTGATTGCAATTTTGGAGTGTCACTATCACTGTCACTATCAATACAAAACTACACCCCTGGAGAACAGTACAGTAAAAAAAGCTCTATATACACACTGATCATTTAACATGCCTCAGGGTGGCCACAGTAACATGATTCGGGCAATCAGGGAAGGCATCAAGCAATAATGACAACAACAAAAACAATAACAATAATCATTTTATAACACTTATAGAGGGTTGTTCTTGATACTTAAAGATTCTTTACAAAGGTAAAACCTATCAAAACAAGGGTAAGGTTAAACAAAATATTCATGAGACAACCAGGCAGATCCACTGACGGTTTAATTCTGCTCCAAAGATCACACATAATTAGGCGAGGGAAATATGCAACAAACAAGCCTGGACCACCAGTTGTGTGTGCGTGTTTAAGAGGTATTGCACATAAGTGTCCATACCCCCAGTGGGGTGTGCATGTGAGAGGCACTGCACATATATTGGGGGGCAGAGGGGTTTCTCGCAGTTTGTGTGTGTGTGTGAAGCTTGGTGTCCAAGCATCCAACCCCAATTACAGAATTTCAGCTGCTTTACAATATGATCTGGAGTCATGTACGACAGCTGGCTCTTTAACTTTTTCAAGGTGGCATTGCATTGTTCCACCACTTGAGAGTTGATGGCATTGTGTTGGGGGTATGCAGCCAGCTGGTATCCTTGTGAGCACCCTGAGGCAAGAACACAATGAGTGTTAATACATATGTTATGAATTATATATGAAATATGTTATTATTGGTGAATTATAGGTGAACTAAAATGTGTAGATTCTGCTCTGCAATGGTTAAATCACTCCATCCATGGCAAATAAAGCCTCTCTTAACTGCCCCTACATGTCATCCACAATCATCATAAATTTGTGTTTATTACCTTGCCAATCAACATAACTTTTCTGAAATGATCATTGTTAGTTCCTATCCTTTGGCTTGTAAACCAATACACATGTATTAGCAAGAATTTAAGTAGATTGTGACAGTATGGCCCCCCTACAGACAACTTTAATATTATGTAGAGTTGCAGTGAAGACAACCATCACTAAAAGATAATACCTCTGTTTTTTCCAGTGTAGTCGATCCATCAAAAACCAGGTGTTTATGAAAGTGAGGGGGTCCCAATTCTCCCAGTACTCGTGCAGGTTGCAAGAGTTGTCATAAATTACCACCGTTGGCAATAATTAAATTAAATGAGAAAACATAAATAAGAGGAAAAATAGCAAATGAATTCATGGCCTTCATAATAGCTTAATTCACTTTCCCTGAACCGAGTCCTCAGCACAGTGAATGGCACATCTGGTGACTCATGAGCTGTCATTACTTGAAACCCATAGCAGATCCCTGACAGTAAGGGAAAGATCAGAAAGTCCATTATGTTTGTGTCTGGCAGATGCTTAAAGTGACTTATAGCATTAAGAATTGCAAAAAACATACCGTGTTCACAATGG
The DNA here is from genome assembly GCA_027481765.1 of Tenualosa thibaudeaui. NCBI lineage: Eukaryota > Metazoa > Chordata > Actinopteri > Clupeiformes > Clupeidae > Tenualosa > Tenualosa thibaudeaui. The sequence continues at coordinate 19,258,824 of JAIFZK010000001.1, forward strand.
ATCAAAAACACTCCAGGCAGAAGAGAGGGATGGCCAGTGGCATTCTTGTGGAATGCCTGGTGGTGATGTTTGGTGTCTGCCACATAGTACCCTCTCTGCCTTATAACAGGCAGTGAGGGGAAAAAAGACAAAATGAAGCACTGGTCTGGCCAACTCCAGGATCCACCAGGTTCTGCACTGCAGGATCCACCAGCACAAATGGGGCCTCGGCACGCTCCAATAGTTCCATCAGTTTTGGCCCAAAGAAGAAAAAGTTGACCAAGTGTCCCAATACTTCTGTTACTGCAAGCAAATTCATTGTGATGAAATATAACTCAGATTGTTATTATTTTGTTCTTCCCAGGATGTGTTTCAAATCTCAGAAATGGATTTCTGTTTGAGAGGCATTACAGAATTGTTCGGGCTTCAAAGACACTCACTTGCCTTACATGTCCCACAGGCTGTGGGCATGTGGGTTAGGTTAGGGAAATATTGGCAAGTGAGCAGTTTAAGGGTGTAAGTTCATCCTCTGATTCAACTTCTGAGGCCTGTGGATGCCTATCAAAAAGGCCCATCAGGCTGCCCCCAGAGCTGGGGTCTGTACACACCATCCCGGTGTTGTCACACACTCTCACAGCTGAGTGCTGTCGCAGCTGGCTGATGTATGATGCCAGCTGTGAGAGTGTCTCGTTTACAGCAATTCATCCACTCCCTAAAAGCAATTAACATTTAACAAAACATCAGATGACAACAAATGTATGAGTGGGAAATTTCAGAAAGAACAGTTCGATTCAAACAATAAATGACAAATCAAGGAAAAATGACCTACTTACAGTTTGAACGGTGTGATCAGCATTGGTTGGTATGTCAGACTGTCCTGGTTCCAGTGGGGATATTTCCTGTGGGGGTACTGCTTGTGGCTGTCATCCCTCCACTTTAGGCCTGTTTGGCTACCTTCTCTGCTTCAGGGATGCTTTTAGAGTCAAGGTCTGATTCAGCATTCCAAATTATTTGATGACGCATGTAAAAAAAAAAAACAATTGAAATTTTACTAAAGTATGCATCCATGTTTATTTTCACTTAGGTCCATGTGCGGGGGTCTTAGTTTTATTGCCCAATAGAGAATATGAAGTTCATGGGTGCACTCTCTGGTCAGATTGATTTCTGCAGAAGATGGACAAAAATGTCTGCAAAATATCAGTCAACTTTAACTTAATATTGCACCTATGGTGAAGAATACAGAGTTCTGTGGAGGCAATTACTATTGTACACGTCATGTTCATTCCATGTCTGATCACAGTCCCACAAAGTTAGACCTTACCTGACTAGTCTTTGGAATATAGGACAGATAGAAAGGTGTGGACCCAACACCTCACTGAAACTCGATATTTTTATTGTTATAAAGGATATTTATGGTCATATGGTCATCAAATTTGAGGCAAGAAACAAGTTGGAATATGTCAATAAAAGGCAGGAAAAAAGTTGTAAAACTAAAGGCAGAACAGAGGACACTTCATTGTTAATTACATTAAAGATATTTTCACTTGTACAACCACAGGGCATTTTTAAATAAGACTCTGGATCAAGCCCAAGTATGAAGTATTGTATTTATTGACATTTTAACAAACATCCCATGGTTGGCCTGAACTACCCTTGACACTCAGAGACATTTTGTGTGTTTTCTTTAGAGAGAAAGCGCAATCAGTTATGTCATCAGTACGTACATGCTGATTTCTCTATCGATTGTCTGGAAAGAGTTAACCTTGCACGTTAGATAAATGAAACCGTCTTTCATTATCATTTTGAACAACAATGGTAAGGCACGAATATATGCCCAGTTACACAGTTACAGAATTTTATCTTTTTTGATGAGAATTTGTAGGATAATTTGTGATACACTATTCAAGCAAACCTCGAAAGCAAATAAGCAAGCAAAATAAGCAAGCTAAAATGACTAAGATAGTTATTTGAGAAGATTACTCTAGTTCTGCCATTTCAATTACTAATTTTCCAGATTTGTACAGCTCCTTCAATCCCTTTGACAGTACTGATCGTGTTGTGAAAAAGATACTCCAGCTGCTGCTGCATTGGCCACCACAGGCACAAAGATGCAGGCTGTCTCAACAACACCTGCCAACAAAAGTTTTGCCATCAGGTCTGTTGAAAGCAATGTATATTTTGCAAGTGCCCAGATAAGTTGAGATTCTTTAACCATAGCCAGCCTTTAACCATAGCATGGCTTGTTCACTCACTTTCCAAGCTCAATGAGAGATTTGTCATCAAGGCCAAATGAGTGGTAGCATGTTGTGAAAAATGACACTGCCATGGCAACATCAGAAGCGGTTGAGACCTGGCACTGGTGCTGCCCTAATCCACCTGATACAGCCCAAACTGCTTTTTTAAACTTTTTGTATTTCTTTTCTAGAGACTTCTGGGAATACACTGGCAAACCCAGAACAAGAACATCTCTCAGACTCTCAATCCCTCTCCCCGTTCGCACTCTATCCCCTGTGCACGATCACCTTCCCCGGAGTACTAATTGGTGTCACCTGGTCTCCACTCTATTTAAGCCCCCCCCGGTGTCCCTGATGTCTGGCCTTGTCATAACCTTCCTGGACCTACTCCGTGTGTTTCGTGTTTTCTCCATCTCCCTGGCTTAGTCTGAAATCTGTCTCTGTCCAGTCTGTGCCTGACAGCAGGTCCCAGATGTTCACTTTGGGCATAGTTGGGTGGAGATATGAAATGGGCTTCATGGTGGTTTCTACTAGTTCAACAGGTGCAGCTTTTTCATCTGAGTCAGTTAGACCTCTGACAGCATTCACAAAAGAGGACTTTCCTACCCCACTCTCCCCTGTTACAGCAATGTTGCGCACCACATTATCTAAGCAGTATTTCTCTACCTATGTCAATTTTTCTCCTGTCTTTCTCTACAGTATTTGCCAGTTGGGAGAAGTCAAACCTGTTGCGGTCATGGGATGTAATGAGGAAGACAGGAGATTCAAATTCTTTTGTTTTTTTGAGGGTCTCCTCTTTCCATTTTTGAGCATTTGGTACATGAATGTCCATCTTTGAAAGTACAATTTATTTTTTCTTCCTTTTTCTTAATTTCCCTAGCCAGCTTTATGTCATCCTGACTGAATCCAGATTCACTAACTGTGATAAATAAGTCATAGTTTTGAAATTTCATTTTTTTAGCATAAAAATATGTAGTGAATATGCTGGTCCCTATACCTGGCAGGTCCCAGACTTTGACATTGGGCATGATTGGGTGGGAGTACACAATGGGCTCCAAGGTGCATTCATCCTCACCAAGTGTATCAGTGTCAGTCTGATGGCATTCACTAAGGAGGACTTTCCTACCCCTCTCTCCCCTGTACAGCAATATTGAACACCACATCATCAGTGCAGTCAAGTTCTCTACCTCTGTCAATTTTTCTCTTATTCTCTGGAAGGACTGTCGCCAAAATATCTATCAGTTTGGGGAAGTCAAACCTGTCCCGGTCATGGGATGTAATGAAGAAGACAGGAGGTGGTCCTAGTTCAGCAAGATGTTTCACACAACTGTCTCGTATTTCTCTGAGAATACCCTCCTCTGTCATCACTCCTCTTTCAGCATTTGCTACATCATTGTCAATCTTTGACCGAACCAAAAAGAAATTGTTTTTCTTTTTCTTAATTTCCTCAGTTAGCTTGATATCATTTTCTTTCAATCTGATCCCACTTACTATGATAAAGAAGTCATGTGTTTGAAATTTCATTTCTTTAGCATAAGAACTTGCACTGAATCTTTTGGTCCCTATACCTGGGAGATCCCAGATGTTGACATTGGGCACGGTTGGGAGGGAGTAAACAGTAGGCTCCATGTTGCATTCATTCTCATCTTTTTGCATCTTTTGCAGCTAGTTTATCACTGTCAGTTAGACCTCTGACAGCATTCACAAAGGAGGACTTTCCTGCCCCAGTTACAGCAATGTTGAGCACCACATTATCTATGCAGTCAAGTATTCTTCTAGCTCTGTCAGGTCCTCTCTTGTTCTCTGGAAGGACTGTCTCCAGAGTATCTGACAATTTGGGGAAGTCAAACCTGTACGTATCATGGGAAGTAATGAGGAAGACAGGAGGAGGTCCCAGTTCAGGAAGATGTTTCACACAACTGTCTCATATTTGTCCATCTTTGAATGAATGAAAAATAAATTACTTTTCTTTTTCTTAATTTCTGAAGCCAGTTTGATTTCATTCTCTTTTAATCTAGTGGCTATGATAGAAGAAGTCATACTTTTGAAATTCCATTTGTTTAGCATAAGCACTTGCATTGAATGTTTTGGTTCCTACACATGGCAGATGCCAGATCTTCACATTGGGTGCAGCTGGGTGGGAGTACATACTGGGCTCCATGGTGGTTTCTTCCTTCCCAACGGGTGCAGCTCCTTCATCTGAGTCAGTTAGACCTCTGATGGAATTCACAAAAGAGGACTTTCCTGCCCCACTGTCCCCTGTTACAGCAATGCTGAGCACCATGTTATGTGGCCATGTGATTTCTGTTCTAGCTTTGGTTTGCTCCAAGGTTGGCTCACCATAATCATTCAGCGAAGCACAGAGAATGTACTTCTGATCAGTCATGACCTAAAAGTAAACAGTGATTAGTATGCTTTTCAATCATCTCTATTGACACAAATGTGCATGCTCAGAAAACTCTAGGTATCTGAAGTAGTAATCTCATGTGAGAGAGAGAGTAGATCTAGAACAATGTGTTGGGCAATAAAGGACTAGAACTAGCAAAGCTAAATTAACTATATTTATCAGTATTTTATTTTCTGAATGAAATAATTTTTCATTAGCTTAGCTGTTTTATGACAACACAGTGTGGTAGCTTTCCCATTACACTTTACAGAGAATCAGTGGAGCTCAAGGCTTATATCTGGGTCATGCAAGGAAGTTCAGTACTTACTTATTGGTATTATATAGTAGCCTATAGAGCAGATTCTTTGAGGCCAGAGCCAAATGACCTGATGGGAATGTTTAGCTTCATTTCTTTTCTGCTTATATGTTTTGTAATTGTCTGTGTTGTGTAATTATTGTGTCATAATTTGCTGATGTCCTGTGCTGTTTTTTTTTCTCCTGTGCTATCCTGATGAGCAAATACTGCAAACCAAATTTTCTGTTTTAAAAATATAATAATAAAGAAATTGAAAAATAATATTAATAAGATTAATAAAACTGAAGTTGAAGAAGTTTCAGGATTAAGTAAATTTGGTAAAATCTCCCCCACTGTCAGGTCTGCATCAGATCACAACCACGCCCCCTCACTCTGCTTCACAAACCCACAACTCCTTAATCAGCTCGTCACCTCGTTCACAGCCAGTTCCTGGTTCCCATGCACGCTTTTCTGAGTACTAATTGGTTTCACCTGATCTCCACAGTTCTTAAGCAGCACTCCCTGGTCTCTCGTCATCTGGCCTCGTCCTCCCCTGGATCTGCTCTGAGTCAGTCGTGTTGTTTCTCTACTTCCGAGAAGTCTTTGTGACTTGCGCTCTTCGTCCTTGGACTCTTTATTTGGATCCTGTTTAGTCCCTCATAACACCATGTTCTTTAGTTTGTGCTTTGTTCATTTTATGTTACCTTTTGTGTTTTAGTTCTGTCTTAAACATCTGAGTGTTATATGACCCTTTCTGTTCATTTCCAACTCACCTATCCATGTGTGCAAAATTGTTATTTTCTGTTATTTTCAAGGTTAAATAAAAATACAACTAGAGTAGGCCTAAAAGTGGTAGTGGAGTAATCTGGTGTGACTCAATCAATATTCCTGTTGTTTGGTGTTGCTGAGAGCTGTAGTAGGTATAAGAGTGAGATAATTTGATGCAGCATAGACTGAATTCGCGAAATGGCAGCTAACAGCAACTGGGGGCACAATAAACTTGCTTTGGAAGTGAGAATGTGATTACTGCATGCTGATTCGAAACAATCAGTGTTCACAAAGCAGCTCAGTTCTTATATAATTGTAATGTACGTGAAACTCAGACTGAGAACCAAATGCAGATTAGGGTGAATTTATTTACAATAGTCCAAAGTAACACAAAAGAGAAAAACGCTCAGAAGATCAAAAACAGTAATCCAAAAACTGGTAGACGGAAGTCCCAACGAAAAACAATAATCCAATTCAACAAATAAACAATCCAAGCACAAAAACTATCCACAGAATCAAAAAGGCAGAAAACTCAGATGAGGCAAAAACACGGAATGGGAATCAGGTTAACACAGAAACAGAGATCAACGACTGGTAGTAACACGGAGCACAAAACTTACGATCAGGTAACACAGTCAGACAAAGAACAAGGAACAAACAGGAGTTTAAATAGGAGTAGAGACACTAGGGCAAACAGGCGACAGCTGAAACTCATTAGGGGAAACAGAATTACGAGACACAGGTGTGGAACTACAAACAAACGGTTTTATTCTGGAGACATGGAAGGTGGGGTGGATGCAGCGTAGGGGCAAAGGAAGCTTGAGCTTGACTGTGGGGCTAAAGACTTTTGAGATGGGGAACGGGCCAATGAAACGAGGGGAGAGCTTACGGGACTCCGTCTTTAGAGGTAGGTCTTTAGTGGAGAGCCACACACGTTGACCCTGACAGTACTGCGGGGCTCGGGAGCGATGCTTGTCAGCCTGGACCTTCATCCTTGCTGACGAACTGCAGGGGTGTTAGTAAGTCCAAATGGCATTACTAAGTATTCATAATGTCCCGAAGCGGTGTTAAAAGCCGTCTTCCACTCGTCCCCCTCATGTATGCGGACCAGATGGTAAGCTTTCCGTAGGTCCAGTTTAGTGAAAATTTTGGCCCCTTGCAGCAGTTCGAAGGCCGAAGACTTGAGGGGGAGAGGGTAACGATTCTTCACCGTAACATTATTGAGACCCCGATAATCAATGCAAGGCCGGGGTGAGCCGTCCTTCTTTGAGACAAAGAAAAAGCCCGCTCCGGCTGGGGAAGAGGAAGGGTGAATAATGCCCGCTGCGAGAGAGTCTTTAATGTACAGATCCATCGCCTCCGCCTCGGCGCGGGACAGGGAATATAGGCGCCCCTTGGGAGGTGAGGCACCAGGGAGGAGATCGATGGCACAGTCATAGGATCGGTGGGGAGGCAAGGATGAGGCACGGGATTTACTAAAGACGGGTTTGAGGTCCATATATATAGGGGGTACTCCCGACAGGTCAGAGAACTCTTCCGTGTGAATGGGAACAGTCCTAACGGGAATCCGGTCTTGGGTAAGGCATGAAGACTGGCAGGATGGGGACCACCCCACTATACGTTTCTCCACCCAGTCAATGTGTGGATTGTGTTTCACTAACCAGGGGTGTCCAAGAACTACTGGGGTGTCGGGGGAATTAATAACATAAAATTTGATGAGTTCGTGATGAGAATCGAAAAAGGCTGAGACTCACCGGTATAGTAGTGTGCCGGATGGTGGCCAGTCTTACCCCCGTCAATGCGTTTGCCACCAGGGTTTCACCAAGATCTTCGATGGGTAGCCCCCACTGGGCTACCAAGTCGGCGTCCACAAAGCTCTCCTCTGCTCCGGAGTCCACGAGGACCGCCGTCTTTCGCCGTTGATCCTCCCACGCAAGGACGGCAGGGAGGAGGGTTCGTTGAGCGGATGAGGGGAAGGTCGGGGTCGCGCTCACCCGGGGTCACGCTCACCCCTCTTACCACAGTACAGGCATAGACGGGAGCGAAGTCTCCGTTACCTCTCGTCTGGAGTCAGACGTGTCCGGTCCACTTGCATCGGCTCGGGTGTTGATACGGTAGCAGGTGGAGGAGGCGAGGAAGCAGCACAACGAGCGGGTTCCCCTCTGGCAGCCCCGGGTGTTCTGAAACGTCGACGCTGCTGAAGCCTAGTGTCGATCCTGATGGGAGTTGGTCTCCCATGATCTGCCTAATTCCTGTGAGGGATTAATCAACCTGGCCATCCAATATATACAATATATACAAAAACATCATTTCTGTTTTTAAATTTCAATTTTCAGTTAAATACTTTTCAATTGGAAAGTTTTCAATTTCAAAGTTTATCAAACAACAAATTAGCTGTGTGTATGCACAACTATGCATGTGATCACGTATTTATTAGGTATCTAAATATGTTTTTTTATGTCAATGTCATTTTGGTAAGGAATTTAATTCATGTAGGCCTATGTATATGTGTATGTATGCATGTGTGTGTATGTATACGTATGTATGTATGGTTGCTTACATGTCAAAGTTGGTCAGTGTGTATGAGTGCACCTGTGTCTAAATGCATCTGTATGTGTGTGTGTGAGTGTATCTGAATGCATATGTTTGTTAAAAATTGTATGCACTGCCAGTGTGCATGGTTATGTGCTGGAATGTATGTATGTATGTGGTTGGTGTGTGTGGCAGTGTGGGCTGGTACAGGTAAAGTAGGTAAAACCCTAATTGTGCTTAACCCTAAATCTGCTCCAACACTCCAGATTTATAGGTTTATTATATATTGCATCTGTATAAGATAATAAGTTGTATAATAATAATAATTAAAATAATAAATAGTTGTGTTTGTCTAAAATATTCAGTATATAGGGTCCCTAGGATCAGTTTTACATATTCATATGTCATGTCAAGTCAAAATATGTCATGCACATATTTTAGTTTATTAGGTTACACAAGTCAGCAGAGTAAAATATATGGTAATTAGCAGATGTTTTTGCTGCAGGCAAGGCATTCAAGATGCACATAGTTTATCTTCACAGCACAAAACAAGGAGCAGGGCTATGCTCTGCAGCCGCACCGTTTATTACATGCGAGGGTTCTGGTTGGTGATATATCTCAAGAAACTGGCCAGAAAGTTACGGTGATTCACGGAAACTGCAAGGCCGCTATGAATTGCCGGGCAATTTAATGCAATCACAATATCGCAAAATCACGTAGGGTTCAAGAAGTTCAAGATTTTCATATGAGGGAGGGCACAGTCATGCCTCATGTTCATGATAACTCTTTGGCCATGCACAACTTCTCCTAATTCATCAAAGCCAAGACAAAAATGTTTTTCCAGATTTAAATGTCTCCTTTAAATCATCTGATTATAAGCTGTGCAGGTAATGCTCCAATCAAAGACCCTTACCTTTCAACTCAGCTGTTGCACCTCCAGCAGGACTGAATTTGTGTAAGTCTGACTTTTGACAATCCTGGCACACCAGCAGTTTATCATCCTGGCAGAACAGCTCAAGTTTCCTCTTGTGTTCTTTGCAGAGCCCCTGTGTCTGATCACTCTCTTGCAGTCCAGTCTCAGTTTGGCCGCTGCTACATTGTCCAGCCATAATTCCTGATAACCACCTATAGTACTTACTACCATGTAATGTAAAAGTGGGATAATACTCTATTATGAACTATTATGAAGCTAAAACCATAGGCAACTTATAGTCTGTCATGGTTACTACTGATTGTAATTTTTCTCCATGACCCCTGGCAGTTGGGTTAGCCCCTTGAGTCGTGGATCTGCCCAAGGTTTCTTCCTAGATTAACTGAACATAAGGGAGTTTTTCCTTGCCCCTGTTGCTCTTGGGTGCTCCTTCTGTGAAGCGCCACAAGACAATACTATTGTATTTACATGTTCTTCAATTAAATTCTTTGGTGATCTCCCACAGACTGGACATTCTCTGGATTCTTTGATTTTCCAGAACTGTTGCAAACAGTCTCTACAGAATCTGTGGGTGCATGTCAGGATAACAGGCTCTTCACATATTTTTATGCACAGAGGACAATGGGTATCCTCTTCTACCTTTGATGACATATCCAAAACTAGTTTCAAACCTTTACAATGCACAAGCTTTTCTCTTGCTACAGATGGTTGACATCCCTTTCATCCCTTTTTCACTTTCACAGGTTTGAGAAATCTAGTCTAACTTGTTTTTTTCTCTTAAATGGCTTAAATCTCTAATACTGTCACAGCCAGTCTGAGTATATCTTCATGCACATCTGTTTTATAATGGAGTTGTTCTGCTCTACTGTTAAATAGTGCAGCTATGTAATACAGAGACACTCCCAATACTGAAAAGTCAAAAGAGCAGAGGGGTGAGTCAGTCCATCCAAGCAAGCACTAAACCTGGGTTGAGCAACAGGTGGGGCTGGCACAAAACCACTTGCATCATCTTCAGGGTTGACACTGTCCTGTCCCATCACAGAGCTCAAAGCCACCAGGGAAAGGGGTAGCATTGACATCCACATCTGTTGACCCAAATGCATCCAACAGTTGATCCATGTGTCTACGCCACACTAGGTTCTGTCCGATGTTAACCTTGTATGTTAATGGTCCAGTCTGTGAAATGATGGTGCCAGGCTGCCATTTGTGTCCTTGGCTATCACCTGTTGTCCAACACAGAAGGTGCGCAAAGAATGCATTTGTGAATGGGTCAATGGGAACAGAGCCAGCCTGCTTTCCCTGTACATGCTGTTGTAGATTGGGTTTCTACAGCAGTCCAAGCATGACCTCAGTGGACATCCTGTGTACTGTTGCGATAAGCCAGCAGAAAGTTTGCAACCTTTTGCTGTAGCAATCCACAATCTTTGTCCATGGCCTTAATTGACTGTTTGAAGACTTGAATGAACCATTCAGCTAAGCTGTTGGAATCTAGCTGGGTGGTAAGGCACAATGGTGGTGTGTTGTATGCCATTCTTCCTAACAAAGTGCTTGAATTCTTCAGAAGTGAAAGGTGTTCCGTTATCACTCACAATCCGATGTGGAAGACCTGTACATGAGAACAAGGCCCATAAGACTTCAACTGTCTTTGTGGAGGTTGTAGTCTTTGTGCAGAAAACCTCAGGCCACTTTGAGTGTGCATCATCCACAACCAGGTACAGTGCATCTGGAAAGTATTCACAGCGCTTCACTCTTTCCATATTTTGTTATGTTACAGCCTCATTCCAAAATGGATTCAATTCATTTCCTCACAATTCTACACACAACACCCCATAATGACAACGTGAAAAAAGTTGCGATTTTTGCAAGAGAGTTTTGCAAATTTACTCAAAATAAAAAAAACTTAGAAACCACATGTACATAAGTATTCACAGCCCTTGCTCAATACTTTGTTGATGCACCTTTGGCAGCAATTACAGCCCCAAGTCTTTTTGAATATGATGCCACAAGCTTGGCACACCTATCTTTGGGTAGTTTTGGCCATTCCTCTTTGCAGCACCTCTCAAGCTCCATCAAGTTGGATGGGAAGCGTTGGTGCACAGCCATTTTCAGATCTCTCCAGAGATGTTCAATCGGATTCAAGTCTGGGCTCTGGCTGGGCCACTCAAGGACATTCACAGAGTTGTCCTGAAGCCACTCCTTTGATGTCTTGGCTGTGTGCTTAGGGTCGCTGTCCTGCTGAAAGATGAACCGTCGCCCCAGTTTGAGGTCAAGAGCGCTCTGGAGCAGGTTTTCATCTAGGATGTCTCTGTACATTGCTGCATTCATCTTTCCCTCTATCTGGACTAGTCTCCCAGTTCCTGCCACTGAAAAACATCCCCACAGCATGATGCCACCACCATGCTTCACTGTAGGGTTGGTCTTGGCCTGGTGATGAGCGGTGCCTGGTTTCCTCCAAACATGACTCCTGCCATTCACGCCAAAGAATTCAATCTTTGTCTCATCAGACCAGAGAATTTTGTTTCTCCTTCAGTCCTTCAGGTGCCTTTTGGCAAACTCCAGGCGGGCTGCCATGTGCCTTTTACTAAGGAGTGGCTTCTGTCTGGCCACTCCACCATACAGGCCTGTTTACAGGCCAAATCATGTCCAATCAACTGAATTTACCACAATTGGACTCAAATTAAGCTGTAGAAACATCTCAAGGATGATCAGTGGAAACAGGATGCACCTGAGATCAATTTTGTGCTTCATGGCAAACGCTGTGAATAGTTATGCTCATGTGGTTTCTTCGTTTTTTTTATTTTTAATACATTTGCAAAAATCTCAAAAAGACTTTTTCACGTTGTCATTATGGGGTGTTGTGTGTAGAATTGAAAATGAATTGAACCCATTTTGGAATAAGGCTGTAACATAACAATATATGCACTGTGAATACTTTCCGGATGCACTGAACATGCGGCCAAGGAAAGGTCCTGCATAGTCAATATGGCCCCGTTGCCAAGGCCTTGTAGGCCATTACCACACATGCAGTGGGGCTATTGGTGGAGACTTCTGGGTCTCTTGACACCCATTGCATGACGGCCACATCGATCCCAGGCCACTATACAAAGCTTCGTGCAAGGCATTTCATTTTCAGACCAAGTTCAAGTTGTGGTATGCAACAAAAGAGTGTACTAACAGACAAAAGTTGCCAAGGTCTACTATCTAGTTTTACAACTGTCAAAGCAAACCTAGACTAAATCAGTAAGTTAACATGTTTAGCATTTCAATATCAAACCTATTAGGTTTGGAAGTCAATAGCATACACATCCACAGTTCGGTAATTTCGAAATATGCTATGAATCAATATAGTACAATTATCATCAGAATGCTATAGTGGCAGGAGTAATAAGGGGATTTAGGCCACCTAGGCACCAGCTTGGTAGTGCTCAAGATGTTAAAAAGCATTCCACTGTCTGTATCAGGCAGACATACACAGATTTTTCTCACAGACATATTCTTTGCTTTCTTTCAACAATCCCAGTGAAGTCCCTGCTTGGCCCCAATAACGGTGTTGTTGTGACTGCTAAACTAGTAAAGCAAGCTGTGGTATGCCAAACAAAGAGGCTGTCAGTATGGGCATTGTTCACACGAGATAGTACACTCTTGAACTTGAAGCTAACAGACAAAAGTTGCCAAAGTCTACTTTGTCTTGTCTCAGAAGTGTAGTGTAGAGCAGTGCCCATTCAAACAATGTTTTCCAAGGAACTTGTAGCCCAGTTAGCTTACATCTGTGCAGGTAGACCATATTGAATTGGTGATGATGAGATTCAGGTCCATGCATTTAGTCAAGACCCTATTTTTCTAAGGAATGTTGCAAAGTCAAAACAACATGTTTGGGTTGCGGATAATGAAACAGTTTGACATGTGTTTTGCTGTTGTTGTGAAAAAATGCAGGCTAACCGCATAGTCTCTAGAGGTTATAAACCTCAGAACTGATTTTTGAATAAAAGTCAAGATCATCCACGTTTTGAGTGTCTACTTTGTCGCCTTCTTATTTCTCTTCACTACGCCACTAAGTCACAGACTGATATTCTCTTTAAAAAAAATCTGCACCATACAATAGTGTTGAAATAGAGGCTACTCATCATATTTTGGACACAAAAAATGCAATCTGAAAAGTAGCCTACAATTTAGACCCAAATCTATTGCAATAAATAGCCTATAGTCTAGTACAAGACAGCAGTTCACACAACCACTGTTTTAACTTTATGAAAACAATATAAGCTATATAAGCTTATGTCTGAGTAAAACTGTCCCACAAATGTTTAACTTCAATTGCGATTGCCTTTGGCACTTGACACTTGTTTAAGAACTAAAAAAAATACAATATCAGCTATAAATAACAGAGAGGAAAACATAGCCTGGATAATATGCAGTGGATGATCTTTGTTGGGAAAACAGAAGCTGTCATGAGGCTGACAGCTTCTGTTTTTCAGCAGCAGATTTTCAGCAGTGAATAGCTAGTTATAACATTAACTTTGTGGTAAAAATGTAGATCTACTTGTCAAATGTACCAACATGTCCAGTTTCCATAATTCTACTTCCACTTTTATCAGTTAAATAAAGTGTCCTGTTTATGTTTGATGATGATGTTCTGTTACATTACTGAAACTGCAAAAGCTCAGCTTTCTTTTATGGTTGTTTGTCACTGTAATAAACTGTGAGCTTTTTTCAGCTTTTCATGAATTTTCAACAAAGTTAATAATATTAAAAAAGCTGTCTCTCACCTTCATTTGGTTGCAATATCATGATGCCTTTACTCAAATATGGAAAATCACATATAAAATTAAACAGGAGAATCCATGGATTCCAGTGGTGTGTACCATTCTGTTAAATTTCATTCTGGATAACGCGCTTATCAATGTGTTACCGTAATAGTGTTAGATGGTATATTTGAGGTGTTCTCATACCTGAATGTAGGCCACGTATGACATGTATGCAGTTCGCTTGTATGCAAGGCTGAAGAGATGAGCTGAGATGGATACAGGAACAGAGCATAATGCATTGAGGAATAAATAATGTAAAACAGATGCTCCGCTTATACTTTAAGGTCAAGTTAAATGTACACTAGTCAGTAAACTTAATATGGGCCCAGGGTTGAAGATGAGTGGGTGTGAATAAGTTTAATGCAACTTATTATGCAATAGTTAACAAGCAGAAGAAAAAGCTAGAAGAAATCTGCGGGATGATCGAATGGCTAACCGAGCAACAGGAGTTCCATCACCGCAGCTTTTATTTAGTGGGTCTGTAGTCAACCACACACACACACGCACACAGAACAGGGCCAAAGGGAGATTACACTAGGATCTCTGAGTCACTTGGGTAAAACGGGTTAAATCATTGTTTAAAAGAAATGAAAGGTATTCTATAAAATCAAATCATATTGGAAGTAACCTGAGATTAAGCATGAAAATAATATAAGGAAGACCACTGCAAGATTGACGTCAGAAAATTACTAACAGTGGAAAGAACTGAAAAACATACTGTAGCTAAAACCTAACACCTGAGGTAATATTGTACTCCAAAACACAGAAAATTAACGAATATTTATATTTTTTAATAAAATGTCTAAGTAAAACGTCCAGAATGCAACAAAAAATATAATCCACAACAATAAAAGGCAGTGTTCAGTGGTATACCACACAAAAAAAATACAAAAAAGCATAGATCTCACTTGTTCTTACAGAAATCTTGTTATATTCCTCCCTTTTTCGAGCATTTCTCAAAACTTGGCAAACACTTCAATTACACACTTAATCACGACATGCAACACTCAAATTTCACTCTAACTGACCATCTTTGAAATACACCTTTCAAGAGACCCAAGATCAATGGGGCAAGGAAAAACTCAAACCCTTGTATAGCTTTTGTCATTCTGAGGAGAAACCTGGGTCCAATGGTTCTTAGATCTGACAACCACCTAGAGTCAAAGACATATCCCTCCTAGTCTTTCTCTCGGTCAGCAGTCTTACATCAGTCTGTTTTCACAGAAGTCACTAATACGTCTTTTCCATACTAATTCCAGAAACATTCCTTAAGGGCAAAATGTTACTCTAAACATTCCATCATAGCGCCTCTCTAGCTTGTATGGCTATGATAAGAGGTGGCTAGTTCTTTCAAAACTAAATGTTTTACTAATAAAGTTACTTTAACCTATACTTATGTGTATGCAATTACCTTCTTTTAATGTAATGCTTTTTACCCTTAATCTCTAATGAATCATTAACCAAAGTATTCAGAGTAACCAAAATAGGCAGTAACCACACTTATTTATATCCAAATATGCACATTTACTTAGAAAAGTAGAAAAATAGAAAATGGCTTTTAAACCTCTTTTCACGAGTGATGAAAACTCAAATGTTCAGTTCTCAGAATGTCCCATGCATTCAGTCAATAGAAAATACACAAGGCTAACTTATGGGCCCAAATAAATATACCTATAGCCGACAATACATGAATAAATCAAAATACATAGGTCAACCGATGCTGGCCAGAATGATGCTTGTGTACGTTGCAGCTTAAAACAAAACAGCTCCTTCACCCATAGGCAAACTAAATGTAAGGTACCTTTACAAGATGGCGGTCCACACGTGAAGTCCAAGGTGGCAGGAGTGAGCAAAGACAGGGAGACAGGATACAAGAATTCCTCGCAGGGCAGATGATGACAGCAAAGTCCTTCTATCAGAAACACTATCCGGCTCTGTCAGGATCTCTGTCGTCGTCGTCTAGTTCCCTGGTTCACACAGGCTTTTCTGGTGGAGTTCGCTGATCGCTAGCATCCCAAAGTCCATGAACAAGCTCTAGCCACCGTCTTAACAGCTAGAACTAATAAACTTCGCCTTCCGTTGAGTATTTCACTCAAACTGACTAACTCTATCACCATTAAAGTTTAGTAAAGAGTCCTTGTAGTGCAGTAAAAGGTCCAAAAGTAGTCTTTATCGAATTAATCTACATATTATGTAATCCCCACTCTGGGCAAAAGGGCCCACCAATAATCTGCCAGAAAAACATTCTGGTGTGCCAACATAGCATGTAGATAAACATAGGACCTATAACGATATTTTGTCGACGAGTTAATTAGTTAATTGAATGACACTAAATCCTGCACATGTTCTATTGTCATAATTATGACTGGAACCATCCAGAAAGAACACTAGGCCAGATTCAAGAGGTTTACTCCAAATCTGCGCACAATTTTGAGAAGACTAAAGAATCTGCCACACATTCATGGGGCGTTCCCTCATAATCTAACAGAATCCTATCTGCCGGATTTGTTGCCATATCACATGTTTTAATTATAACATCTGGACAAAAGGACAAATCATTATACTTTAATTGTCGCTGAGGTATCAAACAAAATCTTCCTTGCTCAGTTAACTGTGAAATAGCATGAGATGTAAAAATTACAATTGGCCATCCCATTGTTATACCTGTTGCTTTGATATATGCCATATAAACAGCTTCCACTCCCTGATAACATGGTGGATAGCCCTGCACTACCTCATACAGCTTAGAACAATAATAAGCTAAAGCTTGTTTTGCTTTTCCTTTACACTGGGCTTGAGTTAGCACAGCTGTCATATAAACATCATGATCTTGCTCCTTTCTAGCTGCAACATAAAGACAAAATGGCAAATCAAGAAATTTAGAATACAGGCATTAAGGATTTTGAAAAGGACAATCTTTTTTGTAAAAGTCTATGTTTTGACTACAATCGGTTAATTCCACTATTCAAGTCGAACCCTTAAGTTCAAAATCCTCAAACAGCCTAAACAGTGTACCATCCTCTGAAATTAACTGCCTATCATCACTGGTACACTTCCATGTAGTCAAAGATGCTCTAAGCATCATATCTCCCACATGTCTTAGTTGATAACCTGTACCAACAGCAAGAACAATATGTGGTACAGTATGAGGCATATCAAAATACTGGTCTAATATTGTATCCAAAAATGAAACAGATAACCCCACTCCCTCAATTACAACTACAATATATGTAACACGTAAAAAGTAATTTTGCTGGGATGACATATTTCTTCGCCACTCAAGTTCTACAGAATCATCTAATGCAAGATCCACCTTTAAAGTACAATGCACTGGATACTGAGGAAAAAGTAGTTCAGAATTGTGCTCATTAAGAATACATTGCCAATCTTGCCATAATTGTTCCAATATAGTATATAATACTATATTGGAATATAATATCAAAGTCAGAAATCCAATAAACACACATAACTGGTAAAACATAAGACAATTCTGTCGGTACAGAAAATATAATTGCACTTGTCCTAAAACTCCTATTGTCATAGCATCCTTTCCTGTCCCACCTTTTCTAATGTGTGGTATATAAGATGTATTAATGCAGGTAGAAGTGACTCTTGTATCAACTAATAATGGTAATGTATGACCTTGTATTTTTACAATAATATGTGGTTCTTCATCAGGCCCCTGAGTTACCTGTTGAACTGTTCCTAAATCGGAACCTAGTCAGTATTGGCCTAATGCAAAATACTGTACTGGGTGACCAAATGCGTTACAACTTGACGAAACTCATCTTTTGTCATAGTATGCAAGCGCCAGTCATTTTTTAATATCCCCAATAGCAAGTGTATGGCCCTGAGTCTCCGACTCAAAGAATTCATCCATGCACCTGCTCCGTCCTGAAGTGAGGGTAAACGAGAAATCAAACCATGCACATCCGCAAATCCACAAGGGTCATAAAATGTACGGACACCTTTCACAATCATAGGCATAAGTATTCTTACTAATGCCTGCCTTTTGTGAAGCTAATCCTTGTTTATGTGTATGTATATCTTTTAACTTTCCAAAAGTATTCTTTATCTTATATACCAGTGGAGCCATAAATGCTGAGGTAGCCTCTTCCTCATCATCCTCATCATCTGTATAGGCAGTGACATAAGAATGCAATTTGTCAACATTAACCTGATTGTAAAATAACTGTCAATGGAGTGCCCCTAGAGGTTTGTCCCTCTAGATAACCATGCTGAACAGAAAGTGCACACAAGTGTCTATGATGGAAACTTTTACCAGAAAGGCTTTTATATATTTCCTCTGCATTATAAGCCAATTGTGTTAAAGCTTCTAAATATTTTACACGCTTCATCTTATCTCTCTGATATTCCGCTGTAGCTGGACCTATTTCCACTCTAGCCAATTCTGCTTTAATAGTTTCAATAAGAGTTCCAATTACTGGTACGGATATGCCTCTTTAATTTGCAGTCTGAGCATACTTTTCTAATTTAGTATGAATATAGCTACACTTACTCCAAAATTGTCCGAATACTTCACGATCACGTATATCACTAAGAGTTTCATTTTGTTCAAAATCCCACAATTCTTGTCTTGTTTTATCTCCTTATTCAGCTTACGCATGTAAATCTCCCGAGTCAATCTGAGCTAAAACACGACGCACATGTTCGATTTTTTCCTGATCCTCCTTTTCCAATCCAATATGTACTCTTTTTGGAGTTACAACAGGTGTCGCTAATTTCTCACCTTCCTGTCTTGATGGATGTACAAATTGTGAAGTAGAAATTGAAACCAGTTCCTCTTGGGGTGAATAACACGCACCCAAGGATGACTGGTCCACTGGTTGCAGTGGCTCCTTGGTCAACAAATCTCTAAGGACTGACTGCTTTTTACCACTAAATGGCAGGGTCGGCCATAACAAGGATGTCACAGCAAGGATGTCTGAGCCTGCCTAGAGAGGGAAAATTGTGTATTGATGAGCAAATGGTTCCATTTACAGGTCGCTGCCCAGTTCGCCAGTATGTACCAGGCAAACCATACCCGACTGGATTGAAGGTGTTTGTCTTGGCTGCACCAAGTGGTCTGATCCTAGACGTTGTGGTCTACCAAGGCAAGACCACCTTCAGAGGAGAAGGACAGGGAAGGACACAGAAGGACAGGGTATTGGAGAACGAGCTGTCCTTCATTTGGCAGAGTCTGTTCCCCAAGGAACACACCTATTCTTTGACAGGTTCTTTACAACTGTCAACCTCCTGGAAATCCTGATGGCAAAAGGGTTGACTGGTACTGGAACTCTCATGAAGAACAGAGTTCCAAATGAGTGCAACATCATAGGGGATAAGCCCTTCAAAAAGAAAGGAAGTGGGGCCTCGGAGATGGTGGTTAGACGAAGTCCTCCTGAACTCGCTGTCTTGAAGTGGATGGACAACAAGTCAGTGGCCATGGCATCAACTACCTATGGCATTGAGCCTCAGGACACACGCAGAAGATGGTCTAAGAAAGAAAAAAGGTTTGTCCAGGTGTCAAGGCCACTGGCAATTGCTGAGTACAACACTAATATGGATGGCTGACCGGATGCTAAGTTTCTACAGGATGGCCACTCGCAATCGGAAATGGACAGTGCGTGTAATTTTCCACTTTTTTGATGTAGCAATCACCAACGCATGGCTTCAGTATAACACTGACTGCCAGATTCTGGGAAAGAAACCACTGAGGTTCCTTGAATTCAAAATGCTCCTTGGTGAGCAGTTGATTACTCGGGCCCAAGCAGGAGTTGCCAGTGACAGTGACGATGACTACGCTCCCCCACGTCAAAAGTGGAAACCACAGCCGAATGCAGCTCAGAGACACTATGGGGCCATCCATCTCCCGGAGATGGTGGATGAAACCCATGCATCAAGGTGTCGCAGATCTGGTTGCAAGAGCAAAACCTATGTGATGTGCACTAAGTGCAAGGTATTCCTTTGTGTCTCAAAGGAAGGGAATTGCTTTTTGAAATATCATACCCCATAAACCAGAAATATATCAAAGTTCCCAACATAAACATGTGATGGAAGTTTCACTCATATGTGCACAAGTTTGAGTCATTCTTAAGTTGTTCTTTTTGTATTTTCATTTAGATTTACTGATTGTGATTAAGGTTCAATTTCACACGTATGGTGTTCCGATGTCCACTGTAGTGGACACATGATATCTTTAAAATAAAAACTTTTTTCTAAAAAAAATGTTGTCAATATGCTCATTACCTTTCAAACAATTGGGGAAGTTAAAAAATATGACATTATGTAACATTTTTTTTTCCCTGGTAGTCAGGAGGATATTTAAACTAAGCTATGAGGTTGTTACGTCTAACAAAAGGTGAACATTTCCACATGCTGAGAAATGAACACAAACAAGACTTAGAGGCAAGGATACAATGTAAACACCTTGTAAACAGAAATATCACACAATATGAGTTAGAAATATCAAACACTATATGAGTCAGAAAAATTTAAACATATCTCAGCCCGTCCATGGGCCATGAACAGGATGAAAGATGCTGCCAATTATACAGACCTGAAAAATCGGTGAAGGCAATTGAACAAGCAATTGAACCACACAGGCTCTTTGCAGTAAACAATTACATTTCTAAACAAAAAGATAATGCCATATTTAAACCCAAGCCAATCTGGACAGAAGAAAAAGTTTTCCGTTCCCAAGGGACCAATTAAAACACTGTTTGTTTGTGATGCCAAGTCGTGATGCACATAACTTTCTTGATAATGCTTACACTCTGCTTTCATGGTATGGCACACTGCTGCATGCTCTATTCTATTTTTGTATACACACACACACACACACACATATATTTGCCATATGAGTACTATAGAACATCTGTATATTAACATACTTCATCCGCAAATTGCTCTTTTGTAAATCAATACTAATTTATACCCATCTTTTACACTGCCCTAGTTGTAAATAACTGCTCCTATGACTTATTTGTACACAATCTGCACATAACTATTCCCACCAAAATTTATTTGTCCATAATCTGCACATATCTATTCCCACTTTCACACTGTCCTTATCTGTACATAACTGCTATTAACTGTACATACTGCATACAGTATATTTGTGCTTTCTGTCATTAGCACTTCTGATGCTAAACTATATTTCTTTACTCTATATTCATTCATGTGTAATGAAAATAAAGTTGAATCTAGTCTAAAAATCTTGGGGTTGTCATCGACAGTGATCTAAACTAAACAGTCACATGAAAACAATCACTAAGTCAGCATTTTATCACCCAAAAACATTTTCAAATAAGAGGTCTAATGTCAAAAATATATCCATGCCTTTATCTCCAGTAGAGTTGATTTCTGCAATGGTCTGTTCACAGGTCTTCCTAAAAAGACAAGACACATCAAACATCTTCAACTGGTCCAAAATGCAGCTGCCAGGGTTCTTACCTTATCCACACTACTCCACTTCTAAAGTCGCTGCACTGGCTACCTGTAAGTTACAGAACTGACTTTAAAGCAATGCTGCTTGTGTAAAAGTAAAAAAGTACTTAATTTTAAATTTACTTTGGGTTGTTAATTTCAACTACTTGAAGAAAAGGACGTAAGTCATAAATCCAATCACTAGTTGTTTTTAGTTTTAGTCCACAGAATAATTAGGACCATTCAGGTGGTATAATGTGCAAACTTTGTTTAGACTAGGGTTGGCAAATTTTGTGCCGACTTTGTTTTGAAACTTAATTTTGGTCATACATATACATATTCATATAGTTACATTACGCCCCCAACAACAAACAACAAAACATGCATAGATGCTTTTTGGTTGGTAAAGATAGCCTGCTACTTTATAGTTGCGTATAGGCTATTTGCATACAACCTATTATAAAGCTAAAGTTATTATAGTCTATTCAATAGCCTAATGAATAATAATAAAAACATGCTCACACTTAAGGCTACATTCATTTATTTTTCTTAGTTATAGCATCCATTGTGGTCTGTTATCTGGCTTAACTTAACTGACTTAACACTTAGCCGTCCTCCCCTCTGTATGTCTGGGGCCACATTCATGGCAAAGATCCTAGCAATGTCCAATCATGTCAATACAGAGGGCTAACTGGCACTGGAGGAATAGCTACAAATCATGCAGTCTAATATTTATAGTCTTACTTAATATAATTAACTGTGTAATGAAGACACAAGCAAATGAAAAAAATGTGCCCCAATTGGTCATGTGATAGTCACATGACTCGTTCACGTTACTCTTGCAGAGAAGACTGGGACGACATCTTTGAGAAATAAGCTGTCTAATTTTTTCATTACTACCAATGTTACAAGTGTGAATATAAAATTAGAAATTTTGTTAACCTGTTTATTTTAGGCAATCTGCTTCTACAATGCAAAAGTGAGTAAAATATGTAGAGGTAAACTATTATTTCACCAACTCAAATGGGTGTGTACTGTTAAGAGTAGCCTGCAGAAGACAGTCCATAGAGAATGATCCAAGACCCGCGTGTGGGCAGAGATCGGTTCTATTCTGTATTCCTGTTGTTGCAAATTTATACAGTATGATTCTGGCCCAGTGTGTATGCTTTTACCTTTAATTTCAATACCAAGATCAGTACATCAGAATGCTTGTATGGGAGAAAAAGATACAACTGAGCCCATTGTAAGCTGAAGATAAGACTGGTAAGAGAGTGTTTTGCTGTGTGGTGTTGACTTGGCCTCACCGTGCCTTGCTCATGGTCTTGACTCTTGCGGTCTTGTCTTGATATATTCTGGTCTTGGTAAGGATTGGGGCTCTAATTTGTTTGATGTGGTGACCACAATTTATTTCAATTTATACTTTTCTACATGCATGTCCTAAC
Source organism: Tenualosa thibaudeaui (assembly GCA_027481765.1). Lineage (NCBI taxonomy): Eukaryota > Metazoa > Chordata > Actinopteri > Clupeiformes > Clupeidae > Tenualosa > Tenualosa thibaudeaui. The sequence continues at coordinate 19,281,624 of JAIFZK010000001.1, forward strand.
AGACGTGAGATGCGCATTTCTACTTTAACAGAGTTTATGCTAAATATAGTCAGCATTATCATGGAAAGAAGTGTAGGTTCCACTATATATGTAGAATATAATGTGAATGGCACTGTTATCAATATTACAATTACAATCACACAGTCAGTACATGGCCCATCTGAGGTTGGAGGAGGAGGAGGAAGAGGATTAAAGGACCAAGCTGCAAGGGTGTCCCCCAGGTCCTCCAGAGTATCATTCACAGTTTCCTGTATGTGCTGGACAGTTGCCAGTAACAGGATGTCAGTGTGGCAGCTGACTGTCAGCTCCCAGCTGTAGTTCTTCAAGGGAAACACATACAACAGAGGCATCCCCAGCAGCTCTGCAGCTTTCTGCATCTGGACACAATAAATATGGTTTATGAGTAATGTATACCTTCTTTGTGAATCCATCTGATGCAATGCCAATAATTGGCAAACAGACCTGACGGAGTTGATGAAGCTGGACTTTCCCGCCCCTGCTGGTCCCAGCAAAAGAATCCTCAAACTCTTCAAGGACTTGCTCATCAACTTACAGCACACTATGCTCTCTCTGAGCTCATCCCTGGTACTGCACACAGTCAAATGAGACACAAATCAAGATATTCAGTATGTTATACAGATACGTATACATACATACATAGGGTTGTAAATACATTATACTCTACAAACCCAATTACAAAAAAGTTGGGATGTTGGGTAAACTTTAAATAAAATATAAATGCCTTAATGGTCAAATTTACACAAGCAACATATTTGTTTGAAATAGTCCAAGGACAACATATCAATTGTTGAAACTGTTTTTGTATGGTTATATGGGATATTTATGGTCATTTCAAATCTGAGACACGTTGAATAAGGCTAAAGTTCAATACGACTAAAGACAAAACAAAGGACGCTTCACAGTTAATTAGCTTATTAAAAATCTCGAGTGCTGTCAGTAGGTATAAGAACGACAGCATTTGGTACAACTTAGACCGAATTTTCTGAATTAGACCAAATTTGCATTTTTCTAAACATTGCAATTTCCTAAACATACAAGTTTTGTTTTGTTTTTACTGACATTTTACCAAACGCCCTAACTTTTTTGGAATTGGGTTTGTAGATATACTATGATGTTCTACTCTTCACCTCTCCTGCCAAGATATTTCTCTCCAGGGACTGAGAAGCTCATCTTCAATGCCTGATTAGGAATGGATACCACAAACCAAAACATTAATAGTAAGTTCAATGTACTTTATGTTATCTTAAATAAAATAAATAATTTGTGCAAAGCAACACAACACAAAAAACATAACACTGACACAGAGACTCTTTGATCTATTGGCAATGGCTGCCTCCTTCTGTCTGAATACAGTGCTTGAAAGGAAAGGGCTTCATAGGAGTGTTTTAAGTGTATTAAGCCTTAGCCCGTTTGTAACAATATCTACTCTTAGGGTAGATTTATTATAAGCAACAACATTTTGAATATGTCATTCCTGATTTACTGAAGTAGGCTCCCCTTGCTTCATTTGTCTTTAGATACACAATGATGATAAACTTCCCAACCTCATAAAATTTGTCCTGCAGCAGAGATGATCTGAACCCATGCCTACTAGCTTGGAAAAACAGATGAAGTCTGACAGGTAGTTGAAGCAGCTGCTGCTCCATTTCCAGGTTTAATTTAGACAGGATTGATGACTCTGAGGACGCCATGTTTTTTCTTGATAAAGGTGGAAGGGAATAGGTAGTTGTCTCTGGATTGCAACTCCTCCCCCATCTTTTGGCAAAATGAAAGTTAAATGCATTTGGAGAGAAACGAAACTGGACTTCAGCCAATATTTCTGTGGCATCTATAGTTGTATAACCATTGCCCTTTATTTTGCAGTGTAAATACACCTGGGGTGAAAGGATGGTGTGAAGCAGAACCTGAGGGGCAATAAAGAAAAGGAAAGTCAAACAAATACTGAGCTCCAAAACGTGTTTTAATGGAGCCACGATAAGTACACAAAACATGCAAAAGCTAGTCCTACGTATCTATCTCAGTTAGCGTTGTCCCTTATTAGCGTGCGCAGTCAGTAATGTTGGTAAACAGGAAATCTAGGCTACTGTAGCCCGTCAACCCGCTCTCCCGCTCACGACAGACCACCGTTTACGCCACGCCTATTTACTCCACGCCACGTGATGGCAGTATAATGTTGGAAGGATTAAAATGGCAATTCCAATGCCCTAAATACACGAATAAGAAAAGAAATTAAGGAAGAGGAAGAACTGACAGGTATTTATTTTGTGTTCACCAGGCCGATAATAAATACGTTGAAAGCCATATAATGTTTATAGATGAAACGTATGTTAGCATTCATATTCTTGAAAAAAGGCTTAATAGTCGCTACTGAAGCTAGCATGCTTGACATGCAAAGCTAGGTTAGGTTCATTGTTCCAAGCATAAATCTGCAATACCTAATCTTATCTGAATTTTAGAATAGGTTCCATGAAACAGTCTTAAGACAAATACACTGTCCACCTTTTCTGTAAACACTGAATGCCAAGATGCCATTTTGAGAAATTCTCATCTCTGGTTTTCGTCTGGTGTCATAACGTGACCTGTGTCTGCCTTTAGGATCAGAATCTCGTAACATCGGAATGGAGTTTGCGGAGTTGATAAAGACCCCGCGTGTTGACGGGGTGGTCCTGCACCGTCCCTTCATGCCCGTGGTGGAGGGCACGCTATGTCTGACAGGACATCACCTGATTTTGTCATCGCGACAGGACAACACAGAAGAGCTGTGGCTGCTACATGCCAACATCGACGCCATCGAGAAGAGGTAGGCTACACTACAGTGATGCAGTTCTTTTAGCCCGAGATTTGTAGGAGAATTGTAGATGGTCAGAAGTTTGATGGAAACACTGAATAGCAGTTAAGAACATTCTTAGTTTTGTTGCAGGCCTGGTTCACAAACTGGTTCACATTCATCATGTAGCTTGTAGCATGTAGCCAGAAAATCATACACTTACTGAGACATGCAGCATAACTCAGTGTATACAAATTTATGTGCGCAGGTTTGTTGGTTCCTCTGGATCCATTATAGTGAAATGTAAAGACCTGAGGACTATTCAGCTGGACATCCCTGGCATGGAGGAGTGTCTCAATATTGCCAGCTCCATTGAGGTGTGTGTGCATTGATTTCAGTTCCAGTTTGAATGGTGCAAACTGCTTAGATGTGATGTTAATGCTGATTTCCAGTAAATGTTTTTGGGCTGCATTATAATGGTGCTCATGCCAGTAATAAACTCACTCGTTAGCTCTTTAACTAACAGGTCTTGGCTTTCACATAGACAGATCTTGGTCACCAAATTGATATGCAATTGAACATGCATTTTAGGTGAAATGACTTCCATTCCAGGCTGAAATGTGTTGGAATGTTTTAATTGAGTAGCGAAGTTGATATTAAAGACTTTTTAACTCCATAACTGTTTTGTGTGCCTCAAAATTGTGCTGTCTGTAAACTGAGGAGCGACAGAGCTGTACACCCAAATAGCGATCAACTGTAAATTGTTTTTGACTACATTCTGAAGTTTTGTTGTGTTAGAAGGAGGATAGAGGATGGCTCACCCGTGTCTCTTTCACCCATCTCCAGGCGCTCTCCACCCTGGACTCTGTATCGCTCATGTATCCCTTCTTCTACCGGCCCATGTTTGAGGTCATTGAGGATGGATGGAACTCTTTCCTCCCTGAAGAAGCCTTCAAAGACCTGGAATCCATGGTACCACTGGCCACACTAGCTCTTGGTTTGATATGCTGTTAACTGATAGCTGTGAATGCCTTGTCTATTCTGTCACATATGTAATACCGATAGATACTCAGATACTCACAAAATGAGAACATTTGAGTTATGTTGCATTGAACGTCTTAGCAATACATTGTGTTTATTGGGTTCTAATTATTTGTGTTTAGGAATGGTAAGAGAGAATAGAGTGTGTGTGTGACGCATGTTCTTATGGTGAAGTTGCACCTCTTGGCTTATTTGTTGATGGTCTAAAAAGACCCATTTATTGTAACAAATAAATGGGGAGAACATTTCAATTATGTCGCATTGAACGTCTTAGCAATACATTGTGTTTATTGGGTTCTAATTATTTGTGTTTAGGAATGGTAAGAGAGAATATAGTGTGTGTGTGACACATGTTCTTATGGTGAAGTTGTACCCCTTAGCTTATTTGTTGATGATCTAAAAAGACCCATTTATTGTAACAAAAACAGGACTGCACTTCTGATGTACAACTGGAATGATTTAAAATCAATCACTATTTCACAGTGGTCTTATCGTTATGACAATCCTGTAGTAAATTGGAAAGTGGAAGTTTAGGGAGAGAAGTCTGTACAGTATGTGGGAGTTTAGGGAAATCTGTGTGATTGCGAAAAATGAGCCATGCCGTTTTGTGCTGGCTTGCTGCCAAAAGGATAACAGAGGGAATGGGGATGGACTGTTTGTAGCTCATCTGCACCAGTAATGCTTTATATTTGGTCAATAAAGTGATGTTTTGCCATGCCTGATAAAACAAGAAATAATTGCTCATGTTAACACTTTCGTTATTATTTGCATTATTATTGTAAACAGACAGATGAGTGGAGACTTAGTGAGGTGAACAAGGATTTCAGTGTCTGCCCATCCTACCCGTCGCTTGTCACCGTGCCAAAGGACATTGATGACGATACCCTCCGCAAGGTGGCCACCTTCCGCCACGGTGGCCGTTTCCCTGTGCTCAGCTACTACCATAAGAAGAACGGCATGGTGAGTAGCCAGGATAGCACTGCTGTAGTGCTTCTTTTCACAAAGTGAAGCAAAAGAGTGTGGTTCATCAGTGTCCTCGTTTGGTCTTTGAACACCAAGAAAAGTCCATCTCTGTATTAGCCTGGTAATAAAACCAGACCCTTGTTCTACCCTTTTTTGCGTACAGAGGGTCAGGACACTTTTTAGTGAGATTCGATTGCTTGCTTGAGGTGTTTAAGTTTACAAATATTGGATCAGCCCCTGACTGATCGCTTGCCTTGACTGATAGCATTCTAGCTCTACATTCACAATGCCTCCCTCTGTTAGCTGATTGGACTGGTTCAAATGCTCAATTTGAACAAGCTCAATGGGATCAAATCCAGACTAGCACTTTAGGGAGATGATAATCAAGCAGAACTGCTAGGATAGCATGGCCAGGCTACCTCTGTATTCACCTTTTCCCGCTCTCTCGTTTGTCTTAAGGTGATGATGCGTTCCAGCCAGCCCCTCACGGGCACCAATGGCCGACGCTGCAAGGAGGATGAGAAGCTGATCAACGCCACACTGCGGGCAGGCAAGCGTGGCTACATCATCGACACACGCACTATTGCAGTGGCACAGCAGGCCAAGGCACGAGGTGGAGGCTTTGAGCTTGAGTCAAACTACCCGCAGTGGAGGAGGATCCACAAGGCCATTGAGAGGTGAAGGAAGCAGACCCCCCCTAAAGATGCTTACATTGTATGATGCAGTTATCCATATAGATACATACATTGTATGATTGGTACAACTATTCACTGCATGTGAGTGTGAAGTGTGTGTCATACAAAACTGCTATACAGTGTCTGTCCAGTTTAAGGCTTGAAAACTCTTGGAGGGCTTCAAAGTCATCATTACAAACATGGCATAAAATAAGACTGTACACCACAAACAAAGCCCTAGTGTTGGTTGCGGAGGCTTTGGCCTGGAGTCCCAAATTCCCTCAACAGCCACAAGACCTTGGAGAAGTTCCATCCTTCCATCAGGATGTATGATACAGTGTATTTATATAGTATATGTCAATATATGAATTGCCCACTCACCCTCTCATAGGCACAGTGTTCTACAGGAGAGTCTGATTAAGCTGGTGGAGGCCTGCAATGACCATACCCACAGCATGGACCGCTGGCTTAGTAAACTAGAGGCCTCAAACTGGCAGAGTCACGTCAAGGAGATCCTCACTACTGCCTGCCTGGCTGCTCAGTGCATCGACAGGTGAGGCCATGTATTTTTTCTTCAGGAGACACAGAGAATGGTTGGAAAGGAACCTTCTATAAACAGCTTTTCTGAGAAATACACGTTAAAAATCCAAAGTTTGTATCATTGCCTGGCTGCCCAGTGCATTGATATTTGATGTGCCTTTGAGTATGATATAGAACACCTTCAGTTGGTGATACACAAGGCAGCTTTATTGGGAACTGCTGTCAGTGTTCTGTGACAGTTTTGGCCAACAGCACTTTGAACTGAAGTGAACTGACCAGCTCATCAGATATTTGGTTAATCTGCCTGTTACTCTGTTGTGCCATTATGAGTCTCTGTGTGTGTGTGTGTGTGTGTGTGTGTGGGTCTGTGCTTGCGTACGTGTCTCACAGGGAGGGTGCATCTGTACTGGTCCACGGCACTGAAGGAACAGACTCTACGCTGCTGGTGACTTCTCTGGCCCAGATCATCCTTGACCCATCCTGCAGAACCATCAGGGGCTTCCAGGCACTGGTGGAGCGGGAGTGGCTTCAGGTGAACACATATTTTATCCATAATGTAACTTGGCAATGCAGAAGACACTAGCAGTGAGAAGGTGGGGGGAGGAGGTGTAGCATTCATCAGCACGTTGTCAGTTTTTACAGTTTTTGCTTTCCATAATATGGCAGATACGTGTGGATATATCACAGATATATTGTCAGAACATTACAGTTTTGTGTTCCATAAAGTGGCAGATATATAGCATTTGGATATTCTGGCAGATGTTTTTTGATTTTTTGTTATTTTATTATTAGATGAAATCGTTTTAAAGCAAAAGACAAGTAATGATGGTCATTATTTAAATTGTGTGTGTCTTTATGCCTGTGTGTGTGTATGCATGTACGCATATGTTCATGTGTCTGTCCAGGCGGGCCACCCGTTCCAGCAGCGATGTGGCCAGTCGGCCCACTCGAATGGGAAGCTGCGTGGCGAGGCGCCCGTCTTCCTGCTCTTCCTAGACTGTGTGTGGCAGATCCTGCGCCAGTTCCCCTGCTCTTTCCAGTTTGGAGAGGCCTTCCTGGTGCTCCTGTTCGAGCATGCTTATGCCTCCCAGTTTGGCACCTTCATTGGCAACTGCGCTGCTGACAGGTCAGTGTCTGGCTAAACCCAAACTGGCCTTTAAAGGGGAACTTATTCAAATGGAAAAGAACGACCAACACTGAAGTAGTGGGGAAAGGGGGGGAAGCCATGTTGGCTTGAATGGCTTCATGTACAGTTGGTGTACTTATACATGTAATTATTTATATCTATATTTACATTTACATCTATACATTTATACATTTAACAGACTTGGATTTGTCAATTTGTCAGGCAAGGGCAAGGGCTCAAGGACACAACCCACAATGTTTAGGCTACTGGCATGCTACCATCACCTCCACATACTATATATGTGTGTGTGTGTGTGTGTGTGTGTGTATGTATATGTGTCCATGCTGTCTCCTTCTTCCTCCTCCTCTTCAGAGCGAAGCTGAAGTTGCCCCAGAAGACAGTGTCTCTGTGGTCGTGGGTGAAGCGTCCCGAGGAGCTGGAGCGCTTCACAAACCCACTCTACGAGGCCAATAGCCTGGTCATCTGGCCCTCAGTGGCCCCGCAGAGCCTGCTGCTGTGGGAGGGTGAGTGGCCAGTATTGACACACACACACATTCACACACATGCACACACATTCACACACAGAGATATACTCTTAGACACATACATTCACTGTCTCTATCACATAAACACACACACACACAAAGACACACTCTCTCTCATATATTCAGAAAACACACACACACACACATGTACTCTCCACTCAGTCACACATTGGCTGAATCCAGAAGACATTTGCATCAAAAGTGCTTGGTTACAAAGCTGCTATTAAGAATGGTTTTGAGTGGTCACACTCCACTGATTGTGGGTCAAAAGGGGTTTTATGTTTTTTAGGTTTTATGTTGTTCATGGTATGACCCCCAGGGGGCAGAAGAGTGTTAGTTCCCCTTAGGTGGCCCCTGTTCAGATAGAAATAGAGGAAGTAGGGGAATCATCTGGTGTATTGTCTCGTGTATAACGAAATTATTTTAATTGTTCTGCTCATATTATTTCAGATATCGTTAATAGTGGCCTTTCCACACCATCTGGCTTCCATTTGTATTGAATCAGACTTGAGTCAGGCTTGTCTGCTACTGGTTCTGATACTGATGTACAAAATCTACCTATTTTGTGTTATATACCCAGTGTAGCACATTTGGTAGACTTTTCAAAAGCAGAACAATAGTATAGTGTATAGAGTCATAAGGTCTTGCTAAATAGCTGAACTTTTCTTAGTGATTGGGAAAAAAACATTTCACAATTCGTGGGAAATTAGCTGTGTTTTGACACTGACTTACAGGAAAAGGAGATTTTTTGAGTGTTTGAAGCTGGAACACTGTGATTGAAACTTGCATTCTTCAATACTTTGTGTGTCTTCATCACAATGAGTCACAATGGACAGTTAGAGAAAGTTAAAGTTGGTCCAATTGATTATTAGAACAATTCTGTTGAAGAAGTCCAAATATGTTAATTGCCATGATTACTGTCATTAGGTCACATGCCCACCATCAAGGCAGAATCAGGAGTGGAAGCTGCAGTTTGCACAACCAACACCAACAGGTGACACCATAAAAAAACAACATAGCGCTTAATCCAGATCAGAATCAGAATCCAATCAGATTCAAACTATTCTGACACCATGTCCTAACTGTAATTGACACGAATGAATGTTAGCCACAAATCAGTTAGATTACGTTATTTTTGATTGGAATGTCCTAACTAAATCTAATGTGAAGTAGTGCTGCGCATAGCAGTGCTGTGTGACGCAAATTGCATCGCGCTCCAAGAGTTTAATGCCACACTTGTAAGACACCTAATTATAACCTTTGTGAGTTAGTGAAGCAGGAAGCACCCCGCTGAAGTGCTGACCATGCAAATTCATTTTTTTGTCTTTGGTAAAAACATCCAAAAATGACTTACAAACAGCAGCAGAATGTGATGAAACAACCAAAAGGTGGTAAAAGTCACAGAAGTTGGTGTGCGAATCAACTAGCGGAAGGCTATCTCCCCAATACTGTCACCTTTAAATATGTGTGCAAATACAATGCAAGTCGATGCAGAGCTGCGTTCAAGGGCACTTGAAACCAAAAGTTTTCAATGAAAATGTCACATAACAGCTTTAAACCCACCACTACATATCCTCATCTGTGTTAAACTGGGGATGCCGTGGGATGGATGCTGTGAGGGGCGGGTTCACTTGAGGAAAGCAGAGCAGTGTCTTGCATCAGCTGGCTAGGGTTAGTGGGTTTGACAGCCAGTCAGCTGCTGGAAAGGAGGGCTATGGGGCTAGAGGCCACAGGCACAAATTGTGCATGTGCAGGAATACTCGACCCAATGTCTATGTGTGCTTGTGTCTGTGTGTGTGTGTGTGTGTGTGTGTTCAGGAATACCATAGGTGTGTCAAAGAGGGCCACATTCCAGTGCCTCAGCTTAATGTAAAGAGCAAGTTTGAACAGTGCGAGAGAGAAAGTGGAACAGGAACAACCTCCCCACTGACGATTGGACATCTTGCATTTGCAGGAGCTCCTCAAACTGAAAAAAAGTTGAACAGCAAAACTGGCCATCCGTTTTTATTGAGGTGCACTGCACCTCACACTTTACAAGAAGCAAACCACCCTCCTACTTGATCATTGCTTTGCTGCAAATATATACGCTGCAAAAATGGCTTTTTAAAAATAAGAAAAAATAAACTCACTCTTTGGAAAATTCACTCAGTTCAAAATTATCTGCTAGTGCAGTAAGAAAATTGTAGTAAGCGCCACCAATTGGTCAAAGCTGAAGTTGCATCAATGAATGTAACTTTTGAACCATATGCCAAATTAAAAAAAAAAATTCCAACATACTGAATTTTATTGAATTTTCACAGGTCACAAATTTAGACTGACTAAATGACATAAAAGTTACCTATTGCCGTTTCAATTTTCCAAAGTGTCCAACCGAGGCAGCAAATCAAAATGGACAGGAATGCCATCAAACAATATATGAGCTCATATCTACGCAAAAAATTGATGATTAGATCCAAACAAAATGTCTTGGCTCCAGACCTCTTTGTGAGGACCAAGAAAATGTTTGCATCATCTTGCATTTTGCAAATAACAACACCTCCTAGTCATAGGCTGATGTGGAGAACCCCAAGGTTGATCCATGGACATTTGTGAAGTCATTGTCTTCTGCAATAATGGGAATATTTACTTTTCGCTTAGGTTTTCACAGACCACAAATTTTGCATCCATTCTTCATGAAGGTGGCACATGTAATGTTCAGACCAAGGTAACATAGAAGTTACCTATCTTCATTTTGATGCATAAAACCTTTAACGCAGTACAGCAACTCAAAAGACATCATGGAAAATCTGTGATTGATTGCCACAAAACATAGCATGAGTATTTGTCACATTGGCATTGGCCAAAAACCATGATATGTCTATGGTAATGTTGTCCAATTATGGACTCTGTCCATATTGCTGCTTGCAGACATGTTAAAAAGTAATTTTCAAGTGCCATTGTCTTGCTGCAATGACAGATCATTTTGTTTGAAATCACCAATAGTGATTATCTTAATAAGTTAAGTTTAGGCTTACTTGTCTAGATAAACTAACTAAATAACTTGAAACAAGTAAAATTAACTTCAATGTGTGTCTGACAACTGGTCAGAAAATGAGTTAGACAATTCAAGACAAAACCAAATAATTCTGCCTCAATTCGTAAATGAGTCTTAAACGAGACAAATATTCTGAATTCTGGTTAATTACACTAATAAAGATTTTCATTTTTTTAAGGGCTATGATTGGAAGTACTCTGGACTATTACTTATTTATACTTAATTCATACTTAACTCACTTGAGTTCAGGGCTTACGGTTAGAGACTTGGGACCGTAACTCTGGCCTATTGCCAGGGGTGAAATATCTTTGTTTGATTTTGTTGTCAAACATCCACCTGGTCCAGAGTGTTTGGCCCCACAAGTGAGCTGTATGCACAATATGGTAATCACCTTAACTGCCTGTCTTAAACAAAATTACAGCAAAATTACAGTGCTTCTTTTGCAGACTGTGTGTATACTTGGACATTATGGACTTGTTTCCACAAGGGTTAAGTCTAGAGTAGTTTCCTAGTTTCCATGCCAGACTTAATCTGTGTTTGGTCATAAGTGAAGTGGACTATATATATTTGACCTGGAGTAACCCCTCCCAGCCTGTTTGTATAGAGATCCACGCAATGATGGCTTCATGCTCTTCCTAACTAAGAAAACAGACATCTGTAACATGACACCTGAATGGCCTCCGTCCCAATATTCGGAAAGCTCTTGCGCTCCAGCTTACGCTGGTCCGGTGTTTAGGAATCTTTCTCCATCAGCCAGCGCAGATACCAACCATAGGGAACATTGCTTACTGTCCGAGTCTGATTGTTGACATGAAAAGCTGGGGAAGGGGTTTTGCAACAACGTCAGGTGACCTAAGGCAGTAAAACGTGCCAGGCATGAAAAGGATATTTGGGGGTGTGTTGGTGGGTGTGTTTGTATCGGGGCAAATGTGTTTTGGAATGAGGTGGTGGTTGGATTTGTCTTTCGTGTCCCTCTGCAGGGTGACCTTGTTCCTCTTTTGTACCTATGCGATCTCTTTTTAAGATCTTGACCCACTTTTCTATTCCTGCCCAAGGGTCTCTCTATCCCCCCTCTCTCTTTCATTCTTGCCCTCTCTCTCTTTCTCTCTCTCTATCTATCTATCTCTCCATTCAGCTCCCTTGGACACTGTCTGCTAGTAGAAATACAGGCAGCATATAAAGCCACTTCAGTGTACTGACCCACTATTGGTCTTCATCAAATGACTGTGGATGGGAAAGACAAGTGTTAACAAATATTTTTTCCCTGTGGCTATAGAGGTAGGGTGACCAAGCCGTAATGCGTTTTCCCTATGGCTATAGAGGTAGGGTGAGCCAAGATGTAATTGTTATTTATCTGTGTCCATTCCAAGAATAGGCTGGTCTGCTTCTTTTATGTAGTGTGTTTAATGATTCCAAACAAATAATGAGTTCTCATGGCTTAAATGAATATTAGGGGATTGCACTTCATGATCTTTTAGACTTAGTCCTCACACACACACACACACACACACTCTAACACACACACAGGCTGACGGACAAAAACTCTTGTTTGTGTGTGTTTGTGATTGGTAAGGTACACATTGCATTGTGTTTTAGAAGGAGTGTCCCTCTGACAGTCCCCCTCCACTCCCAACTGAAGAAAATGCTAAATCATCTCTCATGTGCTCTCTCTCTCTCTGTCTCTCTCTCTCTCTCTCTTTCTCTTTACTTTCCCTCTGCCCCTTCTCTTTCATTGCTCCTCTCTTCTATCTGTGGCTCTTTTCTTCTCTCCATTCTCCTTTCTTTCCCCCATCAGTCCTTTCCTGCTTGTCTCTGTGTGTCTCTCTCTCTCCCTCTCTCCCCTTCCCTCCCTTTCCAAATACCGAGCCATCTTTCATTTCATTAAAAACATTTTAAATCCTTTTCTCCCCTCCGCTACCCCTCCCCCACCGGTTCCACAGGCGTGTTCCTGCGCTGGAACCGCTCGTCGAAGTGGCTGGACGAGGCCTATGAGGAAATGGTGCACATCATTGAGTACAACAAGGAGCTGCAGAACAAAGTCAACAGCCTCAGAAGGCAGCTGGCACAGCTGGAGACAGAGGATGGCCTGCTGCAGACACCCTAGAACCGGAACAGGAATCTGGCTCGGAACAGCACCCAGACCACCTAACCTGGTGGCCGGTCAATACAAGCAGTCTCTGACATACATTGAACACACAATGAATGACATGGTAAACAAGTAGATCATATTTGTTTTCTTATTATGCAAACATGAATTGCACCCATAAACTCAGATTTAACCCATGATTGTTGTGCACAAACCTCCCTTGCTTGCGCTCACGCATGCGTGCGCACACACACACACACACACACACACACTCCCTCAAGAACACACACTAATATTCGGTGCCATTTCATGAATTATTTTGTGAGTTCCTCTGTATTTGTTGTTTTCACAGGGTTTCAGAAGGTTCAGAGGGTTATGTAAATGTAAACACATAACACATTCCACTTGCTGGGGCATTCCAGCACTTTTCTATTCTTGATTTCTATCCTTGATTTTATTACACATCACAACCACACTACACCCATGAGGCTAGGTCCTGATAAACAAAACAAAAAAAAAAAACATACAAAACAAACAACAGACAAAACATTTATCCAGTAAAAAAACATTTGACTTGACTCTAGGTGGTTGAGTAAATGTACTATTTGTTCATGGCCTGTATACTGCTACATATTCAAGCCTGTTTTTTGTTGCTGTGCCTGCTTCAGAATTTGTGGCCAGTAAAGAAGTCCTGTTTTAGAAGAAAGATATGTTAACACAAAGGTCACTGACTTGAAGGTCAGTTTCCCATGCCAGACACTTTATATCTTTGGTTTGTTTGGCTAGTCTCTCTATATATTATGTTTATGAACTGAAAGTGTAGATTCTGCCGCTGCATAGATGTTTGTTGTAACTCTACAGTTGCTAGTCGTCCAAAATTTATCTGAAGTTATGACAACTCTTGTTAATACATATACATTAGCATGTATAATGCTTGTGCTTACTCAATTGTTAATACTCTAGTGCCGATTCATGGTAATGCTTGCTTTCAGTGGACTATTCATAGCTCAGTAAGTTCAGTAGTATAATAAATTGTTCATAAGATCTGTAGCCTCAAGCTAATTGCTTAGAGATTTTTAGTTTGAGAACAGGAATTTGTGCACTAGGATGACCAAGAACATTCCAGTAATTTAGGTTAAGCCCTGAAACCACTCCATGCAGACAAGTGAGTTGAAACCATGCGCATCTCAAGTCCTTCAAAATGAGACTAAGTCGTTTCAAGAACTGGTCTCAACACCTGTGGTTACCTTGCTACTTCCTGGAAAATTTACTACTTTGACATAGGTCCATTGCTGGAGGATGGATTGGGACTTGAAATATATCTTTTATGTCTTATTTGTCAACACTACTTTATATATATTTAGGTTAAGACAATTTCACACCTGGCAGTATTGCTAGAATTGACCCAGTCTGACCAGGCATGGACTCAACTCGTGCACTTTTGATGCACTAAATTCTAGAGACTGAGTTGACATGATAGGCTTCATCTTGATTCATCTTTAAGGCAAAATGTGGGAAAATAAACTAACAATTAAATGTAGAATCTAGACTAAATGCACTTATTCTAGACTAAAGGCATTTATTCATGATCCCCTGAAGAAACTCATACTCATTAAGGTGTCTTGTCTGTGGTTCAATAACAGCCATACAACAGGGATAGTTCTCAGTGGCATGTACCACTATGGAGAGAAGGGTGTTTTATTTTGCATCCAGATGGTAAAGTCTTTGTTGTGCAAGTTTGGTGATCTGTGAAATATGCATGGAAGGATGTCGCAGGCAGAATAATGTTGGGTGAGTGTAAAGGCTTTGATTTGTTTGTGGGTCTGTGCCCAGACTTGTACCTTCTGGCTCCTGTGACACATGTCACTTGTGAACTGCACACACACACACACACACACACACACACACTTTCTCTCACTACACACACAGAGTGCCCACTGTTTCACCCCAAAGGCTCAGTTACTGTCAACATTTTTACTGGTTGTTTTTTCATTTCACTTTGTCACTTTATGGTTATACCTCTTAAATCTACAAAGAGCATTGTGTTGCTGAAAATTTTGATAAATCTTAAGTTTTCTTTTTTTTTTTTTTACATGTATTAGTGCTGACATTGCTGTAAAATTATACATTGTCTGCTGTGAAAGAGGCTGCATTCAAATGTAATGTGCTATGGATGTGATCTTTTATATATATTGTGTTGCAGTTACTTCCGTGGGCAATAAAATATCACTCTGAATACTCTTTGTTCTGTCACTCACTCAGTCAGGTATCTGGAATGAATCTGTACAGCATCATTATGCATGGGCACATTCTGTACATACCATATCTCGCATGTGGTACAATAGAAATCTGAGTGAAACCATCTATGCAAGTGGGCTTGTTGGACTGCTTCAGTGATTGTTTTCCTTTCTTTCTTTCACATCCACAGTCTTCCTACACTCTCCAGACATGGGCAGGACATTGAGATTGTGGTGAGGGAGAGAGCGGGAGAAAGAGAAAGAGAGTGTCCAATCCTTTCTACAGAGGGAGGAGAGAAGACGAGGCGAGTCAACAGTTGCACAGAAATAGCCGTGCCTCCGTCTTATGCTAATAATGAACCACCCCCTCGTGACCACTCCACACCCTGTACCCACACACCCAAACCACCATCGCTGGCATACAGAAATGGTCACTGATACCCCTGTACCCCCAGCACCTCTTCCCATTCTGCACTGGTTTTCTGGCATGCACGACACGCTCACACACCCTCAGTGAGGGCCATTGAGCCACTTCAGAGGGCCGTGTGGGGGAGACCTTTCCTGCACCTCACCAACAGTGCCGAAGTGCACCATTAGATATATAGTATGCTTTAGTCAAGGTATATTTGTGTTTTATTATAATAATAATAAGAAGAATTGTTGCATTTAGCATTTCTCAAGGCACACAATTTATTTGATGATTTCGTCTCAACAAAGTCTGATAGGGGTGTGCTGCTGAAAACATGTCTGATCATTTGACCATATCCTAATTACTGATATAGTCATTGGTGTACTTACACACTGGACTACAGTGGTCAGTTATGTTTGTTTATGTAACAACCCCCGCTGAACTACAATTTGTATAACCTCAGCAATGACAGAAACAAAACACTCAACCTACAGTAGCTTGTCAATATGAATTAGAAATGTTAAGTCTAACTTCAGAAGGAAAACATCCTACCACATATTTGTTACAAAGCCATTCACTAAACCAGCTATTAACAGGCAAGGTAGATCAGGGGGGTGCACTACGAAGCAAGGCTACTGGCTGAACTAGGTAACTTCTGGAGTAACCGCTGATCTAAAAACAACATGACACTTCAGAAACAACTGATGCTCAATGGAGGGTTCTTTTAGAGATCAGTGGTAACTCCCAAAGCTACCCGGGTTAACCAGTAACCTTGCTTAGTAGTACAGGCCCCTGATAATTTGTGGAATCACTAACATTAAGTGCCCAGGTTATGCCAATACATAGTAGGACTTATTCTTTCCCAAGATGGATGTGATAATTGGCTACAGTAGCCCACCCTTTTGGTGGAGTAACTGTTTACTCCCCTGTTCTTGGAACTACTTCTTCCTTTACCTTCCTCCTCACTACATTCACATGACATTGTAACCACCTCCTCACACACCAGTCAGCCATCTCAACACCTTCACATTGTGCTGCTGACAGTGATGCTACACCTGGCTGAAAACAAAGCCCTTGTTTTCCTAAACTAAACTTTTCCTAAACCTGCCTTGCTGTAGTCAAATGTAGTCAAATGAGCCAAATTTACCCAAACGCGTGCACATCAAAAGTCTCACAATGCCACCACCCCCTGCCCCATAGATGCATATGCAGTAAACAAAGCTCTATGCCATTTCCTGAGACCGTCTGCGTTAATGCAGCATTGATTGACATGTATGAGGGCACACCCCCCCACCCAAACACACATCTGTGAGAAACAACAGGAGGCCTGGTGAAACACCTCCACTCCTCTCTGTGACTGCTCTGAGCCTGCCTTTCGCAACCGACTAACTCAGTCTGAGATTGAAACTAGTCTAGATGCACAGCTGCCATCTCCCACTTCTTGCCTTTGTTGATTGCATCTTGATTTCGCTTTCAGGCCCACCTCTGTTGCATCAGGAGTAAAAGCCCACTTTTAATTTGGTTCCTTATCTCAGGCAAACAAAATGGCTATACTAACTATACTAGTGGCTATACTGACATTGAGAGGATCAGAATGGCTTTTCCCTGAGTAGTTCAGTTCTGAGCTACATACTACCTTTTCTCCACAGTAGCACTCCACAGTCAGTTAGAACACAGCCTCTGTAGCTGAGCTGGAATCTGTCCTCTGGCACGTGTCCTTGAGTAGCTCATGCGAGTGGAGGAGCGTGCATGGCATACGTGCAAAGCTTCACACGTACACTCTCTCATACACACACATACACACACACACTACACACACTAAGTAAGTAAATTCACTAGACTTCAAGTGCCCAAGCACGTTGCCAGAATTCATGGACAGCGTGGACATGGCTTTTTAGGATTTGAAAATGGATACTCATTATGTATATAATGGCTACGTTCTGCCAGCTTTAGGCACAAGATCAATTTTCATGATTCACGCCCCAAATTCAGTTATGGTTGTCATGCTTGAGAACACCTTGCCACCTCAACCCAACCACCCTCCAACAACAATAACAACAACACTACCCACCTGGTGAGTAGTAGGAACCTTGAAGCCCTACATTTCATTTGAAGTGGCCTGCAGCATACCTACCCTGACCCAGACCCACCCACACCCAACTCAGAGACCATCTGAAGTGTTATATTAACCCCTAAACCCACCCGCTTCTAGCATATGCATCGAAGCAGGTAGCCCCCCATGCCAGGCCAGGCATATCCAAAAGTGTGCCATGCAGAGTGACTGATTAACCCACAATTATTGACAGAGGGGCTTCTTAACTAATTTCATGGAAGACGTGTTTTCTGGTCAGTGTTGTTGACTTACTGATAACGCACAAGGGGGAGTGTACAGGCTCTTATCCATTCATGGTTTAGCTTACCCCTCAAAACCCTGGTTACCTCATCATGCCAACACAGAGGCAGTCTCATATATATACCCATGTGAACTATGACAAAGATAGGGCATTGAGAGATCACACCACTCTTGCCCTCACAGTAGACCTAGACTGCTCAGATGACTAGCCGAGATTATTTGTGTTTTTTTTGTTTGTTTTAAAATGTGTATTAAACTCCTTAAAATCATTCTGTGGTCTCATTAAGTCTGTCATGCTTGAGGGAAGAAACTAATTGCCTGCCTCAGTAAGAAGGAAGCGACATACATATGACATTTTTTATTTAGACATGGTTAATGTTAATCTAGAAAATTACATGCTAAACCCATATCTGTATTTGTTACAACCGTCTGCCCCATTTTAGAGTTTTTAATATACTGAATACCACGCGTGGACCAGACTGAATTTGTAGGTCTAGCTGCTGTATAGAGTCTTGTGGTCTGCATAGGTGGGTGAAGGGGTAACAGCGAAAACATGTGCGACCTCAGAGGAAGGCTGAAAACAGCGATGACATTTCTTATGACGTAGGATGGGAGTGGTAACGGTGGGGGAGCCGCACCTCCGGGGGTCCACCAATCGGAGCGAATGCCGGCTTGTGTTGAAGCCAGATAGCAGCTGATATATAACGTCTGTCTGAGGCTGATGCAATAGAGAAAGGCGATATTATTTGGTCGCTGACTGAGAAGAGTCCAGCATCTCATCTCTGACGAGCTGTGTTGAGCCAAGTTCATAGGCTATCAACATAAAATTAATTGGTGAGTGGTTATATTATTATTAATATTATTATCCCTTCTATATAGCTGAGGTATAGCCTATTAAAAGTGTATTTCAGATCATGAATTCACCAATGTGCCTATTTTCTTTTCGTTTCAATTTAATTACTAGCTGTGCTCAAAGTAGTCAAAGCTGAATTCTGCATAGTATATCTACATGTTATAATCTACTGACATCGATTATAGACTGTCATATTTAAGATGTAACTATGTACCACGAGAAGAGTGAATAAATTAAGGAGTACATTTATAATTTTAGAGATTTTTGTTTCCAGCAAGGCTAACGAATAGTCTGGGAGTTTGGGTGTGAGTAATAAAAGATTTCAACCATAGTGAGGAGAGAAACCAGACTGGGTGCGCCGAGAGTGCGTAAGAAAAAAGGCAGACCATCCATATACCACAGGATACGTAATTTGGAGAACGACTTTATCCATTCCGTATCTCCGAGCAGTTTTTTCTCTGCCGTTTTCCCCCCTGCTGTCGTGGCGACGGCAGACTAACACAATGACCTCCTTCAGCTGATGGTGATGTATTGCCCTCCAAACACGATTCTCTCAACCCAGTTCGTCCAAATCAAAACAAAGTGAGGCCCCCTAAACAGTTATGCAACAGATTTTCGCGATGTGAATGTCTCACTTGCACATGACACTTGCAGGATGTTTACGGAGTTGCGCAAAATAGGAACTATATGCGTTGGCCTGAACATGAGATTGGGGTAATTTTTCACTGTCATGAGCTGGCACAAATTGGCTCCTTACAAACCTTGATAACATGAGAAAAAATCCTTTACTTGGCACTGTTTTCATTTGCTCAAGCGTCAACCAATAATCGTGTTCTCATTGGTTGAGGTTGAAGGCAGGGCAGTATAAGTACTCTCAAATTACGCTTTACGGTATTTTTCAAGCACGCACCCTAGAGTACGGTGAGTCAACCATGGAAAACGCATCATTGCATTTTACCTACTGGAAATGTTCAAATCCTATTGTATCCATTGTACATCAAAATATTTATGTCAGTTTTACACTGTGTACTGTTTGTACATTGTGCTTCATAGATTCTACTACTGTTTGAGTTGGTTGGTTGGTTCGTATGAGTTTGTTTTACAGATCGGGCAACTTCTGAAATATTCCACATGTAGGCTACTGTAATGTCTGTGACCAGTGAGTGGATATAGAAGCTTTTAAGGCGCGTGAATATGGATTGTAGCACTAGAAGCTTTCTGCGAAAGTGACGCTGAAAGTGACGGTTTGTTTGAAATGCGAATTGTGCTCACCCGTGTAGGCGCATTGTGGTTCTTAACATTCCTTTGTTTTTATTTACATTCTTTTATCTTTGCTGTCTCAGTACTTGAGCAGAGTGTTAGAAACACTTTTTACCTGTATGAAAGTTTTAACTGTTGTGTTTTTCAGCTGTTTCCAGCTAAGAGTTTGGTTTCCCCTGTGCATTTTTTCAGTTAAGTGAAGATGCCAGTCGTCAGAGCCCTGAGCAAAGTTGCCAAACAGGCCCTCTCTGCCCCCGGCTGTGGCTGCCAGCCTATAGCTGTGACTGTGCGTAACATCAGCTTCTCGCCACGCCAGGTCACCTCGGGATCTGATGCTAGCTTTCACTCTGTCTCCTTCTCAGAGACAGACCACCCCAAAGTCCTCATCACAGGCAAGCATGGCTCCCGCAATACATTGTCATCCTATCTGTCATTGTGATTAGCTATGCAGTTATGCACTACGTTTACCATGAAAAAAAGGTTTCATGTAAGCGAAGGAAGAAAAAAGCACATGATATTTTCACTATTTAATCTGTTTTTATGTAATTTCCTTTTTAAGGGTCCAGGTTATAATGTTATATTTGTTATACTGTCTAATGATAAAAGTGTGACATTTTCTGTTAACATCACATTTGCTTTCTTATCTCCTCAGGTGGCCTAGGGCAGCTTGGTGTGGGCCTTGCCCAAATGTTGAGGTAAGAACATAGCCAATGAGGTGCCCACCATTGCAGTATAGTGTCAGGTATTGGATGTGGCTATTTGTATAGGCCAATAGTTGACAGATCATTAACTGAAGCTCATGAGAACTTACAGAAGTATTTTTTAAATACCACCAAAGAGTAGTTGAGCCCTGTGCCCTAGTTGTTGATGAGATTTATCCTCGTTTTCCGCAGGAAGAGATTTGGGAAGAACAACGTCATCCTGTCAGACATTAGAAAACCACCAAGCAATGTTTTCCACAGTGGTGAGTGTTTCTGAAAGAATTCTTGCTTCTATAGGAAAACCTCTAGGCTTCTACTGTATCCGCTGCTAGCCTTTTTTCAGTTGTTTATCACCCTCTCTGACAGTAGGTGTGCTCTATGAAGCCTTTGTCTGCCTGTACACCTGATATGACAAACAGTGGCATTGTTAGATGTGTTTGCATTTGCTGGTGAGAAAACAGACACAGTTGAAAATCAAGTGGAGTGTTTTTGATGGTGTGTGTGTGTGCCCCTGTGCTCTTAAGCTTAACATGACATTAATATGAAGAAGTTAAGTCTTGCCCAAACGTGCTCCCAGATTTTGGATTAACCTTATGCAACGAATGCATTTACCAAGAATGTGGCAGGCTAATCACAAGCTATAGAGTGCATGGGGGGATGGAAGGATAAATGGAAAACACAGTAAAGGTTTCGAGAATCAAACACAGATCACCAGATCATTCGAGTGAGTTAACTGCTGCTCTAAAAATCCTTCATAAGGTATGGAAGTCTTATGAGGTATATATGGGATATACGGTGTACATTTTTTCTGTTTTGTAAGGCTCTGCTGAAAGATTGTTTTAGAATTGTAGGGGCATGACAAAACAGAAAATTGGATTGGACAGGCAGCATGGATACTGAAAGGGCCATGAATTGATTGGATGTGAAGCAAAGAGAGGGGGCCAGTCAGCACCTTAGTGTTAGCAAACTGTAATTACAAAACAAGATGAAATGCACCGGACTTGTCAATACAATCCTCAGTGGACAATATATTATAATGTAATGTTCTTTGTGAATGTTAGTTTTGTGGGTGGGGGTGGGGTAGGGGGGTCAAAATCAGAAGCTGTTTTGCTAGTGGGAAATATCATAAAGTGCCCTCATCAGAAATCCTGTGTCCTTGTTTCAAACTGCTGGAGACAGGGAACAATGTTTGTGTCCTTTTACATGCCCGCAGTGCCTACAGCATCTTGGTCGACACCAGCAATATGCAACCTAATATCTGTGCAATAAAATGTACTGTACTTGTGCTGCAAATGTGGAAATGTACGTGCCAATGTAATTTAATGTTGTTAAAATGAAGGATAAAATGAAGGGCGTTGTTAAGAGTCAACCTGGCTAAAGTGATTTGCCTGAATCAGAAACATTTTTTCAGAAAAGAATGAAGAGGTGACTAGACAGTTATTTTACACTCAATAAGTATTACTGTGAGCTATTTTTTGGAGGTGAGAAAATGTTCAGTTTCTGTGTTGGTGAGTTAATTTCACTGGTGTTTTTTTCTGTTGTCAGGGCCCTTCATCTACGCAGACATCTTGGACTACAAGAACCTGCGGGAAATCGTAGTGAACAACCGCATCACCTGGCTGGTGCACTACAGCGCCCTACTCAGTGCCGTTGGAGAGGCCAATGTTCCACTGGCACGTGCTGTTAACATCACTGGTGAGTACCAGGTGCCACACAGGGTGGCAGCCAGTAAAAATCTAGACTTCAGAAACCAAAACCTATAGAATAGTGCTTATTTAGAATATGCAATAGTGGGAGTTATCACTGATTGTTTTAAGGCTGATTTGCACTCTTTAGAAATCAATTTAAGGACATAAAAGACCCAGCCAGCTCATTTGGGATCAAATGCATGCAATGCTTGATAGTGCTTTGATATCTTTCCTACTGCTTAACATTCCTGAAATGTAGTTGTTATTTTGCATTCAGTAGAGGCATGAAGCAACCACCATGTAAATCTTATAACATGGTCCTCATAAATGAATACGTGTGTTGCATAAATACAGGAAGTGTAGCTCCTTTTTTATCCTTCCTCAATTCCTTTTTTTGTTCTGGCAGGTCTTCACAACATCTTGGACATTGCGGCAGAGCATGGCCTACGTCTCTTTGTGCCCAGCACCATTGGTGCCTTCGGGCCCACTTCACCCCGGAATCCGACCCCTGACCTTTGCATACAGCGCCCCCGCACCATCTACGGTGTCTCCAAGGTCCACGCCGAGCTGATGGGAGAGGTGAGCTGATATTACACCCACACACACAGACACACATCCACTCAACACAGAGCAGCTTAGACCATCACCTTATGCCAAGAGTTTGGAATGTGACCTTAATGCCAGTGTCACCTCACTTTTTTCCTGACTCTCACTAACCCCCACCCTCTCTGCGTGTTTGTAGAGGCTATTAGCCTTGGTTTATGGTTTTGGGTCAGAACACATGAGGGAGAAATAAGGGCAATGTATAAAGCCACCTTTTTGTAATAAGCCACTGTTGGTCTTCATCAAATGACTGCCGATTGTGAAGATATGCCTCCACAAATAAATTCTCTTCAATTTTCTTCAATGTTCTCTCTTTTTTCTCCCACCCACAGTATTACCACCACCGTTATGGCCTTGACTTCCGTTGCCTGCGATACCCTGGAATCATCTCTGCCGACTCTCAGCCTGGGGGCGGCACAACAGGTGAGGGAGAACCTGGCCCTGAGAACCTGAAACACTACCTTACATGTGTAGATGGCTTCTCGATCTTTCCTGTCACCCTGTGACACCAATGTGTGTGTGAGCGGGTTTGGGGGGGGGGGGGGGTAGGGGCTTATGGGGCTATGTAACTGTGCGGCATTCTTGCCCTGCCCCTCTCTCAGCTATATTAAGCTCAGCCCTGAAAACTGATGACGTATGTGTGGGATTGGTTCACTGTTCACCAATGACTAGCCTTTACTTTTGCCTTCACAGATATTGGTTGAGTGGGAGGAGTTTATTTCAGTGTAGTGAACCTGTTGAACCCTGGTGAATCCTGCTAATGTGAACACTCCTGCTTAACTTGTTGAGCAATTTGTCAGTCACATAGAAACATACATACAGTGCTTTCTTTGTTTCCTATTTGCAAATCATGTACAATTCCTTTTATTCCTTGAATTAAAAATAACCTGAATAAATAATAAACTGAAAACTAGTTAAACAAAATGGCTGCCAGGCTGTGTATACGCCTATGTGTTAAATATTAACGCTAAATCTTGTCCTTTCTTTTCTTTGTAGACTATGCTGTTCAGATTTTTCATGATGCCATCAAGACCGGCAAGTTCGAGTGCAACTTGAAGCCAGACACACGGTTGCCCATGATGTACATCGACGACTGCCTGCGTGCCACCCTGGAGATCATGGAGGCTCCCACGGACCTGCTCAGCATGCGCACATACAACATCAATGCCATGAGCTTCACTCCAGATGAACTGGCACTGGAGGTGCAGAAACAGCTGCCCGACCTCCAGGTCGATTACAACATTGACCACGTCCGACAGGCCATAGGTATGCACACTGAGAAACCACAGTTATCCATGAAGTTTTTACATTGAGGCTTTACATTGTCTTTTGCAGAAAGTGACTACATCAAGTTTTGCATCAAATTTGGCCAAACATTTTATTCTTATGTAGCTTTTACAGTATTTGACAATGTATTTAATTTTTGTTACAAGATCAAATTAAAAGTAAATGAGTGTTTTATCAGAAATTCCTAAAAAGCATCTGAGATTAGTTTTCCTGTTCAACTTTCAACTTCAACTTTTAATTGAGCTACTGTAGACAGCCATGGCCTTTATCCAACACTGATATCTATATCATGTCTGTTCCCACTAGCCGACAGCTGGCCAATGAACTTCGATGACAGCAACGCTCGCAAGGACTGGGGCTGGAAGCATGACTACGACCTGCCAGAGCTTTGCCAGACTATGCTAAACTTCATTGGTGGAGAGAGCCACATGGCTCAAGCTAACTGAGCCTATTCTGAAGGGCGTCCAAACATGTACATAGTGTAAAAAAAACAAAACTGTTGGTTTTGAGGAAGAGAGAACTTGGTCTGTAAATAGTCTGTCTGTTTCTCTCTTTTTTGCCTTTCTCTGTTGCTTGGGAAAGCCATGTTGTCTTCTAGCACACAAGGTGCTAGGTGCAGTTCTGCTAGAGGGTTCCTTTCTTTGTACTCTTTGTCCCTGCCAGTGGGCACAGAAGACCTTATTCCCCCCAGACCCAACCCCCCTTCACAGAAGGCTTCAAGTATGTCACCACTTCAGATCTGAGGAAGATAAAATACATAAAAATGTATTTGGGTCATGAATTATACACTTGCCATTCAGGGATACCATGAGCCAAAAAAAACGAATGGATATTATTGTTACATAGATGGAAATCCCCACCCTATCAAAGGTATACTGTTTAAGGGCTCTCTTATTACTGTTGTTTCCTTTTGATGATTTTTGTAAGTGTTAGTAATATTTTTGTATAGATACATTTTTGCCTGCAACACGGGTCAGATTAATTGGGACATACAAACATATTTCTGTGATGTCAAAGAAAATCACAGATGAAAAAGGAACACACTGACAATAAATACGTGTGCACATCTCTTTAATGGATAGGAAGTTACATAGAGACGTCTGTGGACGTTCACTAGCATTCACTTTTGGTGATGGAAATGTTTCTGAACCGCACTCGCTGCTATCTTCTGTCTGCCAGTCTTTGTTATTCTGCATCTATTTATTTGGTCTGCATGGCCATATTTTGCGGTGGTGGTTGCGGCGGCTACTAAGCCTGTTTTGCACCACAGATCTGTCTGAAAATCAAACAAATCATTTCCATGTTTTATCTTGGGTTAACATTACCTCAGATTCTCCACACAAAATATTGCCTCATTGGGTACTGTAGCTCTTTCAATCACAGGCTAATTTATGGGTGAAATAGACATTTTTATTTTTTTAAGTTTTATTAAATTCAGAGGATTCAGACGTTCCTGTATTTTGCTTTGACAAGTCTGCTTTCTCATTAAAGCCTGTTTTCCAAGTAGCTTCAGTTACATGTCTTTTTTTTATCTGTCTTTACACATGGCGATATTGTATTTCCTGTACTATTAAGAAATGAAATCACAAAGTAAGAACCTCTGACCTCTGACCTGATATCAGATCAGTTAAGATGAGGACACAAATACATTCTCATTCAATTAACAAAAACAAACATAAAACATTTTTCAACATCTTCAGGAGTATGTCAAGAGTAGCTATTCATTTTTAACACTATTATTTTTTATTATTATTTTAAGTACAACAATGCTAAGCTATAACAGCATAAATGTTTTTTTTCTGTGGTACAGTGCTACAGTTGCAGGTTACAACAACATGACTATGATGTTGGATAGACTTTGATTTCACATTAAAGGAGTAAAAACCTAGTTAGTTCATAAATATTCATTCATTTTAGCTTTTTAAAAAACAGCACATCATTAATTAACACACATAGATCATCACCTCACTTTCAAGTTGTGAAATAAACAGACCAGTATGTTTTCTCTGTTAGCGCTCTTGTTCTATGTCCCCCCCTTTTAGGTTGCAGATCTATTAAAAATAATACTTCCCTGCAATAAAACAATGCCAACAACAACAAAGTTTATTTATATAGCGCATTTCATACTCTGAGGAAATGTAGAGTTAAAACTTCTGCTATCCTGAGTAACAATATGAAATAGTGATTTTTGGCTATGATTTGTGTTATCCACCTTAATATTACATAACATGTAAATGTAGCCTAGACTCGTCTCCTCAAGATTCATTCAGTCTATAGCAGCCAAGATGAATCTAAGCCATGCACACAGCCTTCCTGGTTCAGACTTTATATTATGTAAAAAGTATGACTGCTAAATGTAGCCTGGTGGGTCTTGTGATGGGAGATGACCACAGAAACTTCATCTTATGAGTAAACAAGAACATAACTAGCTCAGCTACACCTCGCCTTGCTCGCTCGCTCAAGAGTGCTAAACAGTGCTAAAAAAAACATACTGAGGAGCCCCACCGAAGAATCGGGATGGGAGACAGTAGAGATGTCAGCAAAGTAAGCCGGCCAACATTGGTCATGCGACTGGAGAAGTGGCACTGGTAATCTGACACTGATCAGCCCCGAACACAGTACAGGGACAACTTTTACTACAGAAGGGGCAGGGGCTTTCCCAACCAATCACACCAGCATAACGCTTTATGTAATGGGACGCAAGTGAGGACAACTGAATGCTGCATGCCAAGAGATGATCGATGTGGCATGGCGTACATGTCACTCATTACTCTTTTAGCTTTATTCATCAAGACTAATTAAAAACTAAGGTCAGGATTTCGTGAGGAAGAATGTGTCTTGCATACATGAATGGCTATTGCCAGAAAGACTGTGACTATTGTTGGTATTACCTGCGTTTTGCACTGCATTGTATAACATTACTATTACACTAATAAAGCTCCAATGAATTTGAATTTAGACATACACCAGGTTGGACCCTGTGATTAATAACACAGACCAATGCAGACAGACAGAAAACTGACAGAGAGAGAGAGAGAGAGAGAGAGGATAACCTTGAAAGGTTTGGTCAGGTATAACTGGGTGTTCTATCACAGTGTGGGAAAAACATATCAAGTAAAGATAGCAATGCAAACACACGATTATACACTATATGCATTGCAACTTACACATACAAGGAAAAAATATGAGAGAGAAGTCTTTGCTCTCTAGAACTTCTATAATGCACAGCTTCTGCATTCAGCACTTTCTGTCCCCTATATCTCCATCAGATATGACTTCTGAGGAAGGTTCACAATTTTCTGAGAAACCCTGTGTGCATGTGTATGTGCTTGAAAAAGAGGACAGGGGGAGGCCTGCAGCTAGGCAGTCAAAATAAACCTCCCGCCTCCCACTAGCATGCACTGCAGAGCTACACGTGCTCTCTCCCTCTCTCCACTCAGGCGGGGTACAAGCAGCATAGACAATTTCAGTGTTGTACTTCCTGGTGGGATGGGCAGTGTTATGCAATGCATATCACTTGCGCACTGCCAGCCAGCCACCCACCCACCCACACACACACACACAAACACACACGCATATATTACATACATACACATGTCCTCTGACGTACGTCTTGCTGTACGTCTTTAACCAATGGGGGCGGCGGCCACAGAATGTTGTTTTTTTCTCTGCTCCTCCCTCTCCTCCTTCCTGTGTGTCTGTCTCCCTCCTTCCTTCTGTCTCCTTAAATCAAAGCCCTATTGGGGGGGGGGGTTGGGACTGAGTAAAGGCAGAATGGTATTGACTGGATCTTGTGTTCTTCTCTAGGCTTTAGGACATGCCAAGACACTCTGCTCTGCAGCTGCTATTTATATGATAAAGGTTGCCATGACAACCCAGATACACAAGGGCCCCCCACCACCACACACACACACACACACACACACACACACACACACACACACACACACACACACACACACACACACACACACAAGAAGGGGAAATTGCACTTCATGAATTCATGAGTTTGTGTTCACTGAGATATAGTGGTGTGTAAAGAATGTGTGTTCCTCATTGGCTTGAAGATTAAAGGAAAAAACGTCAGATGATCAGATGCATTATATATCTGTCATCCCATGTAGCCTATGTATGCTGTAGCCAGTGTATATGGCCTGCATGTCATGCAGTTAGGCCAAACCAACATAACTCTTTTTTCTCTCCGACATACAATCAGGAACATATAGGAATTCAATAGAGAAGGCAGCAATCAATTTACACAGGGGTCTCAGTAATGTCACTGGCTGCTGCTTCCAAAGTGATATTTCACTCTGGTGACCTCATTGACCTCATTAACCCCTACTTCAGTGGAACATTAACCTGGGCTCCAGTCTAATTCACTTTATGGTCACTCATATCTGGCAAATGTGCCCAGTGACAGAAATGCAATGGGTGTACATTTCGAAATTGTGTTACTTTCGCATTGTCCAGTAACTTCCTACTTTGTCAGTAACCGTGGCAAACTGGGAAAAAATACACTGCCGGTAAGGGAACAATGTATCTACTTTTGCTGTACAAATTTACATGTTTTTTCGATATTTTCTGACATTGTCATACAACTGTCAGAACCATCATAATCCTATATAATGTATACAGTGTAATTCTGGTATAATGTACATATGCACATTCACTGGATACCCTGGAGGCAGTGGAAGTGTTTCATGCTGAAAAACAGACGTGTATTCTTCATTTGTTTCAATCTTCACCTTACATTCAACCAATCTTGGACTTATATTACAGCAAAACCTGAGGTAATACAATTAAACAAAAAATACCCTATCAAAATAATAATAATAATAACATGTTTACAGTCACTAAATAATCTAAATGTCACTGCAACAGTCCTTAATCATCTATAAATACTTAAATGTAGTTCACTGAAACCAGTTGAACCCTCTTCACAATTTGTTGGAAGCAGAAAAGGTAAATGCTAATCTACCAAATTCATAATTGAAATAAGGAGTTAATATGAATACTGTGAGCAAGTTGTGCAAAATAAAATAAAATAAAATAAAATAAATAGCCTGATTAATTCTGTGTTTTTCAATTAGTTTAAATTTAACCATCTAATTATTCATGCTTCTGTTTTTACCTAAATGTTTATATTACATTAAAATTTTAGCCTTGACTTTTTTGTTTTTAATATAGTGTTTTTGTATTGTATCTTCCAAGGACCTACTGTATAAACATCAACATAAGGATACAGACATCTAGACATCAGTTATACTGAAAATCAGTTTGTTTCTTTAAGTTTAAGTAACAAGTTCAGGTTCATTATCAAACAATTTCCAATACAGTGACATTACATTTTTGTGCCACTGTTGCTGACATGAAAGGCAGTCAACAAGTCTTTTGGAACTACACCATTCTTCTTTCATTCTGTTTCAAATTGTACTGAGGCTGGACTCATACTCGTACTCATACTCGTACTCGTGCTCCAAAAATCATTTGACATTTGTAATAAGGACTATTACTTCTGCTTTGGGTGCCCCCGGAAACCTGACCCTAGTTGGGATTCTTTGGCACAGTTACACACAGCAAAGAGTTCACAACCTCACCATGTATTGTAAGGCCAGAGACAGGCCTCCCCCTAATCATTCAGCCCAAAGGATAAGGGCATGGCTTAGGGGGTGCTCAGGCAGAGAGAAGAAATGTAATTTGCTTTGCCCCATTTGTCATGCTGTGCAATGTTGATCCACCGGTAATTTCAATGATTATGTAATCTTTTGTTTCCTTACACTGAAACTTTAGCAGTTTGGTGACAGAGGTGTTTATCTGTTACAGTGGCATGAGTGAGATCTTTTGACTGAACAGGACAAAAGAATGAAGTTAAAAAGAAAATGACACAGTTACAAATGAAAGGAAGAAAGAAAGAAAGAATAAAAGAAAACAAACAAAGATGGAAAGAAAAACTTGGGCTTGGGTGGAATTTACAAAAACATAGATTACAACACACACACACATACACAGCCCCCCCTCACACACACACACACACCTACACATTTGCACTTTCAAAAAGCCAAAACACAAGAATTTACAATCTCTTAATGAGCTGGAAAAAACAAATTGTCAAAGACATAGTGGTCCACTGATTCTATCTGACCTCTCAAGCTTGTTGTAACTAACCACACTGTCATTGGGACATGCATCTATGTAGAACATATTTTCAGGGGCCTATGGTTTACCACATCCACAGAAGACATTTACTGGAATGGCTTGACTCAGCTGTAGCTTTCCTCAAAAGCACTTTTATCATCAGAGGTTTTAGGACATGCGATAAGCACAACGTTACTTGAACAGTGCAGCACAAGTGCCAACTTCAACACGCTATCTGGACGCATGGCAAATATTTTGACATCTATCGACACATACAAGCGAGCCAAAACCACCTATTCCCTAGATATCTGATTGCGTAATAGACCTGGCACGCAGACCCAGACGCACACAGCGTTCAAGGTTGAAGTCAGTCACACCACCATGGGGCCATTATTTCAGAACAAGGACAAAGACTGTACTGTAAGAAATCACCTAAGATTATGGCTATCAGATATCTCCTATTGCCAGGCCGATGCTTGTTGTCGAGAAGCGTATGGCAACACCTACTGTTATGCAAGATTCATAAAATTGTTAAGAGGGGCACATAACAGGTAGCTTGATCTACTTGAAAAATGAGTGCTTCAAGACTGAATTTAGGTGAAACTGACATGTCTGGCCTATGTTTGTGCATAATGACATAAGTAAGCGTAAGGTTGGATAAAGGCTATCTCCACAGCTGTGACTGGCTGTAGGCACAATGCAGAGTGCAGAATATGATTAAGCTTAATATGATCTGTTTTTATTTGTCTTCTGTATTGTCCACTTATAAAGTGTTAAATAATTTGACAGATAACCCAAATGAATTTCCAAGAGGCCTTTTGGCATTTTAAGGAAAGGTTTTGTAATAGATTCACGACTGACTTCAAATTATTCAAAACAGGATTACAGACTTGAAATGTCGGTGACCACAGAGGATAACAACCTTACGCTTCAGCAAATAATAGCTTACTATGTTATACCTTAAAAAAAAATGTTGGTATGGGGCCTATAAGTGCATATTCAGTTGATTTCAGTTCTGAGCACAGGCCAACAGGTGCTACATGGTTAAGCCATCGACTTCCCCCTACACCAGTGGTTCCAAAGCTTTTTCTGTCATTCCCCACTTTACAAGGGAAATCTCAAGCCCCACACATTCCCCATTGTGCCAGCAAAATGTGAACTACATTAAAACATTGTTTTTGCTGACTGAATCCACATTACATGTTCTCCTTCTCCTCTTTCTCATCTTTATTCATGCCCCACTAGTGTGACTCGCCCCACACTTTGAGAACCAAGGCCCTTCTATTTGTGACACCCAGTCCCAATAAGTTTGATTAACTTGACCTTGATCTTAATCAAATTTGTACTCTGTAGAATACCATTTACATAACCTGTGCCTTCCCTTCCGAACCAATCAAGGCCACACATCAAAGTGATTTCACTCTGTAGCGGCTACTTAAGTCAGCCAGTGCCACAGACAGGCTCTGCTCTGAATCAGTCGTCGTCATGCTCTGCATTCATGAATGGCACTCTACCGCCTCCCTGTGTCGGAGAGATGACAACGCGTACCTCGATTGAAAGACAACTGTACAGTAACACTAATTATATATGAAGATACATTTCTCATATTTAGAAATCCAATAAAAATAACTAATAAAATATTTATCCTGTCTGTTACGTATGTGCAGAGAATGTAAGGCTTTTACATTAATCTTTAGTGGCATTTCTATACAGGCAGAGCAGTGACACCTGCGTTGTTCGCCTCACGTGTTCTAGGACCTCAAGATGGCCATGCTTGCAGAACGTGAGTTTTGCTGCAGTAGCACTAATAGATTGATTAAATGATTGTTTAACGTGATATACTATCATAATTGTGGAATTATTATGTGGTTGTTATCTTGAGAAATGTCATGTTTTAAAATAAACAGACACTACTGGCCATGACTGAATCACGTTCTTCGGTCGGCTGTAAAGCTAGTTAGCTAGGAAGCTAATTACTGGCTTGTGCCTTCTAACAGTATAACGCTAACAGAACTTTTTACATTAACTAAATGATTATGTACATCTGTGAATTGTCTGTCCGACTTATCAACATAGCTGCCACAACGTCATAAAGGCATTCTGATGAAAATAACTGGTGCTCTGTGGTCAACCCCGACTTGAACATAACCAGTTGGTAGCATCGAAAGTAACCTTTTCATGTGTCAACAGCCCGCAGAAAGCAGAAATGGTCCGTGGATCCGAGGAACAGTGCCTGGAGTAATGATGACTCCAAATTCGGCCAGAAGATGCTGGAGCGAATGGGCTGGTCCAAAGGGAAGGTTTGTAACTTAACGTTACCACAGCCAGTCTAACTGCTGTGCATTTCTAACTACGTATGTTAAAGATAAGTGTCTTCATTCCGCTTAGATTTTGTGCGCGACACAGCTGGCAGGGAGGCAGGTGTCACTTTAAAGCTCGGCCTGTGTTTCCTTTCAGTTGCTTTTTTCGCGTGTGTTTCAGGGACTGGGGAAAAGCGAACAGGGAGCCACAGAGCACATAAAGGTGAAGGTGAAAAACAACTCCCTTGGCCTTGGTACTAATGTAAGCCATGAGGTAAGGGCCCCATATCTGTTACTACTTTCATGTTGATTCATCACTATTGTTCTTGTCAGTTGCTAACAGTGAGAAGTGAATGGAGTAGCTTTAGTATTAGTCTTTGAGCATTACTTCTGCTACATGTTTTTTGTTGTTGTTACAGGATAATTGGATTGCACATCAGGATGATTTCAACCAGCTTCTGGCAGATCTTAACAACTGTCATGGCCAGAACTCCATGCAAGGTACTTAATTTATGACACAAATACTGCTGAGGTGGAGCACTTAGTTACATCATATGTCCACATCAGATAACCATAACAGATGGTTGTCATCAGTTTCCACGTGGCAATATTATACTAATACAGTGGGGCTGCAGTAGGTGGTGCTGTTGCACCTTTAAATATTCATTGAGCTGTCCTTCCATTTGCCTGCCTGAACATTCCTGCTAGTTTCTTTAAAAGCTGCAAAATGTCACACAATATGATATTATTACATTATTTACAAATGTGCCCTTTTAATTTATTTATGAAAATTATGAGGGTAATGTCAGGCTATGGAGAAATTATATAAAATTATATAAAGTGTGTCATGCACATAGTCTGTTGTAGTTCATTGTATTTGTTCATTTATATAGTCATAAATTAAATAGATGCTTAGCAGTGGAATCACTTTCCACAATGTCCCAGAGTCTACCCAGGAGGAGAAACAAGAGAACTTCAGCCTGGAGCAGAAGTCCAAGTCTTCCAGAAAAAGGGTGCATTACATGAAGTTCACTAAAGGTGAGTACCTCAGAGTGAGTGTTTCTTGTTCTTCCCCGAGAGGGTTTTATGTATGTATGTCACGTCAAATTTTAACATTATCCATAGCCATCAAGGTGACATGGAACCAATTTACTAGAGCTATGATATTTACGACACTAATGTTCTCAGACACAGTGCAAGGATTCAGACATAGGCCTGTGCCTTTCTAGACTTGAGACTAGATAGCTACACACATAGCTACCTGGAAAATTGTTGATAGCTTGAGGCACTGACATTTTGACTTCCTTTTAAACCCTGTATTGTTATGTAATGGCACATTTACTTGCATGACGACCTTGTGCTATATACGGCAGCAGTATGGTTATCTTGACATATCTTTGAATGTATAGTCATGGGAAACACTTCCAGATAATGTTTAGTGAAGCGAGGTGAGGGTTATACATGCTTCTTAAAATGGAACATTCTAAGCCATAATAGTATACCTCAAACAGAAATATTACAGTGAAAATCTTTGTGGTACTCCTGCTCATAGGCTTCCAGCTAGTAATTAGCTTAACATTTTCCAGGGAAGCCTTGGATGAAAAATGTACAAGCTTTCATCAACAGAGTGCACTGTAGGTGGTTTGATGGCCATAATATAGGTGTTTAACTCAGGTTCACAGTGAACCCACGTTCAGCCGGCTATATCCATCTATGGTTTCCAGCTGTAGTTGAGTCTCTTGCTACACTTAACCATGCCAGGCTTTGGTCAAGGCACGGGTCAAAGCTATGCGGTCAGCTTAACCGCTGACCCAAGACGGAGTTGAGGAGTTGACCGGACCAGGTCATTTACTTTTTTGCTCCTGGATGCCAAGAAGCTAGTCAATAGACCATTTGCTCTGAACCAAGTGGATTAGGTCACTCACGGCACAAGCGGTTGACTAATAAATGGGAGTAACACCACAGTGTAATTACCTGAGTCATGTACATCACAGACTCTCAGTTATGTCTATGGGAGTTCCAGACTTCTAGACAGTTCCTTGCTGCATTCAGTGATACCATCTCTGTGTGGTTATCATGAAGAAAAACACTTGCTGTTTCTTCACGTTGCTGCGTTGTTTTTCCACAACAGTATGGAATGTGGGGGAAAGTGTGCTTGTCCCTAATCACACCCGGTAAGGACACAACTGACAGGGTGGGAGGGGAGGAAAAAAAAACGCTTTTAAAAGCACTACTTCCTGTTTCCTTAGCGGGCCGAGGACGGTCGCTTTTAGGTGCACGAAATGGCCTCAATCAGCGCCTGATGGACCTTTCAGATAGGGACCAGACGCTCCCTGTCAACGATATCCCCCCCTTTTGCCCTGATTTTTGTCATCTTAATTTAGCAGGACAGAGGAAGTGAGAAGCTCTGTGTGTCTGTATGTATGTGTGTGTGTGTGTGGTGGATAGGATGGATGCTCCCTGACCCAAAATCTCATGTTCACACGAGGAGAGGTCGAATGATATCCCCACCCTTTGGTTCCTTTGACAACCCCACTGAACCCATTTCTGTGACCTTAGCTCAACTCTTCGGACCCCTCTGGTTCACTTGCGTAATGCAACCGCCTGCTAGTCCTGTCACAAATAAGATATAATGGTAGTGATGTTGACTAAAGAAATCCTCTTGAGCGATATGGCTTATTCATGTTGGAAGTGGCATTTATTTGTAGGGACTGTTTTCTGGGCAGTGGCATACGGCTTGTGGGGAATCAGTCCTGAGGCCTTATTGCCAGTACTCCTCCAACCCCACATCCCAATTTTGCATTCCCGGTGGCAACAGAACTTGTCAGTTTGTCATTAAAGTGGCTTGTCTCCTTCCTTGACTCCCTGTGTGTTTGCTCACTGGAAACTACGTGATGATGGTAGAACACTGGGGCAGTGGCACTGGAGGTAAAGGAGTTGTTCCTTAGCAGGAAGATGGCAAGTTTGAGCAGTGCGGTCTCCTGATGCTACTCTTGAGCAAGAACTTTCACTTGCACCTGATGGGATAGTTGGTGTCTTGCATGGCAGCCTCTGCCTTTGTGTGTGTGTGTGGTGAATGTGAGGCGTGGACATATGAAGAGCTTTGAGAGCTGGTAGGAGAAGAGTGCTATATAAATTAAATCTGCTTACCATTTAACACCATTCCATGGTTCTACCTGTGCAACCATACAGTTACAATGACTGATGATTCTGTTAGGATGAGTTCCTCTCAACAGAGTGTGGGTTTACTTTGTAGTCACTCCACCACACACACACACACACACACACACCCCTACAATTCCTGAGTAGGTGAGGGCGTATTTGTGGTATTGGATTTCTCCTGGTTGCCAGTACTCACTCTGACTACTGCGACACCGCAAATTGTCTTTCCATTGGTCTGTGTCTGCAACATCCGTCCCACGGCAACGGTTGCCAGGTTAATTCAAGTAATGGATTTATCCAAGCTAAACCGGTTACATGTGAAGTTGAAGATCTTGCCAGTAGGCAGATGCTTTTTATGCTTCCCTCGCTGACTACCAAGGATAGGTGATGCCATTGCTAGCTCAGTAGTGCATTCTGGTTTCCGTAGCAGATGGTAATCCTTCTCCAGTAAGTGGACTATAAGGACACCAGTTTGAGACAGGCTTTTTCCATACCCATCAAATACCAGCAACTGCTGGGGCTTGGGGTTAAAGCGTAACGTTTTCCTGCATTGGCAAGATTTAAACATTGGTGTAAAGAGAAAATTACTTCGCTAGCAGCCTTCCATAGTTTTAGCATTGTTTGCATTTAAAGTCCTTTAAATGAGTGAGCCTAGGATTCTTGGGCTGACGCATTGAAAATGCTATTTTTAAAACATGTGGATGTCTCATCATTGCTTGACACTTTGGGCAGTGTTATCAGGGTCTGTACACATGAACTTGAACATAAAGAACATTGTTGGTGTACACAGAGTTTGGTAAAAATGTGTGTTTCAGAAGACGGCACATTACCCACAACTTTCTCTCGCTGCTGATGTTGAATGAAAAGTCTGAATAAAAGTCCATCACTGAACCCAACATTAATGTAACGCGCATTCCTATTAAACTGTCCTTGATTTAGTAGAGAAAAAATGTGGAGAGCTGTTGCAAAGCTTGCCATGAACAGCTAAGTAGGCTAATCATGCATTCCCTCCTCAGTTCATTCACTTTCAGAGATGGACTTTTATTCTGACTTTTCAACCAAGATGGCGATGAGTGAAAGTCCCAGGCTCACTCATGGAAAGACATTGGGCTGAAAATGTGAATGCTAAAATCATAGGCGGCTGCTAGCGACGCAAGCTTTTCTTTTTACACCAATGTTTGAATCGTGCCCATGCAGCAAAACGGCCTACAGTCGAAAAAACGCTGGTGTTGCGCTTTAATATGTAAACTGCATGGTACAGAAATCATCTCCAGTCATTATTTGGAAATATGTCCTTTATCTATAAATTTTAGTGGCAGCTTCAACAATAGCAAAGATTTATGATAATGCCTGATGATGAATGATGTCTAAATAAAGCCATCTGTTCTTGACACTCCGCAGTGTTTTTTTTATAGATCATAGAACTTGAAAGAGTAGAAATGGCATAAGTATTGTTCTTCTAAATGCTTCCTCTTCTTACATCATTAAAGACCTTAGAGGCAAATGACTGCATAACATACCTGCAAGCTGTTAGTCTACTATAAAGACCTCCCAGATTGTGGGCTGAAACAAGTTTTGTCAAGTTTTGTCTATGAAATTGTTAAATGACCATGATCTTGAATTAAACCAGCTCTTAACCACAACCTCAGTGTGGGGCTGAGGGTTTTAGAAGATGGCTTGTTCTAATAGCATAGAACCTGTGCACACTTCATAGGAGACAGTCATTCTCTTTTATCCATATTTCATTGAGTCATCTCCATCATTGAATTCTGTCAATCCTGTGGTTCACAAGGTGAAGAAACTTGGATTGTGTTCTGAAATGTTCATCCTGTAAATGCTGACACTCTAATGCATTTAATGCTCAGGCCATGGCATGCAGTTGCCCATGGGCACTGTTGCCCCCTGGGCATGATTGATGACCTGCCCTGCCTTTGCGGGAAAGTACAAGCCTCTCCAAAAGCAATAATTTGCTTGCTCTCACTCTAGCTGTCTCGTGTGTAAACCAGTAAGCCGCTTTTAATTGGTTGCCTATTAATCAGCTGTCAAGCCTCTCTGAGTCGAAGTAGAACCTCAAGCACTCCCATCATGTGGACTGTTTCACTCCCTCTCAAGGCACTTGATCCACTCTCACAGGGTTGCGCGATTTGTCTGATTGCGAGTAAAATATAAAATTAAATTGGATTAAATTCATAAATGCCTGGTTTCTGACGAATATTATGCATGCTAGTTGCTTGAAAATGGGGATTTGAATCTTGGCTGCCACCACTGTGCTCTTAAACAAGACATTTAACCCTAAGTTGCTTTAGGGAAGGCTGGCCCTGAAGTAATTTACAAAATGTACTGTAAGCCACTTCGGAGAAAAGTGTCTGATAATTACATGTACAATTAAATGTAAATATATTGAGTTCAGTTATCCAAATGTTATCCAAATGCCACATCTGACAGCATGAGCAGCATGCTTTGTGTATGAGCGGAGGATGGTATGAAGATATTAATAAAATCAAAGATATGACAAGACTAACTATGTGGACAGTGTTGTTAGCCTGCATGATTAATTACAGCCTTCCAGATAAGCTGACTGATCTCAAATTGCAATTTCAATTTCAGTTTGATTAACTGTGCAGCTCTTCACCCGTAGAAGTCTTATGGTGTTGTTATGAGATGCACTAAGGTTAGACTGCATTAGTTTGTCAGGTTTCAAGGACATCCAGCTTCAGAGTGTTTTGGTCCATTGAACAAGACCGTTGGGACCGTTGCTAAAGTCTTTTGTCAGAATTGGGTCGTTATTTGTCAACAGTTTCTAAGTCATGTTTTATTTAGAAGCATGTTTGATCTCAGCACTTTTTTTGTTTGAGAGCCAATTAGTTTGTTGGTTGTCAGATTAACCTGTCCATCTCCTGAGAATCTCTGTGATTTCGCTAAGCTGGCTTGGCCCACGTTCAGTTGCGCCTGTTGCCATATCACCTGTCACCCTGACAACCCTCACCTCAATCCCCCACAGGCTCTCCTCAGGTATCCCCCCACCCCCACGGCTCAGCAGGGCAGGCAGGGGCCACCTTCTGGCTGGCAGCCATTAATGAGAGAGGGAGGGAGAGAGAGAGAGTAGTGTTAAGTTTGTGCATGTTAATCTCTACATCATCTGTTTGAATAGAGGCAAGTGTGAGAAGGTCAAGTTTTCTTTTTTCAGTTTTGTTGTTTTTTTTCTTTATTTTTTCACGACTATTTTCTGGTAGAAGTAGTATGTGTGTCTGTGTGTGTGGGGGGGATGATGGTGTAACTCCTTTGAGATCAATAGATGGTTTACATGACCCGGACTTTTTGTTTAGGCCACTTTGACCCTCACTGGACAATTATTTTTTTTTCCCTCTCTTCCTTTCCCTCTCGTCTCCCACCTTCTTCTGATTTGCTTGTAAGGCGAAGGAAAAGGCCTCCCTTTGAAAAACCAGGCAGAAAAAAGCCAAGAAGAGGTGGGAGGTTTGAAGAGGAGGAGGAGGGGGGTGACTAGAAGCAATAAATAACCAAATGTTATCAGGAGCCAGTCTGGAGGAAGAGGATGCAGCTGGACGAGTGTGACTGGAGGCAAGGAGGCTGAGACGCACAGCCAGCCGTTCCTGGAGCCTTTGAGGCTTTGGAAAAAAAAGTAAAAAGAAAGAAAAAAAATAAATTGGGAGGCGTTAGGTGGAGGCCTCTCTTTGCTCCGCTTGTTTTTCTTCTATTGGTCATTTCATCCCCACCACCACCACCAACATAAGCAGCTACCACACACACAGACAGACACACACACTCACACACGCACACACACACACAGAGCTCCTCCAACACCTTTCCTCTTGGCCCAAGTTCAAAACAACTGCCCACCTCTGTGTCTCGTTTGTTTATTTTGTTCTTTGCTCCCATCATTCATCAACTGACACGTCTGCACTGACATGCATTGAAGAGTTTCAACATGTTTCTGGCTGGTGGCCATTTTTGTAGAGGGTTCCAGAATTGCGTGAAAGATTTATCCCAAGTTCATCAGGACCAGAATAAGGGTTTTTTTCCTTCTCAGGGAAGAGTGTCATTAAAAAAACGTGTTGCTTTTGTTTTGTTTACGAAGTCCTTTGTTTGCCTTTCAAGCCCTTTGTTTGCCTTTCAGGAAAAGACCTATCCAGTCGTAGTGAAACTGACCTGGCGTGCATCTTTGGGAAGAGGTCAAAGCCATCAAAAGACCAAGATGAGGTACGTGACATTGGCACGGTGCGCAGACTTACAGAAGGGCTAAAGGGAAGTGCTCCATACACCTCCAAATGCTTCTCAGATTCAGTGTTTCGCCTCTGCTGTGCTAAAGGTATTTAGGTTTAGCACCATATAGGCTATAGTGTGGGAGAACAGGGGCAACATGAGAGGAAAGTCATGACCACTTATGAGTCCATGCCCTCCTACATGCACGCACGCACCTCACACACACACACTCGTTTCCTCTCACACATACATACATGTAGACATGCGCGCACACACTTACGCAGTTACACATTCACACACCCACTCAACTCTCCTCACCCACCTTGGGTTTGTCTTCAGTAAGCAAGGCTGGCTGATTCTTGCCAGGTCACATGACGATGTCCTGCGGTCACCCGATTAGCCATGTCATAGCGTGCAGCGCCTCATCTCAACACAGGCCAAAGCGGGGAGAGAGAAGGGAGGGAGAGAGCATCCTGAATCCTGTTAAAGGATTAACACTGCTCTCTCTCTCTCTCTCTCCCTCTCTGCTACCTGAGCTGTTTCTGCCAGCAACAGTCATATCAGGTAATGTTCCATCAAGCACCAATCTCGAAGGAAGACATGGCTGCCTCTGGGTGTAATAAGCACTTAAGCCTGACCCCTGTGCATTCATGATGACTCGAGCAAAAAAAAAAAAAAAAAATCCTAGAAGGTTCGCTCTGAAACTTTTTGGAAAAGTGGCTACAGTAAAGTCATTGGAAGGGAGCAAGATGACATGGTGGAATCTGGCGGGGACCGTTTTGCCGTGAGGCCAATAGAGGGCCTTCTAGCAGACAAGAGCACTTCCACTCCCGCAGCTCTGACACTGAGTCACAGGTTTGGCCTGTGGGTGGTGAACCAGGCCTCACTCACTCACTGCAGTGTGTGCTCGTCTTATCTTAAAAGGGGGGTGAGGGGCTTTTCTGAAGCCATCTTTGTCAAACGACTTCACACCCAGACTGGAGTTAACAATTAACCTAATTTCCCAGCTGTTAATACCTTGATTAATGCAATGATTTTCTATGATATCTTGAGCTATGAGGTGTGTGCGTGTGTGTGTACAGTGCATGTGGTAGGGCTATACATGGGAATGCAGTTCTGTTCCTCAATCTGCTCTCTCTCTACATCTCTATATGCTGCTATTTAATAAGTAATGTTTCATAAAGTGCAAGTTTCTTTGTTCATTGCCTAATTTACCTAAAACAGTATGCTGCGCAACTTGTATTGGGAAA
Organism: Tenualosa thibaudeaui; assembly: GCA_027481765.1. Taxonomy (NCBI): domain Eukaryota; kingdom Metazoa; phylum Chordata; class Actinopteri; order Clupeiformes; family Clupeidae; genus Tenualosa; species Tenualosa thibaudeaui. Next base: position 19,322,880 of record JAIFZK010000001.1, read on the forward strand.
ATTACTATATGCTCTGACGTCAATAGAAACGATATTAGTCACCTATGGAGCAGGCAGAGCTGCATAAACCCATCCCATCCAACACAACATTCTAAGATATGAACGGAGATGTGCCTATCAAACTCTGAGTAATTTAATACGTCTAAAATGTAAGTAAGCATTGCACATTCAGCTGTGGGAGGTCAGAATTAATACTTTTTGATTGTGTCTCTTCCTCAGGCAGTAATTTTCTGGCTTTGTGGCTGTAATGTGGTGGTATTTGTCTCACTAGTGTCTGTGCGGCTTTGGCACGTCCATAGAGTGAAGGTGCTCACGGCTTTGGAATCCGCTGGTCCCCTTTTTTTTGGTTGTCTTTCGCTCCCTTTAGGCTCATTCTGGTTGAAATCCACTGTATTTGATGGTAAACAACACTTAACTCTTTTCCTCATGACGAAAGAATGAAAGAATGTCATCCTTTTCCTCCCCTCTCTGTCTCTGCTACTGTCTGCAGGTGCACCACCCGTGTGGCTTGTCCATGTTTATGTTGGTGATGTTGCTAAGCGTTTCTGTTGATGCTTGTGTTTTCACAGAGCAGTTCACTAAATTGACATAATTGCAGCTGAAGTGAAAAGCTGATATGCTCAAGTGAGAGTCTTAGATACTGAAATCACAGTATATTGGTTGCGTGGTATGAGCCTCCTGGTGCAATTATTTCTCAAGAGCATCAGTGCCTTGTGAACATGAACAGGATATACCTGTTTTTTTTTAGTTTTTTTTTTTAAGTAAACACAGCAAGTTGCCGTCACTAATTACTCTGAGTTAATACAAAGTTAGCTGTGAGAAGTGGAAAAAAAATGTTTTTTGTCTGAAGTTGTTCCAAAACCTGAAAAAAGATGAAGTCAGAAATCTCTGCAGTAAAAGCCAAAACTCTTTTGTTGATTGTAGTTTAGCGCAGGCTTAGCATTCAGACCCAGAGCTCTTTGTCTTCCTCCTTATCCTCCTCCTCTTGCTGAGAGGCCTCAGAGCAAGTTGTTCCTCTACCTGGGTGTCTTCCCCACCTATCTCTCCCTCTCTCTCTCTGATGCTCAAGGGGAGCTGCTGGGGGTCTGTCTGTATCCATGTGGGATCCACACACCCCATATCATAACGAGAGCAGACGCCAGGTGCTCTGGTTCTTCTTAGGCTTGAGGGGCCACTCTTCAAAAACAGCCCCGAAAAATGTCCCTTAGATCCAGCCCCCCCGCCCCCTTGTCCAGGGGCCCTTGGACTTCCCATCACAATAGCCCCGTCATTCTCCATTCCATGCTTTTGGATTAAAAAAATGTAAATGCAGGTGGACTGATGATTTTTTTTTCCTCCCCTCTCTCATCTCCACCCCCGTCTTTCTCTTTTTTTGGGGGTCGTGTTTTTTGTCTTTCTTCCTCCCTCTCTCTCTCTCTCTTTCTCTCTCTGTCTCTTGGTTGGTCTCCTGTGCTAATCGTTTTTGCCTGGCATTATTATTGCCTGGCTCAGGAGGGACTCCATTGACCGGTTCGAAAACCGATCTGAGCACAATCACAATGGACTCCCCAGAGAGCCGGTGGCCTGGGCCGCTGGCAGGACCAGCCTGAGATAGGGCACTTAGACCAGGGGAGGAAAGGGAGGAGACAGGGGGGAGGAGGGCTATTGTGTTTGTGTTTGTGTGGGTGTATGTTTGGATGTAGCTGTAAGATGTGTGAGTGTGTGTGTTTGTGTGTGCGTGCGTGCATGCATGTATGTGTGTGAGTGCATGTGTGCACACGCAAGTTTGCATACACACTTGCTTCTCCATCTGTACTTCAGTATGCTTATATGTGTCAGCAGACATCTGTTGCCAGCCTACTAGCTTGTTACTGTGATTGATCTTGAGCTGAAACATTCACTGTGTGGTCATATGAACTTTACTAACAGCCTAGTCAACCACATACCGAATGGGTAGGGCACCAAATATCAGGGGGGAATCACAATACATTTTAAAAAAAGAATTTCTTCAGTTGCTCACTAATATTTCCAGAAAAGAGGGAGCAAAACTCAAGTCTGCCGTAGAGCCGGCCTTGCCCAAGTGCTTCACCCTGTACTATTGGTGTGGTTGTGTGACCCTTTTTACTAAGGTCTTTGCTTTATGTACTGGTCCATTTCCACCTTCTAGTTCAGATCATGTGGTAGGTGTCCTGTATAGTAAGTGAGTGAACAGTTTTGTAGTTACAGTCAGAGTTGGCTACAGGAACATGACAGTCAACAGTTTTCCCCTTGGTCTGATCCAGCACATTGCCCCAGATGGCATCACTTCCCAATTATCAACGGAAGGTATTATATTGACTTAGTTATTGGTTTAAACATGGGGTTTGCAATGTGTGTGTTACTGTGCTGTCAAAGCACGCTTTTCTTTCATTTTAATATTTTTTTTGTTTGCATAAAACACTGACCTGATATTTACACATGGTGTTGGGAGGTTGCCGTAGCTAACTACTCCTGGCTCCTTGAGGACCTTCTCTTTCTCTGGTCAGCCATTTTACAAGCAGGTATGGAGCACTGTGTGTCCTCTTACGATTCCTGTGTGGGACAGGGCCACATACGTGCATTCACGTGTGTGCGTGTCTGTGTGTGTGTGCGTGCGCATTCGCGTTGGGGAGGTCTTGGCCGGCCTCGTTCCCACCTCCTTCACCAGGGGTTTTCCTCCCTCCTGTGAGCTTCCTGCCAGCCTCTTATCTCTTGTCACAGTGCTCCCTGACACACAGGCAGACACACACACACAGGAGGACGTACACAAGCACTCACAGAGGCATGTTCATATGCACGCATGCACACGAATGCGTACACAGACTCACTTCCACACTCTTTCTGTGTGTCTCTCACATCCAGGTACACCACTGCTTCTCACACACTCTTATGAACATGTGCACACACACTTCTTTACTCAGTAGCACATGGCACCATATAACAAACTTTTCCTATGTAAGCACTGTTTCCCACACAAGCGCACACTCCCATGCTCTCATAAGCACATACACACACACAATAACACACTCTCGCAAACATCCACGCACACACTTTTTTGACTCTTGCACTTACCCCCTCCCACACACACACACACACACAAACACTCACGTACCCCTCACACCTCTCAAGTATTCAAATCCTGCTTCAGCATGCCCTAGTGTACCCAGGGCCCATTGCCTTGGGGTTGGGAGGAACTGGGAACCCCACTACCCCCGGACCCCCCCCCCCAACCCCCCACCCCACCCCCTTCACCCCACACCCCCATGTCTCTCTCCCAGAGCACCATACATTGCTGGCCCCAGATCAAAGTCGGCGTTGTTTGTTTGGGCCCTGGGAGTAGATCAGGTCTCTGGTTTTGTTTGAAAGGGCCCTTCCTGCTCTCGGGCTTCATCTTCAAGGTGATTACCAGTGCTTTGTTCGTACCTGCACTAGACGAACGAACAAATGAATGAGAAAACAACAGGCACTACAAATAGGAAAAATAAAAATAATAAATCCATTAACAGAAGATTTTAATACTAAATAAATCCTGAAGACTAGTGTGCTTCAGCTTTCTAAAAGAAATTACCCCCACCCACATAACTTACCCCACCCCAAACACACACACACACACATACACACACTCACACATTTATATGTATATATTAGAACAGGAAGCAGTCACTACCCACTTCCTCCTCGCTACATATAGAGACTGTAGTGACTTGAGGGGCCAGTCCCTAGTGGCACCCACTGTGGGTTTGTGGGCTTGACTATGGTCACCAGTACATACACAGTACATAAATGTTGCCTATACTATAGACACAAAAGATGTGCATGCACCCTACATACACTCAAACTAAACACTAGATGCACACACACACACACACTGTATAGCTGCAACTGTCTGTCTGTTAGCCTACCTGTGATTCATCAATGCTGCCTTGTCCCCTGCCACTAGATACACACACACATACACACACTCTCACTCACTCTTTCTCTCTCACACTCGCACTACCCGACCCCACCAGTCCCCCATGCTATCATTAGTCACTTCTCGACAGGGTGACTGCTCACCGCTCGCTGCCAGGTCCCGTCTTGTCCTGCAGCAGCAAACTCACCCCCCATCTGGCCAGCAGGGCATGGTCTTCATCTCACTGGGCCTGGTCACCATATGCCCCCACAGATGCCCCAGAAGTCTAAAGTCTCTCTCCCCTCTCTGTTTCTCACTCTCTCTCTCTCACACTGCATTGCACTGCCTGCCTGCCATACTGTTTTGTAATGCACTGGTTTTAAAGTCTCTTGCTTAGTCTTCATTTCTTTGTGTCCCAGTACACTCTCTCTGCCATCATGTCTTACCCTGTGTCTTGTATTTCCCCTCTCTCTCTTTCTCTCTCTCTCCCCCCCTTTACTCTTACTCTGCCTCTCTTTGTCTGTTATGCTGCTTAACACTGTCTTTTGCCGTTTTATTTTTTTCAGTCCTTTCTGTTATACACATTCTCTCTCTCTCCTTCTCTCTATCAGTCTCTTTCTCTTTCTTTTTTCTCTCAGTAGCCTTTTCTCTCTCCTGCTTGCTCTCTCTGTCCCCTTTCCTTGGGGGTTTTAGTTAGAGAGCTGCAGGGGTGGAGTAAGGTTTTGATTTATCACACACACACCCTCTCCAGGTTTTCACCAATCCACACCACCTTCTCCTCTTCGCTCTTCTCCTTCTGAATCGGCAGCAGGTTCCTGCAAGAAAGACTACACACACACAAACATACACACTCACACAGGCACACTAGTTCTCACAAGAAAAAGCCGACTTGGCTGGAATGATTCTGTTAGGTAGAGGCTCGGGCATTAGCTGAAATAAACCCTCCTGCCGCCTGTGAAAAATGTCTTCTGATTGGCTAATTAATCAGTCAAAAGGGGAGCGTCGCGGCCTGCGACTTGAGGGAACGGCCGGGGCGAGCACTCAGGGGCCCTCTGATGAATGGACTCCCGCCTGCTTCATACATCAACCAAACTTAGTCATTTTTTACCCAAGGCTTGTCGCGTCAATGCTGGATTGCCCCTCTGTGTGTGTGTGTTGGTGTGTGTGTCTTTTTTTTTCCCTTGTTAACCCCCTCTCTCTTCCTGTTTGCAGTTTCCTCTAGGTGTGGATGGCTGTCAAACATATTAGTTTATTTGCAAGTTTGTAACAGAACAGTTTGTCTTAAGATAATATGTTCATTTTTCAACCAAATGAACAAACATGTAAGAGTGAGATTAAATGTTTGTACACTTGTTTGTCTGGCACTCCACTGAATTGGTTAACTGTGTGTCATATTTAAAAAAATGTTTTGTTTGACTAAAACAAAATCATGCTCCTTGGAGTGCCATTTATTTGTTGTAGCTGCTTACACTTGCCTGACGCCACGCGATACTGCAGCGACCTGTTGCGGAGTGGTTTGCAAATGAATCTGCTAAGTCAACCTTTGCAACCATAGAGGTCAGATTCATGCATCTCTTATGAAATGCATGCACACATGCATGCATGCACGCACACACCCACCCACACACACACAGATGACAAAGGAAAAGATATGATTAAGATAAGATAAAGATAGGATGAAGTTCCATTATGTTACTATCTGTTGTAGTCTTTTAGTGGGTGCTAAATGGCTTTTAAAAAAGGAAGACCGTGAAGGTATTTTGTTTATGTGTTTGCTTCCAGAATTTTACAAATTTTTCAATTTTCTCTTAGTGGGATTTTAGTTTGTTTTGAATAATTACTACTCAGAGAAAATGTCAGTGGAGGCTGCAGACCTGAAACAGATTTAATGGGCTCTATCAGAGGCCCCCAGAATCTCAAATTGCCCCCGTCCCCCTCGTCCTCCCAATTCCATCCCCGGCCAACAAGAAGGCCCCACTGCAGTGTGTCATGCTCAGGGTTTGGCCTGACCTCCGCTGCCCTCTCCCACTCCCACGCCCGCTGGAGCCATAGAGGTCCAGGGCACCTGTGGCCCTGAGTCCACCCACGCCTGCCACCATGAGGGATGGCACATCAGGGGCCTGGCGCCCGCACCGTGCAGCAGAGAAGATGCGCTGCCAGTACTGAAATAAGGATTTGTGTGTGTGTGTGCGCTCAAAGGGTCCCTATACCTTCTTCAGCCAAGGTCAGCACTGAATTGGAGAGTGGTGAGCAAAAGTGTGTGTGTGCCGCTAGCGTGGTGGATCCTAGTGTTACTGCTACTCGACATGTGGCTGAGGTACGCAGTGCTGGGTTGGGGTTCGAGGAGAGTGTGAATTTTGTGGTTAGTGTGTGGGTGCGTGGGTTGATGGGATGGAGTCCCCATTTGGGAATCAAGTCAAGTCAGGTGGGTGGGGCTGAATGCTTAAACATTCGCTGACGATGCAAAACCGACAGCAGACCCGTCAACCCACCCATTCCCCCCACCACCACACCCTCTAAACCCCCCAGAACCTGCTGTACATAGCTGAAGTGCTGGAATTATAACAAGGTGCTGCTGCCTACGAGCTGTCCTTGCATATAGCGTATATTGCACATATCACATATATATATATTGAGCCCGAAAGCCTAAATACCATCGTAGCTGACGTGTGTGTGTGTTTATGTGTGTTTGTTTAATTTGTTTGTCATCACCTTCAAATTTAGTTATTTTTTTTCTAATCCTGTTCGCTAAAGTTGATATGATTAGCCAAAGAAACATTTGTCATATATGAAGATGATTAGGTGTTTGATGATATAGGAATGTTTAGTGGATGCTATGGAAGCATTCTGCTCATGGTGCGTTTTTTGACATGTTGGGTTGGTTGTGAGTGGTAACCTAAGCTTGCAGGACTGTGTTTGTTGTGAAGCCAGGGGAACTTTAATTCGCTCTCAGGTAACACCTAATTGCCTCAAACACAAAAGTGCAGCCCACTGTCATCTCTTCAACACACACACACACTCCGCGTTGACAAGGGCAAGTTGCCGCCACCATAGAAAATTAAAAAACAAGCCAAATGAGACACCCCCCCCCCCCCACCAGACATGCACGCACGTCCACATCTTTGGCAAGTCTTTCTACAGTCCTCCAACTGTGCCAGTGCGCTGACATGTACAGATTAGCACTAAAGGAAAAAAACACACACACAGGGACAGAGGGGAGGATGGGGGTGGTGGTGGTGGTGGCGGCGGCAAAGGGCTAACAGACATGGCTGTCTCCTAGCTACGAGCTGAGGCAGGAATGCCCTGGCAAGGTAATTACCGCTAGAGGAAGCTGGAGGAGCTGAAGCTAAACTGCGCCCAAAGATCTTGGAGCGCCGCAGTGGTGTGTTTTTGCAGGCCTGGGCTTTGCATTTAATCACTGCCTTTTTACCCTAATAAATCATGGTAGCGAAAATAAACGGTGTGTCTTCCATCTTCAGAATGACGGTGTGAGCGCTTCCCATAGAAGGTGGTGTGTGTGTGTGTTTTGGGGAGGGGCAACTTCAGTGTACAGGAAGTGTAGTTCAGTCCTGCCCTTTGCATAATCCTGTAGTCATTTGTCACCTTTACAAAAATAATTAAATAGTGCATATTTTGAAAGATAAGGAGGTTTTTATCTCCATGGCTTGGTCTTGCAAACCTTTCGCTGAGATTTTGCTGTTTTTTTCAGCAACAATTTTGTTGAGAAAGGAACACACACACACACACATTTTCAAGTTTTAAAGAGCTTGTTTATAGCTATGTCAGTATAGCTATGTCAGTCCTGTCACTCCTTGTCAGTGGCTTGCCTATGCGTCATAAATGGCACACTTTTTTTTCCCAAGGACAAGAAAAAAAGAGAGAAGCTGTTGTTTTTGAAGAGCTGTCTTGCTTTAGGAGGAATCTTTTATGCTTTTGCTGCAGGCAGGTTTTCTTTTCTTCCCTTAATAAGCCACCCTGAACTGTGCGTCTTGCACGGGAGCCACCTGTTTCGCTGTCCGCCCACGCCCGGCACAGTGAAGGATGGCGCTGCAGCCGGTTTGCCCCTCATCAGGGGATGGACAGCTGGGGACTCAGGACCTGCGATCCATAGACCCAGGCCGCCACCAAATTTATAATAGTGGCAGGACAATGAGAACATGGTCCCTGTAATTAACAGACCTCCCGATATCGCTCCGATATTATCTGTCTGTGGGAGTCTGTAATGGCCACGGTGCCACCACGCTTTTAATCTGCAGTTCAGTTTGCAATTCGCTATGGGCCAAATTAGCCACAAGACGCTCTCTAACCAATATCAAGTTAAAGCTGATGGGAAGCTGCGGGGGTTTTTTTAAGTGTTGTGAGATCGTTATGATTGATAATAGTTTGTGTGTGAGCGTGATCTATCGTTGGGTTAAGATTTTTCTTGTGCTGATCTTTTGCATTCTAGCCTGCAGGGAATGTAGACTGTAATGGACTGTTCTCTCCTCCTGAATCACATTGGTTTGGAGTTGGAGCTGCTGGCACGTACATTGTGCTTGGATGTGGAACAAGAAAACACCGAAGCATTTAGCCTTTAGCTTTCAACTTAACATGCCACCCTTCCCAGCAGAAACCATTGTTCACTAAATTCCCTAGCTTGCGTTTCTTTGGCGGCATCATTATTATCAGTTTGTCTTCTGAGGTGTATTACGAGTATTTAATCACAGTCGTTGAGTAGCTGCCTTCTCATCTTAGATGTATGTTCTTGCTAAAAGGTAAGATCTGGGGATGCGCCTGTTCTCCACTGTCTGTCTACACTCCCCATGAGGGACACCTTAAATACCAATAACTTCCTGAACAGTCACTGGTATGTGAGATAACAGCACTGCACTGTATGGTAAAGTGTGTCTTAATATAAAGTGGGATAATACTCTATTATGAACTGTTATGAACCTTAGCTAAAACCATAGGCAACTTGTCTGTCATGGTGTGAGAAGCTGAACTCTCCCCTCCTCACGGTTTCATTTGAACTGCGTGCGCTGTTCTGCAAGCGCCGGTAGGAGAGAGGGCGAGAGAGACGTGTTTGTTCCCGATTCATGTGCGCGTATGTACGGTTATGTGCCTCTGAAGCCGTCCTTTGCGGAAGCGTGCGGCGCAAGGGGACAGTCTTTGTCATTCTGCAGGTGTGGGGACACCCTAATTCCTGCCATTATCACGCAGGGGTGTTCATTATGTTTGTATTGTGTTTTATTATTTACTTTGCAAAGCCACAATGTTTCTATGTACTTCTGAGTTATGCTTTGTTATTAATATGCTGAATACTGTTAAGATTAGAAATGTGTCCCATTTCATGGCCAATTTGCACTAATGTGGCAGTGCATATAATGGGGGGTAGTTCAGTGCCTCTGGGCGTTCAGCTGGGTGACCCCTTACTCTCCCGGTGAAGAGGTAGAGTTGGTGCAGTGAGCCTTTGTACTGCTTTGATGGAAACTGAATTTTGGTTTATTTTGTTAGGGGCAAGTGTTTTGTTTATTAGTGTGGTTTTGGGAAATAAATACCCTTTCGGACTAGCCACACCTCTCTTGTGAATACTTTTGTAAAAGGCGCTGTATAAATAAAATTGAATTGAATTGAATGAAATCCATTATGAATCAATCCACATTCCTGGTTTTTTAATGTCACCGAGGTAGGAAGAATAATATGATAATTTTGTACAACTTAAACTGTAAAGTGAATCGGCAGCTAATTTTAACTGAATGGGGTGCAAAAATTAACTTTCGTTTGAATTTTCTACGTCCCATTGAGTTAATGTTAGCTGCCGGTTCACTACTCGGTCTATGTTCAGATTATCTGCTTCCTTTTCCTAAAGACCGCACTTGGTGACCTCAAACAACAGGACTATGGTTCGGATCGCCCCAGATTTTTCCTTTAATCACAGTAGGACTGTGTATATTTATCACAGCATTGTTATGGAATTGGCAGTTTTGCAGTTCGGTGAAACCACCGCATGTTCCTGCCATTCACCACCGCCACCCCACCCCACCGCCAGCTATTGCTTATGTTTTTTTAAACCTTTTTAAACTATCTCCAACACCTCCACCACCAACACCACTGCACCCCCCCCCCCCTTCCCTCCACACACACACACACACACACACACACCCCGCTAGTGCTACCCTTGCCCTCCCAGCCTGCCATGCATTGCCTTCCCTTCCCTTCGGAGTGTTTATTGCTTTGGGCTAGTCTTGGCAACATTGTCCTGTTTTTCTGAGTGGCCTCAGAAAAGGGCCCTTTGAATTTTACTCCCTTGTGCCTCTCCCTCTCTCCCTCTATCTCTCCTTCTGTGTCTGTCTGTCTGTTGTTCTCTGCTTTTGCATGCTATCCTTTCCTCATCCCTATCTCTCTCTCCTCTTTCTGCTGTTTGCTGTCCTTTCTCTGTCTCTTTCCACCTCTTCCTCTCTTTCACCTCTCCTTCTCTCCCTTCTACACTCTTTTTTTCCCACCCTCCCCCTCTTACCCTCCTTTCTTTTTCCTCTCTCTCCGGGCTGTAGAGGCCCCAGTGCTGCTCCCTTGGGCCCCTTCTCTCGGCCTGTCCTCTCCCCCTCTCCTCCTCTTGCACCAGGGGAGCGGAGGGCTGGTGGGTGGGCGGGCGGACAGGAAAGAGCTGGTGGTAGCTGCTGCTTCGGGAGGCTTATCTGCGCCACGCATGCAGTGCAGGGAACGCATCCTCTTCCTGGGGCCCGATGTCTGCCAGCAGGCTTCAGGAGCCGGAGGAGGCGCAGGAGGTGGTGGTGGTGGTTGTAGGCAGGTGATGATGGCAGCCTAACTCATTCCATAGCCGTTGTTGGATGGTGTAGAGTAAGGCGGTGGCAGCAGTGGTGATGTTGGATGAGAAGTGAGCATCAGGATTGAGTGGATAAATTGGTTGGAGCCCAGTCCAGAATGCAATTGTGCATGAAGGGGAAAAAAGTTTTCAAACATTATTTTTCTGTGAATTGCTTTTTTTTTTTTCTTTGAATGTAATCCCGTCAGAGACTTTGTATAGCAACATGGACTGGTTGATGACCAGAACACTTCTACTACCTCAGTTTCTACCCAAGCTTAATCCTGCAAGATATACTTTGCCTACTTACTGCACATCTTTGGTGTTGGTCAAATTCAGCATCACTTTTATTCTAGGGTAACAGTTTTTCTGCTCTCATTAGTTAGTGTTAGCTGCTGTTTTGTTATTCTTTTTACGTTCTATCAAATTTTCTCAATCCTTTTAATGCTGACAGCACTTGGTGACCTGGAATGACAGGGCTGTTTGTTTGTGCTGGAACATCACTTTAAGTCATGGCCAAAAAAAAAAAGAAAAGTATGATGCCTTTTTGTTGATGCCTTTTTGAATTTGTCTGAACCGATACTGAATTGATACTACAGATTTTGCTAGCAACCCTTCAATACCATTAGGTACATATCACCCATCCTCTGCACCTATACATATCTCTCTCACTTTAAAAAGAAAGTCTCACTTACAATCCCAACAAGTGATTTGTGTTTCAGATAAGGACATTTTTGTGTGTTCCTATTGTAGTCCAGTGTAACAAAAGCATTACAAAATAATGAGTCAATTAACCACAAGTGTTTCACTTGACATTTCTTACTAAACTGATCTGAACCCTAGTGACACCAGCATAACATTGGTTTCACAGTAACATTTATAACTCTTGTCACCAAAGTTCACCTGTGTGGGTCAGACCTACCAGCCAGTAAGGTGTGTGTGTGTGTGTGTGTTTGTTTGTGTGTGTATCTACAGGACTTCCTGTGTGCACGTGTGTGTGTGTGTGTGTTTTCTTGTTGTGTGTGTCTGTGTGTAGTGTGTTTTCTTGTTGTGCTCGCGTGTGTGTTGGGGTAGGGTGCCACCAGTAGCATTTCTTGCTGTGTATTAGAGAGATAAGCCTTAATGGCTGCTCCCAGAGCCCCCCAGTCAGAGGCCCACACAATCACCACCTCCACTGCTCCCCTCCAGTGAGCAGATTTCACCTCAGTTTCTGCATCTATCTCTCTCTCTCCTCACACTCTCTCTCTCCTCTCACTCACTCTCTCTCTCTCCTTGCTCTCTCACCCCTTGTTCTCTCTCTTTTCTCACTCTCTCGCTCATTCTCTCTCTCTGTCTCACACTCTTTCCCTCTCACTCTCACACACACACACTCGCTCTTACTCTCTCTCTTTCTCTCCTTTCCTTGACATTCTCCAGAGAGTAATTTCACAGGAAACTCCAAAACATGCCCTCCAGCCATTACCCCAAATCCCAGAGATGCACTGTCCATGCCATCAGCCGCAAAGCCACTATCCCCTTAGTCGAACCAGAGGGAATGCTATTGTACAACAACCGGGGCTATGGATTTTTTTTTTATTCTGTCTTGGGGCAGAAAAGAAGGCTGGAAAGTTTTTATTTTCTTCTAATGAGCCTACATCTGCGGTTTTTGCAGTTATCTTTTTTCCTGAGCACATCTCTCTGACGAAGCCAGAGTCTTACAAACTTTAGTTAGGATGTGCTTTGGCTCTACATCATAGAAGTCCATCAGTCCTTAAAAGGATTTTTTTTCTTGAAGCAGAAATCTGGCGTGAAATAATCAATAGCCCCGTTGTTCGAGGTCACCGAGTACTGTGTGTAAGAAAAATTTGATACCACATAGACCGAATAATGAATTGGCAAATGACATTAACTGAGGGGGGCATAGGAAAATGAGATTTAAAGTGAGTTTCTGTGCCCCAATCCTTTATTCCTTATGTTAATGTTCAAATGGTCATTCTTTTCCCTTCCAACAGCACTCGGTGACCTCGAACAATTACAGCCTGTGGATTGATTCACACTGGATTTCTCCTTTAAATTGCCCCTTTTCTCCCCATCTTGCCCATCCTAATACTCAAACCAAGAACAGGTTCACCATATGGGATAAGGTCCAGAGTAATAAGCAGTCAAATTGGTAATTAATAAAACCCTACCAACTGAAGGCACTCACAAAGCAAACAGTGTACATCAAAGAACCCCCGGAGGTCCCAAGTGAGCGCTTGTCTCTGTAAGCCAAACGATTTTATTTAGGATTGGCTGTAGACCACTCCCAAGCCGATGATTATCTTACCTTGGAGTCTTTGTGTTTTTCATAGGTCCACACAGTACTTTTTCTGTTACAGTTATTATTCAGATCCACTTCATGCCCCCCACCCCCCCCACACACATACACACACATAAACACACATATCCCTCCTCCTCCCTCATCGCACGTGAAAAATGCTCTTCTCTGGGCTGTCAAAGCCATAATGTAGAGCACCCAGCTTGTTTTCGGCGGGGCTCGCAGCGTGGGTATTCTTCACGGCAAATCATTATGCATTGAGCAGGCTATTAGCAAATGGAAGACAAATGGGAGAGTGGGGTGGCGTGACAAAGTGTTTGGAAGCCTGCAGTTTAATCTAAAGCAAACCTCTGTGGTCTTTACGGGGCGTCGTCACTACGATCCCCAAGTTCACTCCCACTGCTTTTTGCAGGAGGAGAGCAGCTTTATGAAACATGGGTTGACAAATCAACATGTCGACCTAAATGCCATCATTAAAAACAAAGGATGGAAAGCATGAGTGGGGATGGTGGCGGCGGTGGTGGTAGTGGTGAGGGTCTCGCAAAGATGGATTATCCATGATCCATCTAGATGTCTGACTAAGTGAAATGTAGAATATCCCCTTTTATATTTCGTCTCTGGCCATGATGTGACTCACTAACATGCTTAAACTACACATAGTTATCTTTGTGTCTGAGAAATCTTGATCTGTGAGTTACACCCCTGGATTGCATTAACCATCACAGTTTAATCCCTTAAATGCTTTATACACTTCTCGGGTATTTAGTTTGTTGCTTCATCTTGAGGTAATTACTCTCAAGTCATCCTTTCAGAAAAAATACCAAAAAGAAGAGTGTCAGTGTAGGATGATATTCTTCCACTACATTAGCATTGCACTATAAAATTTAAGGTTGTTTATGCTGTGGTGTCCTCTCATTTCCCTGTATGTATTTGTCAGAAGGAGAAGTTTCCCTTAAGTCTCGCAGACCTGTTATCAGATGCCAATCAAGAATGAATGGCCTTTGAAGACTCAGTTGACTTCAAGAGCAAGAGTTACCTGTCATTTCAGTGCAGTGTTAAGCTTCAGTACATCTGAGCCAAACCATGATGTCACACTGTGCGGAGTCTTGACACGAGACTGACGTTGACTGACAGTCTTTTATTTGTCACCCTGTGTTTTCTCTACTTGCATACGTGCATACTGCACGTGGAGTGTGTGTGTGTGTGTGTAGGAGGACATGCTAGAGGTGTGGCAGTAGTTGATGTTCCTATTCACTCAGACACGCCTTCCATTCCAGACTCGTCATTTCAGCACTTGTCAGTTTAGGCGACACTAACTTGAAACATTTCTATGCTTTGTGCTGAGAGCATGGTGTCTGTGTTGGTTTTGGAGTCTTGCACTACGCACATTTGAGAAATATGCAGTTTTGATGTTGTTGCTATAGTTATGCAACTTCCTTTGATGTATAGAATTAGGATGATCAGGATGAGTGTTTTGCCATAGGCTTGTGTACTTAAGCAGCTAACATTATTACTATGTGCATTGCTGTAGGACCGTGCAATTAATTGAATCAACTGATTAATTGTGACTGCGCCCTCTAGCGATTACAAATTCAGCTTAATTAAATTTATTTTCAGAGGTGGACGAAGCCAGCTTCAGAAATAAAATGTCTTGTTATGTATTGCTTTTGTATGTGCACAGGTGGCTGATCAAGATGGCTTTACTCACACTACATAAATTAATTTACTGTAACATATAAAGTTTGATGAAAACTTTTGGTTTGATAGACACTGATCTCAATATAGACCAGAATTTGTACCATAATCAAACAGCCTCACTGTAAGGATATGAAAGGGACACCTGTATACACTGTCTGTGATTTTCAAATCAAATTGTTAAATCATCTTTTTTTTTCTTTTATCTGCAGGAGAGCAGTAGTCAAGACTCGCATGAGGAATTGGTGAGAGAGAGCCAGGCAGAGGCAGCGGAGGTGGAGACGGTGACCAGTGACAAACAAGAGGAGCTGAACACGGTCACCAGCACACTGACCATGCAGGAGTACTTTGCCCAGCGCATGGCTCAGCTGAAGAAGGCTCGCCAGGGAACGGCAGCCGCCCACGCCTTTTCTCAGAGTCTGACCAATGGGACCAACGGGCTCACCTACACCCCCATCCCCATGACCTCTGCCTCTGACACTCCGACGGACAGCCCCAACATCAGCGACACAGAGCAGCAGACGGAGAAGAAGAAAAAGAAGAAGAAAAATAGAGAAATTGATGAAGAGAAGGCAGTCCATCTTGATGAAACTGCAGATTGTGTCCCTGATGTGGCTGCTATTGCTGCTGATGAAAAGATGGCGTTGCAAGAACAGTCCTCCTCCTCCGAGAGGAGGAAGAAGAAGAAGAAGAAGAAGCAAAGAACTGAGGAGGTGGAGGAGGAGGAGGAGATGGTCGTAGAGGAGTGTGTCACACCTGTACCTGTGCAGGAGGACTCCGAAATCAGTGACAACGTCTCAGCGGAGAGGAAGAAGAGGAAGAAAAAGAAAACGCACAGGCAGGAAGCGCTATCAGAAGCTGTAGAGGCTGACCAGGGGGACAGTCAGGCCAGTGTAGAGTCCAAAGCAGAGGACACAGACAGTACAAGTAAGAAAAAGAAAAGGAAGAGGCAGGTCAAGGAAGAGCAACAGCAGGAGGAGGAGAAGGAAGCGGCTGTAGTTGAGCAGAAGAAGTCCAAAAAGGACAAGAAAAAGAATAAAAAAGATCATGACTAGGGGTTGCTGGCTAAAACAGTCTTGTCTTTCCCAAAGCTCATGTAAATGTGCTTCATCCTTTACCTCTCATGAGAGAGCCTTGAAAAAAACAAACCATGAGGCCTTTAGATAGGGTTACAGTGAATTCTCAAATTTACGTTGACTTCATAGCTCATTGTTTTTAAAGGATACGGATGGACTTCTTGATGGCGCCAAGTGTTGACATTTACATAAATTTGACTGTGTGCCAGTTTTTCACCTGTCTTTAAGTAATTAAGCCATTGTATTTCTCTCCCCACAATATTGGTTTATTTATAGCCTGGTTGTGACTCGTCCCTGTTGATGTTTTCTTTTTTTCTAATCTGACCTTTGTAATCATTACAACTGTCTTTGTTAATTATCCTAATTAAGATCACTCATATAAAATCTTTTGTTATTAAGGTCCCTTCCATTTCAATCTGATGACTACCATGTAGCCTGTGTGGTTAACTGTTGAGATGGACTTAATAAAAGATTTCTGTGGTTCACAAATGTGTTGATTCCCCTCAGTAACACTTGTAGATTTTAGTTGCATGCAAAATGTTTCTTTCTTGGATATTTCTCTGATATTTCTTCTTTGCTTGTGAGAATAGTAACTGCAAAAAATTGATCTGAAGGCCATGTTATCTGGCTTAAGGAAGTATGTGTTAACCAGCCTCCTTGTAGAACCTGTTTAGTGACACATCTACCATCATCACTCTCTTGATGTCATGACTTAAATTTTTTCCCCCCTCTTTGTCACAATTGTGTAATCACTTGACTGACCGTGTCGCCTGAGCCCACACCTCAACTCCCATCAATCGCAAAACACCTAATTTTTCACAATACGGGTCACTTGTGCAATGTCGAAAAACCCGCTGACACTGTTTCAATAGGAAGACACCTGCTGCGAGAACCCTGATTGATGTGTGTGTTTCATATACAGTGTAGAATGAGTTTCTGTCTTGCTATTTACATTGTGTCCTTTATATTTCAGTTCTTTGTTGTGACTCTCTAAGAACATGCATTAGGTTCTTTAGGTTCCTCCATGCATTATGAATCACTAAGAACATTCATTAGGTTCCTGTTTGTATAGAACTTTAAAGTATCTGTTACCTTTTCCTTTTAATGTATATAAAATTAAAATATATAAAATTATATATTAATTTCATTTTATAAATATAAATAAATTTGTTTAAAAAAATTAAGCTGTCAGGTTGGGGTTGGTTTTGTAGGGAATGGAGGACTGGATTTGAGACTTGACCACTAACACACCATTAAAGATTACATCGTAATAACTGAACAGCTTGAGTAGTTTTGGGCCACATGATCCAATGTGTGACGGTGTTGATGTATGATAGTGGACAGTGAGGGTCATTGTGCCTCACCAAATATGAAGTCATTGTTTTGAATGGCTAATGGGCTTTGGCTTAGTGTCCTATTGATTAGGGCATTGTGATCTAGTCCTCCCTCCCTGCAGGCATGTAAAGATATTGTTTGTAAGCTAAAACTGAACAAATATTAGCACATTCAGTCATGTAACAAAAAAATGATTTTAGATTTTGGATGAAGCTGCCACTAATACACAATCTCCAACGACACAAGTTCTGTTTTGGAAATAGTTAATTGGAGGAATTGGTTTGTCTTTTGCATTAAAAATGGTATTAAAGTGAGAAATATTTTGACAGGACGGCCTAAACACCTAACAAGATAATCTTGTTTGGACTTTGTGTGGGCGCTATGACTGAAAGAGAGGAAAAAAGGCTGCTTGTATTACAATTATTGCGAAATCACGAGAATAACACGTCAAGTCAACATAACACACGATACATGTGCAGTTTAAACAGCATGATGTTTGTCTCCTGAAATTACACGGTTTTGCCAACGTGACTGACATTCATTTTGCCACTCCTGCAATCAGTTGGTTTTATTACATGTGGTATTTGTGGTAAGGTGAGATGTTTGTAAAGACCAAAGGTAATAGGTTTGTAATTGTGGTGACAATTTGCAGTGGAAATGAAGGCAGATGTGATGCACGAGGAAAGATATTGCGCATCTGTGTTTGTAAGCCACTATGTGTAAGTCACTGGATGTGCTTCAAAGTCCAGGCAAATAAGTGATTGATGGGAATCCCCACTCACCACAAAAGATTTAAATTTAGAATCATCTGACAAACTCATCAGGAGACAACAGCAAACCATGATACTTGCTTGTCTCTGTAATACTTCCTTTTGGAGAGCATCTGAATCGAGACAGGTAACATAATCTTTTGTATTTTTGGAATAAAAGTTTTTTTTCATTGGTTGCACCAGACAGATGGCTCCATTGAATTCTCAGAAGGGCATTCTAGAATCTTCAGCCACTTTGCTGTCATGGATGCAATTGGTGCATTTTCAAAGTACTGGATAAATTCCATTTTCAATCACGCCTACCCACTCCTTGAAATCCTTTATCAAAATCAGAGATTATTTTATTTATTTATTTATTTTCAGAGTGGGAGGCATCTGAGGAGAACAAGAGCACGTACACACACACACACACACACACACAGGACACAAGTGGGCCACCTTCAGTGCCATAATCTTCTGTCTCCAGAAGGTGTTGCTCCCATTCTGGTGGTGGGGCCTTCCAGTTGTCTCTCTCTCTCTCTCTGCAAGCCACGTGTGTTGCATTATGGGCCTAAATGGATGAGGAACCCAAATAAATAATAGCCGGCAGATATCCATGCCTCCCACACTCTCTGGGAAACAATCGGGCCTGCTGCTGATCAAATCCGACAAACAGAGGAGGAAGTAATCCCTTTAACAACACAGGACAGAGAGAATAAAATCAGAACCTACGTCCTCTCAAAGCTTAGTCACACAGATACTCCCATGTCAAGGCAGTGGAAGGGTGAAGAAGGAAGTGGAGAGTCGTATTTTGTGGAACACTCACCTCACCCGCTTATTCTGGGGCATCATGTGCCACTTCCTCTTCCTGGGGCTTAAACCCAGCATTAAATGGCTGCTGCTCTACAGCAATTTGTCCATGGCACAGGAGAGGGGGGAAGTGTCTTCTCAGACTCCTTTATGTGGTGGTGGTGTTTTTTTTTTTTTTTACTTCCTGTCACTTGGGGTGGGAGGCCTTTGCCACAGGAATGTAGTCAACAGGAACCTCTCGGTCTGATAGGGACTCCTCTGCTGACTGTAGGGAAAGTGAGTGTGATTTTACATGGTGGTGCAAAGATGAAACTAGACATAAGAAAGGACAAGTCACTGAACCTCACTGGCCTAAAGCACTCAAAGTTTGCCTACTCCTTTCAGGCAGTTTGTGTTCAGTGCACATGCTTATATTTGAATGGCAAGTTTTATTTGGGTGGATAAAGAAGGTGTTAAAGATTTGTAACAATTGCACACCTTGGCTGGTGCAACCATATTACAAGTTTGAGAACTTCTTCCAGTTGTTGTCTCACCATACATCACTGTCTAATACTAAAACTATTTTCTCTCTGCATCACTGCGGTCATTTGGAAGGACAGACAGTGACCTACATGGCAGATCCTGTATCAGCAATACAGTGGAATCATACAATTTACAGAACTATTTTGGCCTACTTCACAACACCTAACTGTCGGCGTCTGAAACCGCTGACTGACCGACGTTCAACGCAAACCAGATTCTGTGATGTCATCAAACTTGATTTGCGCAGAGTCACGCTTTGCCGCGCATGGTGTGGAACTACCTCCAGGCAGGTCTCATAATCTGACAGGACTTCCCCGGAAATGGCGTTAGGAAATTGCGAGTAAATTATAATAGGCTACTAAAAATAATAATCATACAACTAAATAATAATAACCCATGACGTTTCTCTGCAACACAGCCTTACTTAAATCTAACTAAATAACTTAATATGCAAATGGACTATAATGTTTCTCTGAAACTCTTCAAAGACTATCAAGGGTTGACAGCGTCAACATTAACGCAACCACAGGCCTTTATTATTTGTTATTTATCATAGGCTATTATTTCTTTGGCTATTGTGCAAATTATAGATAGTGTCCTACTTGCATGAATTAAAGGTGCAAATAAGCTAGCCTATATTTCCATGAAACGCTTTAAAGACAAAATGTGTTGACAATGTTTAACCTGTCAGATAGTTATAATTTATTAGGTTATAAAGCAAACTCTTATTGTGAAGTCTTTACATGGAGGCTTGAGAGAAAGTCTTCTTTTTGGGATCAAATAGATATAGCCTAATAATGGATATAATATCAGACACGCTGAGCTATGTTTGGGTGGAAACAACTAAAGCTTACAACTTCGTGACGTCCTTTTGTAGTAAAGAGTGTTGAAATATTGTCCCCTCTTTTTTCTGCCGCAGGTCTCAAGTTGCAATCAAGGAGGAGCTGAGAACCCTTCGGGGCCCGTGTTGGAACCTGCTGCACAAATATAAAGGCTGAGCTGCAAGGGACAAGGAAAGAGTGAATCACAGATTTCGAGGTAGAGTCGCGCACCGTGCACAAACGGACAGCAGGTCATATCATTAAGCTTAGGTTGGTCTGCAATTTGGTCTCACATGATTTCAAGTTTTTTTTCGCTTCCTTTTTTTCTTTTGGAACATACTTTTTCATTCACTCATTTTTCATTGAAAAGTATTAGTTCACATTAGCATAGGACGTATCCTATATTTTGTAACTGACTTGTGTAGAATCAGTTATTTTAAAAAGAAAAAAAAGTTGTTAGAGAGGTTCGTTAAGCCGCAACAGACTGCGCTAGTGCAGGGTTCAAGGATGGCGGCGTTAATTAGCGCGTACTCCTCTTGGCCGGAGAGCTTCGAGTGCTCTGCGGGAGATGGAGACGTCGGGGACGGACACAACTCTCACAGAAGTTCTGTGGACAAGTCTTCGGAGCCGCGCATCAGAAGACCCATGAACGCTTTCATGGTGTGGGCCAAGGATGAGCGAAAGAGGCTCGCTGTTCAGAATCCCGACCTACATAATGCAGAACTTAGCAAGATGCTTGGTGAGACATTATTATTATTATTATTATTATTATTATTATTATTATTATTATTATTGTTGTTGTTGTTGTTGTTATTTGCCTCTTGGCAAATTCTTCTCTGGAAAGTTAGTTTGCTTTACACGAAAGTCACCGGAACCCTTTCTTTGTCTTAAATCCACTAGAATGCTATTATTGAACTTTGTTTATTAGTTTACATCCTGGCCTTGTTTAAAGCACGCATGGCATGGCTTATTAATACACTTTAATATGATCATATTTTAGACGTAAACCAGCTAGCCTAACTTTTGTTGCCAGTCGATAAAGTGAAAAAAGGCCAAACATGATTATAGGAACTTGGAACAGATTTAATTTCGGTGAGTGGTTTGAGTTTCAGTGTTAGACTGAAGACTTAAATAAGAGAGAAAAAGTGGCTGAATTTCCACTAATGTCAAATGCAATTAGCAAACTTTGTTTCAGAAATTGTGTCCATCAGATGCAGTGAAATTATCTAATTGAATATTAACAACTTGCTGTCTTTTGCTTGAATGTTTTCCCTCAGAAAATGTGACTTGTATTGAAACCCCCAAAGTGATTTTCTAAATAAAGTGGAATTATGTTCAGATGTCTAATTAGAAAGAAATCACAAGAGATCACAACTTAAAATTGAAAAATTGAACAGCAGTCGTGATATTTTAATTGTTTAAATACTGCAATGATTTCAACATATCATTAGCTGTGATAATCACAGCATCTCCATAGTGATGATCAGTTACAAAATATATATTGTATTTCATGTACATGAAGTTCCAGATCATGTCACAATACAACGGTGATTACCAATGAATAAATACACTATTACACAAACATGCAGCAAACATTTCCTTCAGCATGACAGCACTAAGTCAAGTCAAGTCAAGTCAGCTTTATTGTTAATTTCTCCACATATGCTAGACATACAGAGGAATTGAACGTATGTTTATTGCTATCCCATGATAAAGAAGAGATCCACAACAGAACAGAAGACATTTCCTAACACTAAAGAAAAAAAGCGCATAGCAGATAAGGACATTTTCCTAACAGTCATCAGTTGTCAAGAAAGAAGATGATTTAAACAAAATGGTGCTACAACTAAGCTTGCATTCTGGTACAAGCTGAAAACATTTTTTGCTAAACACTGCAGTTGTTTTGCCTCTTGGCTGTAGTGTGATACTGGGAGTTGTTTTACTTTGTGTTTGCAACAGTGCAGTACTGAGAGTTATTTGGCTTGTGGTTTGTAACAGTGTGATATTGTTAGTTGCCTTATTGTTTGTAACTGCACAATACTGAGAGTTGTTTGGTTCCTTGTTTTGTTGCAGGGAAGTCCTGGAAAGCACTGACCCCGCCGCAGAAGCGTCCGTACGTAGAGGAAGCAGAGCGGCTACGGGTGAAGCACATGCAGGACTACCCTAACTACAAGTACCGGCCACGGCGGAAGAAGCAGTTGAAACGCATCTGTAAGCGTGTGGACCCCGGCTTTCTCCTGAGTGGCCTGGGCCCAGACCAGAACGCCCTGCCACCAGACCCACGCAGCTGCTGTCATCCGCTGGACAAGGACGACGACGGAAGTGGCGGGGCCGGCGTCATCGGAGGAAGCAGTGGCGGTGTGGGCAGCATCGGAGGAGGAGGAGGCTTCGCATCACCACCATCGCTCCCGGGAATGAGAGTCTTCCGGGATCCGGCCGGCTCTAACAGCAGCTTCGACACTTACCCCTATGGTTTGCCCACTCCACCAGAGATGTCCCCTCTGGATGCCGTGGAGCATCCCGAGCACCCGTCCTTCTACCCAGCCTCTGTCCCTGTCAGCTCCAGCAGTTCCTGCACCCCCTCATCCTCAGGGGCACCCTGCTCTGAGGACAGGCACCACGGCCCGCCTCACCTAAGCAACCCGCCACCCTACCACCCAGACTATTCCCAACAGGGTCCACCACCTCCCCACCACTGTAGTCCCCATATGGGCCACCACCACATGCCCCCTCATATGTCTCACCAGCTCCCCTACTACAGTGCCTCCTTCCCCCAGCTCCAGGTCCACCACCCCGGTCTGCAGGGGCATCACCTGGGCCAGCTCTCCCCACCGCCTGAGCAAGGGCAGCTAGAGAGTCTGGACCAACTAAGCCAGGCCGAGCTCCTGGGTGAGGTGGACAGGGACGAGTTTGACCAGTACCTGAACTCCAACACCGCCGCCACTGCTACCGGTGGGAGCGGAGGCAACTACCACCACCACCACCACCACGGCGAGCAGGGCGCCATGACAGTGACGGGACACATCCAGGTGACGGCCACCTCTGCCTGCTCCAGCAGCTCCACCACGGAGAGCAGCCTGATCTCCGTGCTAGCGGATGCGACTGCTGCGTACTATAACAACTACGGCATCTCCTAAAAGAAAACAGCACACACAAACAACAAACAGACAAATGAACAAACAAAAACATCACTGGACTCATTCTGATGAGCATGACAAGAGAGCTGGGGTTTACTGGGACATTGGTTATTAGACTGACAGCCTCAAAGGCTGAGAAATGAGGGGAGGAGCCGTCGGATACCATGAGGAGATGGACGAAGACAGGTCGAAGGTCATCTCAGGGATAAACAGACATTTCGCAACATTAATGTCATAATTCCAAGAAAAAAAGAAAATAAGTGAGGAGAAAAGGAGAAGAAAAAAAGACAGATATCTCTCTTTTTTAAAGATCTTATTATATAGTTCACTGAAGCATGTACATATGAGCTGTTAGGCTTATTTAAGTATTTCTATGTTTTGCATATTTCTTATTGTACTGCTGTCTTAAGTTCTTTTTCCATTTGACAGTGTCCTCATACACATTTGTATGGACCTCATGATTATTATTTCTTTACCTCAGCAGTTGGTATTTAATGGAGGTTGTTTAAAAATGCAGGAGTCCCAAATGACTTAATCATTTTTAATGAAGGAAGTGGATTGAATACCCTTTCCATTGCCCCTCACATAGTTCCTAAACATAGATATGAATACTTACTTAAATATCTATACTCAATCGTTATGACCAAGAATAATAATAGAATAATGATAAATACTATGATATGCTGATCTAGATTTGTGAAATGGAATTAATTTAATTAAGCACCATTTTTTTGTTTGTTTGTTTGTTTGTTTTTTTGTATTGATATTATTGCTACCCCCTCAAACACCAACCCACACAGAAAATGAAAAACAACAAAATCTAAAATGACTTCAGAATGAGCTAAAATGTACTGATGTGGGTGAAATATATAGTACGGTCATGATGAAGGAGCAGTACCTTACTGCGTTTGTATTAGGCATTGTTTCAGCTCTTATGTGGCTGGCACCATTCATAATAGCATATAGGTGAAATGAAGCGTTTTGTTGCTTATATGCTTCAAATTGTATGGTGAAATCTGAGAAGGAGCGTTCCCCCCCGAGGACCTGATTAGATCTGTAGCAGTGTAATAAAGAAGTCATTTTAAACCAAGGTAAAATGTTTGGCATATTTCTTCTTTTGTTTGTATGCCGCACATCCTTGTGTGTTCCGGGCGAATGGCTGCTATTTTATCTTCAAATGACAGTAATCTTTTTGACTTTGTCTTCTTTTTGCCTTCAAATCACAACTTAGTTGCCTGGTAACATGTAGATGTCTCTTTTTCCAACAATACAATATTCTGTAAAAACCTAATATCAGGAAGAATATATTTATTGTTAATTTATAGTTCAACATCCATTTCATTTAGATAATTTGACATCTACGTGTGGCAAATTTATTGTGACCACCAGAATAGCAATTCATTCACCATTCATTCAGCCAACTCTGTTTTTGATTTTTCATGATCCTGTGTTGAACTCTGTTTAACAAAATTACCACATGCTTTAAAAAAAAAAGGTCTGGATAGCATGCCTGCTGGGGCCGTCATCTCTCTTGCTTTGATAACTTCATCCACCAGTGTCTCTGACACTGCTGTGGCCATGGTCACAGTGTACTGACATGAACAGCCCAGCAATGGAGGGATCCCTGATCCCTGGTTGGCTTCTCCATGCCAACCATCGGCAGAGGCGGCACTGTCACCATCACCACTGCAGTCGCCAACCACTACACCCCCTCCCCACCACCACCCCTTCGCTTGTGTGCGCTCAATTTCAGCACTCTGCAGTTCAGCAGATTAGTGTAAAACAGGCACTGCTGCCGCCGCCGCTGCCTCCCGCCTTCACACCTGCCGCCCCTTTTGTTCTCCGCTGTCTTATTCTGGGCGCCTTTCTTAGGCAGAATTCTGGAACTCCCCTCACAACCCTCCTCCCACTCCAAACCACCTCCCCTCCTTCTGCCCCCAAACCCTCTCGCCTGTCCCCCACCCCCCAACTCTCTCCTCTTGCCCCTATCTTGCTGATGCAGACTTTCATAATCTCTGCAAAATAAATAAATACACCTTGGCCTCATCAACTGTTTTACACGTTCATCATTTTTCTCTTTCTCTAGACTGCACTGCCACCACCACCGCTGCCATCTTCATTTTTTCCCCTCCAGATTCCTCTTCTTTTTCAACAAAAAGAACGAGGTAGGGGGGTTGGTTGGAAAGGGAGGTGATGGGGTGAGGTGTGTGGGTGTGTGTGTGTATGGGGGGGAGGTTGGTGGTGTACAGGGGTGGTGAACATTTGACAAATCCTAGTGCTTGGCTCGGCCTTCCTGCGTTTTTTGGGAACGGTTGAGTCGCGTTTCTTGTAAAGAGGATGTGGCGGAGGAACGGTGTTTCCTGCCTGATAAGAGGAAAGCCTCTCTCCGTCAGGATGTTTGGGACCCGGCTGCTCCCTGCATTAGAAGTGGCCGTGGTGGCAGCGGGGGGGGGGGGTTGTTAGATGGTGGTGTAGAGGGAACCTGCTGTTCGTTTTAGCAGGGAGGAAACATGGCCCTCACTGATTAAAATCGCACACCCCATCGTTTTCTAGGGCTCCATGCTTGACCCTGCACACAGTCATCAGAGGCCCAAACACACACGCACACACACACACACACACACACACACACACATATACACACACGCACACACACACACACACACACACAGATACACAGACGCACACACTGCCATGGCCTAACACAGATTTCTTCATCACTTGATCCATCTACTTTCCACACAGTGGATAATCTTTCCTGTGGGGGAAACTCTTATCCAACATAACACATATTTGTCCAAGTGCATTTTTGCATGACGTGCTCCTATTCCTGGTTTTTCGATGCAGGCACCTCCTATTGCCACAGGGCGTTCTGATTAAACCAGCTAAAGTGACAACATCCATCATTGCGCCTGCACTCACAACGATACTGTGCTCGTGCCTGATATCATTACCCCTTCTTGCCTGTGGCCGTGTGTGCAGGGTGGGGTGTTGATAGGGGTGTCGGAGGAGTCTTGAAGCTCCGGGCACAGGGTGAGGGCAGAGGCTACAGCAACACTCAATGCATGTCCACAAAAAAGAAAAATAATAATAATCTGTAATACATGTGAAGTAAAAGTGAAATTATTTCAGAACAGTTATAAGGCATGTAAAGATACTTTTGCCAACAAAACGCAACTGATTGAAGTGCATCTGCAATATGCAGAAATATACAGAAAGGGAAAGATGAACCACATTTTTAGGAAGCAAATAAACTTAAAATTCAAAAATAGAATTTCCGCAGTTGAATAAATAAAATGATTACATGTTGAATCATAGAATCTCTCAGCAATGCTCTCAACTACAGCATTGTTTTCAAATGTGCTAGCTTGATACATAAGCTCTGTTTTGACATGTTAAGGGCCCAGCTGTTTCTGAGCAGCAAGCCACTCTGGAGACTGCCTGGTAAGAGGAAGCGAGGGCAAACCATTCAACTCATCTGCCTCAATTCTTTCCTCTGTGAAACTTGAATCGCCCTCTGTGTGCTGAAAATAACACATCATTGCACAAAACCTATTGTGTTTTTCTGTTTTCCATTTTGAGCCATCACTGACACTTAAAACAAATTGTGTTGTTGCTTCAGTTAGCTGATGTTAGAGGCTTTCAAGGTTTGGTGATATGACTCTACTGGTTTTTGGAAACTTACAAATCAATGAATTATCTCAGAATGTGAGTCTATACTCCTGAAATTGAAACCATAGAATGCGAAACCATTCAACACACTGAACTCTGAACTCGTATCCTCCTCCTGAAAAATAAAACTTTGACCAATGAGCACATATCTCTGATAGTTGTGGATTACTTCAGAATATGAGTTGTGAGTGAATGGGAAACATGGGAAATACTCATAAAATTAGATATTAAAAAATACATTTCAGAACCTTTTAACCAACTAACGTTTGAACGCTCCTCCTGAAGCTTATGACCCAGTTATCAAAAATAAAACTTGGACCAATGAGGCCAAATCTCTGCCAAGAGCCAATCGAAATTCAATCGCCAAAAACTGTCATTGTACATGACTGACTGTGGTATTTGGTCAGTATATCTGTGACCTTAGGGTGGTGGATGAAAATCTGTATAAATATTTATCAATGCTCTGAAAACCCTATTCACATTTTAACAGACAACTGAAGACCCCTGCCAGCAAATTCTGGCATTCTGTTTTCTAAGTACTCTGTACAAGTGATATTTTTTGAATAATGTCAAAAATATGTTTATCCCTTAGCACTTTTATCTGTCTACAACTATTAACAAAAAAAAGAAGAATAACTTGGCCACCACATTTAACTTTATATTAGGCAAACAGTTCACATACTGTGAATTCAAACATACATGCTCCATAGGTCTCAATGTCAAATTTTCTGTAGAGGTTTTAGAACCTCTGTGTCTTGCTTTCTGTCAGCGTGAATTAGATCCTACTCCCTTCTGTAATTACTTGCAATGAGAGGGGTGAGAAGGCAAAGACAGAACTTCAGCAGTTGGTCAAATCCCATTAGAATCATATTTACTTGCCCTTGAAGGATGCAGGCTGAACAAACAAATTTCCCTTTTTTAAGAGACTATCGTCTTGTTGTTTCTCCATGATTACTCCCTGGACCCTCTCCAGGCTCAGGTCAGGCCTGTGGAACTAGGCCGTTAGGTGGACTCCGCTGTTTCCTGTTTCCTCTGCAGTGACGTCACAGCTTCGGCCCAAATAAACAAGTAGACCTTGGTTTATTCGCCTGATATGTGCACCACTCATGAATATGTTTTTCTTTTTAGTTTTTTTCTCACACTGAAGGATCTGGGCTTCACGTTGTCACAAAAAGTCACAAAAATTTGATTTGGTTTTGAAGGAAGCTCTCATAAATAAGGACAGTGACTGTGCCACTGACTGTGCTGTTTACAGGGCCATGCTATGTGAAGACACAGCTGTTTTATGCATTATCAGGCCAACGCTGCAGAGAAGAAGGGATGGGAAGAGGAGGGCGGTAACTAACTAATGAAGCTCCCACCGGAGATGCAGCGGCTTGTTGTCTGGTCCTCATGCGTCTGCCGGCGTCTGTGTGTGTGGGCGTGAACGCTGGCCTGCTCCATCACGTCACTGAACGGGCGGAGGAATGTGTAATTAAAGAGTTGCACTACCTGATAAACATGTTGGTGGAAAATTGCTTATTAGCCATACGTGTTATAAACAACTTAAGGACTTTCCCAGGGAACACATACATGTCCTTTAAAGAGGTGACTATCCCCTTCAGTGTAGAGTAACTGCAATGAACTTAACAAGGTGCAAATAAAATTCCCACAACCCACAGGCCCAATCTGAAATATATGATACAGTTTGTAAAATTATAATATATTTTTTGAGGGAAAATTTGGTTAAAAAAAAACTTTCAAATTAAGAAAATGTGGACCAAACATATTTTCCACAGAACAATAATTAAAATGGGAGCACCAGTGGATGCTCATCATGGATGGGCAGGTCCAGCCAGAACAGCAGAAAGCAGAGGAAGAGAAGCCCAGCATCTGTGGTGGTTCAGCTCCAAACACAGACTGTGTGTATGGTAGTCTCACACACACACACAAACAAATACACACTGTGTCCAGTCCAGCATAATAATAAGCTGTTTACAATTTTTTTTTACCTGGCATCTCTCTGATGACTGGGGATTATACGTCTAGCTATTCTGCCCCACATTGTGGTGAGACAACAGACGTGGAGCTCGGTGACTAGGCTGGGAAATGGGGAGGTTGTGCTGGTGGTAGTGGGCGGGGGGATGGGTGACTAGAGAATGCCTTGTGCCGGCCGAAGAATGGACCAGACTTGGCTGGGGGCAGCGTGCCATGTGGCAGAGGCAGCCCACCGACGCAGATGGGGACCCCTGGAAAACTTCAGGTGTGTGTGTGTGTGTGTGTGTATAGGGTAGTGGTAGTGAGGTAGGGATGGGATGGTAGAAAACACAGCCAATGGCCATCCACCTCTACCTGCTTGTTACCGCGCCAACCTAAACACCGGTCCGGCACCTGTTTTGAGCAGATACAGGCAGGAACCGTTAACCGAGGGAATGAAAGAGAGCGAAAGAAAGAGAGAATGGTGTGAGAAAGTGAATTCTTTTCTGTCTTTTTTCTCTCATGCCATCATGAGAGAGGACATAGCTCTTCATTTACCTCTCAGAGGAAAGATGGAGCAGCATCCACACAGTGGCTGGCTTGATGGCTTCCACCATTTTTATGCCTTGTAAACAGCGTTGCCATGGCTGAGGCCAGCTATTGTGAAATTATTCCTATGCTTCATCTCTGTTCCCCACTTCATCTCAGACACACTCACTCACACACACACACACACACACACACACACACACACACACACACACACACACACACACACACACACACACATAAATGCTTGCATTGGATCTGCTATGTGCTGTTTTATTTTGTTTATCTAAATAGATAAAATCAGTTGAAATTTCAATTACAACTTCAATACAATTACAAAGTTTTAGCTATGAGAGTTTAGACTTAGTGTGTTATGTGGTGTAAGTTAGTAAAATGTATGTGTTTGCCCTACCACACTCTCTGTATATGAGCAAGGGACTTTTCAAGCTTGTTTTTGACTGCGGCATCAACTCTCTGGGGTGCCATAACTCCTCACCCGAATGTGGAGAAGGATGTTCCTATTGTGCTTCCTAATTGCAATGTGGTTCTTTCATTTAGCCCATGCTAAATCTTGGCCAGTTCCTGTCTCTGTGCTGGATCTCTGCAGTAACTAACTCATTATGTATGAAGTCATCTTTGACCCAGACATGCTGTTAAATCATTTCTGGCACAAACTCCAAACAAGTCTGCAGACCCCTAGTCTTAATGTGGTTGTGCCATGCAGCTACCACACATACACCATTTTTTTTAATGCAGAAAAGTTAAAATCCTCTGAAAATATTGCTCTAATCACATGTGTCTAGTAAAAGTAAATTCTGACAATGACAAACTATCCTTACCTGCTCTAAGTGATAAGCTACTGAAAAAATAGTAGAGAATGGTAAGCTATTGTGAATAAATGACACTCATAAAGGCAACTGTCATGAATGTCATTGGTATAGAAACCCAAATAATGCACAAATAGTCTATGAACAACACATAAATAAATAATATAATATAATATGAAAGAATGTGTGATGTACTGGTATATTCTAACAATGTAATGGAATCTAGGGTTCCAGTAATTGACTTAACATCTCACTCAAATAGCCTTACTGATAATGACCACGCTGAGTGACAAGCAGCTCAGTCTGGGATGTAATCTTTGAACAACACATTACCAGCTAGACACAGCATACTGCAACCATGATGACAGGTTTAAATTCATATCTTACATGGACATTGTCTGCCAAAAGTTTGTTTGTGTGTGTGTGTGTGTTTGTATTTATGTGTATACTGTGTGTGTTTGCACATTCATTTTGCTTTTCTCATGTCATCAAAGACTGCAGAACAAAAAAGCCATTGCTCTTTGCAGATGGTTCAAATCCCCCCTTTCACAAGATTCTTGAGATCCCCTACAGATTTCATAACTTCCGTCATCCATTCTGCTGCTCCCCATGACTCCACGTGTAATGTAAACGCTAAAACAGACTAAAACCTCGGCTGCTTAAACAACAACAAACAAAAACTATTGGGGAGAAGTGGGTGTCATCTGGACCTATGTCACTCAGACCTAGAGGATTTCCTGAGCCTTGATCCCCATTTTTTGTTTTTTAAAGAGCATGACAACAACTGGAGGAACGGTAGCGAGGCTGACCTTGGCCGCAGCACAAAGTACCATGATTTCCTCCGTGTGCAGACATTTTGTAGGGATGTTGTTGATGTCTGCGTCTGTAAGGAATCCTTTCCTGGTTCAGTGCTCAATCTCCCTTCCCCCCTCCTCCTCCCTCTTAAAGACAGCGCATCGACGGGGGACAGGTGGAAGTGAGTCATAGCATCCCTCACAGTCCAAGGATGATGACACAAGAGTGTCTTGACAGGTGCAAAAACAGGATACTCACTCAAGGAAGATGACAAACAGCACGTATGTCAGAGTGCTTGGTCAATGAATATGCTAGCGTGATTCATTTTTCACATGCATGAAGA
Source organism: Tenualosa thibaudeaui (assembly GCA_027481765.1). Classification (NCBI taxonomy): domain Eukaryota; kingdom Metazoa; phylum Chordata; class Actinopteri; order Clupeiformes; family Clupeidae; genus Tenualosa; species Tenualosa thibaudeaui. The sequence continues at coordinate 19,354,154 of JAIFZK010000001.1, forward strand.
TTATAAATGAAAACAAGACAGTGTCCATGAATTTAACTCAATTTTACTCATGTTGATCAATTTAACTCATAGTGGCCTGTCAGATGTCAACACTGATTTTCTTAACAGCTCAAGGGTTTATTGCATAGTGACAATAATGTTGTGTAGTGCTGAACATGGTGAGAACTGTAGAGAGGGGGGAAAAGAATGATGGAATTTGGTACAAGACTATATAGTGAACAGTCAGCTAGTGCCAACTGAACAGGGCACTGAAATTCACTTTCAGTTTCATTTTCCTTTCCCTGTTCAGTTAGTGTTAGCTTCTGATTTCTTCATCTTTCAGTTACAACAGGGCAATGTGTTAAAATGCTCCTGAATATCCACCAAATAAGGTAGCATCTAGCCTAAATGTTGTGAGGTATATTTGTGTGTGTGTGTATGCAAAATAGCCTGTTTGGTTTATTTATGTTTTGAATTGCGTTTACTTGTGGGTCCTTGCACACCCTGAGGAAAATGCTGACCCTGAAAACAAGAATTGAAATTAAAATCTAATCTATTGGGGTTGGATCAGACACACCCTTGAATGGAAGACTGCATACAGGATTACCCACCAGGCATTGACTGGTACCCCAGGGTAGAAGGAGGAGAGGATGGCTGAGAAACAGCTGGAGGTGGGACTCTGATAAGAAGCTGAAGAGACAGGGAACAAACTGGTGAGAGGTGGAGAAGGCAGACCAGGACCCAGTCAGATGAGGGAGTTTTGTCAATGGCCTGTGCTCTGGGCAAAAAGGCCTAAATAAGTATGTACATAAGTAAGTAAAACTACACAGGCTCAAGAGCACTCTTATGAATTTTGGGGGTACTAATTTCTTTGTGCAAAATAACAGGTTAATATATTTTCAACAGTCATGCAAAATCTACTGATTATAGATGGCAACTACAGCAACCTCTACAATATTAAAAAATAACAATATTATATAAGTACACTTTTGTACCAAGTCATATTTACATTACAAGTGTGCCTATTTACATTTAGCCTTCAAGACCCTCTACTAAACAGAGGTACTAATTTACTATTCACTTCCTGCAGCAGTGCCCTCACTTCAGGGCTGCTGTGGTGTATTCACATTGGCTGGTGAATATATGTTTAACTGACATAAACACAAACAATACCTCAGTAAAAAAAACAAAAAAAAAACTGTTGGCCAATTACCTAAAATCACAAACAACTGGAACTTCCTGACAAAGAAATGAGATTCAGTATGATAACAACAAATCTGTAAAAAAAAAAAAATCTGAGGTTTAGGAACACCTTTGTAAATCTGCCTCAGAGTTTTTATTGGATTCTCTTAAATACAACATTTTCTTGGGTAGAATTTTGTGCAGAAGATCCATTCTTATCCAGGTTTTAGGGCTCATTCAGCTTCAAATTCCATTAGAAAGCTAGACCAGAGGTCAGGTAATGGCAAATACCGTAACATAACATCAACAAATACAGTCTAAAGCAGAGATTGGTTTCACTCCGTAAAAATGAACTCACTTGATTGTGCTTTTCCCCTCAGAAAAAGGTCTAAATTGTTGGTTCAGTGCAGGACAAATGATTATGTTCATGATTGTCCATCCTTAACAAACTACACCCAGTCCACAACGCTGCCTGGGTGGCCAGTAAATCCTGGGGGACAACTCTGAACTTTTCCGTGAAATCTATTCTTTTGGTACATTCAGCAAATTACACAGGGGCCAGGGCAGGCTCGAACCGACAACTTGCCAGTCTCATTTAATCACGTGCTATTTCATACTGTAGCTCCAGATTTAAGACACGTTGTGTCACGGTATGTTCTGACATAGGTTATATATTGTGTACATTGTTGCTTAAAAAACACGTTCACCGGTTTCGAGTTGTGCTGATATGAAACTAAACTGGCCTACTATAACTCGGAGTGAACATTTTACACATTACGATTGTTGCCAACTTCCCATTCAGCAGCCATGCCTCATGTAGCATTAAACACATCAAAACAACTACAACGATTCCAAATGAAAAATAACTACCTTACAAATGGTAAGTTAAAGGCAGTATGTAATAAATATACAGCCAAATAACATTTGAAATCGCTACATTTCGCACACATTTTACCTTCGTTTTAATAATATGAATATTCTGCATGCGACGTGTGTCAGGATGGCCGAGCGGTCTAAGGCGCTGCGTTCAGGTCGCAGTCTCCCCTGGAGGCGTGGGTTCGAATCCCACTTCTGACAGATAATTTTCTAACTTTTGTGTAGTTGAAGAATCTTACAGGTACCTTATAGACTGCTTTGGATGTTGTTGCGGCGTATTTCGCTGGTCGGCGGTAAGTCTAAATGGGCATACATAAGGGCAAATGCTTGAATAGACGCCCCAACAAAAAAGTAGCCTAATTCGCATCCTTATGCAAATCAGAGGGACACAAAATTACAATCCAAGCTACAATGAGGAGACCGACCAAATGAGACGCTAGGTAAAGTAGCCAATTACAGTAAACAGAATCAACCAGTCTAGAGAAAACACCCAGAGCTTCACACAGTAGAGGGTAACACAGGGTAATATTTCTTTCTTCTTATGAGATACATAACATTTATATGCCTATATCAAGCACAAAGCATACACTTTTAGTAGGCCTACACTCGCCATGGATCTGCCCAAGGTTTCTTCATTGAATAACTACCGAAGGGAGTTTTTCCTTGAGTGCTCCCTGACTTTAAAGCGCCACGAGAAGATTTTATTGTAAATGGCGCTGTATAAACATAATTAATTATGCACCCCTTGTTCGTTCTTTCATTGTGCTGTAGCTTGAATGTTATCCTCTTTTGTAAGTCGCTTTGAATAAAAGCGTTTGCTAAATGCCTGAATGTAAATGTAAAATTTAGCATAATGTCAGCACTAGGTAACTTCATGCCTAAAAAGACTAAAGAACAAACCAGAACTAAACTGAAAGGGGCAAACAATCTCACTGTCAACCCTGCAGTTCAAGGGGCTCAAACTTTTCAGTCTCTCAATATGCAGCACTTGCTCAACTCTGAGGAAGCCCTGAAGTGACACTACACTATAGACTATACACTACACTATAGACTATAGACTATAGACTATACACCTGAAGTGGCTATACCTACTCATAATTTCTTCAGCTGTGAAAGCTTGTAATCTCAAATACTGTAAAGTTTATAATGTAAAGTGGGACATGGAATGGAAAGTTTTATGTGCATGCCTGGTGAACATGCCTGGGACATAAAAGAAAAGAAATATGAATCAATCAAGGTCTTGTGGAAAGCTATAGGAATGCTGTTTTATTAAAATATACAGCGACACTGTGGGTGGGCGATCATATATGGAGAGATGCACTATTTTCCAAACCTTTTACAGCCACAGGTGGTGAATGACTAGCCTATACAAATGTTGTATGCATCTCCTTTCACAGGTAGCACTCTAGTCTACTGGTTGCTTAGGCCTGGAAGCCTTATGGAAGAGTGGAGGATTGAGAAAAGGTAGCAGAGGGAGGGGCTAAGCAGGCCTGCAAGACACCTGTGTCCTTCCCACTGATGCTCTGCGTGATGAAAGGAAAACGTGCTGTACAGGAGTCTACAGTGAACAAGTTCTGGACATTATGGTGAGTGAAAACAACTGTTTAACATAAGTATTGCAGTGGTGTGGCAATAGCATTTTGATATGTTTGTATGTTAATGGTATTCATAATGTCATACTAGACATCACTAGTTTGTTTCACGGTTTCCGTGGCATCAGCTCTCACACATCCTGGTAACTGGAACCTCCATTGTTGTTATTTTTCAAAATAACTTTTTACAAATATCTGCTTCCTATGCCACTTTAAAAACAGTTGGGTTGCTATACATTGCATGCAAGGATTGGGTATTGTATCGAATGGTTTTGTTACAGTACCATCTCTCTGATTCTGCTTGAATGCTGCTTTTTTGCTGAGACATGTTAAAAAAACCCTGACATATCCAGGACATACAGAGATCTGGATGGTGCATCTCATACTTAATCCAGGGCACCCCATAAACTTGGTCTAAGCAATTAAAGACTGGTGGTAATAGGATTTGTGAGTCTGCTTGTTTTTTTCCCTTTTGTTTTGCGTCTGGGGACAATTGCGCCAAGAGGATCCTGACTTCCAAATTTAAATTCCTTTTCTTGCCCCCTTTTGTTTCAATGTTTCTCTTACAAGCTCATCTGCAATGTAAAGCAAATCTTTTCAAGCAAGCAGAGGATTTTGTTTAGATTTGCTTGTATTCGTTGTTTGTTTTTGAAGGCGCATATTTCATGCAAAATAAGAAATTTACAAAATGAATGGGTGTGATAAAGCTGAGTGGATTTGGATCGGAATATAAAAATAGCACACCTATGCCAGCTTTTAATTCTTACAACAGTGGAGTCATATCTTGTGAAGGCCAGTATGCATTGTACATTACAAGAAATCATCTTTGTTCCTGAAACATTATATTATTGTCCTCCGTATGACAGTCAGTTATGTTGTGCAAAGGATTGGACATATTGTTGTTCAGCATGAGAACCAAAGGGGAGTTCAGGTGATTTTAGTGATGGGGTGTTGTGCCAACTACACCACAAACAGAAGTGGAAATTTACTATAGAATTTTATTGCAGGAGGAGACTCAGGAATTGAGATAATTGGTATGGTATGTCAGGAATGTTCAAGTTGTTTCAGTGACATAAAAAGGATAGAGTGGCATTATTCCAGCTGAAGGTGGGAGCTGCCAATGAGGGGTCTCTATAACTGACATGAAAGATGGCATAGTTTTATATTCAGAGTAGGTGATTAGTATTTTTCTGGTTGAGGTAATTTTATCAAAGGATCCTATAATTACCCATAGAAACTTTATTTACTGTTAAAGTCAAATTTTATTCTGTTAATTTGGAGACATGTGTTTGTTACAACTATTTTGTTAGGGTCTAAACATACTCCTGATTTAAAAAAAAAGTGGTATTTGAAACTTTAAAACCAGGAAATAGCCACAACACTCTCCATGTACTGTACCATCCTATCAGAAGTCAAAACACCTTGTGATTATAGTTCTATGATATTGTATGTCATCACTTACCACCTTAAATATGCTCAACCTTCAAAGTGGAGTTGGACAGCTCTGGGAAGGACATAGATTAACATAGCCTCGGCTTGTGGCAGAGAGGGTTATACTGTAATTAGCTCTGACATGGCAGTCTAGGAGGGGTGGAGAGCAGTTGCAGCAGTTAAGCTGGAGCTTCAGCAGCACGGTGGCTCACGTGTGGGCAGCAGGCATTTGGGCTCTTGCTGGGAGGGTGGCCCCATGTAGCTCACGGCCTCAGAGGCCAGGACAGGCACATCCTCAGTTATACGCCCCAAAATCATTAGCTTGGGCTACTGGGCTTGCTGGTTGGCTATGTTGTGCTGTGCTGTTCTCTGTGAGGCTGTATCATGCTAATCGTTGTTTATTATTACTGTTATTATTATTTATTTTGTAAAAATTTTCTTTATATTCTGCGCATTCCACTGTGTGTATTCATGTACTGTTCCTTGAAAGCACACTACCACATGTGTTGATATGTGATTCTGCCTAGTCCAGCGAATTAAAATCACTTTAAGTGACTGGATGGGGCAGAATCGGGTGACAAGACATGTGGTAGTGTACTTTCAAGGAACACACATACATGAACACAGTGGAATGCACGCAGTGGAATGCACAGAATCTAAAGAAATAGTTAATAGAATAAATAACAATAATAATAAACAAGGATTAATAGTCATGTGCTTGATCATCGGTTGCGGAAGTTGATTCAATATATTTTTTTAAGTAATTGCCTAGCCCTGATTAAAGTTACTTAAAACTCATAAACAACAAATATTCTCTTACATAACCAAATTTCTCATTTCCGCTAAGTTTATTTAAGGCTTCTTTGCTCCTTGAGTGAGTTTGGTTTGTTCATTGTGGCCCAGACAGCATCCTCCTGTGTTCATTCTCTCTCTCTCTCTCTGTTTCCGTTTTGCCCCAGTGGGGCAGTGGGGATTGTTCACTCTGTGAGTATACGCAAGAATCCCAAGAGGAGGGGTGCCACACTCATCAATGGATGTGGGGTGGATGGGGACAAGTGGTGGGTGGGTTAAGTGACATCACCTCTAGTTTGTCTGACTCAGGCAGATGGGCCAGGACATTGAGTTAAGTGTGTGTGTGTGTGTGTGTGTGTGTGAGTGTGTGTGTGTGTGTGTGTTTGTGTTTGTGTGTATAGGGTGGGGGAGTTTTATGACTCAAGCCTGCCCAGTTGCCTTACTCAGCCGTGTGACACACATGGGTGTCTCTTTCATGCCCCCTCAGTATAGCAGTGTAAGTGTATGTGTGTGTGTGTGAGTCTATAACGTCTGAGAGTGTGTTTCTATATGTGTGTGTTTACCTTGTGATACTATGTTTATGTGTGTGAGTATGCCCTGTATTAGCTTTGTGTATATGTGTGTCTGAGTGTTTGTGTCTGTTTCTTGTGAGCTTGTGTATATGAGTTTCCTGTTGACATTGTTGACCCATTGACTTCCGTGTGTGTGTGTATGTATGCATGTGTGCGCTAAGGGCCTGTGTGTTTTAAAGGGAAGGGGTTCCCTAGTGAGTAAGCATACCTGATTTACCAGAAACTCCGCCTTATGAGAAAAAAAAAAAACTTCCCAGCTGTGGCTCCCTGATAAGGAAGACACCAGGAAGTTTGCCGGGCATTTTCGTCTTAGCCAGACATCAGTGAAACACAAAAACACATTCATGAGGCCAGGTTGAAAAAAATGTAAATATGGTGGGTGACTGCCTCTGTCACTCCTGCTGATTCACATGGGCAACAGGCCAGCATTGCTGCAAAGAAGGTAATAGACAGACGTTGACAAATACACACAAGTACACACATATAGACACCTCTCTTGGTACCATTATTGCTCATTTAACAAATATAAAGTAAATAACACTTTAAAACAGATTTCTCATGTATAGCTGGATGCTTTTGCTATATGATGGAGTAAAGGAAGTAAAGAAAGTATGAAAGCAGATAATTATGGTTTATTTTAGAATATTTCATATATTCTGAAATTACTTGAATGAATTTCTGGATGCCCCTAAAACACAAATTATTGGATAAACGTAGGGTTACTCAGTTAACTTGATAAAGTTAAGGGTATTGCCATCAGCTTACAAGAGGCTGTTTCTTCCAAATTGATACTGTGTTGGTGATGACTTGTAGACCATTTCAGGAGTTTCATTGTTAGGATCATAGCTGTTTCCACAGGGTTTCTGTTTTAATATTCCAGTCGGACCTTTGTTGTTTGTTCATATGGTTGTCTGGTGTGATATAAAAGTAGCAAAGTAGTTTGGGAACGAAACAATCTTCAGACATGATTTTTGCTTTTACCATGGAAAAGGTCTATAGAGCTGTGTAAAAACATAATTTACTTGACATTACCACCCACTGACCTTTCTTGGTTGGCCTGCTTGTAGTAAATAGTAAAATCCGTCGCCAGGTGTGACCAGTAAGACATATATAGGTCCAGTTACTGGGGTAAATTGTAGCTGGTGTTTTTTTAAACAGTCTGAAACAGCATTTTTTGAAATAGTCAATCTCCACTTCATTATCAAATTATTATTTCTTCCATTGGGCGCCAAAGTTGTACTTCACTCTCAGAACATTTAAACATTTTTTTTTTACTTCAATCTTCAGACGCACTACATTTGAATCATGGCGCAAGCTGCCTGCACCATCCTGTCTGGCCTGGCTCACCTGATTTGTTCAACCTGGTTGGGTATGTACGCAGGGCCATACTGGAGTCATTGGGATTACTGTTAAATAAATCATTAATCGTTAAGGATGAGTGCCACCCAGTCAAGTACTTAAGCTTTTGAGGCGCCTCCTCTGCCTCCTCACCTGCCAGCACTAAAGAATGTAGGGCTTCTGGACTCTTGACCTACACTGACATTGTCACTTCCTGGGTTTCCACCTCTGTCTGACTTTTCCTCTATTTTGTATCCATAGCATTTTTGCATATTATCAAGTGCTATTTTGCATTTGGTCTTTGTGATCCTGGAATAGGTTAAAAATGTTTAAAAAATGTGGATTTTGGAATTCAGTCACTAAAGTTACTCTTGACTGAGGTACAGTTGGAGTATTTACACTGATGGTGAAGACGTACTGCCTGGGTTAGATGTTGTTTTTTCATGCTTTATAAGTAAATATAAACAGGGTGGTAAACAAATTCAGATGATGTCTACATTTTGATGATAAATCATAAATTGATAAATTCATCCACGTAATTTGTTTTTATTGGAACACAGAAGAGCATATAGCCTCTTCCTGCAGATGCCCTTTTTTCTGAGGCTATAGATCAGAGTTCAGAGCAGTGTCTCACCATGACATCAAGTCTTTCGTTAAGTAAGCCCCTCGGAGTGAACCCTAATCCTCCCACTGCGACTGTAAGCTCTATTTACAGACCCAGTCACTCACAATCAGTCCCCATAAATCAAAACCAGGAAGTGTCCATTTCTGGGCTGTCAAACATGGCAGTGATAGGATGCAGCATTGCCTGCGGCCTTAAATGTCCAATGAACAGCTTGTTGAATTTCAGGGTGCATTACTGAATTTTTTTCCAAGGGAAAAAGGCCAATAGGATGGACCATATCACAAATAGAGGTAGCTCATGTAGGGGAGGCCCTCACCTTCAATAACAAGCATGCATGTGGCACATTCTAAGTATTGCACTTGGTATTTTCCATTCCAAGTGTTTTGCATTACCTTTAATGGTGACCAGGCTAGTGGCAGAAGCATATCTCTTGTATTTGGAGCAATACTTATCCGTCCATGACAAGTAATTTTATCCTTTGCCAATTCATGCTATGTCATTAGAAGATCACAGAAGTTTGGCTCTTGACCCCCTTTCCCCTCCCTCCTCTCACCCCTCTGTGGTGCAACTCCAGAGGCCCAGTCATGTGTTCAAAAGCCTCAGCAAGACTGGAGGCGATCTCAGGGTGATTAAGGAGGCTTTGCTTTCTATCCTTAGCTTCCCCAGGACCTGATTAGCAGGTAGGCCCTCTTTCAGAGAGGGAGGGAGGGCTTTTGAACTGTCCGCTCTCTTGCTCGCTGCCTTGCTCTCGTGCCAGCTCTGAACCTGAACCCTCACTTCACTGCACTGCACTTATCCTCTGGAGTGTATACCTGTACCACGGCTGTGTGGATAGTTGAACCCAGGGAAAAAAGATCATGGTTTTTGAAAGGGTGAGTATCTCTGTTGCTTGGGTCAGTATTGGTTGTAGATCATGAGTTGGTTGTTTCCTCGTGAGTGTAGTGTATGTGATTGGGTCTGTACACATTAGATTCGGAAGCTGAGAGCAGGGTTTGATTTTTGGAATAGTTTTGTCTGCAATGTTTATATGGATTTGAAAAAGTCACAAGTTGACATTGATATTGTGGCTGGAATTTCTGGTTGCTTTTTGCATTCGGCTGAAAACAGCTAACTGTGGACCGTCAATGTTTTATTGCTGAGTTTGTGGTATTGTAAAAACTCAAAAACATCACTGGAATCATGTCATGAAACCATGTACATGCAGAGCGTATTGAGGCATTCTTGTTGCAAGATCACAAGACGACTAACAAGATTGGAGTATAACTCCATTGGGGTGACGAAATAGGTTTCTGTGGAGCTGCAAGATGTTGGATATGGGTGCACATTTGATTCTGTCCAGGTTGTGCAGGGAAGGCCCTTCTGAGCCACCCAGCTTGAAGCCCATAGCTATTTATCATGAAGAGTACTACTTGGACCCAGTTGCTTTGCATGTTTTGTATCATTCAGTTCTGATGCTTGCAGCTCACTGTCTGTTATTGTCAGTGGCTGTGACTTGTTTGGACAGCGTTAATGGCTTTCGTACGTGCAAGCCTTATTTGTTGATACCTCTTTTTCCCGTAAACCTTTTATGTGAAACAGGAATCGGAAGAGGCCGCTGGCTGGTTGGACGCAATTTCAGCATTTGGGACTCGCCAGTGAGGAGGATGCGGTTTTTTGAGTTCCCTCAGTTCACCCTGTGCCGGCCATGACACCTTGAAGCTAAATTAGATAATCTGGCCGGCTTTTTGTCAAGGTTAAATGTGTCCCCTTATATAAGGTACGGGTGTCACTGCAGGCCTTGCATCTTTCTCAGCAGTAAAAGAGTGCTGAGATAGCAATCAGGTATTTGCACTGTAATTTGTGGTATCCAGGCACTATGCTGGTGACAGGTCTGCTATGTGTCTTCAAGTGTACTATTTACTATTTGCTCTATACTTCTTCACTAATTCTACAGCCTATCTGCTGCAGAGGCACTATCATGCATCATGCATGTTATGGCCAAAATACAATACAATTGTATTACAATGATCTAATTGTAAAAAATGCAATTGTAAAAAATACAATTGTTTAGGACATAACTCCTTAAGGACACTTTCTCGCCACAATGGGTGATAAGCTGTCTATTTTTAAGTGTAGTGAAGATTACCTTGGGTCTTTACTGTCCCTTCTCCTGATGTCTATTTTTTCCAGGTCTGGACCCTTTCAACCCCCCCCCCCACACACACACACACACTGTACTCATATGTAAATAAGGTCTAAATTTGACTGGTGGGCAAAGTCTAGTTTTATTGATTGATTCTATTAAATTTGAGGCTTAGACTTTGCCTGTCATTCAAGTTCAAATTCTGCTGGAAAGATGCTAAAACTAAAACTATATAAGCTAACATTAATTTATTAAGTCTTATTAAGAGGAGGTGCATGAATGTTTGATATCAGATTCTGTAACATTACAAAATGTCAGATATTTTAACATCAAAATGGATAGCAGCAGTTCGCAATTCTATTCAGAAACTTTTTTTGTCAAATTTAGCAAATTGCCTTTGACAGTCCTGCAGCTGTTTGTTCTCAAAGCTGTTGAATTTGTTTTGTTAGATTTTTCCAAAAAGATGTGTATTGTGTTTGTACACATTGTGTTTTGTTCATGGCTGTGTAATTTGGATACAAAATAGTGGTTTGAATCGAGTCATAAGCAGTCCTTTTCCCAGCCAATCAGCTCATTGCTTCAGGAGCACGTTTGTGAACTATGTCATGTGATTTGATTGGCTTGTCAATTCAGATATCAGCAACCTGTTGTGGAGCCGATTTGCAGTTCACTGTGATGGTGGTGGTCACAGAATTTCTGCAGTGGATCTGTTCCAGAGTTGGAGCAGCGCCGGTTCCACACCAGACGGACATGTCTATTCCAAACTTGGAGGCCATCGGGGCGTCCCTGCAGACTGTCTTTCGTGGGGAAGAAAATAATTGTGTGTGTTACTGTGTGTGTTGTTTGAGAGGGGTCGGTGGGACAGAGAGAGAGAAAGAGAGAGAGAGAGAGAGAGAGAGAGAGAATGTGCTAATGTGTGGGAATGTATGTGTGGTGAGTGAGTGATTGATTGAGTGAGAGAAAGGTGTGTGTGGGTGTGTTTGTGTGTGTGTGTAAGAGAGAGAGAGAGAAAGAGAGACGGTGTGTGTGCGGAGGCATGCTGAGGGATGCGTGAGGGATCAAAAACCACTGCTAAGTTACGTTTAAATTGCAGATGGCAGATGGCCTTCAGTATGTTTAAATGTGTGTTAGTTTCAGTCAACTCTCAACTTGTATACAACTTGTATACATTTGTGTTTACAGTTCAGATCAAGAGAGGAAATCAGAAATAGATTTTTTTTGTCAATTTATTAATTTGTTGAATTCTTTGACACGGTGGAAGTGGCAACCCAAAGGACATTATTTTAAACAAATGCATTTTAATATGCAACAGATGCATTTTATGCAACTTGTAACTTGTGTCCCTGGATAGGCAGAACTGAGACTCTGAAATGAGGATTACATGGAGCTAATTTGCGAGTTATGTGTCTCCTTTAGTTGGTACTTTGCAAGGTCTATAATTATTCACTCATGTGAGTATTACAGTAATGAAGTAATACAGTAATAATCAGGGGGGTTGCTTGTGTGATACTGCACGTATTTAGAAAACTGTGTGATTTGTAGCTGGACAGTTTGCAGCTTGTAACTGTTTTGTAATGATGGGTTTTAGGTTGAAGCTCACAAAGGTGAGCTAATGTTACCTGATCACTTCCTCCAAATGTGTCCAATTGAACGTCTGTTTCACCATCTGGGTTTTAAATCTCAGAGATCAAATGCTGTTAACTAAAGGATTGAAATGAGTGTGCGTTGCATTTGTGAAGATTATCACCTAATCAGTTAATCCCTTTTAATTAAACAGAAGGAAAGTGTGGTCTGTTGATCCCACTCCACAAGTGAGCACTTGACCTTTGAGTTGGTTGACCACTCACTGACTCACTGACCACTGAATGACTGGCACAAATAATCTGTTACATTATACTAATAAGCATTACATCATTGACTTCAATGTATCCCTTTAAAAGTACATATTTAAATGCTAAAATACTTTAAAAAATAATTTCATCATTCTTAACAAATCTAAATTGATAGACGTTTAAGTTCACTGTGGCTGTAGCTAACACAGTATTTGAGTCATTTGTTGAAAATAAGAATGTTTGTTTCAAAGTGTGTTTTGGTTTTCAAAGTATTTTTTTTTTTAAGATGAGGTTTGATTTTAAAATGAGAGATTTGATTTTGAAATAGTGTATGACTAACTGTCAGTATTTTTGTAGGTCTGATTAAGTGCCAATGAAATTATTATTAGAATACAGAGCATTCATGTTCACTTAAGCAATCTAGCTAAATTCAGAGTCATAATCTATAATAACAGCAAAATCAGAGTACTGGTGACTTGACAGATGCAATCAGATTCCAGTTTAACACTCCAGTTTATTTATTCGTATCATAAAGCTGAATTTCAGTCTGATTCCTCAATTTACATCATTTTTAAAAGTTGGGATGAAAGATTGTAATCAGACTGATGTCAGACTCCTTTTTTGCATGTACAATATCTGTATGTGGGGGTGTGGTTCACTTTCAAAAAATAATTTCAGACTGTCATGGTAATGTGTGTATGTGTGCATATGTGTGTTTCTCTGCAGCAAGGCATGATGAGCCTGAGGGCATGTGGATCAGTGGAACAGAAATGCATGGGGTGATTTGGGTATCCTCTGCAGTTGACTTCTGACCTGTTGCACCCTCTCCCATGTGACCTAAAACCTCATCATTGATTGGATTACCAAGAACCAAGATCTATCAGGATCAGCCTGCTGCTGCAGCTGGCTGCCAGCGAGACGCCGTGTGGGGAGGCACAAAATGGCCACCCACAAGCGCAGCTACCATTGTTTCGATGCCATAGTGGATGACACCTCCTGCAAGGCCCCCCGGCAGCCCGCCCCTACCCGAAGTGCCCGCCAGGAGCCGCTGGAGGATGTCAGCAGTGCAGGTGGTGGATGCAACATCTGCCAGTCAGGCACACAGGCAGAGGCTGGAGGTGCCCAGACCCCTGGATGGCAGCACCAGCCTGCACACTCCCCCAAGAGGCCCACCAGGCCTGAGGAAGGCACCAGTGACGGTCCCAGGGAGCACCACTTTCACAGACACTCCAAAAGGATTATGCTGGTGAAGAATAGTGACCCGTCTGTACGGAGGACCATCGTGCTGCACCGCAGGGCCGTGCGCAGCCTTGGGCTCTTCATCGATGAGGTCTCAGAGCTCATGCAGTCTCACGTCCGCAAACTGTGCACCATGGAGGGCCTCAAGGTGAGCAGGCTTTCTTCCTGGAGGATTGCCGTTGGGCACAATTCATTTTTGTTAAATGTAAAGAAATTTCAGTAGTCTATTTTTTTATTTCATTTATTCCCAGGGCCAGTTTTTTAAAACGGTTTAATTGGAATCAGTATTATCCATATTTGGATATCCAATGTTTTGTTATGTGAAATCAGGGATTAACTGATTAACCTGATCAACTGGGCCCTGATTCCAAAGAGGAAAACATGTTATTTCCAAAGCCATTGAATCCAATGAGCCATTGGCTGTACAACAGTGTAAGGTGGGAAGGCATTTAGCTGTTTTCAGTAATATAGAGGCCTCTAGTGACTGAACACATTATAGCCCCTTAGTAATGAGTCTTCTGAGCAGACAAAAGTCAGCTAAGACTGAGAAACAAATGCTGTTATTTTCTTTAATGTTTTATTTGTAAACATTATGACATTTATGAAAGCACATCTAGCCTAATCCATCTAAGAGTTCAGACAAGTAGAAGTAAAGAAAGAAGAAAAAGAAGTCTAGAAAGAAAAAAGTTCTAACTAACCCCAAAAAAAGTCTTTCCCGGAAATGAAGGGAGGTGGTTAGAGATGAAGAGGCATGCACTTTGCGTCATGGTGGGGAGTGACAGACCTTTCTGGCATGTCATGAAAGTGAGAAACATTGTGTGGCTCCAGCTGGTCTGAGGGTGCCCATTGGTGGAGGTCATATCTAGTAAGTGGCAATCAGTCCCAGGTTGGCGCATGTCTGATGTCTCTGGAGGGCCCTTCCTTAAGGGGGAGGGCCAGGGGAACACTGAAATGGACAATTAAAGTACTACTACTACTACTAATACCACTACTAAAGTGTGCCATCCATGGCACTGGAGGTGCTCAGTTCAACACAGAACATATCAGGGGATTCTCAGAAGTTTGGTAACCACGGGCGTAGGGCATTTGTGGGTTTGACCGATCACTGTTCTCAAAAAGGTGGAATGTTTTGTTGGCCGTACATCTGCGTCTTGTCCTGGAGCTCTTCCAGGCGTTTCCTCTCTCCGTCAGAGCCCAGAGTCCTGCCGGCCCCGCTGGCCCAGTCAGCCAGCAGCCATTTGGAGCAGACACATCCTATTAGTATTGCCCTAGGCATGTACTTCCTTGAGAAAACACGCTATAAGTCAGCACACACCCTTTACTGGAGCTGTCTTAGGGGACTGATACTGAGGGGCCCTTGGGAAGCTCTGTTAGCTAGCAAATGCAAAGCTAATGTTTTCTGGGTGTGTGCATGTGTGTGTGTGTGTGTGTGTGTGTGTGTGTGTGTGACACTATAAGGAGTACACTACAATTACAAAGATGCTCGATTTGCAACACCAGGGAATGGCTCCTGCCCTCCTGACCACACTGGGCCACGAGACATCTGTTGTGAGGACACTGTCAGGGGAAAAAAGTGTAAATCTAAATACACTCCAAAACTTATGTAATCAATGATAAGCTGGTCTACACTGCACAACTCTTCCTTGTGTCTTATGTAAGGGAGGTTGTATAGTGGTCTATAAGTATCAAGTAGAATAAAAGTGTAAAGCATTACAAAAGGTTTGACCAGGCCCCAATTAATGAACTGGAAATGGAAAACACTAAGGAATGTATTGTTTAATTATCATTGTGCATTTATACATTGTAATAGACAAAAAATAATAAAATATTAACTGTTGTGACTACTATCTACGTTCAACTATATATGCCAGCCATCCAAAATTGCTGTCACTCTATGAACCTTAAGAGAAGTTATACACAGAAGTACTCACATCTTTTCATTGACACAGATACACTGCATGAAAGACAGTGATTACATCCATTTAGTAATCTTCTTTTCATTTCTAATTTAGTTGACTGGTTTGTGTCAGAATTTGAAACAACAAAGTATAAGAAAATATTAAAATACAAAAGTTTTACCTTTGGGGTCCCACGGGGAGGCTAATGTAGGGACAGATTTGGCTCTCCTCTGGCTGAGTTGCGGTTAAGACCTGGCTGTGCTCAGTGGCAGCCTGAGCTGCCATATGGAACTGGTCTTCCCTGTTGTATTGTTCTTGGAGGATGCAATCGGGATATTCCTCCTTCTCTGCTACTTTACATTGCAGTGATGCACTTGCGGCCTGGAATAACTATTAATCTTGCTCAAATCAGAGCTATTTTGAACCAACAGAAACAGGTCAACTGTGAGAAAACACACGTTTGGGTTGAGAAACTCAGAATTGCATTCCCCTCGGCTGCAATTAATTATCTTCAACGTTTTACCTATCAAACCAGAAATAGCCAGATATCTGTCTTAGACAGCCTGAATATCGAGAAGTTTTTTGGATTGAAAATTGCAGAGCCAGCAGATTTAACAAGGTGTGGAAAAAACAAGCTTGCTCTACACCCCTCCCCCAATTTACCTGCCCAGGCTCAAGTGTATTCTGTGAAGTGTGATAGTGTGTGAGGCTTGCATGGTTTGATAAGTTGTGTAGCCTGACATGCAGGCTGTTTGTCAGAGAGAGACATCTGTACTTTTGAGCTTTGGGTTTTATTGTTTTAACATTTAATATGGAACCTCATATCATAATATAATTATGAGGGGGGCGGTGGTGGCGCATTCAACTCAGTGCATTCAACTCAGTGTACATGTTGATGCATGACATATTCACCTAGAAAAGGCAGACAGCTTTTAGCTACACACATCTCTTTGGAGATAACCCAGAGTTTAGGAATTGATAAGTGGAACCTAAATTTGGAAAAAAGACTGGGCACCCTACCATTATTTTCTCCTCAGTTAGCTATTGAAATTTTTACTTTTGATTCCCTGCTCTGCCTTTGAGGTACTAAATATCTCTCTGGACTGTGACAGTCTTGTCTCCCTGTGGTCAGCAAGCCCAGTGAAAACTGAGCTGCTGAGCCATGGTTTATATAGCTGGATGGACAGGGAATCCTCTGTGTGCATTGTCATCCAAGATGGGGCCTGTAATCCCTCTCCATCTCTCTGTGCTTGCTGAGTAATCGACATGACAAGGTTGACATCCACCCCTAATCCCCAACACAGCTTTCTGTAAAGTCTGCTCAAATCAGATTTGATCACTTCTGCTATCTTGCTGTCACCACCACACACTACATCCATTGGCTTTCATTTAATGAATGTGTTTACATTAAAACACGCAAGCATCCACACTGTTATTTGAAGTATGAGAGAGGCACTCTTCATTATAGAATATATAAAACAATTAAATCAAGTTGTGAGTTGTGCTTGATTAAGATTCAAGAGTAGCTGAATCTTGATTGTGGTTATGTCAGTAGGCTACATAATCCTACTGTGTCTACTACCATGTGAACTCTACAACTCTACTATTGATCAATGCCATAATAATAATAATAATAATAATAATAATAATAATAATAATAATAATAATAATAATAATAATAATAATAATATAATGTAACAAAAAAAACTTTATAGTCGTCTTTTTTATGGGTATACCATGACCTTATCTTATGAACGAGACTCAGCCACCTCTAACAACAGACTAATCAAGCTGTTTTCACAATTAAAACTTGTGTGGGAAAATCACTAGTGCAGATGGTGCTTCCCTTTGCCATTAACCTCCTTATGTTTAATGTGGACGTAATCCACTGTTGCACATTTCCGTTCCAGTGTAGACGCCATGTAACATAAGTTAACCTTTGGTAGCCTGTTTTTAACTGCCTCATTTCACCCCAAGGAAAATCCTCAGTCTTGTATCTAAAAAAAGGGTAGTGAAAATACTGGTAAAATGTCGTAAGTGATTCACAATCACTGCTGTTTCCTTCTGTCCCCATTTTGTTTTAGATCGACAGCGTTCAGAGTCTCTTGCAGTGCCCTAGTGTGCTGATCTGTGTGGGAAGGGAACCATTTCACCCCTTGCTTCTGGACAGCATACGGAAAAACTCAGATGACAAGCTCCCACCGGTGAACACAAAATCACGTGTCAACCTGTGCACCCAAGGCCTGGATGACCAGAAGAATTGTAAGTTGGTGTCTGTATTCAGCAGTGATCTGAGAGATTAGGTGATATCCTTTTATTTGTCAGGATCCAACACTGAAGGACTTGTGCCAAAACATTTAGCAAAACAATTTGTTTGCCAAAAGTAAGAGTGTGAGGCCAAAGATGTCTTATCTGATCTTACAGATTTAGATCTTAATTTTTTTTTGTAAAGAAAGATGTGACAGTGTTTAATAATAGATGCAGTTTTTAGGGTGAAGACATACTTTAGGTCACTGAGGGCACAGTTTATCTTGTTGATAAGTCTTTATAAATGATGTTGCTTCAATTCAGTTTTACACAGCAAAATTTCACTCTCTCAATTATGTAGTTAATGATGTTTATGCGTCAATATGTAATTACTTGGCAGAACATGTTAACTCAGACATTTTCATTGTAGTGCCTAGATTTGGCAGCATATTCACTGTATTTAAATTACTAAAACATGTTCCATTTTTTTTTTATAGTCAACTTAGGACTTGAGACAAAGAAAAGCATCATTCACCCAAGGTCTGAGTCCAGCCACAGGGCATCAAGACAATCGCTGTCATCTGAGAAGTCATCCTCAAATGGAGTCCACTCTGTTGGACATTCAGGTCACTGCCCTCACACAAGGGAGAGCATGATGGATGATGACATTGAGAAACGAGTGCTCGTCAACCAGGACGGTAGTCTGTCGATGGAAATGAAAGTGCGTTTTCGGCTGCTCAATGACGAGACACTGCACTGGTCCACAGAGATAAAGAAGACAGCTGGACCTAACACCAATCCATACTTCAGGGGATATCAAGAGCCCTGTTACTTACATCATGATACCGCAGAAAGCTGCTCTGAGGAATCCATGTCAGTTGGAGATGCTGAGGAGGCATATACTAAATTTCACCAACGGCATTTGGAAGAGCCTCACTGCCCAAACTGTTGTAGTCAGTGTCAAGAGTATGACATCTGGAAAAATTCCAACATGGTTGACAAAGAGACTGTGAGACGCATTAGGTCATCAAGCTCAAACACATCTGCACACGTTATAGTATGCAAAAAGGAGTCCATGGATAGTGTGCGCACCCTGTCACGGTCAAGTGAAGAGTTTACTGAACATATAGTTGAAAAGGCAACCTGTGTTAAACAGACAGTTGAAGAGAAATATGTCACTTGCACTTGTCAGGCCAGTGAAGCCTCTGAAAACACAGAGGAGAAACATGTGAGGTCTGAGAACGCTCAGGCTTCTGACAATGATTCTGACAAAGAGTCATGTAAAAGTGGATCTACCGGCCCCTCACAGAAAGATGCAGTGAGTGTTCACATCACTCAGGT
Organism: Tenualosa thibaudeaui; assembly: GCA_027481765.1. Taxonomy (NCBI): domain Eukaryota; kingdom Metazoa; phylum Chordata; class Actinopteri; order Clupeiformes; family Clupeidae; genus Tenualosa; species Tenualosa thibaudeaui. The sequence goes on from JAIFZK010000001.1 coordinate 19,373,220, forward strand.
CTCAGATGAGGAGGTTCGGTCAGCATCTGCAGTCAGCAATTCCTCCCAGGTACTTGCGTCTCTGAAGGAGGATCAAGATGATGAGGAAGATGACCTGCCACCAAGTGTGTCCAGAGCGTCCTCATGCAATGAGAGCACTGACTCTGATGAGGACTTGAATGTGGCGAGTGCTGCACCAAGCTCTTGTTCCAACATGATCTGTAAGGTTTGTCCAATGCAAAGCTTAACACCTAGATCACCAAGTAAAGCATCTAGTCTGTCAGGAAGGTCAGAGAAATCAGGCAGGTCACCGATATCAGATGGGGATGATGGAAAAGAGCTGAACAAGTGCTCAGAGGAAGACAGTGACAAAGGATCTGAGAGTGGATTGTCTTCTAACTTTAAACCTTCAGCTAGCCCTAATAAAAATCCAGGTATGGGGCCTGTAAAGACACCAGAGGAGTCAGATGAAACTGATGTGAATGCAGCGAATGTAGAAACAGAAAGAGCATCAAGCGCAATGTCTGCAAAATCTTTAAAATCTAAAAATGAGGAGAAAGAGGAGAGATCATTAAGTGCCATGTCTGCCAAATCAAATGCCTCTGCAAAATCACACAGGTCTAAAGATTCAGAAGCTGCTATGGATGAAGCTGTGGAGAAGACAGAAGAGCGAGCACCAAGTGCCATGTCAAAAAAGTCAAACATTTCTGTAAAGTCAAAGAAATCAGATGCATCCAAAGCAGCACAAGATGGGAATGAAAGAGCATCAAGTGCCATGTCAGCTAAGTCAAACACATCCACAAGTTCTTTAGAAGCAAAAGCTTTAGAAGTCAAAACTAATGAGCCCCTATGTGGAGGAGAAAACCTAAATGAGGATGGACCACTGAGCACTACTTCAGCAAGATCTAACAATTCTGCCCAGCCTCATTCAGAAGTGGCAGAAGAGGCAGCTATTACATGCATGTGTAGCGCATATGAACAGGAAGAGGTGATGGCTGAGGAACGAGCTGCAAGTGCCATGTCTGCTAAATCAAATGCCTCTGCAAAATCGAACAGGTCAAAGGCTTCAAAAGCAAATGCTGCTGTGGAAGCTGCAGAGAATGACGGGTCAACAAATAATAGGGCTCCAAGTGCAGCTTCTGCAAGGTCCATTGCCTCCGCAAAATCAATCAGGTTGAACATTTCAGGAGTTGCTCCAATTGCTGAACAAACTGAACAAACAGGGGACAGACCCCCAAGTACACTGTCTGCAAAATCAAATGTCTCTGCTACATTGAAAAAGTCAAGGGTCTCAGATGTTCAGCCTGAAGAGGATGCAGGTGTGGAACAAGCAAGTGATCAGAGACCTGCTAGTGCTGTGTCTACCAAATCTAATATCTCTGTAAAATCTAAAAAGTCAAAACTGTCAGACACTGAACCTGATAAAGATGCTCCTGTTGAAGATGCTGCAGATGAAAGAGCCCATAGTGTTATGTCTGCTAAGTCAAATATATCTGCAACCTTTAAAAGGTCAAAGGCTTCAAGTGCGCAACCTGAAGCAGAAGAAGCAAAAGAGGTTAGATCTCCAAGTGTAATGTCTGCTAAATTGATTGCTTCTGTAAAGTCTGAAAAGTCCAATGTTGCACCCCAGGAAGAGGAAGTAACAGAAGCGAGAGCTCCTAGTGTGGCCTCTGCCAGATTAAACACATCTGCAAGCTCTAACAGATCACAAGTTGCTGATACTGCACCTGAGGCTGAACAACCAGAAGAACAAGAGGAGAGAGCTCCAAGTGCAAAGTCTGTTAGATCAAATGTCCCCACAACATCCAAAAAGTCTAATGCAGCAGAAGTTGACACTGAAATATTGGAAGGAACAACACAGGAGAGATCTCCTAGTGCACTGTCAGTTAAATCCAATGTTTCAGCAAGATCCAAGAAGTCAAGAATTTCTGAAGCTGAACCTGAAGAAGAAAAAGTAGAGGAGAGGGCTCAGAGTGTGATGTCTGCCAAATCAAATCTTTCTACAGGATCTAGAAAATCAAAAGCTTCTAAAGCACCTCAAGGGGAAGTGGCAGAGGAGAGGCCCTCCAGTGCATTGTCCACTGCTTCAGTGAGATCTAAAAAGTCTAATGTTTCAGAGGAACCCAAAGACTCAGTTGAACCTGAGCAAACTGGGGAAAATGAGGAACCAGCAGAGCAAAATGATGAACCAGACGAGGAGAGAGCTCTTAGTGCTGCATCTGCAAAATCAAATGTCTCTGCAAAGTCCAACAAATTAAAGCAAGCAGAGGAGAGAGCTCCCAGCGCAATGTCAGCAAAGTCCAATATCTCAAATAAATCCAAAAAATCAAAGGGTTCTGAGGCATCAGAGAAAGAACCTGCGGAGGAGCGGGCACCTAGTGCCAAATCAAATGTTTCAATGCAATCTAAAAAGTCAAATGCAACAGGAACACCTGAGGAACCAGCAGAACAGGGTGTAGAGGTAACTGATGGGGTAACTGAAGAAAGAGCTCCTAGTGCATTGTCTGCTAAGTCTATCACTTCTGTGAGATGTAGAAAATCAAAAGGTTCAGAAACCCCTGAGGAATCAGCTGAACCTGAGGCAGCTGAGATAATTGAAGAAGCAGCAGAGGAGAGGGCTCCAAGTGCCATGTCAGCAAAATCAAATATCTCCATAATATCCAAGAAATCAAAAGTTTTAGAGGCCCCTTTGGAATCTGTTGAACCTGAGGCAGGAAAAGCTGAGGAACCAGCTGAGGAGAGGGTTCCTAGTGCACTGTCAGCTAAGTCCAATGAATCAGTAAGGTCCAATAAATCCAGAATTTCTTTAGCTGCCCCTGAAAATGAGGAACCATCAGCAAAGAGAGAAGAATTAGCTGAACTTGAGGGCCCTGAAGAGCCAGCTGAACCTGACACAGAGCAGACCCAGGAGCTAATTGAGGAACCCATAGAGGAGAGACCTCTGAGTGTGCTGTCTGCAAAGTCCAATGTTTCTGCGAGATCTAATAAATCCAGAGTTTCTGCAGCTGCCCGTGAGCATGAAGATTCTGTGGAGGAAAGAGCTATGAGTCCTGCTTCAGCAAAATCGAATGCATCTGCAAAATCTACTAAACCAAATGTTTCTAAAGTGGCAGAGCCAATAGAGAGAGCTTCTAGTCCTATGTCTACCAAATCAAACATTTCTACAGGATCAAAAAAGTCAAAAGTGTCAGAAGCAGAACCTGAAGAATCAAGAGCAGAGAGACCCTCTAGCGCCTTGTCTGCTAAATCAAATGTCTCCATAAGGTCTAAAATGTCGAAGGCTTCAGAGGCACCTGAAGTATCAGTTGAACATGAAGCTGTGGAAACTGAAGAAAGAGCGCCAAGTGCTGCTTCAGCAAAATCAAATGTTTCTGCAAGATCTAAAAAGTCAAAACTGCCAGATGCTCCTGAAGGATCAGCTGAATCTGAGGCAGAAGTAAATGATGACAAAGCAATGAAAAGAGCTCCTAGTGCCATGTCTGCCAAATCAAATGTCTCTACAAGATCTCAAAAATCTAAAGTTTCAGAGGCCCCTGACGAATTAGGTGGACCTGAAGCTGGAGAAACTGAAGCATTGGAGGAGCGAGCTCCAAGTGCTGCATCAGCAAAATCATATGTTTCTGCAAGATCAAAAAAGTCAAAAGCATCAGAAGCACCTGAACAGTCAGTTGATGCTGTGGAGGAAATGACTGAGCAGAGGGCTAATAGTGCTATGTCTGCCAAATCCAGTGCTTCTGCAAGGTCTAAGAAGTCCAAAGTTTCTGAAGCTGCACCTGAGGGAGAAGGATGTATAGAGGAGAGGGCTGCCAGTGCCATGTCAGCAAAATCAAATATCTCCACAAAATCTAAGAAATCTAATGTTTCAGAGACCCCTTTAGAATCTGCAGGACATGGGGGAGAGATAACTGAAGAGGCCATTGAAGAGAGGGCTCCAAGTGCTTTATCAGCAAAATCAAATATCTCCACAAAGTCTAAGAAGTCCAATGTTTCAGATGCCCCTGTGGAATCTGTGGAACCTGAGGTGGGGGAAGCTGAGGAACCAGCTGAAGAGAGAGCACCTAGTGCACTGTTGGATAAGTCTAATGCTTCGGTGAAATCCAATAAATCCAGAGTTTCTGTACCTGCCCCTGAACATGAGGAACCAACAGCAGAGACAGAGGAAACAGCTGAATGTGTAAGCCCTGAAGAGCCAGCTGAACTTGAGGGCCCTGAAAAATCATCTGAACCTGAGGGCCCTGAAGAGCCAGTTGAACCTGAAGGCTCTGAAGAGTCCGCTGAACCCAAAGTATTGGAGAATGTGGAGCCAACTGAGGAACCAACTGAGGCGAGACCTCCTAGTGCACTGTCTGCAAAGTCCAATGCTTCTGTGAGATCCAGTAAGCCCAAAGTTTCAGAATCTGCACCCAAGGAGGAACTGACAGAGGCAAGGGCCTCCAGTGCAATGTCAACAAAATCAAATGTGTCCACAAGGTCTAAGAAATCAAAAGTTTCAGAGGCACCTGGAGAAACAAGAGATGTTGCTGATAGACCTCCTAGCACTGTATCCGCTAAATCCAATGCTTCTTCAAGATCAAACAAGTCTAGAGATCCTGAGGTGGCCAATGAAGACGCAGCAGAGGAGAGAGCTCCAAGTGCAGCCTCCGCAAAATCCAATGTCTCAACAAGATCTAAAAAATCTAAGGTATCAGAAGCACAGCTTGAAGTAGAGGCAACTGATGAACTAATAGAACAGAGGCCCAATAGTGCCATGTCTGCTAAATCAAATATCTCCACAAAGTCTAAAAGGTCGAAGAAATCAGAGGCACCTGAAGAACCTGTAGATGTAGCAGAAGAACAAACTGAGGAAAGATCACTCAGTGCATTGTCTGCTGAATCAAATGCTTCTGCAAGGTCTAAAAAGTCAAAAACCTCAGAGGTTCCTGTGGAATCAGCTGAAGTCATGGATGAAGTAGAGGAAAGAGCACCTAGTACAGTGTCAGCTAAATCCAATGTTTCAGCAAGATCTAATAAATCCAAAGTTGCAGAAACTGCCCCTGAGGGAGAGAGGGCTTCTAGTGCACTGTCAGTGAAATCAAATGTCTCCACAAGGTCTACAAAATCCAAAGTTTCAGAGGGTCCTGTGGAATCAGTTCAACCTGAGGCAGAGAAAGCTGAGGAACCAACTGAGCAGGAGAGAGCTCCTAGTGCACTTTCAAATAAATCAAATGTTTCTACAAGATCTAAAAAGTCAAAGGTTTCAGAAGCTGCACCTGATGTGGAGACAGTTGAGGACATGGCCCAGGAGAGAGCACCTAGTTCAAGGTCTGTTCAATCAAATCTTATTACAAAATCTAAAAAGGCTAATGTCCCTGAAACTGCTCCTGTGGAAAAAACTCAGGAAACAGTGGTGGAGAGGCCACCTAGTGCTATATCCTCTGCCTCTAGAACATCAAAGGTTTCAGTGGCCCAAACAGATGCTGAAAATGATGCTTTGGAAAACCCTGCAGAAGAGAGAGTTCCTAGTGCAATGTCTGCAAAGTCACATACTTCAAGTAGATCCAAAAAGTCAAAAGTTTCAGATACGCCTAAGGAGGAACCTTCAGAAGAAAGAGCTCTCAGTCCTGCCTCTGCAAGATCTAGTAAATCAAAGGTTTCACAGACTGCACCAGAACCTGAGCAAACAACAGTACAGTCAGAAGAGAGAGCTGCTAGTGTCATGTCTGTTAAATCAAATCTTTCCACAAGATCTCAGAAGTCAAAAGCATCAGAAATCGTGCCTGAAAACACCACTGGGACAGAGGAGAAAAAGTCAGTGGAGCAATCTCTGAGTGTTAAATCTAATATGTCTGCCAAGTCAAATAAATCAAAAGCACTAGAAGAAAATACAGCTGAAGATGCAGCAGAGGAGAGGCCATCAAGTACCCTCTCAGCAAAATCAAATGCCTCTGCAAGCTCTAGAGCTTCAAAGATGTCAGAAGCTAAACCCGAAGTAGATGACAAAAGATCTGCCAGCTCTATGTCTGCTAAGTCAAAGGTTTCTGGGGCCAATGAAGTAACAGAGCAAAGAGCTTCAAGTCCAGTGTCTGTAAATTCAAATCTGTCAAGAGCAGGTAGTGTCACATCTGCAAAGTGTAAAGTCTCAGGGGCTGTTAATCCTGATCCTGAGGAGGAATTTGTGGACTGTGCACGGTCTGTAAAATCTCATGCCTCAAAACACTCAAATATCCCTGCAATTGAAGAACCTGAACAATCTGCCAAGAAAGACAGAGAGAGAGTTCGAAGTGTAATGTCAACAAAATCAAATACATCTGTAAGATCTAGAAAATCCAAAACTTCAGAGGTTGCTCCTGGACAAAGTACCCCTGATGACACAGTGCGAAGTTCATTATCAGTGAAATCTAATGTCTCTACAAAATCTAAAAAATCCAAGGCTTCTGAAGCACCGCCTGAGGAAACTCCCAGAACAGGACGTAGCTCTCCAAGTGGTCTGTCTGCAAAATCTGATACATCAACAAAATCAAAGAAGTCTAAAATCTCTAAGGCACCTGTGGAAATTACAGAGACAAACAATGAGGACAAAGAAAATAACATCCCTAGTACTGATAAAGTAAGTGTGGAGGGTTCGCTGAGATCTGCTAGTGCTTTGTCTGCCAAGTCTAAAGTGAGCAATAATTCCAGCAGTACTGCTGTGTCAAGTGCCTCAGTGTCTCTTGGACTCGCAGATGATTATGTTACAGATGACGAGACAGCCTCCAAAGTCTCAGATATGTCCAGAACATATGTGCCACAGCAAGGAGCACAGAACACAGAAATACTTAATGACAGAGCTAAGAGCACAACTTCTGGCAGGAGTGCAAAGACTAACCTTGAAACAGAGTCACAAATTGATGAAAATAAGTCTGCAAGTATTTGCCCAAAATGTCATTCCCCCATCCGCAAGTCTAGTAATGCCGTAGGGAGTGTAGGAGCTAGTCCACAGAGACCTGTTTCAGCTGCATCAGCACGGTCTGGGAGGTCAAAGACTAGAGACACTATCACAAAAGAGGTAAATAATAGACCAAAAAGCAACATCTCCACTCATTCTGCCCATTTGCAAGTGAAGACTGATAATGGCGAAAACAAAAGTGAGAGTTCAGATTTAAACAAATCAGCTGACAAATCAACAAAAAAACATGGTGTTGAGGAAACTGGACCTACTTCAACAGCAGTGCCAGAAAGCCAGCTTACGCCAAGCCCACCCAAAGGATCACCAAGATTGGGAAAACCAACAATTCGCGGTGGACATTCTCATGACAGTATGTCTTCACAGTCAATTTCAGTGGAAGAGGCCTATGTGGAACAAATTGATACAAGGGCAGCAACTGCAGAAACCCAAAGCAGAAAGTCAAATGGACCTCTGGAGCCAACAGATTGCAACAGAAGTGAAAAAAGTAGTGAAGGCAAAATCATTAATGATTGTTCTTCACAGCACAAGGGAGATAACATATCTGAGTTGGTTCCATCCAGCTTGCCAAATGCATCACCAACTGATGTTGTTAATGAGTGGCTAAAGAAAATACCATCAGACAGTGTTCTTTATGATGTAGGCGAAGAGTTCCATGAAAATGGCAATGACGCAGAGCATCAGAATACACCTGATGAGCCTTCAACTAATGAAAGTGTTGATGTGGCTGAGGAGACTGCTGATAATGAAAAGCCAGAGGTGAAAAGTGACAAAGGTGACACTCAAGAAGTACAATCAAAAAGCTCTGTGAAGGCAGACAGTGAACCTGCTGCTGAAGGGCCTCAGGAATTCAAGACAATGAATGCCGAGGATGACACCACTGTTCCCTCTCCTCCAAGAGAGGAAGAACCTGCAAAAGGTTTCCACTCCTCTGTTCAAGTGATGAAAGTTCTGCTAAGCCCTAAACTTGACAGATGCCAAAGTTTGCCTGAGGTCTCTCCAGTGTATGGACGGAAGCTGAGCTCCTCTGCCAGGGGGCTTCTTGACTGCCTTGCAAACCTCCAGCTCATAGACTTTGATCCCAGTGACAAAACTGGAAAAGATGTCAGGTACAAGGAGTTGATGAATATCCTCCAGTCACTTTGGCTTTGTGATCCATCTGACAGTGAACAGAGAATGAAGCTAAAGGCTAAAGTCAGACGACGATCGGTTGATGAAGAGTTCAATCACAGATCATCTTCAGGTGTTGATGTTAGTAGTGGCTCCACAGGTTCAGGCAAAAGCCTTACCGCTCAAGTTCAAACCTCTCCAACTAATGTGGAGGCTGAAGCCACAGATATACCCATAGCTGCAGATGAAGCCAAAGGGGGTGCTGAGGGTGAAAATGAAACAGAGGAAGTGACCAAATCTGGCAAAGCAACAACAGACATGGCCAGTCGGGTCCAGCTAACTCCTGAGGTAGACACTGACATTGAGAAACACAATGAGGATGATGTCCCCTCAGATGACACTATAAGAACCAATGACAGCCCAAGGGAAATTCCAGAATCACCTCAATCCTCCAATAAAAGCTCTGGAAATGCAAGCAGTCCTAAACCTGCAGAAGAAACCGAAACAGACCATCAAGAGGAAACAAGTTCTGGTTCTCCTCCATCAGTTCAAAGAGCCCAGTTGACAAAACGGGTTTCTCAAGATCCTGATCCCATTTGGGTACTTAATCTTTTGAACAAGTTACAAAAACAATTCATGACCCATTATATTGATGCCATGACAGAGTTCAAGCTGAGATGGAATTTAGAGGGAAATAAGCAAATTGATGTGATGATCAGTGAATTGAAAGATGAGGTTCAAAGGAGAATACAAACAAGCATCGACAGAGAGCTTAGGAAAATACATGGACGTGCTGGACGACCAAGACCTCCAAAGGAGTCGTTGTCTAGAGAGTCAACTGCCCAGACAGAGCAGAGGCGCAGGCGACTAAAAGTAATGCGCATCCAGTCCATTGAGCCACAGATTGCTAAAAGTGATGAAGATTATGCTGCCACTGGAACTGATTTCAGTGACCAGCGCAGTGATGATGAATATTGCCCATGTGACACCTGCATGCAGAAGAAAATGGCCTCACGTCCACTCTTACCAGCAGAAGTTTTTAACTCTGCTCCTGTGATGATGGACTTTGACCTAAGAAAAATTTTGCAGGTGAAGAAAGATACAGCTACTGATCCAGATAATATATCAGAAGAAACAGAGAGTGAAATCAAAGCCGATGAAGGTGAAAACAAAGATAAGATTTTTATCTCTGCTCCGGTGATGATGGACTTTGACCTAAGAAAAATATTGCAGCTGAAGAAGGATGCATCTCCTGCCCAAGATTACATAAAAGAATCAGTAGATGAAAACCAAGATAAAAATTATTACCTTGAACCGCTGAAAGAGGAGGAAGAAAAAGATGAGGAGGTGAAGGAAGAACTCAAAGCATCAACAAATGAAGAGCTGAAAGATGAAGTGGAAGTTAGCAAAGAGGCCACTGAGGAGGTTGGAAATAAAGTAGAAGCGACTAAGGATGATTTGGTAGTGACTCATGGTGAGGCAAGTGTTGACAGTAATGAAACTAAGAATGCAAATCAAGCAAAGGCATGTGCTGCTGAACCAAAACCCAGTCAGGAATTTATCTATCCAAGGAAAAAACAAGGTTTTGGAAACATATCCTTGTTTGTCATAGATCCTGCAACATTCCGACAGCTCATTGCAGAGCAGGAAGAAGCAGAGCGCCAATACCTTGAAGAGGAGGCAAAAAAATTAAAGGAAGCCACAGATACGGTCAAACAGGATGCAGTAGATGAACCTGTTATAGATGCTGAGATGACTGGAGAAGCTGGAAAAGCTCCTGAACTTGAAGCTGAAGTAGCAGAGAGTGAAAAAATAGATGAACACAAAGAACAACCTGCAGAGATAGGTGCTAATGATCTCAAAAGTTCTCAGGAGAAGGAAAAGGGAGTGGAGATGAAACATGAGAAAATGGAAGATGCAGGGCACGGATCTGAGGAACCAGTTGTGTCTAAAGTGACCGATGAAGCTGAAAAGACTAATGAGCCTACTTTGGACACTGCTGATGTAGCGGAGACTGAAGAAAAAGATCAAGAGGAAGATCCTAAGGGACAAAAGACAAAGCCTACTAAGCTGATGGACATTCCTACCTTCCTTAGACTCACAGCAGACGAAGGTGCTGATCTGAAAAGTTATCAGGAGGATGAGGAGGGTGATGAAGCAGAAGACATCAAACAAGATACAGCGGAGAGACTGGAAAAAGCGGAACCTGAAGCTGAAGTAGATGAGGAAGTAGAAAAAGCTGAAGGTCATGAAGTAGAGTCTATTGAGACAGCAGAGACTGAAAATGCAGAAGACCAAGAAGATAAGCATGATGGACAAAATAGAAAGCCAACAAAGCTTATGGACATTCCCACCTTCCTTAGACTCACTGCAGAAGAAGGCACAGATTTCCAAAGTTCTCAGGAGGATGAAGAGGTGGTGGAGGAGGTCCAACAAGTTGATGAGGAGGGGCATGAGGAAGTTGTTGAATATAAAATACATGAAGAAACTGAAAAAGCAGATGAACCTGAATCAGAAACTGCTGAAGTAGCAGAAACAGAAAGAGAAGACAACCAAAATGAAAAACCTGAAGGGCAAAAAACAAAGCCTACAAAGCTGATGGACATTCCTACATTCCTTAGACTCACTGCAGAAGAAGGCACTGATCTCAAAATTTCTCAGGACAATGATAAGGGTGATGAAGCAGAGGACATTGAACAAGATAAAGAGGAGGGACCTGAGGAAGCTGTTGTGCCAGAAGTAGATGAGGAAATTGATAAAGCTGAAGAACGTGAAGGAGAGGCTACTAAAGCAGCAGGGACTGAAAATGAAGATGACTGGCCTGATGGAAGAAAGGAAAAGCCAACAAGGCTCATGGACATTCCCACCTTTCTTAGACTTACTGCAGATAAAGGTGCTGACCTCAAAACATCCCAGGAGGATGAAGAGGCAGATGAGGTGGTGGAAGAGATGAAACAAGATGAAGAGGAGGAACTTGAGGAAGCTGTTGAGCATGAAGTGCATGAAGAAGATGAAAAAACAGAAGAACCTGAATTAGGAACTGCTGAGGAATTAGAGAGTGGAAAGGAAGATGAAAAAAAAGAGAGACCTGAGGGGCAAAAAACTAAGCCCACAAAGCTTATGGACATTCCCACCTTCCTTAGACTCACAGCAGAAGAAGGCACAGATCTCAAAAGTTCTCAGGAGGATGATGAGGGTGATGAAGCAGGACACATCAAACAAGATACAGTGGAGGGACCTGTGGAAGATGAACCTGAGGCTGAAGTATATGAGGAACACATCACAAATGAAGATCAAAAAGAGAAGCCTGCTGGGCAACAGACGAAACCTACAAAGCTTATGGACATTCCGACTTTCCTCAGACTCACTGCAGATGAAGGTATTGATTTCAAAAGTTCTCAAGAGAGTGATGAAAACAAAGAAGATGAGGAAGCTGAATCCAGGGATGCTCTAGAAACTGAAGAAGCCAATGAAGCTGAAAAAGATGCTGAACCTGAAATAGAGGCAGATGAGACGGCAAAAGCAGACAATGTGGAAAAGACAGAGAGTAATGGAACATCAAGAGCAGAAATCTCAAGAAAACCAATCACTAAACTCATGGACATTCCCACTTTTCTGAGGCTCACAGCAGAAGAAAGCCCATGTGAGCTTGAAACTTCTGATGCAGGTGAAGAGGGAGATGAAAAGGATGAGGAAAATAAGAAAGATGAAGATGGAGAGAGTGCTGAAGCAGCAGAAACTGAAACTGAAGAAAAGCAAGAAGATGAGACTGAAGCACCTCAAGCAAAAAATGAAGCAGAGGAAGAGGGAACTGCAGATGAGTCTGCAGCTGAACAAGAGGCTGACTCTGATGAGCAAGTAGAAGTGATCAATAAAGATTCTGAACATGTTGACACAGCAGACGAAGACACAGAACAGGCTGAGACAGCTGATGAAAGAGACACCACAGATGTCCAAACAGCAGGTGAGGAAGACACAGTTCCCTCTGAAGATGCAAATGAAGACTCAACCCAGGGTGAATCAGTGGATGAAGGAGAAACTGGAGAAGGAAGTGTTTCAGATGAGGCAGAAACTGTCCTTGCTAAAATACCTGAGGAAAGAGAGACAGCTGATGAAGAAACAGCACCAGGTGAAAGTGCTGCTGTAGACAAAGAACTGGAAACAGGGGCAAAAGAAGAGGATGAAAAAGATTCTACTAAAGCTCCATCTGTAAAAGAGTCTGAAGCTGAATCAGCTGATGAAACTGAACTAAAACAAGAGCAATCCGTCGAGAAGACAGAAGACGAAGCTGCAGAGACTACCGAAGATGGAGAAACAGCAGAGGATGAAGACACAGAGACTGCTGCTGATGGTGAAACAGCTGAGGGTGAGACCGCTGAGGATGAGGGTCCGACAACTGAAGACGAAAAAGCTGAAGTTGAGAAGGCAGAAGATGAATCCGTTGAAGGTGAAAGTGGTGAAGATGGCAAAGCTGATGATGAGGGAACTGAGGATGAAAAAGTGCCTGAAGCAGGAGCAACTGAAGACGAGGAAGGTGAAGAAATAGCTGAAGAGGGGGCAGCCAAAGGTGGAGAATCTGGCAAAGATGAAAAAGCTGAAGGTGATGGTGAGACGGCTGACGATGCAGAAACACTGGACGAAGGTGGATCAGCTGAAACTGAAACAACCGGAGATGAAAAGACACCTGAAGCTGGCACCACGGAAGATGAGGAACCTGAGGTCGAGACTGCAGAGGATGAAAAGGTAGCTGAAGCGGAAACAGAGGATGATCAGGATGAAAAAACAGAAGAGGATGAGATAGCAGCAGTGGTTGAAAAGGAAGAAGAGAAGCCAGAGAGAAAAAAGAAAACTAAGCTGATGGATATTCCAACCTTTCTCAGACTCACTGCAGAAGAGGGACCAGATAACCTCAAAAGCTCTCACGAGGGTGATGATGAAGATGAGAAGACTGAAGATGAAAAAGCAACTGAAGGAACTAAAACATCTGATGACGAAAATGCTGAAGGTGAAACTGCACAAGATGGTGAGAGAGGTGAAGATGAAATTGAAGCTGGACATGAGAGAGATGATGGAGAGACAGGAGGTGAAACAGCAGAAGATGTGGAAACAGCTGGAGCAGAAACAACCAAAGATGAAAAAGCTCATGGTGCAACAACCGAAGATGTAGAAACAGCTGAGGATGAAACAACTGCTTATGGAGAGACAACTGAAGGTGAGACAGCTGACACTGGCGAAACAGCTGATGAAGAAAAGGCAGAGGTTGAAGCAATAGACGATAGCAAAACAGCAGAGGAGGAGTCAGCTAAAGATGGGGAAAAATCTGAAGATGATAAAGCCAACACTAACAATGAAGATGAAGCTGGGGATACATCTGAGGGTGAGACAGCAAAAAGTGAGACAGCGGAAGATAGAGAAACAGATGAGGGTGAAACAACTGAAGGTGAGACAGATGAATATGGAGAAACAGGTGAAGGTGAGACTGAAGCTAGAAGTGAGACTGCTGATGATGGGGAAACAGCCGAAGAAAGCGAAACAGGAGCCGACACCGCTGATGATGGAGAGACAGGAGGTGAGACAGCTGATGCTGGCGAGACAGGAGCCGAGACAGCTGAAGGTGCAAAGGAAGCTGAACCAGGCACAGTAGAGGCTGGAACAGCTGATGATAATGAAGCAGGAGATGTAGCAGGACAAGAGAATGAGAAGACAGAGGGAGAGCAAAACAATGTTGAAAATACAGAAGATGTACCCGATGATGTATCAGAAATACAAGCAGATGGGGAAACTGAAGATGAAAAGTCCCTGAAGGAGGTTGGCACAAGCATTGATGAAAAAGCCAACGAAGAGAGTGAAATTTTTGAAAGTGATGACAGGGTTGTCACAAGTGATCTAGGCTTATCAGCTGATGGAGGTGATGAAGCTGAGGACGAAACAGAACCAGATATAGACACAGATGATGGGGAACCACAGCGATCAACCCCCTCTGCAGAAGACAAGACTGATTATGACACACAGGACACAACAACATCTTATGAGACCGTTATCGTCAAACCATGCATTGAGTCGGAGGATGGTGCTGATGCAGACGTGGAGGACTCCGAGACGGACTTTAACAGCACCTCAGCGACTGCCAGCTGTGACTCCGAGTGTGCTGACAAACCTGAGGAGGAGCGGTCCAAAGAGCCTGCAATGTCCCAGAGTAAGACGTAAAAGCTGTTCGAATGCAGCATCTGGTGAATCAGCGCTCCCTTACACAATCAGTAACAGAAGTGAACTCTATGGAAGACAATGATGTCGTGGTCTTGCAAGAGCACTAGAGCACACTGTTACTGAAAACATACCACAGATTCAAACGTAATTTCTTGAAGAAAGAAACAAAAACATGGATAGAATTATTCTGATGGACTGTAATAAACAGCCAATGCTGAAACCGTGGAAACCATTTGAAGTTCCCCACAAGGACATCTTACAGGAGAAAACCATGAACTTGAGGCATGTTGTCTCCTATATGAAATCCTCAATGCTGACAGATTTGCTGATCTTCTGTTGTCTTCTGTCTGATCATGCACTTTATAGTCATGGTACTGCAATAGTGACTGCTCGAACGCACAGGACAGTCATGTCATTTCTAAAAGGGAACTGGTAAAACTTGAAAATACAAACAAGCAGGAACATTTTTGTCTGTACTCTGAAGGAAAACAATTATAAAATACTAGTGAAGTCAATTTCAAATACTAAGTAACATTTACAAAAATGTATTTAAACCAAAGTATATACAACAATGTAATCAGTCTTAAGCCTTAGAGGTTTGGAGTTTACATGTGAAAAAAGGCAAACAGAACAGTTTGTTTATCTTGCACTAGTTCTGATGTATATGAATGCATGTGTAAGTGTGTACATAATGGGAGGGGATGGCCAAGATAGGCTGTGACAAATATGCGATGCAAATGCTTGAAGTACTTGAAAATATTCTCTTTCACTGTGCATGGGGCAACTCAGGAAGCATATACTGTGCGTTGTCTATGTGTGTGTGTGTGTGTGTGTGTGTTTGTGTGTTAGTGTGTGTGAGTTTGGAGGGTGATGCGTGTTTGTTCACATGTGTTAAGCCAGCCCAACATCACTTTGCACTGTCAATGGCTCAATGACTGAACATAACCCATTCCTCCCTGCTGCTGTGTGTGTTTCCAATAAAGGGGAGAAGGCACGTGTTGACTTGTAGGGAAGGCAAATATGCATGTGTACAATGTGTTTATGACACAGAAATGAATGTAATAATGGAATATGTATGCTATATAGTTATATCAGTTATCCTCATATGGTATTTAATTTAAAAAACATAATTAAATTTTTGTCAATTTCCTCTCTGTATTTTTGTATTATATGGTAACATTATTTACACAAATGTAACAATTGGTAACGATTAGTAACAATTTCTACAAAAATTTACATTTAAGGTTTAAGAGTTGTGATTCATAAAAGGAGACCACACCTTCAGCGTACTAGAAAGACATGCCTCAGATGCTTCATTACATAACTGTTTCTTTACAATCCCTCACTGACATATGCAAACTTAAACATGAACCAGTTACAATGATAATTGTAATATTTAGAGAACACTGTACACATTGTGTACACGGTACACATTTTATTTATTATGTTTCCCATCTGTAAATTTGTAAAATACCTTTTGGGTTGTCATAAACACAGTTTGGGGTGAACTGAATGCACTTTGTTCCAACATAAATTTAATGTATCTGCTAAATTAAGAGGAACATGATGGAAGAGAGCTATATATTTTTGTCTGAACTGTATCAGACGCTGTGAATAGAATATTCACATAGAATATTTATGTTAATGAGTTAATTTAACTGTAGTCCTTAAATATTGGACCTGTGTCATAAAACCTAAAATACACTGAACTGCGTGGGTGTCTTTGAGAGGCACAGTTAATATTCATTTAACATGCTGGACTTCAACAATGTTGTAAACAGTAAGATTTTAAGTTATAAAAGCCGTTTACACTTAACCATAAATAAATATTGTTTGTTAACAATCTTCATGTAAAGTGTATATGACAATTTCCCAGCACATAGGTCCTTGTATGACATTAAGTTCTTGGTATTTAGCTTCTTTTCTGGTTCCTGTCAAAGATCTACTAACATCACCTCTGCTATACTTAGAGATCACTTGGACACCCTCCAGGCCTGTCATCGCTGTGATAATCTCTCTGGTCTTAAATGAACTGTGGGTATCTTTAGCTTTTAAGTCTGAACACAGTTGTCTTGCCTCTCTTATATAATAGCCCAGAGAGCTACACACCTTTCCATGTTGGTGGAGTACAGTGGGTGAGATGTTCTTTGGCGTCTCATATTTATAGCATAGAAAGCGTCCACCCTAAAGAGATCTTTAAGCCTCCCAATGTCTGATGGTAAAGAAAGATCCGAGATCCCGCAGTCTTATCAGCAGGAAACTTTTCCATGAGTTGACAGAAGTGCAACTAATCTGGTTGGAAAGCAAAGGGCATCCTGAAATACAATCCAACTTTTTCCAGCGTTTTGATGGAGAGTTAATGATACTAATGATGAATAATGATGAAGGCCCATTCTTGGATAGCACATTTTAGCATGATCAGCTAAAACATATAAATGCATACAATACAATAATTACCTGATGACTGATTAGTAATTACAGGACACTTGTGTTGTTGTAGGAGTGCATGCCAAAGCTCTGAAAAATCAGTTGATGAACTGAATCTACATTGCAGTGTAAATGCAATTGTACAGTGTAACACACAATAAGGATATGTCTAAGGATACAAGAGGGACAACTGATTCTTCTCCAGTATCTTGGATTTCTTAGCAGACCAGTGATGGTACCATCCTTGTGGATAAATTGTGTCTGGTGGAGAAGGTCGTTTATTAAACTTCTGAGATTTGGAAAGGACAGGGAACAAAGAAGTAAATAAATGGCACGCTTCCCTCTGCTGTGAGACCTGCTTCACTCTGGCAGTGTCTTTCACAAGTTTTAAACTAGATGGTAATTAGTTCACAGGAAGTCACTTTATTTCTGAACCTTCAATAGATCATGCTGTGACGGCCATGACACAATAAAAAATGCCCACCAAAAATATTGAAGGTGAAAATCACCAAACTATTAATAACATGCTCCACCTCATCCATCAATCTCCATCCCTCTAGTTAAAGAGTCACTTCCTGGCCATTGCAACACCCGAAGCAGCGTTTTGTTTTTGTTCCTGAAAACTGGTCGTTTTAAAAGCGGTCAGCTTATTGGGTAGAATCAGAGCCCAAGGATCTAGTAGCCTGACAACCACAATTACTCACTTCCCACAACGCTAGGGGAATGCTGCTTGTTCTTAACCAGAGTAAAGACTCTTTGGAACACTTTGGAATTCTTTAATTAATCTATTATCAATTCTTTAATTAATTAATCCATCCATTCATTCATTTCATGAGTTGATCTCATTGATGAAACTTTACTAAAAATGTCATTTGGAAATAGAAATACAAGACTAAAGATAAGGACCCCAAATGACCCCTGCTCACTCAAGCCTGATCAGCTTGTCTGCTAATTGTCTTGGACTACACAGCACTCACATTAATTTCAGTCAGTGACACCTGATCTGCAGGGCCAGCTAGTCGGTCAGAGAGCCTTGAGCGTTTTGTCTGCTTGCCTGTCCTGTCCCGTTGTGTCCATGGAGACTTCATTGCGAGGGCCCTTCTCACACGCAGGGCAGGGATGGAGCCACGGGCGTTCACTAGGGGGCCCCGCTGGGCACCGGCTGATGGATGGTCTTCTCTCGCTGAGCTCCCCTTCCTCTGCATCCACAGGGCCAACGACATAAATAATTGGTGTCACTCTCATCGACCGTGCGTCGCACACAGAGGAGGAGCCGAAACAGCTGACAAAACAAGGGGCCACCGATCACCCACACTCCCACCCTTCCAAGTCCCCCAGTATCCCACAATCCTCTCTGGGCTCCGACAGAGGGTAATGGTACTGGGCCCACATGCCCAGAGGCTCAGGCCTGATCTAACAGGTAAATAGGCTGTGTGCACAACCTTCATCCTAGTCAAAATCAGTATGTCAGCTACACCAGTTTTCAAGATATTTTTGTGAAAAAGAAAAAGACAACTATACAATGAAGTAAAGAGCAGCAGTATAATATAATTTATATAAGAACATGAAAGTGTGTTGTTACAATAATGTTGTCTTAGGTATGTAATGCCATACCTAATTGTTCATTGACATACTATCAGGGATTTAATGATGTAAAAGTACTGCATATAAAAGAAAGTACTGCTATATAATCTATGAATCATTTGCGAATGCTTGATGTTGCCATACTGGCCACTTTTATGATATTTGAATGTAATCTCAAACTCAACTCAAACAGCATACTTTTGTTTTGTTGTTTATGTCTGTCAAGTGAGACACACTGTGGAATTATTATATATAATATATAATATTTATTTCTTATTTATTTTTTGCAGTGGCCACACCCATGTGCCATTTTACACAGCTTCACCTGAATACCTACGATGGCACTGCACAAACATTCATCAACATCAGCATGTATACAGGCGGCAGATGCACTCAATCACACTGACCTCAATAAGTTGTAGAGGGGAGCAGTGCGTGAGCAATCAGTTACATGTCAGAAACATATCAACACTATAGGCTGGTAGAAAAAAAACAACCTTAATTGGGATTGTGTGTGTGTGTGTGTGTGTGTGTGTGTGTGTGTGTGTGTGTGTGTGTGCATGTGTGTGTGCATCTGTGCAAGCATGCATATGGGTGTGTGTGTGTGCATGCGTGCACGCGTGTGTATGTGTGTGTGCGGACGTGGAAATATGTGTGGGTAAAGTATGGTTATTTGTAAATGTGGAAATGATTGTGAATGTGTGAATATGTGTGTGTGTGTGTATTTGCATGTGATGAATTGCTGTGCATTGACACGTAGCCCTCAGCAGAGTGGGGTGTGATTAAAGGGTCACATTTATGACTTGACCTTCATATAATCTAATCAGCCCCAAAACAAACTCCCTTCATAAATCACTTCCATTTATTTGCTCAGTGTCTTCAGGGGAAGGAAAGACATGGTGAAAAAATAACTGGGCATGGGGTGAGTAGGTGTGTGTGTGTGCGTGTGCTTGTGTGTGTTTGAGTGAGTAAGTGTGTGCAGTGAATATTTGTGTGTGCAACAGTGTATGTGTGAGTGAGTGAGTATGTGTGTGTGTGTGTGTGTGTGTGTGTGTTTGTGTGTGTTTGAGTGAGTAAGTGTGTGCAGAGAATATATGTGTGTGCGACAGTGTATGTGTGAGTGAGTGAGTATGTGTGTGTCTGAGGGTGAATATTTTTGAGGGATAATTCCTGTTTTCAGAATTTATGGTGCTCCTGTTGCCCTTAGTCTCGGCTCATCAGTGCTTGACGACCCTCTGGACAACTAACTGTGTGTGCACCACAACACAGAGGCAACACAGACCTGTTGTTAGGATACAGGAGGTTGACTGGTATCCATGGTGCTCTCCCAAACCTAACGACCCCCCTGCACCCCATCCCTACCCACCATCCCCCTCTGCCAGCAACCAGTTGGCCAACTCCTCTGGAAATGCAGACAAATAAGGAGAAATGAAAGAGGAAGCACCTGCTTATGCACAGGGTTGGAGCTGGTGTAAATATGACTCTGTGTGTGTGTGTGTGTGTGTGTGTGTATGGTATGAGTGCATGATTAGTATGCTGCATAAGTGAATGACTGTGTGTGTATCAGGTACATGTGTATCTCTATTTCTGTGTATGTGGGGGAAATGAGTGTTTGCCGCACAAGTAGTGAACAGCTATGTGTGTGTGTGTGTGTGTGTGTGTGTGTGTGTGTGTGTGTGTGTGTGTGTGCGTGTGTATGTGTGTGTGTTTACAGGGCAGTTGGAGGGATATGGGGGCTGGGGAGGGAGGGGGAGGGTGCATTTCCACCCTGAGCAGTGTGAGACGTGGAAGAAAGTTCCGGAGCTGAAAACAGGGGGCTTTCCCCTCCGCCTGCTGTTTACTTCTCTGTGCCAGAGTGCCCAGTGCCCAGCTGTGACCGCCTGCTTGTCCCCAACACCCCCACCAACCCACCCCCAACCTCCTGCCACTAAACTCTCCCATTGCCTGTTGCTCCAGATGTTTTTAAACAAACAAGTGTGCCAGGCTGCTGGCAGGGAAAGAGAGAGAGAGAGAGGGAGGGAGAGAGAGGACAGCTAAGAGCTCACTGACAGTGTTTCCTGGTTTCCATTTAATGCTTTGTGCAGGTGGATGTGAATACGCTTTATGCACATTTCACTCACACACTTAATCACACACACAGAGAGAGAGAGAGAGAGAGAGAGAGAGAGAGACTCATTCATTTTTATGGTCTTTTATTCACATACGTGTGTCGCACACACTCACATGTGTGTCACACACACACACACACAGAGCACAGACTTACTCATTCACTTTCTGAGTAATTTATTCACACATGTGTCACACACACACATGCACACATAGACACACACAGACACATGCACGCACACAGAATTACTCTTACACACACTTTTATCTGACTCATTGGACTGATTAATAATCAGACTCCCTGTCTGACTCATCTGTCTGTCACAACCTTTTCCTCACAAACTCACTCCCTTACATACTCTCATGCACCCACTAATTTATACCCTTACAGAGACCTATATGATTCAGTGTCAGTGCTGTTCTACTGTATATATGCAGCTTAGGCAGTTTTACAGTTTTACATGCAGGCCTATCCAGGTGTCCAGACTAGACCACTCATATGAACCATAGTGCCTGGGTCGATTGTGTCGAGTCAATCTGTCTGTTGAGACCTCTAATAAAAGGAGGATGAATGATCGCTCCCCGGCCCCCTACCGTACACACACATATTCATACACACGTCGAGTCTCGGCCTCTCTCCAGCCACTCCACGTGTGTGTGAGAGGGTCGAGAGAGTTTTCCCACACAGCGAGAGGAAGAGGGATGAGAGGGGGGTTCTCCCGTGGAGGCACTCATCAGCCACAATGAGAGGGGAACGCAACACTCAAGCGACGGTCCTTCACAATAAGAGGGGAGTGCGACGCTTGAATGTCCCTTTTTCACAGATAGAGGGGGATTTCCCTTTCGGGGGGTGGGGAGGAGGGGGGAGATGGAGTGGTTGAGAGACAGAAAGGTCATGGAGAAAAGACTGGGAGAAATGGATCAGGTTAAAGAGAACACACAGATGGAGAAACAGAAAGATGGACAGGAAAACACAGAAAAAGAAAGAGTGAATGGAGAGAGGAAGAGAGAAAGAGACTGAAAGAGAGGTAGCTGTGTGGTAACAAGTGTCTGTGATCTGACTGACCTTCTTCACACTGTCAGTGTACAATGGCTCTTCCTTTCTCTTTTGACACATGTAATATGTGCACAGCACACACACACACACACACACCTGCCACACACACACACAATGAGATGGAGCAGATAAAGGCATTTTGCTGTGTTGGCATAGAGATGACAGTTCAGACCATGAGGAGGGGCTCCTTCCTCTGCACCCCTCTCCCCCCACCCTGTCTCTTTTTCTCTCTGTGTCTTTCACTCCCCCCAAACACACTCACTCCCTCTTTCCCACCGTTATTCAGGTTATCCTGTGGACCCGTCGACGCAGGATGCCATGTCTGGGGACCTGGTCTGTGAGGGCCACCATATCCGCAGGTCCTGGGAAAAAACAGTGTCTGAACTGCCGAGGAAGATAAAAGATAAATACAGTAAGCAGGACACATAACCTCATCAAAACTCCCACAATACACCTGCAACCTCGGCTTGGCCTGGGAGCCCCCCCCCACTTCACACAGGCAACAGGTGGTTTAGACAAAGACCCTGAGAACTGTGTGCGTGTGTGTGTGTGTGTGAGAAAGAGAGAGGGTTTGTGTGTGTGTGTGTGTGCGTGTGTGTGTGTGTGTGTGTGTGTGTGTGCGTGTGTGTGTGTGAGAGAAAGAGAGAGAGTGTGTGTGTGTATGAGAGTTTATATGGAATTATGAAATACTTCCCATAGGAAACAAACATGCAGGAAGCAAACTTGTCCTGCTGCGTGTGAGATTTATTAGTGTCACGCAAAATGATTGTGCTGGCCTCATTCACAATGCATCTGATCGATGTCTTCATGATAATTCCTGTGTTTCTCTGACAAAGCCAAAGGAAATGAAATGAAATGAGTGAGCTGTGCAGTCACCAAGGACTCTTATTGTCTCGCTCGTATTGCTCTTAGTTGCTGATTGTTGGACCGAATTCTGCTTTGTTTTTTAAAGAGAGAGAGAGAGAGAGAAAAACAGCTGATATGTGAGGGGTCTACCATAAATTGTAAACACACACACACACACACACATACACACACACACTGTCTCTCTGGTGGTTATCTTTAACCTGAATGTCAAAATTCCTCAATGACATACCTCATAATTCTGAACATTTTCTCCATACTTCCCAATCCCATCTGACCTGGAGTTGAAGACATTCTACCTTAAGACTTATCCAGAAAATTAGATAATTTTTAGGTGATTCTATGATTTTAAGGAAGTGATTGCAGATCATACTACCAACACTCTAGGCTGTGTCACTTAATCTGTCCTGAGCGTTTAGAATCTGTCCTGAAAGTATGTACTATCTAGTGGTCTTCTTAAATCTAAACACTGGGAAAGTGGAGAAAAAATTGAGCATAGCTAAATTTCCACTGTCTTAAAATTGATCGGGAGCCGATGGGGAGAGTTAGAACAAGGGCTAGAGTTAGCCAGAGAGAGATAGCAGCAGAGAAAGAGAGCGAGAGAGAGAAAGAAAGAACACAGAATAGAGTTGGTCTACAGTAGAGCTTGTAGCTTTATTCTCTGCTACCCTCTACTGGAGAAAATGTGTGTGACCACATAACCTCTTTCATTAATGGGTAGTGTGGGCACCCACCATATGAACACGACAGACAGGGGTTGGGTCTTGTCAAAAGTGGGGCATCATGTGGTCTGCGGTACAAACCTTCAAGCATATATGTGGGGATATTGACCCTTTAGATTTCTTAAACAGGGTAAGTAAGTCACATGATTCCTGTGTGATGTGACTGTGGTAATAGCCTACTTTCTACAGCCTACAGTGCACTTGGTTATCATTTTATTTGAAGGTGTCTACGTAACCGTGACATGAGCATGCTATCAACATGACATGACACACATAATGAACAGTAATGTTCATGATATGTGTTATGTCATGTCACATGGGGCAACCATGGCCTACTGCTTACGGTTTCGGGCTTTGGGCTTTGGGGTTGCCGTCTCGATCCACGACCAGAGGACCATGGCTGAAGTGCCCTTTAGCAAGGCACCTAACCCCTCACTGCTCCCCAGGCGCCACTATAGCAGGCAGCCAACTGATCTGGGTAAGTGTGTTATATCGGCTCATGTCTCTCTTACAACACCTTTTGTGTTACCAATATTTAGCTGTTTTCTCAAGTAGCCTTGCTGTTACCACCCTAAGGCTGATTTTTTTCTTCTCCGTGGTAGAAGCTGAAGGCCCACGTTATGATGTCACATCACATCACCATAGAGATTAATTCATGGTTGAATGTGACCTTTGGGCATTATCCGTAACTTCCTGCTCTGTGTCGAGAGCGGTTCTCTGCTGGATAAGGCTTTGTTTATCCATGCGGCTGATGATGTGCTTTGGGCCTTGGGCCGTGTGAATGAATAGTTGACTCATCATAATTTGCGGGTTGCCTAAGCCACACCACACAAGGTCATAAAAAAGGACGGATGTTTGATACTTTCAAACTCTAAACTTTGACTTTGTGACAAATTATATTTAAGTCAGGGTTTTTTTCTACAACTTTCATTATCATGACATTATCTTTAGTGCTTATATTTTATTCTTTGCTTGACCATGACCTGTACCAAAAGTTATAGTTTAAGACTGGCCAGAAAATATTAATTGATTGAGTGGCTGTAAGGTTTATAGAGAAAAACAAAGTATTTTTATTCTAAAATCCAACCTGCCTGGAACTAATGGAAAGGGAAGGGAAAGACATTGATGTTATGCACGACTGGCCCTACACAAGTATGTGTGACTATCAAAACACAATATAACAATGTTGTTAAAACAAATTTAGAAAACATGTTTAAAGTGGCAGGAGACTTACAGGCCTACCACTGATGAGCATGTGGAATCACCCCTGAATGTTTGTATGAGCATGTGGTATCACCCCTGAATGTTTGCATGAGTAGCATTGTGGTGTGCTAGCAAATATGACACCCACATTAGCTACAATACAAGAAAACATCACATTTTGCAGAAACTACTGTGTAACCCACTGTCTAACATAATGTTATATTGTGTATATCGTGTATATTGTGTGTACATAGTGTTATGTTTATATAGGCTTATTCTAGTTGGTAGACTAGACTTACACTGCAAAAATATCCTTCCAATTATAAGACAAAATATTATAGTGAATTTGGTTGCCAGAATAAGGCATTAGGCACATTTGTACATAAAAAAGTTTGTCCTGTTCAGACAAATTAGCTTAACAAATCAGACAGTAGGTTAGACAACAGTTTTTACAGTGCAATATCATTCACAGCATGCAAGATGTATTTCTCACTCACCTTCACAAGTAGTCACTGTTAGTGCATTTCTGAACAGATCAGATCAGTTAGATAGGCCACAAACAGGAAACACAAGCGCTTGGCCACGCAAGGACAGGCCATGTGGAAAGTGACACATGGTTAGTGTCTTCATGTGTGACAGCTCAAAATATTCTACCACTCTCAGCAAATTATCACTTTATCAAGCTCACAGCTAAAGCAAACAGACAAGCAAACAAACAAGCAAACAAAACACACACAAATACGCATAAAAACTAAGAAAAACATGTAGGCCCACTATGCCAAATTAGATGCTGAAAATATAACACAAATATAACATCTCTATATAACATCTATATAACATAAATCTGGAGATTCCTCAAGCTGTTTTACCTGTGCTAGGAAACTGGACATGTGAGTCTAAATGTATGCTTTGTCTAATTTGGTGCTGTCTCCCCTCTAACGACAATGATGATGCTTTCAGTACTGTTATTTAAAGAACTGCCTTAGACACATTCAACCACACACACACACACACACACGCATGCATGCACACACACACATGCACACACACACACTCGCACTCACTCACACACACACACACACACACACACACACACACAGAAATGCGCACCCAGCCGCATAGAAACCCATATTCACACATACATATATAATGCTAAAAAAGAAATATGCTGGTATAGCGACGCAACAATGCAAGTTGGTATATTTTAGAAACAAAAATACAAAAAAAAGAGAGAAAAAAGGACTGCTTGTTTTTACCAGTATGATTTTATGCCATAGTCTTGGGTTTGTAGGGCAATGTTTTGAAGTCTAATTTTGAATGGGCAGTCAGGTTTGGTGTTGTCTGATATGGCAATGGACACAAACACACAAACACACACACACACTTGCCCAAAAGAGAGGGTAGGACTCCACTAAATAAACAGCAGCAACTGCTGTCTATTTATCTCATATCCACTAATGTGGTCTCCTAGGACATCCCTCCCCAAGCTTCAGTAATGTGTGTGTGTGTGTGCGTGTGTGTGTGTGATAGTGAGAGAGCGAGAGAGAGAGAGAAAGAGAGAGGGAGAGAGAGAATGAAAGAGAGAGAGAGAGCAAAAAGCAATTGAGGAAGTAAGAGAGAGAGAATGTGAGAAACTGAAATAAAGACAGGGAAGAGGGAAGGAGAGTGAGATAAAAAGAAAGATATGGGAAGAAAGACAAAAAAATAAAGGAAGAAGTTAGAGAAGAGAGGGAAAGAGAGAGAGCATGATACAGAGGTTCATAGAGGAAGAGAGAGACAGAAAAAAAGAGGGAGAGGTAAAAAGACAGAGAACGATCAAGGAAGTGAAAGAGACGAAAAGAAAGTGCAGGCTCTTCAAACACGGGATTGTCAAGTGAAGCCATTCAAAGAGGAGGCGCATGAACAAGGTATGTAACAATGGCTTCTACACTACACTTATACAGAGACATACACACACAAACACTTACATCTGCATTATTAGTTCTATACATACACACACACACACACACACAAACATAGACACACAAAGACTGTGTGCATCCTGCATCTTTATACACATGACAGCTTTGACAAGAACAGTAAGACACTCATAATTATTGTAAAGTCTGACACAGTATAAACATGTCTGGGTAGTCTGTAATGTTGACTGCTTATTGTAGGCTACTGCTGTCCGTAAACTCATGACATACTGAAATGCATTTCTGTGAGTGCGGTGATACTTTGAAAGATGACCATTGTCCATAGTGTCATTCCATGTAGTTGTACTTCATCAACCTCATGTAATATGTTTAGTCACTTGTTATTTGTGCATCTGTCGTCTCAGCTCTATGTTTTTAGTAACTCTGTTTGACAGCATGTATTTGTGCTTGGGTCATAAAAACTTTACCATCTATGACCTCAAATGAACAATGGCTTTAATATATGGTACATACGCAGATGAAGCTTGTAAATACCATTTTCATATTATTGGCTAATATTGGAAGGGAAATTAAAAAGGTTGTTGCACAACAACGGATAATAATTAGTGCCATGGTCCCGCTCTTAGCAATTACTGTGCTTAAAACGAGTAAAACGAGTGTGTTCACTGTTTTATACAATGAAAAAAAATGTAGATAAGACATTGGATGTGAAACAGGTAGAGAATCCTAGATCCTTATTAAATGCTTATTATATGCTTATTGATGATGTTATTAATAACTTTGAAAAGAAAGACAAAAGGTCACCTCTAATAATGGTTTACCGATTCAGTATATCAATCCCAGTGAAAGTTGTGATCAAACTTATAAATCAGCAGTTTTGGAAACTTCTTTGAACATTAACCCAAATACTCAAATAAGGTTATTTCCATGTTGGTGAGGAAAACAGAGGTTCATAGCATAGCATCATAGCATTGAATTGATATCACAATAAACTTGATAGTCAAGGTTAATAATGACTTTCTCCATTCATACTTACTTCATACTTCAGATCTAATAAAGTGTCTGTCATTTCTTTAGTGCATATAATGGCAGTAAATCTTGTTGTGTTACAAGATGAAATAGGAAATGTCACCAAAGATGAGATAATCATCCTGCATGCTAGCTAGCAGACCATGCAGATGTTGATTGTTAAGCAAGTCTGTTGGAAGATAGCCCTAAATTCACCACTCTAGTGGTCTAATTCCCCACTCATTACTTCAAAGAGTACAGAAAGGGACAGAAACAGAAAGAGATTTTTGGAAGGATAATCACAAGGATGCAATTTTCAAGGACAATTTCAAAGGATATGGTCCTCAAGCATTATGTGAAAAATTACAGCAAGCAAAAGTTGACGCAGCCCCAAGAATCCATATTCATGATTTTTATGAATCATCATGATTTTTTGAATGAA
Source organism: Tenualosa thibaudeaui (assembly GCA_027481765.1). Lineage (NCBI taxonomy): Eukaryota > Metazoa > Chordata > Actinopteri > Clupeiformes > Clupeidae > Tenualosa > Tenualosa thibaudeaui. The sequence continues at coordinate 19,400,770 of JAIFZK010000001.1, forward strand.
TCATCATGATTCATGATTTTTATGAATCATGAATTTGCAAACTGCCAGCTAACGCTAACAGATGCAGGCATATGGACTCGGCAATCGGCAACTTGAAACAACAGAACTACAGGTTGACTTACTCTGAATAATCCCTTTAATAAAGACGTCTTTCAGGGCCTTGATTCCATGAACTGGAGGCAAACAAAGTGGGCAACCTGTCACTCAAACAGTAATCAAATACAAGTTTCACCATTGGTACTGAAGGGATGGGTATGGGTGAGCTGCCTCTCTGGCATGTTTTGTTTAGCCCTTGGTTCAAATATAATGCAGGTTGCGTTGGACAAGATCGTCTGCTAAAATAATTAAACAGAAACAGAAACAGAAACATAAACAAACACAATGTTATCCAGCATTGCTCACTGTGACTTTAAAAACCATCTATAATTTTCCAAATGCTTCACATCCACACCAAATTCTGAATGCCACGGTGCAACACATTTTTTTTTTTACAATTTTGCAAAATATTATTTTTGTGTCACAATGTGCCATTACTCAGTATGGAAATGCTTTGTTAAAAATAATAAATTAAATTAAACCACAGCCAGCACACGTACACAGTAGAATCATAGAGAAAGTTGCTCAATAACTTCTGCCAAACACATACTGTAAACAGGAAAAAACTTGAGAAGACCAGCAAGGCTATTAATGCTTAAGCTGAGCTATGGTGCGTCAACACTAATGGGATGTGTTCACTTCCCTTTTTACATCATGACTGCCCAGCAGTGTGTTTTGCTAACTCTTTGCAGTTATTGAGAAGGTTCCATATCCCTTTTTGAAGAATTCTGTACATAGGCTAGTATCTGTTAATGACGTCTTGGAAAATAAAGTTGTGTGTGCGCACACATACACACACACACACACACACACACACACACACACACACAAAACCACAACCCTATACTAATACAAATGTTTCATTTTTCATTTTCTGACAGTCATGAAGACCTAAAAGAGCAATGTGAAGCAGCCAGGACTTCTGTGACGGGCAAATAAAACACTGATCCCACCTTACATCTTTGTGGGCGACAAAACTAAGTGGCAGGCAGGTAAGCAGCCAATGAATTTACAGCTGTCCATCAAAACCACCATCATTGCTATGGACAACAACATACAACATACAACACGGTTCAACTTTGTTTGGTGAACAGACGTGTCGCATGGGATCATCAGTCAGATAAATTGCTTTGGTTTGGGATTGTGTATAAACTGGACCTTGAAGGCATTCACATATTAATGGATGCATGCCTAACTTGTAGACTTACTGATGTGCCTTACTTTCAATTTAAGGTCTTTTGAGGATGGGTTGCTCGTGCAGTGGGCAGAAAAAACAAGTAGAACTCAATGGGCCAAAAGGAGGCTCAGGGAACAGATCCCATGTAAGATATAATACACAGAATTATTTGTCTTTCATATTGCACAGTTCTTATTTCATTACATTCATTTGTCTGTAACTTAAGAGAAAAATCACATTGCATGCATTCAAAATCTCAAATACAGGAACTTGGTGGGAAAAAGGCCAATACTGACACAGGTAAGACAATTTGTGTTGCTGTTTATTTATTTATCACATCATATTATCTATAAAACTAGCATAAAAGTAGTTCCAGTGTTACAGTGGATGTGATGGAATGTGAACCAGCTTGATAGTTTACAGCACGAATTTGGTTCTTTCATGTTAGTTTTCCAAGTGAATACACACAATCCTCATATTTCATATGCTTATTTACATAATAAAAATATGACATTTTAGTGGTGGAATGGGTTATGACAGGAAAGTCCATAGAAATGCCCAAAACCGGCTCTGTAAAACAGATATGGTATAATCTCTGTAAAATATATATGTCTCTCATTTGCGTGTTTAAATGTGTGTGTCTGTCAGTGTGTTTATGTGTCACTCTCACTCTTTCTCTCTTTCTGTGTGTATGTGTATGAACTTGCAATGAGCTGGCTTGTGTTACACTCATCTGAAAAGAGTGGGGCATTATTGTATTCTTTTAGTAATGATTTATTTGCATTACTTATATCTACAACCTTATTACACCACAACAATTATAAACTGATTTTTCCAAAATATTTTTGTTTTGGCAATCTTGTCATTACAGATTTTGATGTAGTTATTGCTCAGTATGACTTTAAACCAACAAATGACACCGACCTGCCCTTCAAGAAGGGAGACCGACTCAAGGTCATTCAAGAGTAAGTATGATGTCAAGAGTAAATATTGCTGTTCCTAAATTTTTGATTTATAGAAAAGGATTGTGTTATTTCAAAATTAAAGCAGAATGTCATTATTATAAGTAATTTTTTTCATGGAAAGGTTACAATCATTAAATAATGTAAGCAAAGTAGCCCTAGCTTAGAATACTCATGTACACACAGTCCCCGACTGCACAGTTGACCTCTGCATGTTCCAACAATTTCACATCTAAGAGGAAACATTTCACAATCTGTCTAAAGCTCAGCACAGACAGTATGTTAATGTAGTTTTCAAAGGAGGGTCCACAACTACATACACCTTCCTTTTACATTTCCATGTACTGCTGTATTTCACAATCTGTCTTCTGTGCATTACAGCAAAGGTGACTGGTGGGTGGCCAAGTCTTTGGTCACAGGAGACGAGGGCTACATTCCATGCACCTATGTGGCCAGAGCACACACCCTGGAGGTGGAGAGGTGAGTATGTAAGAGTGTACTATATGTGCCTGATGACTGTGTACAGTATAGGCCAGGTGTATAGGTGTGTGTTGCAACAGTTGTGATGCACAGCGCAGACACACACTCCAAGCATGCCATACCACACCATACCACAGCATACCATACCTATGTTTGGTAACACTATGTACCCAGTATTCATGAAGCATTATAAATGCATTCATAATGCACTTATAAAGCCTTATAATTAACAAGATTAATATTCATACTCTTATTGCTCATAAGGCATTATAATGTTACCTTATAAGTCTAACTTGAAGCGTCACAAAGTATTATAAAGCTTCTTTGGCCTTTTGATACTAGGAAAACATACCACTTTACTTATTGTCTGTAATGGTGCCTCTTTGATTTTCATGAGTAATTATGTGTTCATATAATTTTACTTGGAGTATGCACCGAACGCTAGTAGCTCTTCATTATTTGCCATTAGAAATTGGGCTTATACAAGGACAACTAACCAACTGCTACTTAATGTATAAACCAATTGAACCATTAATATGATAACGGCTTATAAGATTACATTATAATTTCATAATTAATACAGTCATTAGAATGTATAATGATTTAAAAAAAAAAACATTTTTTTATTTATTTACTGTATTTATTTTTATATTTTGTGCATTCATAAAGTGTATATGCATTCATTTTTTTTTTAGGAATTCCAAAATATAATTTTAGGCATTTGAAAGGCCTAAATTCAGATAAATAATTACCATGATAGTTGGTTGTTCAAAAATAATTCTATGTGAAGTATGAATCATCTATAAACTACTGAAAGAGACTATAAATGTCTATAAATGTCAGTGTCTATAAATGAACAAAATGTAAAATAAAGATGGTGAATGTGCCTTTTGTTGCAGGTGGTTTTTTAAAGACTTGAGTCGCAGAGACACAGAACGTCTTCTACTTGCACCGGGGAATAAAGTCGGCTCCTTTTTAGTGCGTGAGAGTGAGACAACTAAAGGTCAGCGGCATAACACTCGTCCTGCTGCCTTTTACATTACACATTTTGTTCGACAGTCTATTTGTTTGTCACTTATTTATTTGTTTCTTTTGTTTTTTAAATCTGTTTATGTTGAGAGAACATACTGTAGTTTGATCCAGCCGATGTCTTAACCTGTGCTCTGTTCTCAGATCATATAAGGTTGTGCACATATTTCACTTCACTTTTTCCACAGTGAGAGACTGTGCCAGGCCAGAGATCACAAACACTAAGGTTATTTAATCTCTGCATAGCCTTATACGATACAGCCCCCATAAAGCAACCCTTACAGAGGAGGTGAATGCTTGTGAGGCAGGCTCACAGATTAAAAATAGCAAATCATTGCTGAAACCTTTGCTGAAACCATCTGCACAGAACCTTTGCAGATGGCACACTGTCATTCAGGAAGAGCAGCATAGATACATTTGAAGAAAACCCGCATGACATACACCATTTCACCACAAACAGATGATAGGATTGCATAATAAGGCACTTTACTTTTTTGTATGTATTTGTATAATGTGAATGCATGTGAATAACATGAAATTTGAGAATTAGCTGGTTTTGGCTGTATAACTTACTTTCTTTAACATTCTTACTTATTTACTTTAACATTCATTCACATCATACAAATTGCCTAATAATATTAATATTAATATTAATATTAATTATCAATATTAATTAATATCAATAAAATTAATATTAATATTAATTATTATTAATTGTAATACTATTACTATTCACCATTAATATTGATATTAATATTAGTATTACATTTACATTACATTTAGGCATTTAGAAGACGCTTTTATCCAAAGTGACTTACAAATGAGGATAACATTCAAGCTGCGACACAATGAAAGAACAAACAAGGGGTGCATATTGCTAACATAGAAACTGCACCATTTTAAGTTGAAAGTGCAATAGTGCAGAGAAATTAAATTGTTAAGTGCATTCTCAAAGTTTACGCCAGGAGATATTCTTGGAAGAGCTGGGTCTTCACGAGTTTCTTGAAGGTGGAGAGGGTATCAGTTGATCTGGTAGCATTTGGGAGTTCATTCCACCAGCACGGAACCAGATATAATAATAATAATGATAATAATAATAATAATAATAATAATATCATCATCAATCATCATCATCATCATCATCATCATCATAACTGTTTCTCTCTTAGGAGCCTTCTCCCTCTCGATCCGAGACTCTTCTCACGAACATGGGGCCGTTGTGAAACACTATAAGATCCGCAGCCTGGACAGTGGAGGGTTCTACATCTCCCCCTCTTTGACCTTCTCTACCCTGCAAGAGCTTATCAAACATTACTCCAGTGAGTCCTGGTGGATTTAAGTAAATAACTTAGGGCCTCATTCACCAACCGATCTTACAAAGAAATGTCTTCCTAAACCCTGCTTTTGTCTCTGGTATTCATCAGTGTTTCTGTATCTGGTTGCTCAAAAGCTCAAGCCATTGAATAGTGACATGTTTGTGCAAAATTACTGGTAGTTGCATTTTCATCAATTCTGCAGTTGTAAAATATTATAGGATTTAAGATTAGATTCAGATTAAATTGGACATACAGAACATTTTGGTTTGAAAATATTGGTTGGTCCATCAGAATTACTATAATTATGTTTCCATTAGTGGACCAAATAATTAACCTGCAACATTAATTTCATTTTAATTTCATTTAGCAATACCTGGATTAAAATAAAAATTATAATGGGTCAGTGCTCCATGTGTCACATGATGGGCAAAGTTCAAGGCGCTTTGCTCATTGTGGGTAGTGAAACAGTGGTAACATCACCAATTGACAATCAATTGACTCCCATATTGGGAGTTTGTGTCACTTTGGGCATGAGCATTGGCTAAATACCAGTCAACTTTACTTGCCTTTAGATTTTCATTGGCTGACTTTGGTCTTTGCCTGTCACTGATCTGGCCTCTCAGAGTCCAGATACAATATTTTTCAGGCCAACCAATCTGGGTCATACCAAAGAGGTGTGTGTGGTCCGTATTAGTGGTGGTGGTGTTGTTTTGAACACAGATAGATCACCTAAGCTACAGCACCCTCCTCAACCTCTTATTTCCGCTAAGTGTAAGACCCTCCACCCTACCTCCCAGAATGCAGTTCACTTCCTGTGGTGGCAGCGCTCTGAAGTCTCAGAGGCACAACCGCATGACTACCAGGTCAGCACCTCAGCAGCTCTGGGGTGTGTGTATGTGTGTGCGTGTGTGTGTGTGGGTGTTCGTCTGCTACAGTCTAGCAAACATGGCTGTCATTTAGTAGGAGAATGTAACTTGTAACTGATGTCAGGTGTGTGGTGAGGTATGTGGGTCAAGTTGCTTTCACATACCAACAAACACAACTCTGTGAGGATGAGTTAGTTTTGCCTCGCCGAAAATACATGAGTACATGACAGTATGCTACACAGTAAACATTATATGGTCAGCTTATAGGGTGTAATATCTCTGTTTGTACATTTGATTGGTACTTACTTTAGTCATTAGCTCTCCCACTATAATTCATGCTGTTTTTACTGTAGTGCAACTGAGATTGGTGGTACTGCAACTTACATTCTTTTATTTCTAAAATCAAAAATTGAAATTGGAGGTTCTCCTTTCCTCTTAGTTTCTGTACTTTTGGTTGTCTCCACCGTAGATGGCTAATATGACATCTACATTGGTTACATTGGTTTTCTTTTCTAATATGACATCTACATTGGTACATTGGTTTTCATACATTCAAGATTTCATACATCTTTGTGTGTGTATGTGCACGTGTGTGTGTGTGTGTGTGTGTGTGTGTGTGTGTGTTTGTGTATGTGCATATATATCTCTAGGAAGTGCCGATGGTCTGTGTCAGCGCCTGGGTAATCCCTGCAAGCAGGAGGCTCCCCAGCAGCCCTGGGGCAAAGATGAGTGGGAGATCCCAAGGGAGACACTCAAGTTGGTGAAGAAGCTAGGAGCCGGCCAGTTTGGAGAAGTCTGGATGGGTAAGAGCATAAATTAGACTTTATTCATCCCACAGAGGGAAATTCAAGTACTGTAATTTCCTGATTATTAACCAAGGTTAACACATTGATTTTGCAAAACTTCTTCATCCATGAGGTTATTGACATGGGTGAGGACTATATACAGGATTTCATTTCTTCTCATCATTCTACTTGATCTGATCTGATTGTGATTCAATAGGTAGTGTTTAGTAAACTAGGGTTAATACATGGGTGAGGTCAATACATGGTTTTGTTTTTCTAGTTTGCCTAAAACACTGACCTGATGTGTCTACATGGTGCGGGTTATATTCAGGAAATTACTGTATTAATATTTTTTTTTGTTATTGTCTTGGTAAGAGTCTGTTAGCCAGGCTAACATTGCATTTCACTTCTGATCACTGGCTGATTCAGGAGCCTTCAACAACAACAGCTGATCTCCAAAAACAGATATCACTTTCAACAGAACAAGAAGTCAATGGAAATATATTTTATCGATCAGAGGTCATTACTAAAGTTATTTAGATACATAGATAGATACAACTTCACCAAGATTGCTTGTCACCTGTAACTGTAATATGACAGAAAAGGCATTTCCTGTTGACTTTTCATGTTCTTGTTCTAAGTTCTTGTAACTTTATTGGTGCAGAATAACTGTACCTCAGTGTTATTTGGTTTTCTAGGGAACTAATACAGCATGTTGACAGAGCACACACACACACACAAACACACACACACTCGCACAAATTAAATTAAGTAATTGGGGATGACCATGACTTCCTTTGTGCTGATTTCGCAAAGAACTGAAATTGTGTGTGTGTGTATGTGTGTGTGTGTGTGCACACTAAAGGTTTCTACAAGAACAACCTGAAGGTGGCCATCAAGACGCTGAAGGAGGGGAGCATGGAACCAGAGGCCTTCCTGCAGGAGGCCAACCTCATGAAGCAGCTACAACACGACCGTCTGGTGCGTCTCCATGCTGTCGTCACACAGGAGCCTATCCTCATCATCACTGAGTACATGGCCAATGGTAAGACACACACACACACACACATACATATATATACACACACACACACAAAATCAGATATTTATCTTAAATATATACATTTATTTTTGTTACTTCCTTCTTCACTTCATGAATCTTTTCCTGTGTGTCGGTCACATGGAGGAAGTCTATTGGACTTCTTAAAAACAGAAGATGGGAAACAACTGAAGTTGCCCAAACTGATTGACATGTCTGCTCAGGTAGGACTCAAAGCCATCATCTGCAGGGACAAAAACACTATTTATCTGGTATTTAGCAGATGTTTTTACCCAAAGCAACACAAACTCACAGTGTGGGGTTTGGGAGTCAAATCCAGTTCACCTGATTGTCAGTCAAGCAACATAACTATGTCTCCACTATGCCCGATATGTCTTATGTGTTACTGAGAAAGCATCAGCATGTTGGGTGAATCTTAACGCTAATTTTTCTAGTTCAGGCCTATAATTAACCACAGTTCAATAGGGCTCTAAGCTTCACAGTGAGTCAATAAAGTCTAGGTTACCAGCATTACTACTGCTATTTGTTGTTACTATTTTGTTATTACAGCAATGTGGTATTTTAACTGTTATTAGCTGTTTATCTGTGAATGTTATTTGTAACTGCCCGGAAGTTTTCGCTTTCTCTGCTTAAAACATGTTGATTTATTTAATCATAAACTCATAAATGTACTTGTACATTGCCTTAAAAGACATCCATTACATTTTCATTATCCTTTCTTTCTTTATGAATCATCAATAATAATATACTTTGGCTGCTAATTTAGAAACCTTTGTGCAGTTTAGAAATCCAGTATTGTCATAGCACCTATATTTGTCTTTGAAAAGCAGGACCAGAGTCGCCTCATAGATCAACCTGATTAAACAATTTATATTTCTCCAGGTCCTCATAAAGGACCAAATTAAAATGGCAAGTGGTTCAAAGACAAATTATAGTTCTATTCATAGGCACCAGTCTATATGACTATTTTAAGGCCACTTTGATGTGAAGGGCCTCACATCTCGTGGAAAATGTCAGCTTGTCTTCAGTGGCTTTGTGGTTGTGCTGTGTACTTCTGCTTCTTCAAACCTCACTCCACTGTTGATAATTAACATCCGGACGGGACGTGACGTCGCTTTTTCCATCTGCAGCCCCCCCCCACCACACACACACACACACACACAAAAAAAAACACACACCATTAGCATCCTGTTGTGTTTTTCTGAAAGGGCCCCACTTTTACCTGCTTTTACTTGCAGTATATTTATACCATTTAGCAGTCAACATGAAATGTGTTTGTTTGAGCTGTGTTTCTTGCAGCTCTCAGTGTAAAAATATAAACCCTGAGTGTCTGAAGGTCATTTTTTTTTTTACTTTGACAGAAGACTCAGTGACTTGCTCTTCATTTAAGTGTAAAATACCAACAGCACTTTCTTTCTTTTTTAAATAAGGAATTTAAACATGACAGAAGAAAGAAACAAATATGAAGTCTCTCTCTCTCTCTCTCTCTCTCTCTCTCTCTCTTCTTTTGCTGGAACAGATTGCAGAGGGAATGGCTTACATAGAGCGGAAAAATTACATTCACAGAGACTTGCGGGCTGCCAACATTCTGGTGTCTGAGACGTTACTTTGCAAGATTGCTGACTTTGGCTTAGCGAGAATCATCGAATCAGAGTATACGGCTAAAGAAGGTAGCGTATGCCATGCAAACCTTTTTTTTTTTTCAAACATCACCATGGCCAAAGTTTGTTTCTAACTTTCCCAAGGTGTGTTTAGGGTGTCGTTCCTGTGTTGGGTATGCAGTTTCACTGATCTTAAAAAAAAGAATAAAAAATAAATAAAAAAATAGAAATCTGCAATCTGCCGTTGTTGACGTCAGCATTCTTTCAATGCAATGTTCAAAACTCAAGAACTGAAAGGGTTGGAAGCTCAGCACAGCACTTATGGCCATTTGGAAAATGTGGATCTGTGAAATCATCTAATTTAAGTAACTATGGTTAAGTGCTAATCTGATCGTGGTGGTTTGTCTTATCGTCATGTTTTTTTTTTCCCCATGTTTGCTGTCATGTCAATTTATCATTTCTTATCATTCCATCCCAGCTATGCTGAGAACTGTGTTCACACTTCACATGCTACAAAACCCGAACAAAATTTCATAATATAGTACAGAACATCTTTCTTCCTTTTTTGTCTTTCTTTCTTTGTGTCTTTCTTTCCTTCTTTCACAGGTGCTAAATTTCCCATTAAATGGACTGCGCCTGAAGCAATAAACTTTGGTACATTCAGCATCAAGTCAGATGTTTGGTCCTTTGGTATTCTCCTGACTGAGATTGTTACGCATGGAAGGATACCCTACCCAGGTAACACATACGATCACTTTTGGTCAGGTAGCCTTTTGTATCATCACATAGTCTTGGTTGAGGGAAAAATCCAGTGTGATTCAATCCACAGCTTTGGTGTTTGAGGTCACAGAGTGCTGCCTGGGTGAAAAAAGAGCAAGAAATACAACATGAACCAAATAGCAAACAGTCAGCTAATATTTACTGAATGGAGCATAGGATAAGTGAGTTCCTGCACTCCATTTAGTGTTAGCTGCCAGTTTACTACTTGGTCTATGTTATTTGAAATTTTCTTGTTCTTTTTCCCTTCCAACAGTGCTCAGTGACCTCAAACAAAAGGGCCATGGATTTATTTACACCAGATTTCACCTTTAACTCGGACCAAATCTGCTAGCAAAAATTAAGCTACTAACTAAATTAAGCCATTAAGTGCCAGAACGCTCACCACACCAGCTTGAGGACAGTAAGCCAAGTACACTGGGGGATGATTAGGGAAGGCTTTATATGACACACAATCAATGATGGCATATGAGTCAATGTATATTAACATTAAACTAGCTATGTTACGTTAAACTAGCTATGTGTATTGTTCTTCAAATTGCACCCAGAACCATTTAATTTGCATTAAATATGAGTCTTGAGCCATCATCCTTATGCTAATTTCAGGCATGACGAATCCTGAGGTGATCCGCAATTTGGATAAGAGCTACCGGATGCCGTGTCCCGAGGGCTGCCCCGATGAGCTGTACGAGGTAATGTTGCAGTGCTGGAAGGAGAAACCTGAGGTGAGGCCCACATTTGAGCACCTGCAGGACCTGCTTAGCGACTTTTTCATCGCCACCGAGGGACAGTACGAGATGCACCCATAGACTCCGGACGCCACTGGGGACTGGACATCATATACACCCCTAGACTGGAGGTCAACAGATGAGAGAGAGAGAGACTTCATGGAGACAGAGAGAGCGAGAGGTAGAGAGAGAGAGAGAAAGCAGAGACCTGGATAGAGACATTGGAGAGACCTGCCAAACACACCACCATACTTGAACTAGGCAAACAAGACACTGAACAAAGTTGAAGCGAAGTCCAAAGAGACATCCTGTAAAGGACAAATGGCACAGAGACACAGCCGGGACCTGTTGGAGATGGAAGCAAAGAGTTGACAGAGATTCTGCAGAGATCTACTCTGCTCTGACACTGAACTTGAAAGTTACTCTCTAATGAAGCTTGAGGCTTTGTTGAGATGTCAACTATAGGCGTACAAAGAAACTGTGTAATTGACGCAGCCGTGAGATTCTTTTGAGAAACTTCAAGCCGGACTATGGCTGTAGGGATAATGTATGAAGACAGAAGCTCTCCTCTGGATATACTCTGTTTGATACCATTATGAAAGTTCTTTAATATTAACACCACCAGGTTCTGTCTTTTGACAGTCTGTTGAGGAATTCTATGGACAAATTCCATACAAGGCTTTGTGGAAAGTACTGGATGGGGATACATTTGGATACATTAGCAGAATGCCTCATGGCTATTGGTAAAATGGAAGAGTAGCTGCATTATTCTTTAATGACATATTGTGACAGCGATATGGTGCTATGGTGTCATCTGGATATTTCATAACAGTCTACATTTGTTCCTCAGGTTTCAATTTAATTTAAAACCAAAGTCAATGCAAATCCTAGTTGCGTACACTTTTTCCCCACCTATCAAATCAAGTCACATATAAACTGATTCACAAATAATCTGACTGGGCTTAGTGTCGACAGAAAACATACACACAAACCAAAGTGCTTGAACAACACAGAGGAAATAGTCAGCTTTTGCAGCTGGAAATAGTTTTGCTTTCATGGTACCATTTGTCCTAGATGCACTGTTTACACAAAGACTCTCAAAACAGACACCGGTGTTCAGACTGAGGACAGGTTTCACATAGAGATGGACTGCAATAGTTTTTTTAGGCTTTTTAGATGTGCCTTTTGCTTAACATTATTATTGTAAATATAAGTCAAGCATATTTAAGTATCATGATGTATCATTGATGTACAAAATAAACTGTTATTCATATTATCTTGAGACTTTCTGTGCATAAACAGTACTGTATAAACTTACTGTGTATAGTATAAACTTACTGTTTAGTATAAACTGTGTGCCTGTACACACAATGGACTTCACATATACAAATTAATGCCCCTCTATGCCATATGTATATTTACTTTTTTTGGTCAGACTGCCCCTACAGAGACAAAAAATTGGCATTGATGTTTTAAATTCACATCAGTATTTCTAGATTTGCTTACAAGCCAGTATAATGAGATTTGTTTACCCTATGTGATTCCAAACACAAGGTATATTGCTTGACTTGCAAGTTGCCATGTGTTTTATGACAAGTTATCTCAATAACTAGTGTGAATATGCCACTATTCCAAGTTTGTTTACCATCAAAATAACTTTAACTGTTATTTTCGAGGCTGTTATATTTAGGTAAAAAAATGACTCATTACAGAGTAGACTGGGCCTCACACTAGACAACAGAAAACAGGAATGTAGGGGGCTTGTGTGTTTGAAACACTGCTTCAACAGACAGGAAGTGATGAATTACCAAGGTAGCAGTGAGTGGGTTATGGGTCTAGCTGACACGCTGGCATGGTAAACTCGCAAAAACCCTCAAAAGCCTCAACATCTGAACTGTTCATATAGAGAACAGAAGTTTTAGAGACACATGATCAGAAAGTTGCATGTTGTGTGAGATGTTGTTATTTTCAAGGCATTATATAGGCTAGATAGATCTGCTGATGTTCACAAGAAAATCAGGAAAGTGCATCTGATAGGTATTACAAGTCATTTTTTTTTAAAGGTGTCTGTTAAATAATTTCAGTTTGATGTTCCATAGATACAGTGTGAACACAATCGGCAGACTTGGGACTGGTCACAACATACTGGATATTGTTGTTGTTGTCTCTTACTGACACTGTAATTTCCTGCTTATTTTGTTATTCAGTGCTGACTGCAGACTATGCCCTGCATAGACAGAGAAAAAAAATCACATGCAAAAGAACCTATAAAAGACTAAAAGATGAATCAAGTCTTGATCAAAACTGGATCAGGGTGTTTTTTTCTCTCTCAACCAGTAAAGAGAGCATCACTTACAAAACTTTTTTTTTCCACCCTGAAGTTCAAAACAGACTGAACCATTCATCTTTTACAGTTTAGGCTGGTGGGAAAGAGAAAAAAAGAAAGAGCTTACCACCCACTTCCCTCCCCTCCTGTGCTGTCTCCCCTCCAGTAACTTACCCCAGGGGCCGCACAGGGCTTTGAGATAAGAATGTCTAAGTGGCACCAACACCCCATGAGCTGATCATGATATTTCCTGTGCCACTGGTGCTTGACACACCAGATAGCCACTGACGCTGGGCCAGAGAAGGCCCACGGCCAGCCCACTTCCGCCAGATCCTCTCCGGATCCATCTGAAACCCGGCATAGATTTGAGCCAGAGTCGCAAGTCTATCTATGGGGGCCCAACCTTCAGAGGAAACAGGAAGTGGGTGAGTCAGCATTCCATGCATGCTACTGCCGCCGCCACCGCTTGGCATCCACGTGCGCCAACACATTCTTCATGCCTCGCTGTAGTGTGTGCCTGTTGGCCACTCAGGAAGCAGTGAAGGTGGTAGCATCAAAGGAGGGAATGTGTGCCATGACCTCATATTGACTGAGGGAAGTCATCTGTATAGGTGGTGTATTATATAGAGTTTCCCCAGAGAGTTTAAGAAAATTTAAGTTTAACAAGAGGATGTTGAGCACACATACATGCAAAAAATTCAGTGCTTTTTTATCGTGATGGAGAGATATTTTACATGTATGCAAGTAAAACTACCATGAGTTGTTGGCAGCTGGCCAATGGTACAACTGTTACAGTGAAAGAGACAAATGTCTTTGGTTCTGTTAGAAATCATCTAAAAGTCCAATGGCATCACCACTCATTTCCCTGTTCCATTTGTTTTCAAAGCCACTGCATTTGAGTGAGTCATCTGATTACACACAAATCAAAATGTAAAATCTGTAAGATGATCAATCTTGTAACTTGTAACACCCACCAATGTAATAATTTTCTGACGTCGTCAGAACCCACAAATGTGACTCTGCGCTAATCTGCACTCTTTCTATCAGCGTAATAATTTCCTAACTGTAATTAGGCGTAATTATTTCCTATCTATTATTTCCTAACTATTTCTGACCGTGAACATACCACTAACGACCTTTGCCTCCAGAAAATATGCTAAAATTACTATTTACTGGGTGGGCTGGACTCCAATTATAGTAGATAGAAGCAGACTGACAAAATGATATGCATGATATGGTCATGGTTATGGACGTGTTTAGATGAGTTACGTCATGATTTTTTGCAACAATAACCGGATGTACTTCCAGGGTGTTTTGATATGCTTTTGGTGTTGAACCAATGACATATTCTGATTCTGGTATCAAACTTGTGGCCCAGAGTCTAAAATGCTGTGACGGCATTGCTGATCTTTGTCCGTTAGCCCAGTTTTAATTATGCCCATGTATTGTAATTTGACCAATAGGCCTCTTCTGTCAGGCAAAAGGCCAGAGAGGAATAAAGAGAGGTAAAAGGTAGAGGAGAATACACTGTGTTACAAATATATGTCAAAAAACTCTCTCTGTTTTCTTATTAAAATACATCACATTTATGCGTATGTCAAAGTTTTGCTTTGGTATGAATAGTGAATAGGTTAACTATGCCTAATATATGACAAAATACTTCTCTCTGGATGTATGAGTGAATAATCAGTTTGTCTTTTGATTCTCTGTTTATTCTCTACATTCTGCACCCCTCTCTCCACTCCCAGTCCTTTCGTCTAGACATATGGAAAAGTCCCATAGAGAATGGATAGAATGATTCTTGTCTGTCCTACTAGATACTAGAACAATAAGTCCCAATAAAATAATTAGTTGTAATCCCAGCAAACACTTCCCTTTTCATATGAATTCCAGTACATGACTCAGCCTCAGCTTCCCATGTTGGCTTTTGATTCCCTCTGCTGCACCTGCCTTCTTTTCTGCACACCCAACCCCAACCTCCACTTTCTATCGCTCAATTAGGCAGGTTTCCCAAAGACCCTCCAGCCCCCACTTCCACCTGTGTCATGTTCTGCTCAGATTTTACTGCACCTGTGGCATATCTCACATTGTTGTATCTGATAGAGAATTACTCACAATTAGCTAACTCAACCACGCACAGTCCATCCAGATTTAATCTATTTAGCCATTCATTCTCTGTTATCTGGGTGTAGACACTGCATTTGCATCCTTCTGCTGATGCTATGTAGCCTCCCATTGTATACCCTGTATACTCTATGTCTGATCTCTGCTAATGCATCCTTTCCCCTAAGTGCCTCTGTCTGCCTTGTTTATTAATGACACCACTTAATCTCTGTCTGTCAACAGCAAAAAGCTTCAACAACTCACTAATGAGAGCATGATGAATGCACATAGGCATATGAACATTGTTTTATTTGCATTGCCTGTTTGCCTAGCTGTACCCTTTGTTTGTTTGTTGGCTCATTTGCTTTTGATATTTTTAACCATGACATGACAAATGGAAGGGGGTGTGATTGTTCTTGCTCAGCATGACAAGGTCCCTGATTCACAAGCTGGGATCTAAAGACTCTAGCACAGTGCAGGCAAAATGCTTATCTGTGAAAATGCATGGAAACAGTCTGACCCAATTAGACTACCACTGCATTAGATCCACTGTGAACGTTGTATTCCACCTTGCACTCTATGTGGGCAGCGGGTCCATTTTTAACAGTGAATTGAATTTGTTTGTTTATTTATTTATGTATTTATTTATTTATTTTTTAGTCTGCTGTCCTGATGCTGTTCTTTAGTTTCATATTGAAGTATTCCAATCATAGCTTGCTGAGTGGGGTCAGTAGGAAAGAGAACGGGAGAACTTGGCCCGAATAGCAAACTGAACTATTGTGTTAAAGGGATGTTCTGGTGCATTTCAACTCATAGGCCTTTTGTTTCAAGGTTACTGAGTACAGTTGGAAAGAACAAAAGCATAGATCAAACATGTCAAGACATATTAACTGAAAAAGGCAAGGAAACGCAATTTTGAAGTTTTCCTTGCCTTGTATTTTCCCTTTAGAAGGATCCCCGCCTGGGAAGGTATGTTGGCCCTATAAGATTGAAGTTGGCGTCAGCTAGGTTTAATGTGTTTTAAAAACACTTAAAATGCTTTTGTTTTTATAAAATATTTTAGAAAATTCCTTTATTAATAGAACTTATGAACTGTCTTTACGTTTTACGTTGTACCTCTCAACGTTTTCTGGGTAAAAAGTGAAATCACCTGGTTGATTTGGACATTATGGTGTAATGAAAATTTCTGTTCAGCCTATCAGTTGTGTCTATGTGCTGCAACAGTGTGGATGCAGAATTTTTACCAAAAATGCATGAGACATAAAAAACAATGGCAATTTACGAGTGAAAGGATTTTGTAAAACTTTTAGTAAAACCTGAAAACAATCGAAGTGTTTTTGACCGCATTTACATAGCTGATGCCAACGTCACTAATATAAGTCTGACATGCCCTACTAGCCGGGGATCCTTTTACGATCAGTGCCTATTGATAGCATATGTCACATGTGGAGAGTTGTGGAGTACTTTTTGAATGGAGCAAAGCTTACTGTGGGACATGTGTTGACAGTGCAGGGCAGGTCTGAAGCATTAGCAACCAAAAGTATTGCTTTTACATTTTCTCTTGCTCTCTGTCACATCATGTCACATTCTTCAGCTCTATAGTGGAGTGATCATCTGTCAGAGTGAAATCATACTGCAAGTCAAATGTAGACGGGGTGAACTCCGCTTGTACACATCACGCTGCAGTAGTTCAATAAATCTGAATGTTCTGATTCATCACCTGAGTACATTCTTATGTCTTGGGTGATTTCACACAGAGGGAACCCAATACAAATTCCAAGTTATTATTTTTGTGTGTGAAAGTTTCAAGAATTGTTCTTTTAGGAGTTTATCCTAAAATGACATGCAAGTATGAATGGCATTTGAAAGAATGATCTCTGCTCTCTCTCTCAGTTTTTTATGGGTGAAGTGGGGGCTTTCCAAACCTTTTTCAGCAGGCCAGTGGAGGGAAGAAGTGGGTGGGAGAGAAAGAGAGATGTGAAATTGGATCAGGAAATGGCTGTGGGTCACTAAGGCCAAATGTGGTAAAGGACACCATGGCTGCCGCCCAATAATCTAAGTCACATCTAAGTGCCAGTAGAAGGACGGTAATGTACGAGGTAGGAAGATGGTAATGGCCCTATGAAATTGTCTGGAAAACTCATATCAAGCAAAAACACAAATAATTACTGTGTGTAACTCACATCTGTTTGACTAAATGAGTATGAAATTGTTATGATGCTATGAGATGTAATCAACAGCTTATTTCACTTTAATAAGAATTACATTTTTATTAGAATTAGAATAGATTAGAATTATTTTTACTGTTGAAATAAAACTGTACCAGTGTATTTATGTATTTACTGCCAACATTTTCCAAAACCTGAAGAAGGCCTGTAGTGTGCTGATTCATTGCCTGAGGTCATAAACACTAGAGGGCAGCACAGATCAGGGCTGCCTTCCTGCCTCACTGGCCCTCTTTACTAAACACACACACACACACACACAATAAATAAATTTTATTTTAGCAATTTTTGAGCTTTGTAACAAATTTACCTTAATGTAAGTTTTGAAGATATTAATATGCTAACCAATCTTCTAAAGGGGAGGATGCTGCATGATTTGCCCTGGTACTTGCTTTAATCACAGAGAATTAGGTCCACTAACTTTTGTTGCCCACCAAAAATGCAAGCAACTTATACATGGTATGGAATTGGACAGCCTTTGAAAAACTTATTTTAAACAGAAGTAGGTGAGTAAATATATTCATTATTGGTGATCGTTAATCACCTGGCCATAGGACAAAGGTGCAGAAAGCCTTCAATAAAACCCTGCCTATTTGGCCTATTTGTGTGTGTAACATAATGCATGGTCTATAAATGTGCTCTCAGTTTGGCCAATTTCATGTCATCTCCAACTTCCATGAGATGGGATTAACAGACAGAGATCAAAATGCCTCTGCTGGGATTGGATATGCCTACAAACAATCAGACCAATGACTGCAGAGAAAAGAAAGTGTTATCACAATTTGAAACAAAATAGGTGTTAAGCCCACCTCCATTGTGTTGGGGTAAAAGCCAGTTTTTTTTTTTTTATCAGTTCTCAGGCGAATGGGAAAAAGTGGAAATAGGCCTACTGGCCAGACTGAGATGCATAGCAGATCAGTATGTGTGACAACCAGTCTAACCCATGACCCCAACTGTCTATTATATTCTCTATTGAACAGTATATATCCATATCTCCATATCACTATTTGTCCACTGAATATTGCTCACATGTCTGTGCTGCATGTTGAATGTATACTAGAGTATACATTCTAGAGACTAGAGAGTTTCGCAGAGTCAAATTCCTTTTGTATGTAAGTATACTTGTCAATAAAACTGTACATAAATTCTGATTCTGATTCTGGTTCCTATACAAGTGAGTTGGTGGTTGCTGGCCATCCCACCTGTGCAGACCCTGATAAAAGTGAATGCGGTATGATGTGGTCATAATATTGGCTCTGTTTCATGACAGCATCACGCCGCCGCTAATAGATTGCTCTCCTCCTCTATATTTATTAATTATGCCACTTAATCTCGCTTTGTCAACTGCACAGGGCCCAAACAGCACATTTACACCAACATGTCTGTGATTAAATGGGGTTGAGCAAGGCAAAGTTGTGTTTTGCATTGGCAGAAAAACATACTGGTCTTGTTTGCCTGCAAGTTTATGATCTCTGCTACATGACAAATAGATTGGGGTGATACTGGTGGACAATACCTACCCAATTAGAATACTTTTGTATTTATATATGTTGTATATAAATATTTATATTCATCTTTTAAAAATACTTATATGTCTACTTATATGTCTGAAAAAAAAAAATTCTCAAGTCATTCACACTATCAGTGGACAATTATAGATCAGTTGCATAGTGAACAATTGATTAGTCCACTCACAAGATGACTTCATTAGTCCAATTTCAATTCCATCTCTCTCTCTCTCTCTCTCTCTCTCTCTCTCTAATGAGCTATGAATAATTGGCTGGCTTTTTTCCCAATCTGAATGTACAACCTCAGAGAACTGCAAAATAAATTAAATCATTGCTCATCACTTTTCCATATCCCTAATGATACACCACTACTTTGGTCAGCATTAATACTTTTAATATTGTTTCACAGTAGTCTGTTCCAGGCTGATAGTGCCAAAGAAAAAAATAGCTGGCAGAAGTTGCTGTAGTGATCAGAATTACAGTGATCTAATAAGTACTTAAATGTCTGGTTGATATGCTTCACCATGCTAGTCAACCTTGAAACACTCATTTTATTATTCATGTACTGTGTGTTGGCGTTGCAATTAAGGAATGTGAATATGTGAAATAGCTTTCATCACAATGACATCATGAAACAGTAATAGACCACTGATAGGAATCCGTTTTTCAGTTCACCAGCAGAGGGCCACACTTTGTGTGTGTGTGTTATTTGAGATGTTCAATGTTCAAAGATTCAGATCTATTGAGATGTTCAATTTGTGTGAAAAAAACTGCATATTTTATAACAAAGCTGAATGTATGCATAACATGACAATAATAGGATGTCACACACGAGGATGGAGGAGCAACTATAGTGAACATGATACTCCCCCAGTAAAATGTGTATTATCCAGCCAAAGCACTTAGAGTGAGTGCACCGGCAATCCTGCAGAGTAGCACTTCCTTTCCTGCCATCTATCTTTTATTAATGGATGGCCATTGTTTGCTTTCTGTTGCCATGGCATCGGCCATATTTCCTGAGGTCAAAAACAGCTGGATTTTCAGAAAATTTACTGCAGCAGTGTTTTGGTGGCTACACAGGTTGTCACTGGACAATCAGAGGGGATGTCATTTGTTGATTTGACCAAATAATTCCTCATGTAAATACTCACATGTAAATAGTCCCATGTAAATATTGCCTCATATAATATAAAGTATTGTTTATTTACCCCCCCACCCCCACCCCACAAATGACATCTTTGATCCACTGCCACCTTCTCATCTTATGGCAATCATGAAAGCACTCAAAACAGCTGGCACAGCATAGGGAGAGGGAGAACATGGTCATGTAGTCACGCCACCAGCACCATCACCATCATTATCGCCATCTTCATCCTTGTCCTTGTCCTCCTCCTCCTCCTCCTCATCATCATCATCTTCGTCACCATCACTTTCATCATCTTCATGGTTTCTATCATCTCCATAAATCAGATTGGCAGTGTCTTTAGGACGTGATGATCAGTGGCCCTGGAGGAGATGGGTTAGCATGAAGAGTTGGTGCTAGTGAAGCCCATCATTAACATTCACTCACACACACACACACACTACTACACACCACCACTTGCAAGAAACACACACACACTGCCACCCACTATCCTCCGCCGTCAAGAAGGAAAGGCGGGTCAGGCCACTCACGTCGCATCAGGCAGAGATACCAGATAATAGATTCTCATTTTTCACAGCCTCTGCTGCCATTATGCCTTCTGCCCCCTTCCAACCCGTTAGTCATGCCAAGCACTGATACCATTAAGGTAATGGCCATCATAAATAACAAAAACAGCCATAAATACAGGCAAACAGAAGGGGCTGCGGACCCAGATTCAATTCAAATTTGAAAGTCTGTCAAAAGTCTGCTTTTTGAGTACCAGAAAACATTCTTCATTAGAATTCAGATCAGTTTTGATAATCAGTGCATTAAAGTTATGGATTTTTGTACTGCGCACCAACTGGGACACACAACTGTACAATATTTAAGAATAGCCGCCAATTGTGAATGCTGCCTGCATGCTGTACTTTGAGGAATATTTTTACTCCACTGGAATATAAGACCACACTGAAACCCAATGTTTGTTTGGCTAAAAATTTTAAATTAATCTCTTTCCAAAGTAATTAAAATCCGCCCACCATCGATCCAAGACATGAGTCATTTGTACAGAAGCAAGACCTCACAGAGACACTCAGGATCTTGACTAATCTCCAGTTGCGAGTCACTCATCATCAACTAAGTGTACATAGAATGTAATCACTTTCTTATGGAATATATTGTCTTCAAATTCACCACTGCACGAGTGATGTTTCCGGCAAACAGCACTAAATCCCACTGATTCACACCCATTGATTAACTCCCCGGCCCTCCACAGGCCAAGAGTAAATTGGAGAGGAGAAAACACAGGAAGCGTGAGCCATTGAAAAATGTACACACACACAAACACACACACACACACACAGATGCACATGCATACACACACACACACACACACACACACACATTTTCCTAGCTTTGTCCAATGTCCTTGGGATATATTCATTCTGTAAGCTTGGCTTCACACATGGAAAAGGCAAATAAAGGCAACAAACAATCACTAACTATCCACAGACTGCATCAACTCACTGCCCACCCTCACTCTTGCATCCCCTTTTAGTGAGCCACTGACACACACACACACACACACACAGACAAGTAAGGAAACCAGTGAGGAGTTTGCCAAGCAGGGCTGAAGGGCTGTAGGGTTGGAGGAGAGAGGCGAAGGAGAGGAGAGGAGAAGGGTGAGGTGGGGTAGAGTGGAGTGGAGTGAGAACAAAATAAATTAATTACTCCCATCTTTATATGGAAAAAGTCTAAAAAAAAAAACTCTTCCCCCCAACACCCCCCAGCCCCAACCTCTCTATTTTTTTCTGTTTTGGGTCTAGGCATCTCCAAACATGATTTTATATGTAAAAGAAGCAGACACTAATGGATTTTTTTTAAAGAGGAAGCCAGCATTCAAGCTCTCTATGTGCATCTAGTCAAATGGCATTTGGGAAGGTGAGAGTTTCTTTGTGTATCCACATAGGGAAGAGCAGACTCCTCACTCGATGCAAAAACATGTGGATATGCACAAGTGTAGACACTTATACCTGCCTTGCAAAACACTAGAAACATATGCAGTATATGTGCCTGCACTGGCACCTGCACACACACACATGCACGCACACACACAAGCACAAATGGCATTCCGTGATAAGTCTGTCCATAGATACTCATCACTAAACCACAAACAGTAAAATCACCTCTCTCTCTCTCACTCACTTTCTCTCTCTCTCTCTCTCTCTCTCTCTCTCACTTTCTGTCTTTCTCTATCTCTATCTCTCTCTTTTACACACACACACACAGCACATGCCCTTGTCTTTGCTCTACTGCTGTGCTGTGCGTGTTGCTGTATCTATTCTCTCTTCTCTCTCTTTCTCTCTCTCTCTCTCTCACACACACACACACACACACTCACACGCATGCACAAAAGCAGCTATCAAAGCCAGACAACCTCCACTGTGGCGTGGTCTGATCAGCTCTTTGGCTGTATGTATTACAGTAAATGGTGGGTTCTAATTTGAATGGCAGTACTTACATGCATTTCAAATACCCCCAGTCACCACGTCTTTGACACCAAGCTGTTATAGTATTATCCCCTAGATAACAAAATCCCATTCTGATTACAGTTCTGTATTATATTGTTAGATGTCAAGTTGGTAAACCTCCCTCCTGATACCTCACTGTAAGAGATGTGCTGGTTAGTGTTAGCAGCTGAAGTTTTAGCCCACTAGTTAGCTCGCTGCACCTCCCATTCCATGGGGCTGCCTGTTTAAGTCTGTGCGAGTGCAAGACTGAGCCACAATGGAAAAAAAACCACTACATATACAGCATGTTACAGACACATCCTGGTCTCGTTTGGAATACTGTGGTTAGGCATCTGAAACTGCTTGTGCCCTGGTCTTTACCTCTAGTTTCCTGCAATCTCTGCGTGCCTGACAAGCCTGCAGTGGCCTACCTCACCAAAATCATCAGGGAATTCTTTGATTAGGGGAGCCCACCTAGTCAATCAGGAGATTTATGATTACACTGGCTTCAATCTGTACCGCATTAGCATCTGCAGATAGATCATTTGGAGTCTTACAAGAAAAGGATTGAAACACACGAACCCCAAAAGACTTGTGGACTTTTTACTTGTCATTGAAAACAAATGGACTATACTTTTTGCAAGGAATATCAGCTAGACAGACAAATAGATAGATAGATAGATAGATAGATAGATAGATAGATAGATAGATAGATAGATAGATAGATAGATAGATAGATAGATAGATAGATAGGGGGATGGGGAAGATTCTTATTATAATTCTAAGTTATTTTTAAGAACTATAGAAGTTAATACAAACATAAATGTAATGTGTTACACTGTGTTACTTGTTACTTGTGTTACACTGAAGGTGTTTTATATCAGGCCGCTTCTGATACTGAACTGACAGAAAAACATTGTTTGAAATTACCAACACATTTTTAAACTTTATCAAAGTTATACAGGACAATGTCAACAAGCTTGTTGTTGATGTTATTGTTGTTGTCATTACCATAATTTGTTTGGCATTTCTCCCCAGATGAGTGTGCAACAGAGGCCTCGTTAAAAAGCAATCGCTGTCACCTGTCAAAGGTTTGTCAGAGCGCTGGAAACTGAATACCAATCCAAAGGAGTGGCCACCATCTTTGCATTAATATTCATGTGTTGTGCTGACCTTGGCTTACATCCTTTACCATGATGGAATTGGCCATGCTTCCTTCCAGTCTTTCTTTCATTCTCTCTCTATCTCTCTTACTCTCTCTCTCTTTCACTCACATGCACCACAGAATCATAATAGGAAATTATCCAGGGAACCTGTTGCTGAAAGAAGAGGAAGGAAAATCAATCATCCTGCTTTTGTGTTATTTGAGCGTTTTCAGCAAAATACTGTATTCAGCACTCTGCTGCTCTACTTTGGTGATGGCATCCAATTGTTCAACTCCACTGACAAACATAATGAAAAAGTAAACAAAAAAATTAGCAAATAATTCCATTTGTCTGAAATTATTCTGAAATAATTTATGAATCTCAAACCAATGTGGATGAATAATCTGGATTTTTGCATAGCCTACATCATTTACATAAACTTTCTTTGTAATTGCTCATGCCAAGAACTATAATTGTGTTTTCTTTTAAAACACACACATAATTTCCCTTCTTGTATCTATCAGGACCCTTTAAAGTATTCTGAGATCTCACTTTTAATGAACTGTTATTCAATATTTGGAATAAAAAGCACCCAGAACAGAACAAAAGAAACGTTTCCACAGAACTTATCCAAACTTACCTGAAGTCGTCTGGCAAAAATCTTTTTTTTGCCAGACAATCTTTTTATATAACTCCCCACCTAGATGTTCCTGCAGACTAGAGTGATTAACTGTGGTCAAAGAGGAGGTGAGATACATGGCTGCGAAACAAAAACTTTTGCTTCACTTCCGGGAGTGAGCCCTTGAATTTTAATAATGCCTTGCGGCAGTTTGTCTGCATAATCAGTTTCATTTTGGTTAAGCACATTCTAGCCTATTCAATAAAAATGCCTTTTTGCTGTGCAATGCTAATTTATAAAGAATTTATTTATGAAAGCCAAATGGAGAGATGCTTGTCATAGTCTTTGCATTCATAAATGTGGTTGAATCTAATTCAAATTCATACAAATGTGATTAGTTCTCTCAGTCAATATTATGTGGGTTTGCACAGAGGATTCATGCAAGGGTGTTGTGTGCTACATCTTGCTTCAGAATATTGAGTGGTTGCTTTTTCTGTTGTACAATTAGTGTGTATAGCTCACAATGCAGTCTTCATCCAATGCTTTTGGTAGGTGTAGCTTATTGTTTGCTCTTGTTTGAAATCAGATGAACAATACCATCTTACCATCCAATGTGTCCAATCTGCTCAAAGCAAACTTCTTTTTGTCTTATATATGACAGTGCTTTATATAGACAGTGCCACCCCTTTACTGCCGAACTCATATATATAATCATCATTCACATCATACCATACCATGCCATTGTGTTGGTGCTATGGACGTGGCAGTTTTGCATGGAATTGTCCCCATATACATACACACACATACATACATCTATATAAATATACACAGTATATATATTGTCTATATCCTCAACAACCAAGCCACAGAGGCTGTGTCTATGCACAACAATGCACATGTACAAACAAAAAACTGATACTGAGCTGAATTTCAAAAGCTACTGCCAGAACACCTGACCTGGGTTTAAACTTGGGTTTAAGTGGAGGCATGATGGATCTTGACTGATCCATCATGGATCTTGACTGATCCATCATGGATCTACACTGTTTCCAGCATCAGACTGTATTTTGCTGCATACATCGGCACTGGAAACTTGTGAGCTTTTATTATGGCTACAAGTAAGAGAATAAAGACATATGTATGAGTCCCAACAAAACTTAGACAAAGAAACTATATCTCATTGCTCTCCATTCATTAAAACAATCCACTGGTATTCCTGGTTGGTAAATGCTGAAACTGTTAAGTAGGAATGGGGAGGAAGGTGTGGCATTTGAAGGTCAGTCTGAGGTGTTGAATTGTTGTTGTGCATACACACATGTGCAGCTGTGCATACACTCATACGGTGAATACTGAAACCACCACAGAAAGAACAGTATGGTGAATTTGTATGGCTATATCATCAGCAGATGTATCATATATGTAGGGAGAATTAACTCCAAGGAGATAAAACTGCTCCTGATATGTTTTTAGCCCTGTTGTATAGTCTAAATGACATGTAGTTATCTATTTAATCTAATCCCATGTTTTATCTAAAAAATAACGAGAAGCCGTACAAAACATAACCGCATAGGATATATGGACCCAGAGATAGCCTTTTCCGTGTCTAAAATTAAAACGGCAACAGCACCGTTTCTCTTCTTAATTGAACTTCAGAACCAACCGCGCAAACTGCAGCTAAGACTCTCTGGTAAAAGCACACAGGTCTGTTTCCTGTTGCGCGTTTTAGTCATGCTTCCAGATCAAACAATAACATACAGAGCACGTTAAATGCCGGAAGATTCTAACCTAGTGAGCTGTTTTAAAACGGGAAAGAGATGGAAACGGACACGACCGAAGAGCTTTTCTGAACCTTGGGAATGTCCGTAATACGCCACGTAGTTGTCGCAAAAGAAGGACGACTAAAATGAATTTATATTAATCAGCCTTTTTTTCCTTAGTAGGAGAGGGCACCAAAGGTTAAGTGAAGAAAAAACTACAGATACTGGTTCCATTTAGTCCTTGGGCACTCTAGGCGCGGCACTGAAGCACGAAAATTTACGTCGATGAATAAATGAAGACCTTCGCCGTTGCATCTGAGCACACGCGTCGTGGCTCCGCGCTCATCCTCAATATGGAGCTGACCGTGGTTCTGGATTGCCTACCCAGTTAAAAAGTCGGAACTCGGAATTATCCTTTCAGTGCAGGGATAAACAACATTTTACACAAAAAGGTACAAGAGGATCTTTAACGGCAATACCTGTAATATGGCACGACTGCGTTTGAATCGCACACTTTACCTTTAATATCAGGACACCATAATCGACATTCAATGAGAAGCTACAATGAGAAGTTACACATGGACATGCACACGACGTTAGAATAAGAGGAAATATGTTCTTGAAAAGAACGCCCATGGGCAACTTGACGAATATCTATCATGCTGTTTGACACCTTGGTGAAGTTAACCTCTTTGCCTGAACTGTCTACATTTGCTTGAGACTAACTCAGAACTATTTAAAGACAAGCACCATGCAGAAATAAAAACGAAGAAATCTCCTAACCAATGGATATTTTGTCGGTTATGGATTCGTAGACATCTGCAACAGGAAGATAATATTCTCAAGACATGACTCGGCTCCTGGTCTTTCTGAACTCCGTGGCACTGTTGCTCCTGGGTAGTGACATGTTTCTGGTTGGAGCAAGTAAGTTAGTGCACTCCTTTCTTCACCAGTAATTATGTCATAATTTGACCAAAACGAAAAAAAAATATTATCGTTGTTTATGTGTTATAACCGGTAAGGCTGCCACTTAAAAAGTCAACATAACAAGCAGGGAGACAGAATAGATATGCCATAGCCTTTAGTTTGTGAAGTCTTTACTTTAGTGTGTGAAGGATATGTTTTAAATGGCATCTTCTATGTGGAGGTGCAATGTTTGTATGGTCGTAATACCATGGCACGCTATTATCTATCTCCTGGGAAATAAATATTTGGTGAACAGTGGGTAATTGCTGTGTTTTGCCACACAGCATGTCACTGTAAAGATCACTATTTGGCTGTTTGGCACTCTAAAAGTATAATGTTGATGGCGGTTATTGGCGTAATTAAGCCGAAAATGTTGTGCTTGTTACGAATTTTTATCAGCGATGACATAGCTTCATGGTATTGTGTGCAACCTGGCAAGACGTAGTGGTAGGCGATGTGACCTGCACTTGACAACCTGACAACCTTATCGCCAATATACACTTGCGAAAGAAATAATTGGCGGAGCTTAGGTATCTGTAGGTATCTTGGGTATCTGTCTCTCCTTGTGAGACAGCCACCTGGGATTTTACTCTGTTTCTTTGAATCGGTACCGGGTACGCTCACGGTTTGGCACCTCTCCCGTTTGAAGGGGGAGTTGTGTTGTGCGCGAGCTGTTCGCACTTTGTTCTGACTCAGGGACAGGGATGAATTTCTAATCACCTCACCGGAAGTGATAGGTGCTGTCGAGAAAAGTATGGAACTCATTGGAACATTACGGTATCCGCGCTTACTCATTCAAAGCAATGTGTTCATTTGATAGGAAAAATTGTACTGCAGACTACAGATTTGGTCCACCTCTTGCTGAGGTAAAAGGTAGAGGAATGGGTGTGCGTTAAGTCGACTATTTTCTCTTATTCTCTCGACGAGAGAGGGGCCTAGGGAAATTAATCAAGAATTCAAACTGCTTTATTGAAATAAGTCACCTTTACCAACAACTTGCCTCTTCTCACCACAAACTCCCCCCACCACCACCATCACCCCTACCCTACCCTGACACCATCACACAAACACACACACACACTCCCACCCCAGCATGAGGAGAGCTCATGCTGTGTGTGGAGAGGACACGAGTATCACATATGGAAGCATCTGCACACACAGCATGAGGTGTACAGCCCAATCTGACACTGATGACCCAAACCCTATGACAGACAAGACTGCAATGTCAGTGGTGTCGCCAGGGCCCCTGCTGTGTAATGTTTAGAATGCCAGAGTAAGCGAATAAAAAATACCTCCTAGCTGTTCTGCCAATCTCTGATTCAGTTGAAGTCACAACAGGTTAATTTAAAACATTCATTTGTCTAGAAGAATCACAAGCGTGTGTGTGGTTGTGTGTGTGTTTGGTGGGCCAGGGGGTTAGGAAGGAACTATGAGTGTTTCATGTCATGGCCCGAACCTTTGCGATCAGCATTAGTAGTTTACATTAACCTCAGGCTGGATCCTGGTCCCATCTGGCCTGAGAGAGTTTCTTACAGGCTCCTCTTTGTAGCACAAAAACTCGTCTTGGCTTTGGTGCCATGACGCTTAGAGATGTAAATGACACACCCAGCCATCTTAGGGTTTTTTTTTTTTTTTTGCTCAAGCGGTACTATGATTTTAAGGGTAAGGAATTTTTACACCCCACTTGGCCTTCTGCAAGCCCACTGCCCCCACAAAATTGTAGCAACATTAAAACCTTATTTTATGATTTCACATTATATTTTCCTCATTGTCCCCAGTATCTGATCCAGTTTAAATTTACATGTAGGTCATGTAAGAATTATTATTGATTAATAAGGTATTTATAAAGGCATGAAAACACAATTTTTTTCCTGTTCAATCACGCCCCACCCATCCTTTCTCTTCCACCCACTGCTGAGGCCTATGCCACACTTTGGGAACCAAGGCTATAAGAATAACAATGATGCACAAAAACACATTATATTCTGCAGGTTAATGCCAGAGTTATTTACCTTGACTAAGGAAAGAAAGGTGACCTCCTTTTTTCTCTCGAGCACACACTGTCCTGGCGTCTGTGCCATTCTTTCTAACAAGGTGTGAGATTTTCTGATATGTCACGCACCAATTACCTTTTCCGTGTTCGGTTTTGGGTCTGAGTTTTTTACGGCTAAGTTGTGACATTTGCAGCTCTCTGAGGCAGTACCTGCAGAGTAGATGATCTATTTTTAGACCCAGCAGCTATGAAAGGGTCATAGTGATGCCTTCATCAACAGCCACGAGCACAGAGATACACTGTGTGCTACACTGCACATTGGGCTGTTGGATTTAATGGACGATTTAATTACCCTAAAATCGCTCTCAATTATACAAACTCAATTAAGCGAGGCCTGAACATTAAAAACAAGTGCAACTTGAACATTCGTTTCTCTGCAGCACTATGACATATCACCCTGGCATGAAAGACCCCAGTATGGCAGGTTTGTGCCGTAATCCCTGTGGTGTATTCCCCCAGGGCCCTTTGATTAAGTGTGTGTCATCTGCTCCCGACCCCAGCCACCAATAAGGACAGGGGCAGAGCCAGTTGGTACCCCTGTGGTTCCCAGTGCACTTGAAAGAAGGGCAGGGGTTGAGCTTGGAGATTCTCTCTCATCCCAGGGCAGCAGCTTGCTCTCCTCATGCTGGGGTGGGAGTGTGTGTGTGTGTGTGTGTTTGTGTGATGGTGTCAGGGTAGGGTAGGGGTGATGGTGGTGGTGGGGGGAGTTTGTGGTGAGAAGAGGCAAGTTGTTGGTAGAGGCCCAGAGCTCAGAGTCTCAGCAGCACGGCTGTACTGAGATGAAAGAGGCTGCTGGCCTGTCTCTGAATCTGTCAGAACACAGCTAGGGTTTCCTAGGTGTAGACGGAGGGTATGGAGGGGTGGAAGGGGGTGGAGGAAGTTGCCTGGGTTAGATGGAATGTAGGAGTATTTGGTGGAGTTGGGTTTGAGGATACTGCTTCAGTAGTTCTTTAGATCACTGAGGTCATAGTGTTATAGTCCCTGAATGTATGGATCAATCTACAAGTTTAGATGTATTAGGAGTGTGCATAGTGCATTCCTATTTTTGAGTTATTGAGCAGGTGGTAGAGGTGCAACTGGAGAGTTGCAGGCTTGAGCCCAGCTCTGCCTGACCCCATCGAAGTGTCCCCAAACCCCAAACTGCTTCTGGTGAGGAGGTTGGCCATTGGCATGGCAGCTTCCATCATCAGTGTCTGAATGGGTGAAGGAGGCATACATTGTAAAGTGCTTGGAGTGCTCATAGGAGTAGAAAAGTGCTTTCTCTGTTTACCATATACTACAATCTTTCTTAGGTCTATTCAGTAGGCCTACAATGTGCAGTATAGAGTGATAGAGTTGTGTGTCCTTAAATTTGTTGGTAGAATAAGGGTTATGTGTGTCTGAAATTGTTACAGTTGTCAGCAGGCTCACATTTAATCGAGATGCACCATGCTTTTTAAACCAATCCTTTTGAAAATATTACACTTTTACCATGCTCTTCACATAATTTTTTTGATTACTCTTGCATTCAGAGTTTAATGAAACGAAAAGGCTTTTTTGTTAGTACAGGGGAAACTGTTGCAAGGTCATTTGCAGAGTGTGTACTGTTTCAGAGAGTGAAGGAGGATTTCTCATTCAGAACCTCTCTCACACACAATCCCCCATATGACAGAACACCAGGAGCCTCCAGCTTCTTTTGTTCCTACAGTGCGGTGCCATGCAGAACAGTTTCCATCTAGTCTCCCATCACAGCAAAACAAGCTGCCAGCATCTGTGCTTAATTGTCATCCTCAGAAGTGGAGTGAGTGATTTACAAAGGCCGGTTAGTGTCAGGAGATGCATGCACCAGGTTTATTGAGTGGCCAACAGACGGTAAATTGCGCAAAAGCCGCACTTCATCTTTTTAATTTACGGTGACGAGACCAGATGTTATGGAGGTTTTAATTTGAGATATGAGGCTAAGGTAGGAATGCTCAAGACTCCATGGTAACCATCTGCAACGGAGCAAGGGAAAGGAGCGAGGGAGCGAGAGAGCATATGGGGTGCAGCAAAGGCAATCAGATGGGCACTGACACCTCTGAGGCCAGAGACAAGCTATCGCCACCACCACCAACACCCAACAGAAAACCCTCAGCCACACTCTATTGCTATTATTATATTGCAGCAAATATTATGTTGTTTCTGATACTATTGCTATTATAAAATATCAGGAAGTAGACAGTAAGATGAATCTGATTGACTGGGACTATCCTGTCAGTCTCATGTAGTCAGTCTCAGTCTCAGTCTCACATCACTCCCATTAAAGTGATCGTCCAGAATACTTCATAATCCAACTGTTTGTGGTTACGGAGTGCTGGCAGCAGGAAGAAGAATGAGAGAATTTTGAACAAGACAGACCAAAGTAGCAGCTTACACTAACTGATGTGTACTGTGGGACAAGACAGTGAAAGTGAGCTTATAGTGTGCTCAGTGAGTATGACCAAAATGGCTATGGTTTGGAAGTACTCTGGATCATTGCCAGATAAATTGTGCTATTGAACGGTCAATTACAATCAATACTGAAAGTTATCACTGTCAATATTATCACTGTAATATAACAAAGCATAACATTATTACAATAGGGCAATTATGAGCTATTACTCATTATTTTGACACATTTCACATTTGTCAGTATGATCTTATACTGTAATGCACAACATAAACTATAACGCACAACAACAGGGGCACTGCAGCATGAAAATTTAGCTTGTCTTAATATTACAAAGACACCAATTTATTGCAAAGGTAATGCTGCTAATGTAGATGTTGGCTCAAAATATAGGCTGCCTGGAGCCAAGACTTTTAGCTGTTTTTACTTTCTATCAGGAATTTATACTTGTTTATAATGGAGGGCTTCCTCTGGCATCTGTATAGAAAAGGTGGGAGGGGGGCTGTGTAAGTGCTCAAAGCTTTAACTTATCAAAGCACAAACATGCACTCGGACACGTGTACACATGTACACGCCCTCCAATGTACGTGCACTCTCACACTCATATGCACAGATGCTCTCTCTCTCTGTCTCTCTCTCTCTCTCTCACACACACTTTTTCTTTCTCTCTCTCTCTCTCTCTCTCTCTGTCTTTCTGTCTCACTCACACACACAGACAAACATACACAGTCACACACACACACACACATGCACACATGCACACGAGTAGCCCATGTCAAGCTCACTTTACGTTAGGAGAGGCTTTTCAGAAAAAAATAAATAAAAACTAAGACCTCTGGGATTGTTTGCAAGGCTGTGCTCTTCGGCCAAGCTGAATGTGGCCCATGATTCACCTTGGCAGGTCAGGCACGTTCAGGGAGTTTACCACTGCTGCTGGCCCGTGAGGTGACCCGCATGGTGTTTGTATCTTACATAACATTCTTCTGAGAGCATGACAGATTTTAATCATCGAGAAACACCAAAAGAAAAATAACCCCTTCGCAACATAGAAAAAAAAAAGAATTGCCTTATTTTAATCCGAGAGCATAGCAGAAAACAATATTTGCTTTGTTAATGACATTTATTCTCACTGTTTATAGTGTACTGTTCTCTTACAGTCTGTGGAACTGTGTTTCATCCCTTTGTAGTGTCAGACCTTTTGAGTTAATTCGAAAGCATCCACAGCTATAGCTAGCAGCCAGCCTTAAGTAGCACCATAATTCACATCTTGGCTCTAACCAAACAATAATTTCCTGTCTCAGCAGAGTGTGTGTGTGTGTGTCTGTGTGGGAGTATGAATGTTTCCCCATGCATCAGAAGTGGGAGCCTGTGCTCCTCACAGACTCTTGTAACACCCATTACCCGGAGGACAATGAGCTTTTCTCACACCAGAGTTACGCTGTGTTTGCGTAACGTGTAAATGTCACAGTGACGGAGACCCTGATGAATGCACTGTAAAGCTGAGACTGAGAGAGAGACCGAGCAAGAGAGCCAAGGCTGTCTAGAGCAACACCTGCTCAGAGTGCTTTCAATGGGCAGCTTGGAGGAAATCTACATGTATTGATCACATTTGTTTGCCCCCATGTGTTAACTGGCTGAAAGCTCACTAAAGTGTGTTGACCTTCTCACTCACCTTATAGCAGAGTGCATAGCATAGTGGTTTTCTATAAAAAGGAAGCTGCTTGGATTCCCTTAGAAAGCCCTCTGACTGAGCTTTGTTATGAAAACCATGACTTAAGGGGCACTGGATGCATTGAAACAAAGGGGTCCCCCACACCGCCAGTTTGAAAAATTGTAGTAGGTGATGAGTAGAAGGATGGGGGGAAAAAAGACTACCTCCACACGTGCACTGTGCACATTATGAAATAATTGCTCAGGATCATGGAGGCCTTTGGCCCCTTGCTCCCCTAGACACTACACTAGTTCATGGAGAGTGTGGGCTTTTATAATGAGGACGATCACTGAGGATGGGTGATGCAATGAACATAAGATATGAAATATATGAATACAGGAACTCGTGCAATTCTCATTAAATCATTTGATTGCTGCCGTAAGTTCTTCTGTGACAAAAAATGAATAAAATATTATAAAACTATACAAAAAAAAGTAAAAAGATAAATTTGTATATTTTAAGTTTAAGTTTGTCATTGGTTTGCATTCTAAGGAGAAGTAAGAAGTAAGTTATTCCACACTACTCTCTCCATTAGGTCACGACATCTGCGGGGGTGTCAGAAAGAAAATGCCTTGAGACACTATCTGCATGAAATATGACAATCACATAATGACATTCCTGAATCCAATTACTGCATATTGAATAGGAGGTGGAGCTGCTATCCCTCAGTCACTCTCACCTCTCTAATATGGGTTTCAAGCACTGAGGCCACCTCTTGAATCCTCTTGTCACTGCTATTATGAATAAGCACCTCAAGATATATATCCACCAATATCAATTAATAATTTATCCTTCCGCCTTTCTTTTCAGATTTTTTTTATTTTAAGTTTTCATTTTTACAACACTGAAAAAAGGCATAACTCTTCACTATCTTTTCTGTATCACCAGTGGTATACACAAGGAGCATAGCTCACTGACAGCTGGGCCCGTCATTACAAAAAGTGTGTGATACTCACAAACACGAATACCTTCATCCCCACAGCACCCTTCCTCTTCCCCATCCTCTTTCGCCCCTGCCTCAATCAGCTGCAGTCATCTGGGTTCCATTAGTCTTGTCTGTCATCTGTGGTCATCTGGCAAACAATGGGAGCGTTGGTGACCCTGACCTCTCTGACAGTGGAAAACCACAGACTGATAGGGGGAGGCTATTGACTGGTGTGACCCAGAGGAGAAGACCTCTCCTCCCGCCGGTGTTGGCCCTGGATCGATTGATGGAGTGAGACTTGCCAACGGTGACACCTGCCGTGACCCTGGACTATGTCGGCGGACGGAGGTGATTAGCTGTGTCCTCGTGACACGGACGGAGTGTTAAGAGAAATAAAGAGAAGGAGAGAAAGGATGAAGTGATGAAGGTGTGAAAATAGAAGAAACACAGGGGTGGAGGGTTTCCGCTGTCACCATCATGCCATTGTGCAATGCAAGCCTCTTAGAAGCAGCTGTCATTAGAAAGCATCAGCAACAACGACAGAGGCAATTATCTTCTGACCAGAATGCACTGTTGTTCTGCTAGTGAATTGGACATCTAGAGAGGACATCTCAGTCCTGCTTCTCCATCATCACCACCATCTCCACAAGTAGCTCTTTGAGAGAGAGTTAAAGTTAAAGAAATATACAGAGCAACAGACAGACAGCCAGAGCAAAAGACTAAAGAGGGAGAATAAAAGAAAAAAATTATATGAACATATCTGTCCTATCCTTGCTTCCTTACATTGGCTCCCTATCAAAAGTCGAATATATTTTTAAATACTTCTCCTAACTTACAAAGCCCTTAATGGCCATGCTCCACATATATTAAAGACTTACTTGTCCCTTACCACCCTTCTAGAACCCTAAGATCCCAGAATGCTGGTTTTCTTGTAATCTCAAGAATATCAAAATCTACAATAGGAGCCTTTTGCTACCATGCACCCCTCTTGAGAATTAACCCACCCCTCAAACACCCCCATATGACAAGCAGACACTCTCAATACCTTTAAGTCTAGACTTAAAACCTTTTTACTGTTTCCCATAGTTAGGGATGGTGCATGGTAATCACTCCTCATGGGTCTTTTGGGAGAGACTGCCTCTGCTGTGAGGCATAGCGGCCACTGACCATCCCTGCAGTAGTGCTGGGTTGCCATGCACCATACCTTAGTTATGCTGCTATAGCCTAGTGCTGCCACAAACCTTTCATGTCTCATGCTGTACATCTCTCTCTCTCTCTCTTTACTTATATATATTTATATACATATATGTATGCACAAATGACACTCATGATCACTGATGTGTGAGCCTGGCCTAACTCATTTGCTTACTCTGTCTACAATCATCTCTGCTGAGTGTGAGTTCCGGCGGACTCCTGTCACGTTCCCTTCCTGAGTGGACTGCAACCAACACATCCAGCCCATGCCAGGACCAATTCTCCATCCTAGAGGCCCTTCCTAGACGCCCTTGCAAAGACCGATTCCCCTTCCCTGAGGCTTTGTCACTGACCCCCCTCACAATGGCACTGTCAAATGGAGGCTTATTGTTACCCCCATGACCCATCGCACTCCTTGAGTTTAACACTATGTCTGGCTACAACTTCACTGTCTAGCCATAATTCTTGATAACAACCTATGGACTGACTACCATGTAATGTTGTGGAATAATATTCTGGAACTATTATGATGCTTAGCTAAAACCATGGACAACTTGTAGTCTATCAGGGTTGCTACAGATTGTACTTCTGATTGTTCCAGCATGACCCCTGGCAGTTGGGTTAGTCCCATGAGTCGTGGATCTGCCCAAGGTTT
This sequence comes from Tenualosa thibaudeaui, assembly GCA_027481765.1. Classification (NCBI taxonomy): domain Eukaryota; kingdom Metazoa; phylum Chordata; class Actinopteri; order Clupeiformes; family Clupeidae; genus Tenualosa; species Tenualosa thibaudeaui. The sequence goes on from JAIFZK010000001.1 coordinate 19,436,874, forward strand.
CTTCTTAGACTAACTAAACATAAGGGAGTTTTTCCTTGCCCGTACTGCTCTTGGGTGCTCCTTCTGTAAAGTGCCATGAGACAATATTATACAAAAGGCACTGTATAAATAAACCTGAATTGAATTGAATTGAATTGAAGAAATATATATAGAGACAGACACCTAGAGTTAGAGAAATCAAGGGAGATGGAGAGAAATAGAGAGAGAGAAAGAGAGTAAACTTTTGTCCTTTCACACATCCCCAGCTATAAAGCACACAAAGCCCATTAGACTTCTGTCTGGCTCTTCATTTTTAAAAATAGCCCCTCAGAACACACAAAGGGGTTGGGTCAACTTGTCTGTATGTCTGCTTCTCTGAACATGGTGACTGAGCTACCTGCTCTCACATATCGAATGTCATCCCTCTCTCTCTGTCTGTGTCTCTCTCTTTCTCTCTCTCTCTCTCACTTTCATTCTGCTCTCCATCTCTGACCACTCCTTTGTGGGTTCTCTAATTATCTTGTCTATTGCTCCGCTAAATCATGATAGAGTGCTCGATAGCCGCTCAGCAAAATGGGTCTCTCGCCACCACAGTCAGATGGACATCAACTTGACATCAAGGTGCTTTTAAAAGGCTGTACACTGTGCCACATAGAGCAGACAGATGGTAAAAGACAAGACTTTTTTGGGGGGTCCACTGTTCAGTTCTCGGCAGATGGGCCAAAAGTCTTTTTTTGGTCAGTATCAGTAGCGGCTAGCTGAGCAGAGGGGGTGAGAGGTATTAAAAAAAAAAAGAGGGTGTAGGGTGATTTTGAGATATGCTTCTGGGTCAGCGCTGGAGTCTGGGGACTTAGCAGTGAGCTGGTTATGGATGGAGAGGGCAGGAAGAGGAGATACATGCTGGAAATTTTATACAATACTGGTGAGAGATGTAGGAGGTGGGGTGGGGGGATGGGGACCTTTTTTGAGTCCACTGTTCAGTACTCTGCAGATGGCCTGAATGACATGTTTTGTTGTGTCAGCAGGGCTTAGCTGAACTGAGGGGGTGTAAGGTATTTGAAAAAAAAAGGGTGGGAGGTGTTTGAGATATGCTTTTGGGTCAGCGATGGAATTTTAACCTGTTGAGGAGTGAGTTATTTTAATAATGCTGTGCCCATGAGAGTGAGTTTATTCCCCCTGTCCTTCTAGAATTCTATGTGAACTTTCTATAGCTTCATAGAACTTTGTGTTAAACATTTCTGAGGGTAATTGTCACATCATAATAGGAACTCTCTGTTTGAAAATGTTCTAATCACATATTTGTGATCGGACTCCCTGGAGACCAGAAACAGCTCATCACATATTTGTGATCGTACTCCTCAACAGGTTAAAGAGTAATACTTCTGAGAGATGCAAGAGATGGGGGTGGGAGGATGGGGGTGAGAAAAAAGGAAGTATCAGATAGTCTGAGGAGCGTGAGCCCAGGAAGGGATTTTAAAAACCCTATAAAACATCTTGGCCTGTTTTACTGAGATTGCTTTTTAGACACACCTCCACTGGCCCATGCCTTCTTGGCTCGTGGCAAGGCACAGCTAAACGTGACCTGAAGCGAGTGCTTTACATCCTGACAAGACTGCACCAGATTGGAAAGCTTTCTTGGCAGCAGACTGACTGTTTCGAGAAAGACTGTGAGTAAGCCGTAGAAAGAGAGAGAGAGATGTAGAATGAACAAGGGAAAGAGAGAGTTAGACAGAGAGAGAGAGAGTATGTGTGTGAGAGAGAAAGTAAACAAATAGAGGCAAGGCAACATATTTCAAACCTGTAGACTCACAACCATTCGCAGAAACTCAGAAGTAGGCTAATTGCATGGGCTTTGACCTGAATAGGATCCAGCAGACCACTAATGTTTATTACAGTGCTTCTCTGAGGGGTAGTGCAGCGACAGGCTGTATGCTTTGATGTGTCTTGGCCATGCAGGAGGCAGCCCCGATGTACGCCTCAGACAGATTAAACCCCACATCTGAAGGGATCTCATATGCTGCCTAGATGGCTGACGGGATGCAAAGAATGCACTGTCAGATGATGTCACATAGGCACAGACAGACACATACACACACACACACACACATACACATGTATGCTCGCTTGCTTGGTGTGTGAAAAGTTCAGTAGGAAGCACATGTGATATGACATTTATACACAGCAAGGTGAGCCTTGCTGTCAGACACACACGCATACACAAAAACACACACACGCGCGCATTCGCTTGTGTGCACACACACACACACACCATGCAGAGTTGACTGATGGGTGAAGTTTGAGCTTGTGTTCCCTTGCAGATCGCCCCCCTGCGCCTGTCAACGTGTCCGTCATGCATCTGAAGGCTGACTCAGCGACCATCACCTGGGACGTTCCGGAAGGTGACATCATAATTGGCTTCTCAATCACACAGCAGGTAAGGCACATGCAGGAGAGCTGAGGCTGCTTAGAGTGTTACAGACTCGGGCTCTCTTCCACTCATTTTTGGCTCTAGCATGGCCAGTAAAAAAGATAAACAACGTTACATTGTCGCAATTAAACATTCAAATTTCAAAATATATCGGGATATACACATGCAAATTCTGTTGAGTCAGACAGGATCGTTAGGAAATTGATCAAAAATATCTGGTGTGAGTGTTTTGACAGGCCATCAAATGGGTGCTAATACCAATGGGTAGGCAATTCTTTTTCCAATAATGAGTATGCCTGCGTTTACGCAAGAAAAAAACGGTTATGGGGCTATTTCAATTTGAATAATTTTCGGGATGTGGAGTTTATACAAATACGGGGATTCATTCTGTGGACATGAACCGTATTTTCAAACCAAGTCAAATCTACTACACGAAGCCCTCGTTGCCACTGTGCGTTGCATAGGCCAGGTGATGACATCGGCTACGAAAATTTGAATAAAGTGGCGTCCCACTTCGTAGGTACACATTTCTACCCCTAAGAATTTTCATGTCTTTGTCGAGGCTTATCTTCTTTTGGAGGGCGCGAAATCAAGTGCTAGTTTTAAAGGAAGAGAAATTGGACTGGACCTATGTATTACTGTAACTTTATAGCTATTGTTACAACGGAATCGTGTCATGAAAATGAGATTAACGTATGTCGTGTTTTTTTCTTGATTGCTAAGTTCTTCAAAGCAGTCGATATCCACGCCAGGGAATAATGTTGACGTTGATTTTATTTCAGTAACATAAATACATTTTCCCTATTTCTTGCCATTTTGTTGTTTCAGTTACTTCCCTTATTGTTCTTCCCACCTCTTCCCCAATTCTTTTCCCGTGTGCACCCACGTTTTGTACGTGTTTCAGATTTATATGTGACAAATGAAATGTCTTAACCTTATCAGCTAATCAGCATATGCCAAATCATAATTATTTATGAAATGTAAGCCCCTTGCAACGTTTTGTCATAAGATGGGGCTCTTCACTCACAGTTAACCCTCTTGTCCATCTGACTTTGTCTTTGGCAGGTGTTTATCTTTTGACATAATGGTGGACTGTGCTTTCTCTGCTCTTCCAGAATAACAAGGCCATTTATACAATAGTGGTCTATAGTATTTTGCTGACTTGGTAAGATATGTCTGTATTCTCAAGGTCTCCAAGAGGCCCTCTTTCCACTGTACTTTGAAAGTGCATTATATAATTGAACCCCAAACATAAAGATTGAAACAATGCTTGATAGATCTGTGTATTTTATGTGTTTAGGTTCTTTATAGGTGCTTTTATATCAGAAAGGCTATCTAATCTAATTGCATAATTTACAAAAAGGCTAGGAATATTCAGAAAACATTACATTACATTTAGCAGGTGCTTTTATCCAAAGAGAGGACATAAACAATTGCATACAAAGTGTACAGTGTTTGCAGGCAAAGAATAGAATAGATAAGTACTAGTGAAAAAAGTTACATACGCAAATGTCAAATATACAGATGTCTGAATACAGGGTAATATTACACATTAAAGTTATTGCACAGATTATCTTTGCTCAGTGTATATATTGCAGTAGAGGTTTCACCAGGCTGGGACACTTACAACCATATATACACTTGAGCAGTGCAAGAAAAATCAGTGCAAGGGGCTTATTTAGATGAGTAGGGGTTAGTTTTGTTATGAGGGGAAGCTCTCTTGGAAGAGAAGAGCCTTCGCAAGCCTCTTGAAGGTTGAGAGGGATGGCCCTACTCTTGTAGCAGAACCGTTTGGACTGGGTTCACTTTGTGTGAGCAGGGGGCAAGGCTAAACGGTTGGTGTTGGAAGAACGCAGCGTTCTGGAAGGAGTATAAGGCTTAAGTATAGCTTTCAGTTAAGCCAGAGGAGACCCTGATGTGACTTTGTAGGTGAGGGTCAAGGCCTTGTGCTTAATTCGAATGGATACAGGTAGCCAATGCAGGTTGATAAACAGAGGAGTGACATGCGCCCTTTTTGGTTGAGTGAAAAACAGACACACCGCTGCATTCTGGACCTGTTGGAGTGGTTTTATTGCACAAGTCGGTAAGCCAGCTAAGAGGGAGTTGCAGTAATCAAGGTAGGAGATGACTATGGCCTGTACCAGCAGCTGGGTGGGATATTGGGTCAGATACAGTCTAATCTTTTGTATGTTGAACAGGGTTCTTGTGGTCTGAAAACGATAGACGGTCATCAATCATGACAACCAGGCCTTGTTTGGAGCAACAGTGGTAGAGCCCATATTGAGTTTGATATCGTCACAGATTGAGCAATGAGGGAGACATGGTCCAGTGTGGTGGTGTATATGACAAACAGGAGGGGGCCCAACACCGACCCCTAGGGGCACCCCTGTGGTGAGGTTGTGAGTTGCGGACAATTGTTCCTGCCATGACACATTAAATGAACGCCCAGTCAGGTAGGATTGGAACCAGGAGTTTGCAGTGTCCATGATGCCCATGTTTGAGAGTATAGTAAGTATGCTGTGGTTGACCATATTGAAGTATGCTGTGGTTGACCATATTGAAGGCAGCATCTACTCCACTACACAATGAATGAATATAACATCATACTTGATTATTAATAAAAAATAATAATCTATAGTAATACTAATTTGCTGGTTCAGCCAATGGTGGTGCAAGAGGTAAAGGTGCCGTTTGGGGGAACTAGAAGGTTGCACGTTCAAGCCCCGCTCCGTCTGACCCCATTGAAGTAGCCTTGAGCAAGCACCCCAAATTGTTCCCGGAGCCTCTGCCACCGGTGGCTGAATGTGAAGCATTTATTGTAAAGCGTAAATAGACTCTAATTGTAAATAGACTAATATTTTACTTTAATAATTTACTCTAACTCTAGTAGTAGTAGTAGTAGTTTAACTGTACCCATGCCACAAAATGCAGACTCTAGATATGCCAAAATCCAAAGGGAAACACAAATAAGAAATCACAGGTAGCATTAAGTAACATGGTAGGTAATTAATCAATGAAGTATGAAGTGAAGAGATTTTAATTGAAATTTTGACTACTCTCAATAATGAAAGACATCAATCTTATTGGAGTAGATGAATACTGTGCATTACAAACAGTAAAAAAGTCATATATCCTAAAGTGTATTCCATTTATGGGTGTTCTTGTTTTTCTGATTTTCAAAGGACAATGGGCCTTATTCACCAATATCTCCTTGAGAGTTTTCTTAAATTAGATTGAGAGTGGTTGGTGAATGAGGCCTAGTGTTCTTTATTATCATCCCATGTAAAATACCACCCACGTTGTATAGTATTGCTGAGCATTTCAGCATTTATTACTTTACTGACAATTACTGGAGATAATGAGAAGGTTTTCTGGATTTGGAGCGTTATTTAGGACATTATATGCAAGACAGTCTAGGGGCAATTATATGGTGGCTTGTTCTAAATGTTACGCAACTGAATGTTTATAGGCCTGTTCTTTTGCTTGGGGTCCTCTGTCCCCTGATCGATGTATTATTCATTGGGAGGAAGTCTAAATTAATTTCTCCATCAAGCCTCTGGAATGGCATGCAGAGAGCACCTCGGGGACACTGCAGGGGTTGGGTGGGGGTGTGTGTATGTGTGTGTGTGTGTGTGTGTGTATGTATGTGTGTGACAACAGTTCCTTGAGGTCTACACATCCAACCGAAAGAGCTTTCAGAGCCCACAGTTCTTCCTAGAGAGAGTCAGAGAGAGAGGGAAACTATGTACCGGAGGTGTTCTGAAAGACACGTCCATGCAAGCGTGTTCTGACATGATTAAATTTAGAATATGAAGAGTTAACCAAAGTGCAGATTAAACATTTACTGAACCAACTGTCAAGAACTGCCTAAGCTGCTGCAGTGTTTCTGAAGATGTGTGATGCAGCAACACTGTCCAGATGAAAAAAAGTTTCTGGGAAAAGGACCTCTCATGAATCACTTTGGCAGCCATTTTTGCTTTATTTTTTATTTATCAGCATTGTTTTTCTCTACGACGAATAATGGAATCAAATTTTGGACCTTGCACTGTAACCATTCCCTCACCATTGTTTACTGTTGAAATTAATTAAACCTGTCAGGGAGACATTGCACAGAGCTAATTGCTATATTACATTTTGTGTGTGTGTGTCCAGTGCAAATATAAATCTCCCATATTGATGCCCAAAGATCTGAAAATCATGGCTTCCTAAATGGCACAGGGAAATAGCCTGTAAACCTCCATTCTTGACCTTGTGTCTTGTTCCTCTGTGCTTGCCTCTAATGTCTCTCCTCCGCTCCTCTTATCTCCATGTCCTCTCCTCTTTTCCTCCCTGCTCCTCTCCATTCCTCTTTCTAAATCTCTCACCCTCTTCCCTCGCTTCTCCGCTCCTGTCATGTCTGATCTTCTCCTCTCATGTCTGACCTTCTCCTCTCATCTCTCCTCTCTGCTTCCCCCCTCTTGTTTCTCCCCCTTCTACATTTCTTCTCTTCTCCTCCCTATCTCTCCCATTCTCCTCACACTGCTCTGCTCTCTTATGACCTCACCCCACCCCACCCCTCCCATTGCCTCCTCTCCTCTCTTTTACACCCCTTTGCCTCTCTCTCATTTTCCCCTCATTTTCTCCTCACTGTGTTCTTTTCTCTCACTACCTGCCTTCTCTTCTTGTCGTCTCCCTTCCCGTCTCAATTCACTCTCTGTTTGATTCCCTTTTTTCTCTCCTTTCTTCAACACTCTCTCTCTTCTCTCTCCTTTCTTCTCCCCTCTCATCTCTTCTTGTCTTCTCTCCTCTCCCTCTTCTCCTCCCTCTTCCCTTATCTTTTTCTTCTTCTCTGCTTTTATCTTCTGTCCTCTTTACTCATCTGCTCTATCTCTCTTCTCTCTCTCTTCTCTTCTGCCTTTGCCTCCCTCATCTCTTCTCTTCCTCTCTCTGCTCTTGTGTGCCTTCCATCTTCTCTTCCTTCTCATCTCTCTCTCCTACCCTCTCTCCTCTCCCTCATCCTCCCATTATTTATTGTGCACAGCGGCAGGACCGCCACACCCAGCGCTTCATCCGGGAGGTGAACACCACCAGTCGGGCCTGCGTTCTCTGGGACCTGGAGGAGGAGACGGACTACATAGTCCAGGTGCAGACCATCGGCCTGTATGGCGAGAGTCTGGCCAGTCAGCGGGTGCACTTCCGCACGCTCAAGAAGTCTGACCGGTTCCCCTCCAATAGCTCCAACCAAGGTGAGACAACACCGCCTCAGGTATGACCAAGTCTGCAGTCAAATAGTATTTGTAAAAATATTAACAGTAGTCCTACTAATAAAGTAAATGATTTTACCAAAGTAATAAATTGCCATATAAAATTCCATAATAATAATCCTAAATATATACAAACCCTGACTCAGTCACTCTTTTTCTTACTCCTCTTGTCACTGTTCAGTCTGAGTAAAGGAAAAATCCACAAGGGGCTTCTCGGGGATGGATGTGTGCTATTGCTATATGTACGGGGTTCTGTCATCCTCTATCACTGGATGAACAAAACATAAAGATTTGCATACTCAATGTAGTCCAGACAAGCCACAACGTTGCTTTGTCTGACTTCAGTTATGGCAGAGTTTTATGTGTAATAACCATAATAAACTATACATAACTTTGTCAACAGCACTATGTACAAATTCATTATTCAGGGCCACAAAATCACAAGAGCAGGTTGAGCTGACAGTACATGGTTTCTGTGAATAAATAAGTCAAAAAACTTTGATTGAAATGTGAAATGTAGTGACATAATCAATTGACTAGTATTTAACACTTTTATTCAAGGGACACTGACTCACAACATTGGGTTTGGAAAATTTCCAATAAAATCTGGGTTGACTGATCATTAGTCGGTGATGTTACTGCCAAACACATACAGTATCTACCCCCTAACCCTCATCATTGATTAGTTAGGCTATTTGCAGCTGTTCAATTTCTCTAAGATATTACAGTAGCCTCTGTGGTTGAGAGTCAGAGATACTTGTGCACTTTCTCGCACACACAAAATCTAGTACACTGCGATGGCAATGTTTCAACCCCTCAGGGTCATGAGCAGGTTTTTAGTGGAAATCGATCAAAATAATGCACTTCAAAAACTGCCTTTAGGAGCAAATTTATATAGCATGCTGATATTTTTTCTGGTTTATGTTTATGTTATGTGTATCTCTGTCCAGCACAGGGACAAAACTTGGTTTTGATGTTCAAAACCCTTTTTGTGTTTCTAGGGTTACTATTACTGTAAGTCCTTCTTGAACATAGGCAGACACAGCTTCATCCCCACCAAGGATCCTCCATATCCTCCTCTCCAGATCATAAACATTAGGAAAACAAACTGCACTACTCCAAAATGCATGATTGGCATCTTGAGAATACCCTTGGGACTGTTGTGTTGTCCATAAAATGTTTTTGAGTGACATTGACTTTCAGATAAACTCAAGCACCAATTTAAAGTTAGTGTTGCAGTGAAGCACTTGTGTTGTCATCTTTATTCATGGCTGAGAGGGTCTTTCAGTGGGGGTGGGGAGTGGGTGCATAATGACAGTGAAAAAGAGACTTGAGACATAACAACACTTGGGGAATAAAAGATTTTCCCTTAGGCACAAGACATAATATTGTGCCCATGTTCATAATTACTCAGTGTGGGGACCTGGGCTTCAGTTGGAAGAGAGAGAGAAGGACAGAGAGAGAAAAGAGAGAAAGAGAGAGAAAAAGAAGTGAGAGGGGCTAAGCATATGGATCTAAGAGATGTCTTCCAGGTATGCTGGAAGGTTCCCTAAATGTTTTTCAGTTCTATAAGACATACAGTAAGTTCTACATCTACATCGACTACATCTCTGTATCCCCTCTTTCAGCCATTAATCATTTCATCCTTCATGCACACTCAAGATGAGGGGCAGTGTGCCATAAATACCATAGGGATCCCATTGAGAGAGAGTGAGAGAGAGATAGAAATAAAGAGAGAGAGAGAAGATCCACTCTGATCCACTGTACTCAGCCCATTCATGCTCCCCAAGGAATCCCCTCTTTCTTTTCGTCTCTCTCTCTCACTTCGGTTGCTTTCACATTAATAATTGATGGAGCCTTCATGCTGAAGCGAATAAAGGTGAGGTGGGGGGAAAGTACTGACTCATGTGATGCTTGGTTATGGCTTTGACACACACACACACACATACATGCACACACTCATGCACCATCATAAAAAAAGATTCAATTCTATATGGGCTTAATTTAATGAGGTGGATATCCAGCACTGAGCTGCATGTTTTTAAAGTAACTTCTCTCTGGAAATGCTATGCTTTCTGTTTCCTAGCTGACCAATTGCTATGCCAGGTTTGAAAATCTGTGTAAGCTATAGGTCTCCGTTTTCTTTTGTGACAAAGACAGGCAAGGCCACAAAACAATAATGTGAATAGCCTCATCCTTACCCAAATAGGTCTAAGAGGACGTACATTAACTCTATTAAAACAGTCATAAAAATGCACACACTGTCCGTACTATATTCAGGCTCAGGCTTGAATCTCCCCACCCAGTCTGTCTCCAGCAAAAAAACTCCCCCCCAACGAGGAATTACGGTCCCATCTTAACAGGCGCATTTTAAAACAATCTTTCACCAGAACAAAAGAGAGACAAATTACCATCACTATACTGTAAGTGGCTCATGGCACAGCAGACTAAAATTAGGCTGGTTACCTATTGAAAAACACATGAGCGACTTAGTGGAGGTCGATACCGGATGGCACAAAAACGCTTTCCCTGACCCATGCCTGTGAAAAGATCAACCATTCCATTCAAGTGTGTGTTCATTTCATCCTTCAGAGGATGGGAAAAATCAGGAGAAAGTCTTTGAAGTGGATGCAGCAGGTAAAGATGGAGGGAGAGAGACAGGGGGAGAGAGAAGAAAGAAAGAAAGAATGCATTTATGAGGATGGGGGCAGTATGGGGGATACATTTACTGCGCTATACATTTCCTTTATCCTGAGCTCTCATACCTTAAAGCTGTCATGGAAATAAGCCCTTCAGTCCTGTAGTTGTGTAAAATATTATATATAGTATATATACTCTTTTGATCCCGTGAGGGAAATTTGGTCTCTGCGTTTAACCGTGATTTGTGAATTGTGATTTGAAGTTTCCACAATGTCATGTTTATGTTGTTCTGGCATTCCTGGATTGACTGGGTCTATTATTAAGCTCATTACAAATCGTCAGGTGTTGCTGTAATGACAATGATGGGAAACTATGAAGATTTGTCTGTACTCCTTCAGTGCAGGAAGGGCCCCTCAAAACTTTTGCCAGTTTGCAACGTTCTTGCAAAGCCTGCAACAGTCATCTTGGAGGATATGATCATTTCACCGTTCCTCCCAAATTGCATCATTTTCTGACTATCTAAAAGTGTGAAGTGCTTCTTTAATTCAGAGCTAACTAGGTCAGGAGAGGAGGTCTAGTCATCAGCAGACAGACTGAGACAGTGCACATGGGCTGCTTTCTAATGGAGGGGAAATAAAAAAAGCAAAGACCTCACAGTGTATCAACCAACTTAAGTCTCTTCACGTTCCGCAGGAAGAGAAAAAAAATAAGATGGAATCAAGCTATGCTCTCCTCCACTGAAGAGAGCAAGAATGAGAGCGAGAGGGAGGGAGAGAGGGATCTGAAAAGCAAACAAATGCTTCCAGTTTCATGCTACTGTAGGCCAGGCTCTTAGGCACTTAGCAAGCTGATTACAATTACAGTATTGCAGTATTAGCATCTTATCAGCTACTGCTGCTGCCTCAGACCCCCTGCTGTTGCTGAGATGTAAATGACTGGCTTAACTTTGCAAAAAAAAGCCCTCTTATCCTCCTCAGTGGATTGCCCAATAACCTTCAACAGTGACCTGCAGTTTTTATCTACTTTTGTCCTCTCAACACACAGGAGCACAACAGACCACTGGCGCTACGTGTCTCACAGATACAGTTTATTTATTATTTATGTTTATTTGTTGGTTTACTCAGCAGGCGATGTATCAAAGACTTGTGCTACTCTGTAGCAGAAACACAGAGGACTATCTAATATGGCACGATACACAGTGTTAAAAAGGGGTGCTTGTTTATCATGCAAAAAGACACAGCAGGATTTAGTAAGCACTTGAACACCACAAGCTTATAAAAAACATTTTAATTTTACAAAAAAGTTTATGGAATAAATTTGAAAAGTTTGGGAGAAAAATCAAAGACACAAGTACAACAAGTACTACATTCTTGGAAAATGTATAAAATACAATGGCCCTATTAGAGTGAATTAATGCTCATGTATGCCTATGTTATTAGGCAGCACTAGGACCCGGTCTTCATTACAGTACAGCTCTTGGGCGCTTTCCCAGTAATACTGGGCAACAATCTTTTATCTTGAGATTTTAAGTCATAACTGAGACTTGTCACAAGCATCCAGTCAGATCACCTAACTGATGAAGGCAAGGAGACTCAATTTCTGTAGCAGGCTATATGGGACTACATAAAATACACAGTGTCCACAGTGTCAGCCAAAAGGAAATGTGGGGGTGAAGATTTAGTCAGTAGATAAGGTCTTAAGAGGAACTTGTTATCTCAGCCTGTTATAGCCTGCTAGTAGTTTTATGCTGTATAAACATAAGGCATTTTTCGCATTAGTTGTTGAGTCAACTCCTTCAACATCCACACATAATAGTTTCAGTTTCATTTTCCTTGGTAATGAGTTAGCCTTAGCTGCCGCTCTATGTTGTACCAAATCTTCTTGTTCTTTTACCAACAGCCCTCAGTGACAACAAGAGGACTATGGGTTGAAATATGGCAGAATTTTCCTTTAAGGCTAAAGGAGGGTTCCCCTGGCAGGGTTTACAGTAAGGCTGAATCGGACTGATATTTCCCTCCTTCCCTTTTACCATTTTTGTCTCTGCTCAAGCACCCTCTCAAGCCTCATTTACACTCTCCATCAGACGCCTCGTGTCAGTCAGACATTTTAATAGTCCCACAGATAGGCTGTTCCTCTTATGATCTGTTACACGTTTTTTTATTAAACTCGTTGAAATTAACTGAAATTCTCCCCTAGCTGCTTATTCAGTGTGTGCAGTGTTGCTCTGTAAACATCTGTAAACAAACCAAGAGGCTTGGACTGGGCCATACATTATTCCAGCTAATCAACATCATCCCTCATCCAACACTGCAAGGTGGAGAAGGATTTGCCTATTGAAATCAAACATCATCAACATTTCATCAAAACCTCACAAAGCAGTTAACTTTTTGTATTTATACATTTTTGTCTTCCATCCAAAACAATAAATGAAACTGTACACAGCCTACAGATATGCTGTGTGCTGTGTGTGTTGCTAGTTTACAAGGTTGTTTGGCTACAGCAGTAATTCAGATACAGCTTTCCTCTTAAGACCTTACATCTAGTAAGCTGATCTCAGACCTCATTCACACCACAACCAGTGCATTTGCTGTGCATAGCAGTTGCAGTGTTTTTGCGGCAAGCCTTTGTATTCACACCAAAAATATCTCATGGTAAACCTGCTACCACGAGCACTTATAGAAAGTGTATGGAGACTGCTCGCCAGACGGGAAAAATAGAACTCTTTTCTGTTTGCAGTATGGATGTATTCTGCTTGGTGCGACATTTGTATCTGATTCGTGTTTGATAAACAAAGAATATATGCTTGTATCTGTGGTAAGAGCTTGTGACTAAATTATGCTAACATTGATCATGGGTTTGCCTAAGGCAAAGAAAATCTGTTTTATGCTTCAGTGCTCACAAGTATTCAACACAAGTAAAACAAGCCATCTGTTTAGCCTCAACAGAAAAATACCTTTTTTTAAAAAACAAGGCAAAAAAACACAATCTCCCACACAACCTCTTATCTACGAGAGAGTGAGAGAGAGAGAGAGAGAGAGAGAGAGAAAGACATCGGCGATGAGACACCAGGTTTCCTTGCTCTCAAGCACCTCCATCAGCCTTGTTACACTATTTTGTTTATTAGTCAGTTTGTTTATTTATTATTTATACTTATTATTATTTATTTTAGCTGTGTAAGCACACACACACAGACACACACACACGCACACTCCTTCCATCCACACCCCCTTCAGCTCCTTCATGGCCGAGCTAGATGGCAAGGTAATGGCACCACTGCAGTAATTGCGATAGGCAATAGCAAGCAAGCACAGCCGACTCCACTCAGTAATTTGCCGGGCACCGCGCCCCAATTTATGACACAGCTCAACCACCTGACATTCAGCCAGGGCCAGCCAGTTGGGCCAGTCATCCCAGCCTGTCCTGGCTCAGACCAGCACCAGCCTTGGCTGTTGCCCTCCTCTTTAGGGTTGGGGATCAATCGAGGAGAGTGGGTTGCTGGATGAGTTCCACCAAGGGTTAAGGGATGCCTGGCACTGGCAGGAGGAAATGGGTCTCAAGTCAATCCCTTTAACTGGGGATTAATGATTAAGATGAATGGCTCCTTTAGATTGGCATAGCTTGCAAAGCACTGTCAGGTCAGGTGGAGGGGAACTTGGATCATCTGTAGCGGAAGGGGTCTTTTTCCTAAGGAGATGGAATTGGGGTAGTCTGGAGGGTGGGGGTGGGTGGATGGGTATGAGCAGAAGAATGCATACTCAGAAAGAAATTACCAGTGTTCTAAATTGGCAATAGCCATAAACTCTCTGTGTAGCACATCAGTCTCATGCTTTGTATTTGAAATAATGTTTAATTGCATTGTCCCCATCAAATAAAATTTTAATAAGCAGAATTATGGCTCAGTTAAAGTGATGTGTGAGGTTGTTGGGCTGCTGTTGCTCGGGACAGAGATTACTTCCATTAGCCTTTATTATAGTTTCCAATCTTTGTTCTTCTTTCCAAACTGAGTTAACACTTTCAATATAGCAAAAATTGGATGCATTTATTTGCAGGAATAATGTGTTGTCCATTACCATGAACAGCCAGTTAGACATGTTTTTGTGATAGGCTAATATAAAGTATTAATGTACACTGCTTCTGTCAGTTAGCATTCAATAAATCTGTTTGCTGTTTAGTGTTGCCTTAGTAAGAAAGGCACCAGTAAAGCCTACTGATATTAAATGCATACATATAAACATAGAACTCTAATGTATCAGGGGTCGTGTTTTACTTAAATGGTGTCTTAAACCTGAAGACTAGACTATACAGACTATAGACCATTACCGATAGACTGTCTGTTGACACTTCATTAACAAATGTTATGGTAGGGTAGTTAGAGAGAATAAACTGCCCTTCTTTCAGACCTTCCAAATCCATGTCCATCTCTTAGTACACAAACGTGCAGTGCGTGTTACACTTAGTTTTTGACTGTTCAGAATAATTGCTGTAAAATGGCTTTAGAAAAGATCTCATACCTCTCCTTTGATAAAAAAGACACATGGCAACTAATGTTGTTATATATGTAGCTTTTGCATCTTCATTTAAACTTAAAAATGAAGACAAGAAAAATGTAACCACAGGAGAGCATAATTTCTATGTCAGTTTGACTGGAGACTCACAAACCCAATACATTTAGATGAAAATTATAACATGTGTCTTGTCATTGCATACAGATGATCCAACTGTGCAGGGCCTGGACAAGTCAAGGCACCTACAGACAGGAGAGATGATCATCATTGTGGTTGTGCTGGTCATGTGGGCAGGTAAGGACATAACTACTGCACTTCTCGAGCCTACAGCTCACCACAGACATCAGACCAAAATCTAAAAATGTATTCATTTCATCAATGTTTTTTATTGTTCTGGTTTAGTTATTAATGTCAGTTAATTTATCTTCCAGTGATTTCATTATATCAGCATTCATCTGCTCATATTGTTATTATTCTTGCTTTTCTACTTATATAGTATAGTATATAGTACAGGCAATGACTAAATAAGAGTTACTTACTAAATTAAGTACTCCAATACACTTTTTATAAAAGTATAGTTTGTGTAGTATACGGTACTGTACATGTGCTATATTTTATGAAGTACTGCATGTTTTTCCCACATAAGTAATTAAACAGATATTTATGACATTAATGTACTTCAATAATACCTCACTAACCCACAGATACACGATCAATCAGTTACGCACATGAATCATGCATGAAGCTTGTATTGAAGATGCAAGTTATTCAACTTTTTAATAAGTCTCCGACCAGACAATTAATTTTCCATATGGATGGTGTTGGTGAAAGGGAAAAAAACCTAAATTAATTAGAGGTGTTTGCTTACAGTGACTGAACTTCAAAGTGCTGACAGAGGATTCTATATGTGTTCCAGGACGTAATTACTGTCAGTGTTCTTGAGCATAACACAGTGCAGTGTTTGCCCTGAATACTAAACTCACTGGAAATCCCCATAAGGCTGCAAAACCACCAGTCACTGTCACTGGCTGAATCCCCTGAATACCCCTAAATCTTTCCTCCCTAACCCCTAAGCCTTGAGTTCTCTGAAACATGACTGACATGAATCAGCCAATCATAAAAGTGATTCAATCCAATTGAGGGTCTGGGGTATATCCTTGTCAAAATCACTTGCCTGGTATCTGCTGAAGGAGTGCCGTTACTATGGAGACGGTATATTGTTTTGAGTCACTCTTTTATTGGTTTATGTCTGTTTATGTTTATCTTGCTATTTTTATTTACTCACTGATATTATTCATGACATTCTTCTGTCCTTCGTGGCCACTCTCCACTCAAGAAACAATAATATACAGTTACAACTTTTATATGACAAGCAGTTCCTTTGTAAGATCATAAGAAATGTATCATATTGTGCAGTAAAAAAAGGTAACAAACTATTTGTACTGTTGAAGGTTATGCATTACTGACCTTGCTGGCCACAAATATAGTCAGGTTTTGCTTACAATTTTGCCTGCTTTATTTTACCTTGTAGGGCGTTAACATCATGCTTGATTTTAGGTATATGAATGTGTACTTTTGTGTACAGCTGTTTGAAAGGTTGAAAAGAATTCAGCACTGCATTAAGATTCAGGAAATCCTTTCCAGTATGTCAGATGTAAAATATTGCACTTAAGAATGTGTTAAATAGGAACGGATAGTTTGTGGGCTGTGACAGATTGGATTAAGTTAATAGTGTGACAGATTGGAGTAAGTTAATAGTGGTCAATAGTCTGTCCAATCAGAGTGATCTAAAGGTACAAACCACTTCCCATTTTTATTTCATAAATTATGTAATAGAGCTGAGTTCAGTTAGAGCTGAGTATAGTTGAGGGTGTCAGATAAATTCTGCCAAATGGTCAGGCTGCCAGAGGGGTTTTGTCACAAATGATGATGGTCAAATAGCACAGCCAGCAGTTCAGGTAGGTCTGCTTGCACTTCCAGTAAACTGCTTGTTCAGATATACCCATCACATCATTAAATAGTTCTGCCAGCCATTCCAGACAGGTTGTTCATGGGAAAATGTAGGTAGCCAGGGGGTACAATCAAAAGTGTGAGGTAGTTCAGGCAAACATTCAGTCAGTCAGGTGGTTCACTCAACAATTCCCCTACCCAGAGGATAATATTACTTCTTACAGCAGAAGTTGTAAGAAGTGGTCTTTGTCACAAAGAAATAAGGTTGAATTCTGATCTGTTCTTTCTATGCCCTCAAACACACACACACACACACACACACAAACAAACACACAGACACACACACACACACATGCACGCACACACACACACACACAAATAAGAGTATTTCAAGTTAAACTTAAACTTGACTCAATTGTGTGTGAACATAAAGCTACTTCTTAGGAGTTAGGAGACACACTCAGCTTGGATTTATCCCATTTGACAGTAGCCCATGTTCCCTCTCCTCTCTCGCAGCCGTGATCGCTCTCTTCTGCCGGCAGTATGACATCATCAAGGACACGGATAACAGCAACAGCAAAGAGAAAGTGAAACCGCTGTCGGAACGGAGCACTCCAGAACACCACGGCGGGGGTCTCCTGAGGAGCAAGGTGAGCAAAGGAACACAGCTGTAATGGCCTGAGGAGAGAGTCTGTGGCAGATGTGAGTCACGCATGCTCAAAGGAGGTATATGATGTATGATGAAATATACAACAATCGGTAAAACTATTTAGCAATGTCTGATTGGACAAGATGCATTCCATGTGTCACTTGGAGTGGGTATTATCCTATATGTGAGTTCATGGTAGATGTCAGTCATGCATGCTCAAACCCATTATTTGACAGTGGCACCTAATCTTTCTATCAGACTTGAGCACCCGCATGCCATTACCCCACTCTATTCATCACAACCACAGGAGAAGAGGGGAAAAAAGACCAGCCCCCTCAATGCAGAAACCATTTTCACACAGAGCCCATATTCCAGAATTGGTTTCAGTTGTGACTCCTGTATCCCTGAATCAATACTGACAGAGACAGCTGGGTTCATAGAGCAACTATTTCTATTCTGCCCGCCATTTAATCCAAGTAAACCCCCCCCCCCCCCCCAAATCCCCCCTCAATTTCATAGGTGACGGTTCAATCTCAAGAGTACGGAGCCTCATCTCCTGCGATTTTCTCTGGGAGCGAAACGATAGGGCTTGATCTTGGTCGCCGTGGTAACACTTAACCAAGCCAATCATAAAAAATGGAATTGTAATGTGTGCCTTAGCTCCTCTCGAACGCTCAGGAGTAATTCTGAGAGCAACATTTGTGAAAAACTAAGAAAGAAAGAAAAAAAGAAAAAAAAACCTGAAAATAAAATCAAACTTGAATAGTTTTTTTTTGTTTTTAGAACAGGGGAAGGGGATGAGCAGTGGGTGATGAATGTGAAGCAGACGCCAAAAGTGCCGCAGTATGATGAGTCCTTGGTGGGGTGATTAAAAATTTAGTTGTTTCTGGCACAGGCAGATAAGAACCCTCTCCTCAGAGTTCTAATTATTCTGAGCTCACCTTCATAAATAGATCATTTCACCGTTGAACTTTTCGTGACAAGGTGGAATGCCATTTCCACTCTTAAAATGTACAGTCGCTCCAAAAATGTTTAATTTTTCTCTGTGACTTTCTCTTACTTACAATAACATACACAACTACATCTAGTGTAGTTGTGTATGAAAAAATGAACAATTAGCACACACTCTCCAATGGTCCCATTTTGGACCCTTTTTAAACATGTGTTGAAAGGTCCTCTATCCTAGGTCCTAGATCCTCTATCAGCTGATCATTCAAGCCTTTCCTTCGCTGCTGTCTCCCTCTGTTGCCAAAGAATATGACTGACAGGCTGGGGAAAATGTGAAATCCATTCTCCTCAAAAGAGGATGTGTCTACGGGAAGGCATGTGGTGTGGGTGCTGGTGATGGGGGGGAGTGTGTGGGGGGAGAGGGGGCAAAGAAAAATGACACAATCTATTTCAACACCTGCAGAGTGGTGAGAGAGAGAGGGAGACCGAGAGAGAGGGAGAAAGAGAGAGAGAGAAAGAATGAAAGAGAGAGATAAGATGGAAAGGTGAGAGAAGAGATGAAAGTGAGTGAGAGAGAGAGAGAGAGAGAGAGAGAGAAAGAGAGAGGCTTTCATGGCGATCGATTCTCTTCACTTTTCACCTAAACGATTGCTCTAAAGATCATTTCATGACAAATGATGTTTCCTTTTCTCTCACCCTTAGGATGGTGCAGCTTTAACATCAAGCTGTCACTCAGTCACTCACTGACGGACCTCTACAGAGGTTTTTCAGCTCTCAACCACAGGCTCAAAATGTGGATACATGTGGATCTGTCAGAGAAAGCTACTGTATGTTAGAACATATTGCCTCTACAACTCTGGAGAACAGACAGTGTATGTCAGGCTTAGCTGAGAGGTGTGTTTATGATGCACCTCTACTAAACTCTACATGGTTTACAAGTTGGCCAGAAAAGGCTTAGCTTGGCAGTTGTTTCTTGGATGCACTTAACGTTGTGTAAAACAGACTTGTACAAGAGGTTCTCAGCACAAGGTGGAAGTGAACAAGACATATATTAGATGTTTCAAGGGTAAAAATCACCCCTATACATGGCTTAGGGTAAGGGAATGAGAGAATAGTAATATGAAAGTCATTATTATTCAGACCCTTTCAGGTCACAGGTGATTCATGAAATAATAAAGATAAAAACCATTGACAAGCCATAACATCAAATCAGAGTCAGTCAAATATCAGGTGGCTTGGGGTCAGTCTTAGTAACTTTTTCTCACCTCATTCATTTTTAAAGTTAGCCTAGAAATCTAGACATATGTATTGTTTTGCAATGCAGGTAATGCCTTGAAACGAACCATAGGGCCTCAGTAGCTGTTCTTGGTCAGACCAATCACATCGCTCTATCCTTGTGGGGTCACCTATGCTAGTGGTAGCTTTTCAGGCTACCTATTGCATGCAGAGGCAGTGTAAAAGACAACCGCTGATTCCCCCCCTTGGATTGAGCCCAGTCTATTGATCATAGCCAGACTGTACATTTTTATGTTGTAGTCTGGCTTGTCAGGCTATTATAAAGTGATATTGTGTGTAGATCAAACTCCATACTCAACCACAATGCATTTGTCTCCACCAAAGATGTGAACATGTGGTCACGTCCAGGTCTTGCCTTTCAGTATGCAATTCCAGTGGTCCACTAGGCTTGTTCCAACAAGATGTTAGTAAACACAAACAGCTCAATCCCAGCCTGTATGTATCAACAACAAAAAGTAAAGTCACAAAACTAGACAATCACCACAAGTCCCCAGTGTGACTCACAAATAGAGAATCATTTGTCGTTTGGAAGCCTCTTACTATAAAGTCATACCAGGCAGGCCTGATTTATTTTTTCTCTGGAGCTCCCCCTGAACTTGTTGATTTAAAAAAGATAGCAACAATTTTTACATTCTCAACAAGCAACAAGTTTTACATTCTCACCAATCTATGTGGATTTTTGGCAAACAAAAAAATGAACCAGCCATCATCATTTTTGTAGAGATATGTTGACTAACAAGGTAATAAACATGATTTTGGTTTCATTCAGTTTGGTAATGTTTAATAGAATCTACACTGAGGTGACTGAGAGAGCCTTCATTCACCCTGTAATGAGCCATTCAATCAAAGTGATTATGAAGCTGATAAATGAACCTAAAAATGTTGCCTGGTGTGCCTTTAATGTCTTTTTTCATAAAATAATGGTCAGTACTGGTCAGTCATCATTTTCATCTATACAGTTAGACATATTTAACATGCAATTGATTATATGACCATAATTATGTTAAATATAACATGAAACATGATGTTCACTTGTCTAGAAAATACATATGTTTTCCAAAAAGATGTTTTGGATACACTAGGTTTCCATCAGACAGCAAGGAAGTGCTGATTAATGAATGGCTAGCATTGTTCTATGCCCCATACTAGACTAAGTTAGATCAATGTTGTCATTAGGTAGACTCGTGATAATTTTACACACATCATCACACTTACACACTTGCAACACACTCTTAATGAACAGTCTCCTGTTCTTAATGAACAGTCTTGTGGTCTTAAAAAAGTCTTGTGCTCTAAATGAACAGTCTTGTGCTCTAAATGAACAGTCTTATGCTCTCAATGAACAGTCTTGCGGTCTTAAAAAAGTCTTGTGCTCTAAATGAACAGTCTTGTGCTCTTAATGAGCAGTCTTATGCTCTTAATGAACAGCCTCCTGCTCTTAATGAACAGTCTTGTACTCTTATTGAACATTCTCCTGCTCTTAATGAACAGTCTTGTAATCTTAATGAACATTCTCCTGCTCTTAAAGAACAGTCTCCTGCTCTTAATGAACAGTCTTGTACTCTTAATGAACAGTCTTGTGCTCTTACAGAACAGTCTCCTGCTCTTAATGAACGGTCTTGTACTCTTATTGAACATTCTCCTACTCTTAATGAACAGTCTTGTGTTCTTAATGAGCAGTCTTGTGCTCTTAATGAACAGTCTTGCATTCTTAATGAGCTGTCTTCTGTTCTTAATGAGCAGTCTTGCGTTCTTAATGAACAGTCTTGCATTTTAATGAGCAGTCTTGTGTTCCTAATGAGTAGTCTCCTTGTGTCTGTGTCTTTTTCTCTTTTGTTTTATTTTTTCTTGCTTTCTTTCTTTTCTTCATACTGACTGCAACCCCCAAATCATTTCTGTCTCTCTTCTGTCCCCTGCAGACCCCCTTTTTTCACACTCAGTGCTAACTGCTCCCTCCTTGTGCTCATTAATCACTATCTGGAGCAGTGGAGTTTGTCTTGGTGATTCAGTCACAGTACAAATGAAGAAATTAAAATGGAATTGATCTCAAAGGGCACAAAAGAACCATGACCCTAATTGAGAAGAATTTTAGCTGTTCCAGATTTAATAAGATCTTTAAATCAGTGGTGAGGGCAGTCTTAGAGAGGTTCATTTGGATTCCTCTACTAAAGCTGCATTGAACATTGAACCCAGATGCCACATCTAATAGTCAAAATAGTCAATGCCTTACAGTGAGTGCCATGTATTTTGATGAAAAAAGGCACTTTTGAGCATTTGTATCCTTTACTTGAGATAAGTCCAGTTTCATTCATTCATTCATTCATTTATTCATTCATTCATTCATTCATTCATTCATCCATTCTGAGCATCACCAATCATGTCCTTAGTTACTGACAAAACCTGTAGTCAGCCAAGCTTAATGAAATTAGATGCTTTTGGAAATTAATGCCTTTTTACCCTTGATAAATGTTGTTTATTGCAGTTTCATCAGTCTGTGCCATCTATCAACATCATTGAGGTGTAGTGGAAGCCAGGAGATGCCAGCCTTGTGCCCCTGCCACCCACCCTCTTCCCCTGGTCCTCCGCCCGCTCCACCCCCCCCTCTCTGCCATACCAGCCTGAGCCTCTCTCTGTCTTGAGGAGATACCATCCTGGGCAGAACAAGCCATTAGCTAAGCTACCGCTGCCTCGACAGCTAAAACACACACACAAAAAACACACAAACACAAACACAAAATGTTTAAATACAGACATGGATGCACACCATGATTACACACAAACGCACAACACAGATGTATACAAATGCACATGCACACACACAAACAAACATAAACACACATTCAATGCAAACACTGTGGGGACAAATGTTTAAATACAGACATGGACGCACACCATGGATACACACAAAGCACACAACACATACAAATGCACATGCACACACACACGACGCATACAAATGCACATGCACACACACACACACACACACACATATATATATATATAGAGAGAGAGAAATAAATGTTAAGCAATCAACTCCTGGAGGGTGATTGTAATGTGCTGAACAATTTATGTTCCTGAAGAGTAGGTAATGTTTGACTCTAGTTGTAATTAGCTATTATGGAGGTCTGTCTTGTGTCTCCATGACTGTTGGAAACAGTGTATTTTTGATAAGGTCATGTACTGTAATACTAAGAGCAGGGTTTTTAATGTCTTGTTTCTGATTTTCAAAAAAACAAACAAACATGCAAAAAACAACACCAACATGAATTTGATTGCATGTGTTCACAACTTCATTTATAGAGAAGGGAGAAATTGTGCTAATTTTGAAATCCAACTTTGTAAACATTGCGTGCTTCTGGTGCATGCGAGGCAGTAATCAAAGATCTATTGAGCTGAGATAGCAGCAAAGCCTAGTGTAAGCTAAGTAGGGGCTAGTGAACTCCAGTCTGTTCAGCAAAAGCGGCCTGTATTTAATCTTGCATGGTTCAGCATACACCTAGCAATACCACATAAATAATACCAATGTGCTCAATGGGCTTGTAGATGTGCTTGGCCTCTTAAAGACAAGCAGATGTAGGACATTGTGTCTGAATAGTACATCACTGAAGTTATGGAAGTGTTTGATCTTCGCAGCTTTATTTTACAGTGCTTGGTTGATATAATTAAGAGTGTAGACCATGTCAACAATAATGTTCTATTCCCAAACTACTTCTATGTTAAGATAACATATGGAATGCTAAAACAGGAACAGCTATGACGGTACTAATCAAACTCTCCTGAAGTGGTCTGTAGGTTACTTTTGTGGTAGGTGTTTCTGTGAGTGTGAAAAAACCCACCAAGTATCTGCTGAAGGTGTTTGGCAACATAGAAGGACAATTTCATCAACACCAAAATATGAACTGAATAAATGCAAGTGCAGGGTTAATACAAAGCAATTAGTTACAGGAATACAAGAAGAGTGTTAATGCAACTTGACAACTTTACTCTTTCAGGAACAAGCATACTTGAAAAGAGGAAGTACAGACTTTTGTAAAGCTGAAAATGTCATATTAACATAATTGCTTGATCCCCTTAATTGATAAAATATTGCCTGTGCACTTCATTCACTTGCTACAGTTTGCAACAATTCACTTAGCACTGATACAACTACAAACATGTGCTTTTAGTACCAATGCTGTGTAAATATTTTTACACCTACGTTGCACTTGACTTAAAGCTCCTTTCCATTGTGTTTTTTGCAGTGATATTTTAACTGTGAACTGTAAATAGAGCTGCCCAATGAGTCATAACATCCCCAATAAAAGCGCAAGAATGCATGCGTTGAAATGAACGTTACCATGCCATAGAAGATCAGACAGTATCAAAAACTGCTGTTCATTCATATTTCATGCCAATAAAGAGTATGAAAGGATCCGTTACTGTTGCTTGTAATGTTTTGTCTCCAAAAGGTGTCATTAGATCATCCAAGTACAACATTTATTTTCTTTCATATGTCAAGTGAACTCTCCACAGACACGGAAAACAGCTCCAGGTTTGGATTATGTTTCTCTTTTATCCCTGCCAGCTGATGGCAATATAGGTGTAATCTAATATGTTACCTGGTCACATACTAGTTAATAAAATATAACAAATGGTGTTTATGAGGCATTCCAAGTAAATGAAGTGAACAGTTGGAACATGATAATACAGTAATTTCCAGACTATAAATCCAGATTACATTACATTAAAAAAATGCTAGTGTGATGTTAATACACAAGGGTGAGCTTTACGTGGGAATAGATATGAAAGTGTTCTAAACTACTGTAAATATATGAGTGCAGTTTATACATCATTGCAGTAAACACATTTTTTTTCAATTTGCAAATGTGTGGTTTATAGAAGACGTACCCAATACCCAGGCATTTACTGTAATATAGACAATATATGAATAAAATAAATAAGCTTTAGTAGACTTTGCTGCTCTTTTTCAGTGTAATTCATGTAGACTTCAGGTCAATTAATTTCTTGAATGACAGCTCAGTGAAAGACACTGAAATGACAAGAGCTCATGGATTGCTGTTTACTCCCCCTCATCCAAAGGGCAGAACATTGGCACTCTGGCTACAACCTTACAAGCATGCCCCCCTAACACAGTGTTGTCAAAGAGAATAATAGCTGCCAATGTGGCAAAAGAGCATTGCTGATATGAATGAAAGATGACGGCAGCGCACCGGGGCAGGGAGAGAGCCATGGCACAGGTCCATACCTGGCTGTTTGCTTTCGTCCCGTCTCAGACTTAAGCTCAAAAGACAACCATATTGTGGGAGGATGTCCAACTAACAGGAGTGTGTTATATACAAATTACATTTACTTGGGATAAAAGCATCTGCTAAATACAAAAAGCATAAACATATTGGCAGCAGAAGCATATTGAAATGCTTGAGGGTTTATGAGTTGCAAAAATTATTCATATTTTGTGTCCATACTATGCTATTTTCATTCTATTTTCTGTCCTTCTAAATTCAGTGATGCATTTTCAATTATGCTGCTTGTCCGTCACGTTAGCATAATATGCAACAAATTGACAGCCAACCAACCTGGGCTGCAGCCTCACCAGAACCTATTCTTAAATCTAAGCCTATGCCTAAATCTAAGCCTGCTATTTGCTATTTGCTATTTGCTAATTACCCATCAAGTCTTGAAAAAAGAAAAAAAAGTGTGACTCCTTCCACATACAGTAGGGTCATTTAATCATGATTAAACATCTTGAATTAAATGACTAAATGGCATTAGACCAAGAGGGAGGTACGTGTGCTAGGTTAGGTGTCATTTGAAGGGAGATGTGTTTTTCATGTTACTGGTGCTGCATTTGTGGTTGTATTTGGCAGGACAAGGAGGCATGACAGAGCTGCACCAAGTTGACAAGGACCGAGACAGGAAGCGATGGGGAAGCTTGATAACTCAAGCATACAGTGCAGGGCAGTGAGGGGGAGAGAAAGAGAACAATAGCTGTGTGAGAACCAGGCTTTTGACAAGCGAGAATCAGAGGTGTCACACTGATTGTCTCACACACATATACATGCACATTCACTCATTCACACACACACACACACACACACACACACACACACACACACACACACACACACACAATTTACCTTTCCCTTACTTCTACTTGTTAGTGAAATCAGTAAAAGGATTTGGCATAGCAGAGATGTAGCAGTTTGAGCCGATTTGCTATGCCCTGAGCTTACCCTGCTGTTTTTGACTCCCAGAGTTAAGAAAAAAAAACATTTTATAATCGAACCATCCAAATTCACTGTGCTGAACACAATTTCAATACAACAGTGTAAAATGAGGAATTTTGTCCCAAAGCTGTAAGCTACATGAATAAACAACCAAACAAGAAGTCTTACCAAAGGTGACTAATCAAGGTGAACTGCTCTGGCTGCCCAGATGCAGCTCCCCAAAGAATTGATTAGTGCAGAAACAGTCCCACAGGTCACCCACGAGTGTGTATAGAGAGGACCACACAATCTTGCCACAGCAATAAATCTACGCCAGCCAATTACCACAACAGTGGTCAACCAGGCAAGTAGAAGACAGAGGGAATCAATTCAGAGGTCAGACTCTTAGAGTCTTTTCTTGGCAACCACCTTTGTGCCCATAGTCATCCCAGTCACAGTATGAAGAAAAAGCTTATTTGCAGCTTTGATGAAGTTTTATCCTGTCACTGTTGCAACACCCATGAATTAAGGCGTGTTGACCATGGAGCGTAGTGCAGTTTACCAAGCAGTAATCAAAGCATCAATTACACTAGATAGATACAAACTACAAGCCTGGAATAGAATAGAGGACACATTCCCATGAAGTGGAACCCAAACAAGTACTAACCACAACAGATATACACCACAGGATAACTGACATATTTGAAAAGAGCAGCCATTAGAGCTGAATAAAAGATATTCCGTATAGCATCATTTATCCTGGAACTATCTAGAAACATTAACTAAGCTGTGTTTTATGTGGTTCACTGACTGGACTCCTGTTATTTGCAACATGATGGCTAGTCTAAGGGGGAAATTACACATGCCAGCCACTTTATCCCAGTGAACATTTGTCAGCCACTCCCAAAAATAACCCAGTGTGAGCTCTGCATATGGAGGTTGGGAAAGGCTTCATTCAGGGGTGTGCAATAAAAACAAAACCTGCCTTGAACTCCTTGACACATGCACAAAAGAAGACTGAAGCGGAAAAAATAGGAACCTGTTAGACTATATTTTCCCTTAGTTCTTTCTTTCTTTCTTTCTTTCTTTCTTTCTTTCTTTCTTTCTTTCTTTCTTTCTTTCTTTCTTTCTTTCTTTCTGTGGCCTGTCAATTGAAATGCAGCCCTTATCTCCAGAGAGACTGTTCACAGCGTATCTAAAATAACTGCATAATATGGAGTACCAGCCTCCACTTCAGATTTCACAGAAAAGCTGGGGGAAAATGTGGGACTAAGAGAAATTAGATACATTAGTGTGGACACACACACACACACACAGAAACCAGGGGACCAATCTAAAGTTTGGACTGGCTGCAAAGAGTTCATATACAGCTCAAAATTGTGTTTGAAGGCGACCTTGAGAGGAACTAGATCATACAGTGTGCAGTGTACAGATATGTTTGAATATTTTGCCATCACTCAAGCCATATGCTTTCTCTAAGTAAGAGATGATGTACCGTACCAGTGCCGCCCCACAATGCCTAGTGTTTAGCGAAAAGGGGACACTTTGGGTTATACCCCCAACTGATGTACAGGTAGAAGTGCACATTGGTGGACCACTGCAGATGTCTTTTGTCACAGGTAGGGGGCACCAGCGTCGCCACACCACTTTAACCAGACTGCTTTAACCTTCAGTAGAGTCAGGGACTAGTGGTAGGGTTTAGAAACACACATTTTATTTACACACAGATGGGGGGGGGCACAAGTCTTCTCCTTTTATGGCATAGTAGTGTACCAGGCAAGATGGATGGACTAGACAGATGGACACAGCTCACCAGGCAGGCAGTAATAATCCTGATTCGCCCACAACAGCATTCAGCAGCTCCAGGCCACCCAAGCATCCACAGGCGCTGCTCAGAGCTCTCCAAAGTTCAACAAAGTGAAAAAAATAATTTCACTTTATATACTCCCCCCCCCAAACATTTTCCTCTAGTCCCCACATGCCCTCTTTTATAGTTCCACCGCACAAGCTTACACATACAGGGTCACCCTGTGACAGTTTTATTGGCAAAATTGTCACCTCAGGGTAAGACACTGGAACCCTACCCTGCCCTTTTTGTGTGTGAGGATCAAGTGCTGTGTGTCTGTGCTCTTTGCCAATAAAGCATAAGCCTATCTGTAACCTTGTAAGTGTTCCATGGAGCTTGGTTCTACAGTATTGTCCACTGGTCAATATGGGAAAATATTGATAGGTGAACAGGATCATGATGAAAGGACAGCAGAGCCCTGGGGTCAGAGGACTTCTTTTCCTATAATGACCAGAAGACAATACACCTTCCCTTACTGTAACTTACTGTATTACAGGAACACACTGTATTGTAGGTCCAGTTTTAGCTCTTTTGGTGTGCAGTGTTAGAGGAAAGGAGGAATTTTCTGATTTTAGCCTTTTAACAGAGTATGAAATGTAAGTAGGCTACATAAGTATTACATACCAAGGCCCAGGGGTAGCAATCACAGAAATGCACATCAATTTTACAGCAATGTAAATAAGAAGCAGTTACACCATCAGCTTTTTTTATTAGGCCACAAACATTAATTTATTTTTCTTTTTTAAAATAGAGTGATTCCTCCATATGAGAATTGGTTGTTGATTGTTTAGTGCTATACATAGTACTACCTCTTTACTGTAATACAAGCCAGGATCTGGTACACAAATTTAAACAAACTTAACCTAATCTTAAAACAAAATAAAACAAAGATTTGGTCACACTTCATAGTAAGTACATATTAAACAAATATAAAGAGAGCCTGTATAAAGTTTGAACAATATCTTGCATCTGTACATATAGGAATGCATGGGATCAGACAATATCCCATAAAGTTCATGCTTCATACAACAGTGGTGTGTCATGTTTGTGATCTCATACATGCTTTCCGAAGTAAAAGGACACAATCTGTCCAATTTGTCCCTTTTTCTATACTGAGTTTTCACTTCAACCGCAGAAAAGAGAGACAAATGTCTGGTGGAGTAAACAGGCCACAAGGACAGACATATTGACATGAAGACGATGCAAAAATTTTCCGGTAGGATTGGAACCTGAGATGTCTTCAAAGTATCACACTGACATCTTCTTCCTCTATATTACCCTGTTTGTCCAAGGACAGAAAGACACAAACCAGAAAATAAAAAGAAAAGAAAGAAAGAAAGGAAAAGGTAAAAATAAGTAAGAGAAGAAAGTAAGTGACCTAAATAAAAGAAAAAATAATCAATACCGAGACAGAATGAGAATTAAAGGCTGAATCACAATGTCCTCCCTGAATCCGAGCATGAATTCATTGGAATCATTCCCAGATCATAAAGTTGATCCATGCTAGTGAAGTCTTTGAGGGTCCAGGGCTTAGGTGGGACACTGGGATTCAGCCATCATGCCTTTAAATGTCTGCTCATTAAGTAGGAGTGAAACCTGCTGTATGGGCCACTGCTATAACAGAGAGAGTCCTTGGAGGCCTGTGGTGTGCAGTAAGAAGGTAGTTGTCTCAAGCTTTAGCTTGTGTATTGATAACATCAAAACAACAACAAAACAATGCTGTGTCATCATCTGCATAAAGTCTCCAACATATCAAAGACATCAAACACTGACATGGCCTGCTCACTGTCTGGGAACGCATCCAAGTGTATTTAGGTCTAAATGCATTCTTAAAAAGAAGAATGCAGAGGCAGACATTGTGCCATGGCCACCGGTAGCTGAAATGCTTTTGTTTGTTCTATTTATATTTTTGATACTATTATATTTATAAATTATTGATGATGGGTTTGTGGCCAAGTATTTGTGGTTAAGTAATTCTGGGAAATGTAGTCCATTATGCAGGACTCTCATCCTTGCAGGCATTGATCACTCAGCATATGTGGCCCACTTGGTGGGAACAGATGCCTTCTCAGGGGACACAGGACTTTTTGCTGTCAGAAAGATACGGATCCATGACAGCCAGCCGAGAGTGACTGCGGTGGCTTGCAATGGGAAATGCTTGGCAGAAATGTAATGTCTGTGTGTGTGTGTGTGTGTGTGTGTGTGTGTGTGTGTGTGTGTGTGTGTGTGTGTGTGTGTGTGTGTGTGTGTGTGTGTGTGGTGTGTGTGAAGAAAGATTCAGTGCTGTCTGTGAGGTATCTGTTGTAAGGTTGTGTGTGTGTGTGTGTGTGTGTGTGTGTGAGTGTGAGAGTAGAAGATGATAGCTTTAGGCAGTACTGCAGTCAGTGTATGTGAGAGAGCAACAGAGTGGAAGAGAAAAAGAGAGATAGACCCAGATACAGAGAGAGAGTAAAAGCAACAAAGACAGATGGAGAGAGAGTGATAGAGAGAGGTGAGGAGGAGTGAGGTAAGGAGTGGGATAGAAACACAGAAAGAGGAAGAGAGAGAAGGACTTGGTCTTGATGGGGATGTAAAGAAAGATGGCGAGATCCCTGGGCCTGAATGAAATGCTGACTGGTAGATGAGGCAGGCTGTCTCCTTAGATTGAGCACCATGGTGGCATCTGCTGGAGGGCTGTGTGTGTGTGTGTGTGTGTGTGTGTGTGTGTGTGTGTGTGTGTGTGTGTGTGGGCGTGGGCGTAGGGTGGATGTGGTGGTTTGGGCACTGGAGGGATCCTTCACTCCGAGTCATCCTCGTCGCTGCCCGACAGCAGGTCTTCCAGAAGATCAGCCGTTGTCAGAGTCAAAGCTGCAGCTTCAGGCAACGGCGGTCCGGAACGGGACTCTGCCAGTCTGAGAGAGAGAAAGAGACAGAGAGAGAGAGAAAGAGAGAGAGACAGTGAGTGAGAGAGAAGGAATGATGGACAGATGAAGAGTGTGAAGAGAGGGAGAGATAGGTTAATGAAGGCATGAAATTAAAAAAGATGTGTGCAATCATGACATTTTAAGAAGAAAGAGCAAGTCAGACCAATAAGTGGTTAAGAGTGAAGGAGAGAGGGGGAGCGAGAGAGAATTTGCATGAAGTAGAAGACTGACAAAGTTGAGTTTTCAAAAGAAAGAGAATGGAGCAGAACAAAGAAATAAGCATGAGAGAGAGAAGAGAAAAAGATAGAAGGAGGAGACAGAGGAGGATGAAAGGTATTGGAGAATTGTAATGTTTTTCCTAAAGAAAGATGAATAACAGAGCAGTGTTATGAGGGGGAAATAAAAACAGCAGAAATCAGAGAGGATGAAGCAAAAAAATAAAAACAGAGAGAGAGAGAAAGAGAGATAGCAAGACCCAGATAGAGAGAGAGTAAAAGCGACATAGAGAGATGAAAAGAGAGTGATAGAGATAGAGAGAGTGAAAGTGACATAAAAGTGATGGAAGGAGTAGGATAGAAATGGAGAGAGAGTGCCAGAGAGAGAGGGAGAAGGACTTGTGGTCTTGATGGGAATGGCATCAGAGAATTGTGATGTTTTTCCCAAAGAAAGATGAATAACAGAGCAGTGTTATAAGAAAGCAGTGATATCAGGGAGAAATAAAAACAGCAGAAATCAGAGAGGATGAAGCAAAAAAAAAAAACATTTTAACTGAATTATTGATCACAAGGGGAAACAAACATCCCCAACCACAGCTGAGGGAATGCACAAACAGCACAGCACAATGGCAGAGATCAGCTATCCTTACATGCCATGAATAACCAGCATTTATAGCTACTTGAGAACATGTTATTGACTCAATAACATAGAAAATGGGGACACACAGGTCATTATAATTTTAGATATCTGTTAGTCAGGTATCTTGGTTTCAAGTCTTTCCGATCGATTCTAGACACCCTTGTTATGAATGCAAGCCAGTGAAATGACATAACAATACACTTAAGCATGAGCTACATGTCAAATGAGCTAAATAGCAAAAACAGACACATGCAAGTTTAAATTCTCTTGATGCACTAAGTTGCACATGATGGTAACTGATAAGTAAGCTGTTTCATACTTACTGCTATTGCCAATGCCAGCATGCTATAAACTACATGTACAGACAACTATGGGAGCATCACACAAGCTGAACACAGATCTCTTACAACCTTTCAGCTTTACAGTAGTCTCATGTGCTAGAATGTTGCCATTGACACCAAAAGCATCTGCAAAACTTCTCAAAGTTTCATACCCTATGTAGCAATAATTACCTTCCAAAAATGCTCTACATCAGAAGGCTAACAGACATTTTTAGCATTATATACCATTGATGCTCCCCAAATACATAGCGCAAAATTTAGTGTGGTAATGTCACAGGTTACAAGTAGATAATGGTTTATCTTAACCTTGATTTTGGAACCATTGGAAAACCCCCCCACAAATTTTATAAAACGAGTTATTCAGTGGTTCCAATATAAAGGTTTTAAACAAAGCGTTTTAAAGGGCAATGGTGCATGTCTAAGTGGTTGTGAATCTTGAGCCAGTTTCCCCTGTGTGCTGCGCCCTCCTACACATGATGTGGCACATACAGTTTCAGTTGGGTTCGGTCTGGCTCTCACCTCACTTACCTGCGTCCATCTCCTCCACCTCCATATTGCTGCAGGTGGTGGGGAGAGCAGAGAAAGAGAGAGAGAGAGAGTGTATGTGTGAGAGAGAGTGTGTGTGTGTGTGTGTGAGAGAGAGAGAGAAACAGAGAGAGGAGAAAGAAAGATGTGCTGACATTTACGCATAATGAAATCATCACCCTGCATCCTTGGTCCTGACTCTGCACATTGCTCATTTACACACACACACACACACACTCACACATACACAAACAAGCACATGCACACACACACACACACATACACACGCAAACACACACACACACACACACATACACACACACGCAAACACACACACATACACAACCTTCTTTGTCCGTCATGGCCTGACAAACCCATTCAGCCATCCGTGTGTTTACAACACTCACACCCCAGCTCTGGGCCACACTTTACAACACTCACACTTGAGCTTCGGGTCATTGCTGTCCCAAGCTTGCTTCTAAAAATGCCAAACCGACGCAATTGGGGCAAAGCGGATGACTACCTCACTCTCATCACATCTTCCATTGATTTATGTCACTGTCATTGGCCATCTTCTCATTCCATTACTGTACTGATAGATTGTCTCCTTTGCCACGATGAGAATGCAGATTCCTACCTGCAGGAATAACAACCACTGCCAACGCCAGAGCCTGTGCCAGAACCCAAACCAATTTGAGCCGACTGGCCCCAGCCAGCGCGACGACCAGCCTGTCAACCAGAATGAGGCTGCCACACAAATAATAACCATTCAGTGAAAGAGGACATCAATCGGGGGATTGGTGACACATTGAG